>CATORF010000514.1:0-1200000 GCA_951804975.1 Anthophora plumipes
CTGTGGAGTGGTGAAAACACCAGAAAACGTGTTTCTCGCATTAACTAGCTCGAAAAGAGCGATATCGATGATTCTGCAATCTTCTGACAGAAGACTCACCAAGATCATCGCAGAAAATGCATATCTCAGCTGGAAGCCCCACGAAAACCAAGATATCGCCGGTTCTGCTTATCAGACGCCCTGTGGAGTGGTGAAAACACCAGAAAACGTGTTTCTCGCATTAACTAGCTCGAAAAGAGCGATATCGATGATTCTGCATACTTCTGACAGAAGACTCACCAAGATTATCGAAGAAAATGCATATCTCAGCTGGAAGCCCCACGAAAACCAAGATATCGCCGGTTCTGCATATCAAACGCCCTGTGGAGCGATAAAGACACCAGATAACGTGTTTCTCGCATTAAATAGCTCAAATAGAGCGATCTCGATGATTCTGCATACTTCTGACAGAAGACTCACCAATATTATCGCAGAAAATGCATATCTCAGCTGGAAGCCCCACGAAAACCAAGATATCGCCGGTTCTGCTTATCAGACGCACTGTGGAGTGGTGAAAACACCAGAAAACGTGTTTCTCGCATTAACTAGCTCGAAAACGCGATATCGATGATTCTGCATACTTCTGACAGAAGACTCACCAAGATTATCGCAGAAAATGCATATCTCAGCTGGAAGCCCCACGAAAACCAAGATATCGCCGGTTCTGCTTATCTGACGCACTGTGGAGTGGTGAAAACACCAGAAAACGTGTTTCTCGCATTAACTAGCTCGAAAAGAGCGATATCGATGATTCTGCATACTTCTGACAGAAGACTCACCAAGATTATCGCAGAAAATGCATATCTCAGCTGGAAGCCCCACGAAAACCAAGATATCGCCGGTTCTGCATATCAAACGCCCTGTGGAGTGATAAAACCACCAGAAAACTTGTTGTTTCGCATTAAATAGCGCGAAACGAGCGATCTACAGGATTCTGCATACTTCTGACAGAAGTCTCACCAAGATTATCGCAGAAAATGCATATCTCAGCTAGAAACCTCACGAAAATCAAGATGTCGCCGGTTCTGCATTTCAAACGCACTGTGGAGTCATAAAAACACCAGAAAACTAGTTTTTTCGCTTTCAATAGCGCGAAACGGGCGATCTACAGGATTCTGCATACTTCTGACAGAAGACTCACCAATATTATCGCAGAAAATGCATAACTCAGCTGGAAGCCCCACGAAAACCAAGATATCGCCGCTTCTGCTTATCAGACGCACTGTGGAGTGGTGAAAACACCAGAAAACGTGTTTCTCGCATTAACTAGCTCGAAAAGAGCGATATCGATGATTCTGCAATCTTCTGACAGAAGACTCACCAAGATCATCGCAGAAAATGCATATCTCAGCTGGAAGCCCCACGAAAACCAAGATATCGCCGGTTCTGCTTATCAGACGCCCTGTGGAGTGGTGAAAACACCAGAAAACGTGTTTCTCGCATTAACTAGCTCGAAAAGAGCGATATCGATGATTCTGCATACTTCTGACAGAAGACTCACCAAGATTATCGAAGAAAATGCATATCTCAGCTGGAAGCCCCACGAAAACCAAGATATCGCCGGTTCTGCATATCAAACGCCCTGTGGAGCGATAAAGACACCAGATAACGTGTTTCTCGCATTAAATAGCTCAAATAGAGCGATCTCGATGATTCTGCATACTTCTGACAGAAGACTCACCAATATTATCGCAGAAAATGCATATCTCAGCTGGAAGCCCCAAAGAAAACCAAGATATCGCCGGTTCTGCTTATCAGACGCACTGTGGAGTGGTGAAAACACCAGAAAACGTGTTTCTCGCATTAACTAGCTCGAAAACGCGATATCGATGATTCTGCATACTTCTGACAGAAGACTCACCAAGATTATCGCAGAAAATGCATATCTCAGCTGGAAGCCCCACGAAAACCAAGATATCGCCGGTTCTGCTTATCTGACGCACTGTGGAGTGGTGAAAACACCAGAAAACGTGTTTATCGCATTAACTAGCTCGAAAAGAGCGATATCGATGATTCTGCATACTTCTGCCAGAAGACTCACCAAGATTATCGCAGAAAATGCATATCTCAGCTGGAAGCCCCACGAAAACCAAGATATCGCCGGTTCTGCATATCAAACGCCCTGTGGAGTGATAAAACCACCAGAAAACTTGTTCTTTCGCATTAAATAGCGCGAAACGAGCGATCTACAGGATTCTGCATACTTCTGACAGAAGTCTCACCAAGATCATCGCAGAAAATGCCTATCTCAGCTGGAAGCCCCACGAAAACCAAGATATCGCCGGTTCTGCTTATCAAACGCACTGTGGAGTGCTGAAAACACCAGAAAACGTGTTTTTCGCATTCAAAAGCACGAAAACAGCGATTTCGGTGATTCTGCACACTTGTAACAGCAGAATCGTGAAGATTATCACTGAAAGTGCATATCTCTGCTGGAAACAACAACGATAGCGAAGATATCGCAGTTTCCGCATATCAAACGCACTGTGGAGTGTTGAAAACACCAGAAAACGTGTTTTTCGCATTCAAAAGCACGAAAACAGCGATTTCGGTGATTCTGCACACTTGTAACAGCAGAATCGTGAAGATTATCACTGAAAGTGCATATCTCTGCTGGAAACAACAACGATAGCGAAGATATCGCAGTTTCCGCATATCAAACGCACTGTGGAGTGTTGAAAACACCAGAAAACGTGTTTTTCGCATTCAAAAGCACGAAAACAGCGATTTCGGTGATTCTGCACACTTGTAACAGCAGAATCATGAAGATTATCACTGATAATGCATATCTCAGCTGGAAACAACAACGATACCGAAGGTATGGCAGTTTCCGCATATCAAACGCACTGTGGAGTGCTGAAAACACCAGAAAACGTGTTTTTCGCATTCAATAGCACGAAAACAGCAATTTCGGTGATTCTGCACACTTGTAACAGCAGAATCATGAAGATTATCAGTGAAAATGCATGTCTCAGCTGGAAACAACAACGATACCGAAGATATCGTAGTTTCCGCATATCAAACGCACTGTGGAGTGCTGAAAACACCAGAAAACGTGTTTTTCGCATTCAAAAGCACGAAAACAGCGATTTCGGTGATTCTGCACACTTGTAACAGCAGAATCGTGAAGATTATCACTGAAAGTGCATATCTCAGCTGGAAACAACAATGATACCGAAGATATCGTAGTTTCCGCATATCAAACGCACTGTGGAGTGCTGAAAACACCAAAAAACGTGTTTTCGCATTCAAAAGCACGAAAACAGCGATTTCGGTGATTCTGCACACTTGTAACAGCAGAACTGTGAAGATTAACACTGAAAGTGCATGTCTCAGCTGGAAACAACAACGATACCGAAGATATCGTAGTTTCCGCATATCAAACGCACTGTGGAGTGCTGAAAACACCAGAAACCGTGTTTTTCGCATTCAAAAGCACGAAAACAGCGATTTCGGTGATTCTGCACACTTGTAACAGCAGAATCGTGAAGATTATCACTGAAAGTGCATATCTCAGCTGGAAACAACAATGATACCGAAGATATCGTAGTTTCCGCATATCAAACGCACTGTGGAGTGCTGAAAACACCAAAAAACGTGTTTTCGCATTCAAAAGCACGAAAACAGCGATTTCGGTGATTCTGCACACTTGTAACAGCAGAATTGTGAAGATTAACACTGAAAGTGCATATCTCAGCAGGAAACGACAACGATACCGAAGATATCGTAGTTTCCGCATATCAAACGCACTGTGGAGTGCTGAAAACACCAGAAAACGTGTTTTTCGCATTCAATAGCACGAAAACAGCGATTTCGGTGATTCTGCACACTTGTAACAGCAGAATCATGAAGATTATCACTGAAAATGCATGTCTCAGCTGGAAACAACAACGATACCGAAGATATCGTAGTTTCCGCATATCAAACGCACTGTGGAATGCTGAAAACACCAGAAAACGTGTTTTTCGCATTCAAAAGCACGAAAACAGCGATTTCGGTGATTCTGCACACTTGTAACAGCAGAATCATGAAGATTATCACTGAAAATGCATGTCTCAGCTGGAAACAACAACGATACCGAAGATATCGTAGTTTCCGCATATCAAACGCACTGTGGAGTGCTGAAAACACCAGAAAACGTGTTTTTCGCATTCAAAAGCACGAAAACAGCGATTTCGGTGATTCTGCACACTTGTAACAGCAGAATTGTGAAGATTAACACTGAAAGTGCACATCTCAGCAGGAAACAACAACGATACCGAAGATATCGTAGTTTCCGCATATCAAACGCACTGTGGAGTGCTGAAAACACCAGAAAACGTGTTTTTCGCATTCAAAAGCACGAAAACAGCGATTTCGGTGATTCTGCACACTTGTAACAGCAGAATTGTGAAGATTAACACTGAAAGTGCATATCTCAGCAGGAAACAACAACGATACCGAAGATATCGTAGTTTCCGCATATCAAACGCACTGTGGAGTGCTGAAAACACCAGAAAACGTGTTTTTCGCATTCAATAGCACGAAAACAGCGATTTCGGTGATTCTGCACACTTGTAACAGCAGAACTGTGAAGATTAACACTGAAAGTGCATATCTCAGCAGGAAACAACAACGATACCGAAGATATCGTAGTTTCCGCATATCAAACGCACTGTGGAGTGCTGAAAACACCAGAAAACGTGTTTTTCGCATTCAAAAGCACGAAAACAGCGATTTCGGTGATTCTGCACACTTGTAACAGCAGAATCGTGAAGATTATCACTGAAAGTGCATATCTCTGCTGGACACAACAACGATAGCGAAGATATCGCAGTTTCCGCATATCAAACGCACTGTGGAGTGTTGAAAACACCAGAAAACGTGTTTTTCGCATTCAAAAGCACGAAAACAGCGATTTCGGTGATTCTGCACACTTGTAACAGCAGAATCATGAAGATTATCACTGATAATGCATATCTCAGCTGGAAACAACAACGATACCGAAGGTATGGCAGTTTCCGCATATCAAACGCACTGTGGAGTGCCGAAAACACCAGAAAACGTGTTTTTCGCATTCAATAGCACGAAAACAGCAATTTCGATGATTCTGCACACTTGTAACAGCAGAATCATGAAGATTATCAGTGAAAATGCATGTCTCAGCTGCAAACAACAACGATACCGAAGATATCGTAGTTTCCGCATATCAAACGCACTGTGGAGTGCTGAAAACACCAGAAAACGTGTTTTTCGCATTCAAAAGCACGAAAACAGCGATTTCGGTGATTCTGCACACTTGTAACAGCAGAATCGTGAAGATTATCACTGAAAGTGCATATCTCAGCTGGAAACAACAATGATACCGAAGATATCGTAGTTTCCGCATATCAAACGCACTGTGGAGTGCTGAAAACACCAAAAAACGTGTTTTCGCATTCAAAAGCACGAAAACAGCGATTTCGGTGATTCTGCACACTTGTAACAGCAGAATTGTGAAGATTAACACTGAAAGTGCATATCTCAGCAGGAAACAACAACGATACCGAAGATATCGTAGTTTCCGCATATCAAACGCACTGTGGAGTGCTGAAAACACCAGAAAACGTGTTTTTCGCATTCAAAAGCACGAAAACAGCGATTTCGGTGATTCTGCACACTTGTAACAGCAGAATCGTGAAGATTATCACTGAAAGTGCATATCTCTGCTGGAAACAACAACGATAGCGAAGATATCGCAGTTTCCGCATATCAAACGCACTGTGGAGTGTTGAAAACACCAGAAAACGTGTTTTTCGCATTCAAAAGCACGAAAACAGCGATTTCGGTGATTCTGCACACTTGTAACAGCAGAATCATGAAGATTATCACTGAAAATGCATGTCTCAGCTGGAAACAACAACGATACCGAAGATATCGTAGTTTCCGCATATCAAACGCACTGTGGAGTGCTGAAAACACCAGAAAACGTGTTTTTCGCATTCAAAAGCACGAAAACAGCGATTTCGGTGATTCTGCACACTTGTAACAGCAGAACTGTGAAGATTAACACTGAAAGTGCATATCTCAGCAGGAAACAACAACGATACCGAAGATATCGTAGTTTCCGCATATCAAACGCACTGTGGAGTGCTGAAAACACCAGAAAACGTGTTTTTCGCATTCAAAAGCACGAAAACAGCGATTTCGGTGATTCTGCACACTTGTAACAGCAGAATCGTGAAGATTATCACTGAAAGTGCATATCTCTGCTGGAAACAACAACGATAGCGAAGATATCGCAGTTTCCGCATATCAAACGCACTGTGGAGTGTTGAAAACACCAGAAAACGTGTTTTTCGCATTCAAAAGCACGAAAACAGCGATTTCGGTGATTCTGCACACTTGTAACAGCAGAATCATGAAGATTATCACTGATAATGCATATCTCAGCTGGAAACAACAACGATACCGAAGGTATGGCAGTTTCCGCATATCAAACGCACTGTGGAGTGCTGAAAACACCAGAAAACGTGTTTTTCGCATTCAATAGCACGAAAACAGCAATTTCGGTGATTCTGCACACTTGTAACAGCAGAATCATGAAGATTATCAGTGAAAATGCATGTCTCAGCTGGAAACAACAACGATACCGAAGATATCGTAGTTTCCGCATATCAAACGCACTGTGGAGTGCTGAAAACACCAGAAAACGTGTTTTTCGCATTCAAAAGCACGAAAACAGCGATTTCGGTGATTCTGCACACTTGTAACAGCAGAATCGTGAAGATTATCACTGAAAGTGCATATCTCAGCTGGAAACAACAATGATACCGAAGATATCGTAGTTTCCGCATATCAAACGCACTGTGGAGTGCTGAAAACACCAAAAAACGCGTTTTTTCATTCAAAAGCACGAAAACAGCGATTTCGGTGATTCTGCACACTTGTACCTGCAGAATCGTGAAGATTATCACTGAAAGTGCATATCTCAGCTGGAAACAACAACGATACCGAAGATATGGCAGTTTCCGCATATCAATCGCACTGTGGAGTGCTGAAAACACCAGAAAACGTGTTTTTCGCATTCAATAGCACGAAAACAGCGATTTCGGTGATTCTGCACACTTGTAACAGCAGAATCATGAAGATTATCACTGAAAATGCATGTCTCAGCTGGAAACAACAACGATACCGAAGATATCGTAGTTTCCGCATATCAAACGCACTGTGGAGTGCTGAAAACACCAGAAAACGTGTTTTTCGCATTCAAAAGCACGAAAACAGCGATTTCGGTGATTCTCCACACTTGTACCTGCAGAATCGTGAAGATTATCACTGAAAGTGCATATCTCAGCTGGAAACAACAACGATACCGAAGATATCGTAGTTTCCGCATATCAAACGCACTGTGGAGTGCTGAAAACACCAGAAAACGTGTTTTTCGCATTCAAAAGCACGAAAACAGCGACCTCGGTGATTCTGCACACTTGTAACAGCAGAATCGTGAAGATTATCACTGAAAATGCATGTCTCAGCTGGAAACAACAACGATACCGAAGATATCGTAGTTTCCGCATATCAAACGCACTGTGGAGTGCTGAAAACACCAAAAAACGTGTTTTTTCATTCAAAAGCACGAAAACAGCGATTTCGGTGATTCTGCACACTTGTAACAGCAGAATCGTGAAGATTATCACTGAAAGTGCATATCTCAGCTGGAAACAACAACGATACCGAAGATATCGTAGTTTCCGCATATCAAACGCACTGTGGAGTGCTGAAAACACCAGAAAACGTGTTTTTCGCATTCAAAAGCACGAAAACAGCGACCTCGGTGATTCTGCACACTTGTAACAGCAGAATCGTGAAGATTATCACTGAAAATGCATGTCTCAGCTGGAAACAACAACGATACCGAAGATATCGTAGTTTCCGCATATCAAACGCACTGTGGAGTGCTGAAAACACCAAAAAACGTGTTTTTTCATTCAAAAGCACGAAAACAGCGATTTCGGTGATTCTGCACACTTGTAACAGCAGAACTGTGAAGATTAACACTGAAAGTGCATATCTCAGCAGGAAACAACAACGATACCGAAGATATCGTAGTTTCCGCATATCAAACGCACTGTGGAGTGCTGAAAACACCAGAAAACGTGTTTTTCGCATTCAAAAGCACGAAAACAGCGACCTCGGTGATTCTGCACACTTGTAACAGCAGAATCGTGAAGATTATCACTGAAAATGCATGTCTCAGCTGGAAACAACAACGATACCGAAGATATCGTAGTTTCCGCATATCAAACGCACTGTGGAGTGCTGAAAACACCAAAAAACGTGTTTTTTCATTCAAAAGCACGAAAACAGCGATTTCGGTGATTCTGCACACTTGTAACAGCAGAATCGTGAAGATTATCACTGAAAATGCATGTCTCAGCTGGAAACAACAACGATACCGAAGATATCGTAGTTTCCGCATATCAAACGCACTGTGGAGTGCTGAAAACACCAAAAAACGTGTTTTTTCTTTCAAAAGCACGAAAACAGCGATTTCGGTGATTCTGCACACTTGTAACAGCAGAACTGTGAAGATTAACACTGAAAGTGCATATCTCAGCAGGAAACAACAACGATACCGAAGATATCGTAGTTTCCGCATATCAAACGCACTGTGGAGTGCTGAAAACACCAGAAAACGTGTTTTTCGCATTCAAAAGCACGAAAACAGCGATTTCGGTGATTCTGCACACTTGTAACAGCAGAACTGTGAAGATTAACACTGAAAGTGCATATCTCAGCAGGAAACAACAACGATACCGAAGATATCGTAGTTTCCGCATATCAAACGCACTGTGGAGTGCTGAAAACACCAGAAAACGTGTTTTTCGCATTCAAAAGCACGACAACAGCGATTTCGGTGATTCTGCACACTTGTAACAGCAGAATCATGAAGATTATCAGTGAAAATGCATGTCTCAGCTGGAAACAACAACGATACCGCAGATATCGTAGTTTCCGCATATCAAACGCACTGTGGAGTGCTGAAAACACCAGAAAACGTGTTTTTCGCATTCGAAAGCACGAAAACAGCGATTTCGGTGATTCTGCACACTTCTAACAGCAGAATCGTGAAGATTATCACTGAAAGTGCATATCTCAGCTGGAAACAACAACGATACCGAAGATATCGTAGTTTCCGCATATCAAACGCACTGTGGAGTGCTGAAAACACCAGAAAACGTGTTTTTCGCATTCAATAGCACGGAAACAGCGATTTCGGTGATTCTGCACACTTGTAACAGCAGAACTGTGAAGATTAACACTGAAAGTGCATATCTCAGCAGGAAACAACAACGATACCGAAGATATCGTAGTTTCCGCATATCAAACGCACTGTGGAGTGCTGAAAACACCAGAAAACGTGTTTTTCGCATTCAAAAGCACGAAAACAGCGATTTCGGTGATTCTGCACACTTGTAACAGCAGAACTGTGAAGATTAACACTGAAAGTGCATATCTCAGCAGGAAACAACAACGATACCGAAGATATCGTAGTTTCCGCATATCAAACGCACTGTGGAGTGCTGAAAACACCAGAAAACGTGTTTTTCGCATTCAAAAGCACGACAACAGCGATTTCGGTGATTCTGCACACTTGTAACAGCAGAATCATGAAGATTATCAGTGAAAATGCATGTCTCAGCTGGAAACAACAACGATACCGAAGATATCGTAGTTTCCGCATATCAAACGCACTGTGGAGTGCTGAAAACACCAGAAAACGTGTTTTTCGCATTCGAAAGCACGAAAACAGCGATTTCGGTGATTCTGCACACTTGTAACAGCAGAATCGTGAAGATTATCACTGAAAGTGCATATCTCAGCTGGAAACAACAACGATACCGAAGATATCGTAGTTTCCGCATATCAAACGCACTGTGGAGTGCTGAAAACACCAGAAAACGTGTTTTTCGCATTCAATAGCACGGAAACAGCGATTTCGGTGATTCTGCACACTTGTAACAGCAGAATCATGAAGATTATCACTGAAAATGCATGTCTCAGCTGGAAACAACAACGATACCGAAGATATCGTAGTTTCCGCATATCAAACGCACTGTGGAGTGCTGAAAACACCAGAAAACGTGTTTTTCGCATTCAAAAGCACGAAAACAGCGATTTCGGTGATTCTCCACACTTGTACCTGCAGAATCGTGAAGATTATCACTGAAAGTGCATATCTCAGCTGGAAACAACAACGATACCGAAGATATCGTAGTTTCCGCATATCAAACGCACTGTGGAGTGCTGAAAACACCGGAAAACGTGTTTTTCGCATTCAAAAGCACGAAAACAGCGACTTCGGTGATTCTGCACACTTGTAACAGCAGAATCGTGAAGATTATCACTGAAAATGCATGTCTCAGCTGGAAACAACAACGATACCGAAGATATCGTAGTTTCCGCATATCAAACGCACTGTGGAGTGCTGAAAACACCAAAAAACGTGTTTTTTCATTCAAAAGCACGAAAACAGCGATTTCGGTGATTCTGCACACTTGTAACAGCAGAACTGTGAAGATTAACACTGAAAGTGCATATCTCAGCAGGAAACAACAACGATACCGAAGATATCGTAGTTTCCGCATATCAAACGCACTGTGGAGTGCTGAAAACACCAGAAAACGTGTTTTTCGCATTCAAAAGCACGAAAACAGCGATTTCGGTGATTCTGCACACTTGTAACAGCAGAACTGTGAAGATTAACACTGAAAGTGCATATCTCAGCAGGAAACAACAACGATACCGAAGATATCGTAGTTTCCGCATATCAAACGCACTGTGGAGTGCTGAAAACACCAGAAAACGTGTTTTTCGCATTCAAAAGCATGAAAACAGCGATTTCGGTGATTCTGCACACTTGTAACAGCAGAATCATGAAGATTATCAGTGAAAATGCATGTCTCAGCTGGAAACAACAACGATACCGAAGATATCGTAGTTTCCGCATATCAAACGCACTGTGGAGTGCTGAAAACACCAGAAAACGTGTTTTTCGCATTCGAAAGCACGAAAACAGCGATTTCGGTGATTCTGCACACTTGTAACAGCAGAATCGTGAAGATTATCACTGAAAGTGCATATCTCAGCTGGAAACAACAACGATACCGAAGATATCGTAGTTTCCGCATATCAAACGCACTGTGGAGTGCTGAAAACACCAGAAAACGTGTTTTTCGCATTCAAAAGCACGAAAACAGCGACCTCGGTGATTCTGCACACTTGTAACAGCAGAATCGTGAAGATTATCACTGAAAATGCATGTCTCAGCTGGAAACAACAACGATACCGAAGATATCGTAGTTTCCGCATATCAAACGCACTGTGGAGTGCTGAAAACACCAAAAAACGTGTTTTTTCATTCAAAAGCACGAAAACAGCGATTTCGGTGATTCTGCACACTTGTAACAGCAGAACTGTGAAGATTAACACTGAAAGTGCATATCTCAGCAGGAAACAACAACGATACCGAAGATATCGTAGTTTCCGCATATCAAACGCACTGTGGAGTGCTGAAAACACCAGAAAACGTGTTTTTCGCATTCAAAAGCACGAAAACAGCGATTTCGGTGATTCTGCACACTTGTAACAGCAGAACTGTGAAGATTAACACTGAAAGTGCATATCTCAGCAGGAAACAACAACGATACCGAAGATATCGTAGTTTCCGCATATCAAACGCACTGTGGAGTGCTGAAAACACCAGAAAACGTGTTTTTCGCATTCAAAAGCACGAAAACAGCGATTTCGGTGATTCTGCACACTTGTAACAGCAGAATCATGAAGATTATCAGTGAAAATGCATGTCTCAGCTGGAAACAACAACGATACCGAAGATATCGTAGTTTCCGCATATCAAACGCACTGTGGAGTGCTGAAAACACCAGAAAACGTGTTTTTCGCATTCGAAAGCACGAAAACAGCGATTTCGGTGATTCTGCACACTTGTAACAGCAGAATCGTGAAGATTATCACTGAAAGTGCATATCTCAGCTGGAAACAACAACGATACCGAAGATATCGTAGTTTCCGCATATCAAACGCACTGTGGAGTGCTGAAAACACCAGAAAACGTGTTTTTCGCATTCAAAAGCACGAAAACAGCGACCTCGGTGATTCTGCACACTTGTAACAGCAGAATCGTGAAGATTATCACTGAAAATGCATGTCTCAGCTGGAAACAACAACGATACCGAAGATATCGTAGTTTCCGCATATCAAACGCACTGTGGAGTGCTGAAAACACCAAAAAACGTGTTTTTTCATTCAAAAGCACGAAAACAGCGATTTCGGTGATTCTGCACACTTGTAACAGCAGAACTGTGAAGATTAACACTGAAAGTGCATATCTCAGCAGGAAACAACAACGATACCGAAGATATCGTAGTTTCCGCATATCAAACGCACTGTGGAGTGCTGAAAACACCAGAAAACGTGTTTTTCGCATTCAAAAGCACGAAAACAGCGACCTCGGTGATTCTGCACACTTGTAACAGCAGAATCGTGAAGATTATCACTGAAAATGCATGTCTCAGCTGGAAACAACAACGATACCGAAGATATCGTAGTTTCCGCATATCAAACGCACTGTGGAGTGTTGAAAACACCAAAAAACGTGTTTTTTCATTCAAAAGCACGAAAACAGCGATTTCGGTGATTCTGCACACTTGTAACAGCAGAATCGTGAAGATTATCACTGAAAATGCATGTCTCAGCTGGAAACAACAACGATACCGAAGATATCGTAGTTTCCGCGTATCAAACGCACTGTGGAGTGCTGAAAACACCAAAAAACGTGTTTTTTCATTCAAAAGCACGAAAACAGCGATTTCGGTGATTCTGCACACTTGTAACAGCAGAACTGTGAAGATTAACACTGAAAGTGCATATCTCAGCAGGAAACAACAACGATACCGAAGATATCGTAGTTTCCGCATATCAAACGCACTGTGGAGTGCTGAAAACACCAGAAAACGTGTTTTTCGCATTCAAAAGCACGAAAACAGCGATTTCGGTGATTCTGCACACTTGTAACAGCAGAACTGTGAAGATTAACACTGAAAGTGCATATCTCAGCAGGAAACAACAACGATACCGAAGATATCGTAGTTTCCGCATATCAAACGCACTGTGGAGTGCTGAAAACACCAGAAAACGTGTTTTTCGCATTCAAAAGCACGAAAACAGCGATTTCGGTGATTCTGCACACTTGTAACAGCAGAATCATGAAGATTATCAGTGAAAATGCATGTCTCAGCTGGAAACAACAACGATACCGAAGATATCGTAGTTTCCGCATATCAAACGCACTGTGGAGTGCTGAAAACACCAGAAAACGTGTTTTTCGCATTCGAAAGCACGAAAACAGCGATTTCGGTGATTCTGCACACTTGTAACAGCAGAATCGTGAAGATTATCACTGAAAGTGCATATCTCAGCTGGAAACAACAACGATACCGAAGATATCGTAGTTTCCGCATATCAAACGCACTGTGGAGTGCTGAAAACACCAGAAAACGTGTTTTTCGCATTCAAAAGCTCGAAAACAGCGACCTCGGTGATTCTGCACACTTGTAACAGCAGAATCGTGAAGATTATCACTGAAAATGCATGTCTCAGCTGGAAACAACAACGATACCGAAGATATCGTAGTTTCCGCATATCAAACGCACTGTGGAGTGCTGAAAACACCAAAAAACGTGTTTTTTCATTCAAAAGCACGAAAACAGCGATTTCGGTGATTCTGCACACTTGTAACAGCAGAACTGTGAAGATTAACACTGAAAGTGCATATCTCAGCAGGAAACAACAACGATACCGAAGATATCGTAGTTTCCGCATATCAAACGCACTGTGGAGTGCTGAAAACACCAGAAAACGTGTTTTTCGCATTCAAAAGCACGAAAACAGCGATTTCGGTGATTCTGCACACTTGTAACAGCAGAACTGTGAAGATTAACACTGAAAGTGCATATCTCAGCAGGAAACAACAACGATACCGAAGATATCGTAGTTTCCGCATATCAAACGCACTGTGGAGTGCTGAAAACACCAGAAAACGTGTTTTTCGCATTCAAAAGCACGAAAACAGCGATTTCGGTGATTCTGCACACTTGTAACAGCAGAATCATGAAGATTATCAGTGAAAATGCATGTGTCAGCTGGAAACAACAACGATACCGAAGATATCGTAGTTTCCGCATATCAAACGCACTGTGGAGTGCTGAAAACACCAGAAAACGTGTTTTTCGCATTCAAAAGCACGAAAACAGCGATTTTGGTGATTCTGCACACTTGTAACAGCAGTATCGTGAAGATTATCACTGAAAGTGCATATCTCAGCTGGAAACAACAATGATACCGAAGATATCGTAGTTTCCGCATATCAAACGCACTGTGGAGTGCTGAAAACACCAAAAAACGTGTTTTCGCATTCAAAAGCACGAAAACAGCGATTTCGGTGATTCTGCACACTTGTAACAGCAGAATTGTGAAGATTAACACTGAAAGTGCATATCTCAGCAGGAAACGACAACGATACCGAAGATATCGTAGTTTCCGCATATCAAACGCACTGTGGAGTGCTGAAAACACCAGAAAACGTGTTTTTCGCATTCAATAGCACGAAAACAGCGATTTCGGTGATTCTGCACACTTGTAACAGCAGAATCATGAAGATTATCACTGAAAATGCATGTCTCAGCTGGAAACAACAACGATACCGAAGATATCGTAGTTTCCGCATATCAAACGCACTGTGGAATGCTGAAAACACCAGAAAACGTGTTTTTCGCATTCAAAAGCACGAAAACAGCGATTTCGGTGATTCTGCACACTTGTAACAGCAGAATCATGAAGATTATCACTGAAAATGCATGTCTCAGCTGGAAACAACAACGATACCGAAGATATCGTAGTTTCCGCATATCAAACGCACTGTGGAGTGCTGAAAACACCAGAAAACGTGTTTTTCGCATTCAAAAGCACGAGTACAGCGATTTCGGTGATTCTGCACACTTGTAACAGCAGAATTGTGAAGATTAACACTGAAAGTGCATATCTCAGCAGGAAACAACAACGATACCGAAGATATCGTAGTTTCCGCATATCAAACGCACTGTGGAGTGCTGAAAACACCAGAAAACGTGTTTTTCGCATTCAATAGCACGAAAACAGCGATTTCGGTGATTCTGCACACTTGTAACAGCAGAACTGTGAAGATTAACACTGAAAGTGCATATCTCAGCAGGAAACAACAACGATACCGAAGATATCGTAGTTTCCGCATATCAAACGCACTGTGGAGTGCTGAAAACACCAGAAAACGTGTTTTTCGCATTCAAAAGCACGAAAACAGCGATTTCGGTGATTCTGCACACTTGTAACAGCAGAATCGTGAAGATTATCACTGAAAGTGCATATCTCAGCTGGAAACAACAACGATACCGAAGATATGGCAGTTTCCGCATATCAATCGCACTGTGGAGTGCTGAAAACACCAGAAAACGTGTTTTTCGCATTCAATAGCACGAAAACAGCGATTTCGGTGATTCTGCACACTTGTAACAGCAGAATCATGAAGATTATCACTGAAAATGCATGTCTCAGCTGGAAACAACAACGATACCGAAGATATCGTAGTTTCCGCATATCAAACGCACTGTGGAGTGCTGAAAACACCAGAAAACGTGTTTTTCGCATTCAAAAGCACGAAAACAGCGATTTCGGTGATTCTCCACACTTGTACCTGCAGAATCGTGAAGATTATCACTGAAAGTGCATATCTCAGCTGGAAACAACAACGATACCGAAGATATCGTAGTTTCCGCATATCAAACGCACTGTGGAGTGCTGAAAACACCAGAAAACGTGTTTTTCGCATTCAAAAGCACGAAAACAGCGACTTCGGTGATTCTGCACACTTGTAACAGCAGAATCGTGAAGATTATCACTGAAAATGCATGTCTCAGCTGGAAACAACAACGATACCGAAGATATCGTAGTTTCCGCATATCAAACGCACTGTGGAGTGCTGAAAACACCAAAAAACGTGTTTTTTCATTCAAAAGCACGAAAACAGCGATTTCGGTGATTCTGCACACTTGTAACAGCAGAACTGTGAAGATTAACACTGAAAGTGCATATCTCAGCAGGAAACAACAACGATACCGAAGATATCGTAGTTTCCGCATATCAAACGCACTGTGGAGTGCTGAAAACACCAGAAAACGTGTTTTTCGCATTCAAAAGCACGAAAACAGCGATTTCGGTGATTCTGCACACTTGTAACAGCAGAATCATGAAGATTATCACTGAAAATGCATGTCTCAGCTGGAAACAACAACGATACCGAAGATATCGTAGTTTCCGCATATCAAACGCACTGTGGAGTGCTGAAAACACCAGAAAACGTGTTTTTCGCATTCAAAAGCACGAAAACAGCGATTTCGGTGATTCTGCACACTTGTAACAGCAGAATTGTGAAGATTAACACTGAAAGTGCATATCTCAGCAGGAAACAACAACGATACCGAAGATATCGTAGTTTCCGCATATCAAACGCACTGTGGAGTGCTGAAAACACCAGAAAACGTGTTTTTCGCATTCAATAGCACGAAAACAGCGATTTCGGTGATTCTGCACACTTGTAACAGCAGAACTGTGAAGATTAACACTGAAAGTGCATATCTCAGCAGGAAACAACAACGATACCGAAGATATCGTAGTTTCCGCATATCAAACGCACTGTGGAGTGCTGAAAACACCAGAAAACGTGTTTTTCGCATTCAAAAGCACGAAAACAGCGATTTCGGTGATTCTGCACACTTGTAACAGCAGAATCATGAAGATTATCAGTGAAAATGCATGTCTCAGCTGGAAACAACAACGATACCGAAGATATCGTAGTTTCCGCATATCAAACGCACTGTGGAGTGCTGAAAACACGAGAAAACGTGTTTTTCGCATTCAAAAGCACGAAAACAGCGATTTCGGTGATTCTGCACACTTGTAACAGCAGAATCGTGAAGATTATCACTGAAAGTGCATATCTCAGCTGGAAACAACAATGATACCGAAGATATCGTAGTTTCCGCATATCAAACGCACTGTGGAGTGCTGAAAACACCAAAAAACGTGTTTTCGCATTCAAAAGCCCGAAAACAGCGATTTCGGTGATTCTGCACACTTGTAACAGCAGAATTGTGAAGATTAACACTGAAAGTGCATATCTCAGCAGAAAACGACAACGATACCGAAGATATCGTAGTTTCCGCATATCAAACGCACTGTGGAGTGCTGAAAACACCAGAAAACGTGTTTTTCGCATTCAATAGCACGAAAACAGCGATTTCGGTGATTCTGCACACTTGTAACAGCAGAATCATGAAGATTATCACTGAAAATGCATGTCTCAGCTGGAAACAACAACGATACCGAAGATATCGTAGTTTCCGCATATCAAACGCACTGTGGAATGCTGAAAACACCAGAAAACGTGTTTTTCGCATTCAAAAGCACGAAAACAGCGATTTCGGTGATTCTGCACACTTGTAACAGCAGAACTGTGAAGACTAACACTGAAAGTGCATATCTCAGCAGGAAACAACAACGATACCGAAGATATCGTAGTTTCCGCATATCAAACGCACTGTGGAGTGCTGAAAACACCAGAAAACGTGTTTTTCGCATTCAAAAGCACGAAAATAGCGATTTCGGTGATTCTGCACACTTGTAACAGCAGAATCGTGAAGATTATCACTGAAAGTGCATATCTCTGCTGGAAACAACAACGATACCGAAGATATCGCAGTTTCCGCATATCAAACGCACTGTGGAGTGTTGAAAACACCAGAAAACGTGTTTTTCGCATTCAAAAGCACGAAAACAGCGATTTCGGTGATTCTGCACACTTGTAACAGCAGAACTGTGAAGATTAACACTGAAAGTGCATATCTCAGCAGGAAACAACAACGATACCGAAGATATCGTAGTTTCCGCATATCAAACGCACTGTGGAGTGCTGAAAACACCAGAAAACGTGTTTTTCGCATTCAAAAGCACGAAAACAGCGATTTCGGTGATTCTGCACACTTGTAACAGCAGAATCATGAAGATTATCACTGAAAATGCATGTCTCAGCTGGAAACAACAACGATACCGAAGATATCGTAGTTTCCGCATATCAAACGCACTGTGGAGTGCTGAAAACACCAGAAAACGTGTTTTTCGCATTCAAAAGCACGAAAACAGCGATTTCGGTGATTCTGCACACTTGTAACAGCAGAATCGTGAAGATTATCACTGAAAGTGCATATCTCAGCTGGAAACAACAACGATACCGAAGATATCGTAGTTTCCGCATATCAAACGCACTGTGGAGTGCTGAAAACACCAGAAAACGTGTTTTTCGCATTCAAAAGCACGAAAACAGCGACTTCGGTGATTCTGCACACTTGTAACAGCAGAATCGTGAAGATTATCACTGAAAATGCATGTCTCAGCTGGAAACAACAACGATACCGAAGATATCGTAGTTTCCGCATATCAAACGCACTGTGGAGTGCTGAAAATACCAGAAAACGTGTTTTTCGCATTCAATAGCACGAAAACAGCGATTTCGGTGATTCTGCACACTTGTAACAGCAGAATCATGAAGATTATCACTGAAAATGCATGTCTCAGCTGGAAACAACAACGATACCGAAGATATCGTAGTTTCCGCATATCAAACGCACTGTGGAATGCTGAAAACACCAGAAAACGTGTTTTTCGCATTCAAAAGCACGAAAACAGCGATTTCGGTGATTCTGCACACTTGTAACAGCAGAATCATGAAGATTATCACTGAAAATGCATGTCTCAGCTGGAAACAACAACGATACCGAAGATATCGTAGTTTCCGCATATCAAACGCACTGTGGAGTGCTGAAAACACCAGAAAACGTGTTTTTCGCATTCAAAAGCACGAAAACAGCGACTTCGGTGATTCTGCACACTTGTAACAGCAGAATCGTGAAGATTATCACTGAAAATGCATGTCTCAGCTGGAAACAACAACGATACCGAAGATATCGTAGTTTCCGCATATCAAACGCACTGTGGAGTGCTGAAAATACCAGAAAACGTGTTTTTCGCATTCAATAGCACGAAAACAGCGATTTCGGTGATTCTGCACACTTGTAACAGCAGAATCATGAAGATTATCACTGAAAATGCATGTCTCAGCTGGAAACAACAACGATACCGAAGATATCGTAGTTTCCGCATATCAAACGCACTGTGGAATGCTGAAAACACCAGAAAACGTGTTTTTCGCATTCAAAAGCACGAAAACAGCGATTTCGGTGATTCTGCACACTTGTAACAGCAGAATCATGAAGATTATCACTGAAAATGCATGTCTCAGCTGGAAACAACAACGATACCGAAGATATCGTAGTTTCCGCATATCAAACGCACTGTGGAGTGCTGAAAACACCAGAAAACGTGTTTTTCGCATTCAAAAGCACGAAAACAGCGACTTCGGTGATTCTGCACACTTGTAACAGCAGAATCGTGAAGATTATCACTGAAAGTGCATATCTCAGCTGGAAACAACAACGATACCGAAGATATGGCAGTTTCCGCATATCAAACGCACTGAGGAGTGCTGAAAACACCAGAAAACGTGTTTTTCGCATTCAATAGCACGAAAACAGCGATTTCGGTGATTCTGCACACTTGTAACAGCAGAATCATGAAGATTATCACTGAAAATGCATGTCTCAGCTGGAAACAACAACGATACCGAAGATATCGTAGTTTCCGCATATCAAACGCACTGTGGAGTGCTGAAAACACCAGAAAACGTGTTTTTCGCATTCAAAAGCACGAAAACAGCGATTTCGGTGATTCTGCACACTTGTAACAGCAGAATCGTGAAGATTATCACTGAAAGTGCATATCTCAGCTGGAAACAACAATGATACCGAAGATATCGTAGTTTCCGCATATCAAACGCACTGTGGAGTGCTGAAAACACCAAAAAACGTGTTTTCGCATTCAAAAGCACGAAAACAGCGATTTCGGTGATTCTGCACACTTGTAACAGCAGAATTGTGAAGATTAACACTGAAAGTGCATATCTCAGCAGGAAACAACAACGATACCGAAGATATCGTAGTTTCCGCATATCAAACGCACTGTGGAGTGCTGAAAACACCAGAAAACGTGTTTTTCGCATTCAATAGCACGAAAACAGCGATTTCGGTGATTCTGCACACTTGTAACAGCAGAATTGTGAAGATTAACACTGAAAGTGCATATCTCAGCAGGAAACGACAACGATACCGAAGATATCGTAGTTTCCGCATATCAAACGCACTGTGGAGTGCTGAAAATACCAGAAAACGTGTTTTTCGCATTCAATAGCACGAAAACAGCGATTTCGGTGATTCTGCACACTTGTAACAGCAGAATCATGAAGATTATCACTGAAAATGGATGTCTCAGCTGGAAACAACAACGATACCGAAGATATCGTAGTTTCCGCATATCAAACGCACTGTGGAATGCTGAAAACACCAGAAAACGTGTTTTTCGCATTCAAAAGCACGAAAACAGCGATTTCGGTGATTCTGCACACTTGTAACAGTAGAATCATGAAGATTATCACTGAAAATGCATGTCTCAGCTGGAAACAACAACGATACCGAAGATATCGTAGTTTCCGCATATCAAACGCACTGTGGAGTGCTGAAAACACCAGAAAACGTGTTTTTCGCATTCAAAAGCACGAAAACAGCGACTTCGGTGATTCTGCACACTTGTAACAGCAGAATCGTGAAGATTATCACTGAAAGTGCATATCTCAGCTGGAAACAACAACGATACCGAAGATATGGCAGTTTCCGCATATCAAACGCACTGTGGAGTGCTGAAAACACCAGAAAACGTGTTTTTCGCATTCAATAGCACGAAAACAGCGATTTCGGTGATTCTGCACACTTGTAACAGCAGTATCATGAAGATTATCACTGAAAATGCATGTCTCAGCTGGAAACAACAACGATACCGAAGATATCGTAGTTTCCGCATATCAAACGCACTGTGGAGTGCTGAAAACACCAGAAAACGTGTTTTTCGCATTCAAAAGCACGAAAACAGCGATTTCGGTGATTCTGCACACTTGTAACAGCAGAATCGTGAAGATTATCGCTGAAAGTGCATATCTCAGCTGGAAACAACAATGATACCGAAGATATCGTAGTTTCCGCATATCAAACGCACTGTGGAGTGCTGAAAACACCAAAAAACGTGTTTTCGCATTCAAAAGCACGAAAACAGCGATTTCGGTGATTCTGCACACTTGTAACAGCAGAATTGTGAAGATTAACACTGAAAGTGCATATCTCAGCAGGAAACAACAACGATACCGAAGATATCGTAGTTTCCGCATATCAAACGCACTGTGGAGTGCTGAAAACACCAGAAAACGTGTTTTTCGCATTCAATAGCACGAAAACAGCGATTTCGGTGATTCTGCACACTTGTAACAGCAGAATTGTGAAGATTAACACTGAAAGTGCATATCTCAGCAGGAAACGACAACGATACCGAAGATATCGTAGTTTCCGCATATCAAACGCACTGTGGAGTGCTGAAAATACCAGAAAACGTGTTTTTCGCATTCAATAGCACGAAAACAGCGATTTCGGTGATTCTGCACACTTGTAACAGCAGAATCATGAAGATTATCACTGAAAATGCATGTCTCAGCTGGAAACAACAACGATACCGAAGATATCGTAGTTTCCGCATATCAAACGCACTGTGGAATGCTGAAAACACCAGAAAACGTGTTTTTCGCATTCAAAAGCACGAAAACAGCGATTTCGGTGATTCTGCACACTTGTAACAGCAGAATCATGAAGATTATCACTGAAAATGCATGTCTCAGCTGGAAACAACAACGATACCGAAGATATCGTAGTTTCCGCATATCAAACGCACTGTGGAGTGCTGAAAACACCAGAAAACGTGTTTTTCGCATTCAAAAGCACGAAAACAGCGACTTCGGTGATTCTGCACACTTGTAACAGCAGAATCGTGAAGATTATCACTGAAAGTGCATATCTCAGCAGGAAACGACAACGATACCGAAGATATCGTAGTTTCCGCATATCAAACGCACTGTGGAGTGCTGAAAATACCAGAAAACGTGTTTTTCGCATTCAATAGCACGAAAACAGCGATTTCGGTGATTCTGCACACTTGTAACAGCAGAATCATGAAGATTATCACTGAAAATGCATGTCTCAGCTGGAAACAACAACGATACCGAAGATATCGTAGTTTCCGCATATCAAACGCACTGTGGAATGCTGAAAACACCAGAAAACGTGTTTTTCGCATTCAAAAGCACGAAAACAGCGATTTCGGTGATTCTGCACACTTGTAACAGCAGAATCATGAAGATTATCACTGAAAATGCATGTCTCAGCTGGAAACAACAACGATACCGAAGATATCGTAGTTTCCGCATATCAAACGCACTGTGGAGTGCTGAAAACACCAGAAAACGTGTTTTTCGCATTCAAAAGCACGAAAACAGCGACTTCGGTGATTCTGCACACTTGTAACAGCAGAATCGTGAAGATTATCACTGAAAGTGCATATCTCAGCTGGAAACAACAACGATACCGAAGATATGGCAGTTTCCGCATATCAAACGCACTGTGGAGTGCTGAAAACACCAGAAAACGTGTTTTTCGCATTCAATAGCACGAAAATAGCGATTTCGGTGATTCTGCACACTTGTAACAGCAGAATCATGAAGATTATCACTGAAAATGCATGTCTCAGCTGGAAACAACAACGATACCGAAGATATCGTAGTTTCCGCATATCAAATGCACTGTGGAGTGCTGAAAACACCAGAAAACGTGTTTTTCGCATTCAAAAGCACGAAAACAGCGATTTCGGTGATTCTGCACACTTGTAACAGCAGAATCGTGAAGATTATCACTGAAAGTGCATATCTCAGCTGGAAACAACAATGATACCGAAGATATCGTAGTTTCCGCATATCAAACGCACTGTGGAGTGCTGAAAACACCAAAAACCGTGTTTTCGCATTCAAAAGCACGAAAACAGCGATTTCGGTGATTCTGCACACTTGTAACAGCAGAATTGTGAAGATTAACACTGAAAGTGCATATCTCAGCAGGAAACAACAACGATACCGAAGATATCGTAGTTTCCGCATATCAAACGCACTGTGGAGTGCTGAAAACACCAGAAAACGTGTTTTTCGCATTCAATAGCACGAAAACAGCGATTTCGGTGATTCTGCACACTTGTAACAGCAGAACTGTGAAGATTAACACTGAAAGTGCATATCTCAGCAGGAAACAACAACGATACCGAAGATATCGTAGTTTCCGCATATCAAACGCACTGTGGAGTGCTGAAAACACCAGAAAACGTGTTTTTCGCATTCAAAAGCACGAAAACAGCGACTTCGGTGATTCTGCACACTTGTAACAGCAGAATCGTGAAGATTATCACTGAAAATGCATGTCTCAGCTGGAAACAACAACGATACCGAAGATATCGTAGTTTCCGCATATCAAACGCACTGTGGAGTGCTGAAAACACCAAAAAACGTGTTTTTTCATTCAAAAGCACGAAAACAGCGATTTCGGTGATTCTGCACACTTGTAACAGCAGAACTGTGAAGATTAACACTGAAAGTGCATATCTCAGCAGGAAACAACAACGATACCGAAGATATCGTAGTTTCCGCATATCAAACGCACTGTGGAGTGCTGAAAACACCAGAAAACGTGTTTTTCGCATTCAAAAGCACGAAAACAGCGATTTCGGTGATTCTGCACACTTGTAACAGCAGAATCATGAAGATTATCACTGAAAATACATGTCTCAGCTGGAAACAACAACGATACCGAAGATATCGTAGTTTCCGCATATCAAACACACTGTGGAGTGCTGAAAACACCAGAAAACGTGTTTTTCGCATTCAAAAGCACGAAAACAGCGATTTCGGTGATTCTGCACACTTGTAACAGCAGAATTGTGAAGATTAACACTGAAAGTGCATATCTCAGCAGGAAACAACAACGATACCGAAGATATCGTAGTTTCCGCATATCAAACGCACTGTGGAGTGCTGAAAACACCAGAAAACGTGTTTTTCGCATTCAATAGCACGAAAACAGCGATTTCGGTGATTCTGCACACTTGTAACAGCAGAACTGTGAAGATTAACACTGAAAGTGCATATCTCAGCAGGAAACAACAACGATACCGAAGATATCGTAGTTTCCGCATATCAAACGCACTGTGGAGTGCTGAAAACACCAGAAAACGTGTTTTTCGCATTCAAAAGCACGAAAACAGCGATTTCGGTGATTCTGCACACTTGTAACAGCAGAATCATGAAGATTATCAGTGAAAATGCATGTCTCAGCTGGAAACAACAACGATACCGAAGATATCGTAGTTTCCGCATATCAAACGCACTGTGGAGTGCTGAAAACACGAGAAAACGTGTTTTTCGCATTCAAAAGCACGAAAACAGCGATTTCGGTGATTCTGCACACTTGTAACAGCAGAATCGTGAAGATTATCACTGAAAGTGCATATCTCAGCTGGAAACAACAATGATACCGAAGATATCGTAGTTTCCGCATATCAAACGCACTGTGGAGTGCTGAAAACACCAAAAAACGTGTTTTCGCATTCAAAAGCCCGAAAACAGCGATTTCGGTGATTCTGCACACTTGTAACAGCAGAATTGTGAAGATTAACACTGAAAGTGCATATCTCAGCAGAAAACGACAACGATACCGAAGATATCGTAGTTTCCGCATATCAAACGCACTGTGGAGTGCTGAAAACACCAGAAAACGTGTTTTTCGCATTCAATAGCACGAAAACAGCGATTTCGGTGATTCTGCACACTTGTAACAGCAGAATCATGAAGATTATCACTGAAAATGCATGTCTCAGCTGGAAACAACAACGATACCGAAGATATCGTAGTTTCCGCATATCAAACGCACTGTGGAATGCTGAAAACACCAGAAAACGTGTTTTTCGCATTCAAAAGCACGAAAACAGCGATTTCGGTGATTCTGCACACTTGTAACAGCAGAACTGTGAAGACTAACACTGAAAGTGCATATCTCAGCAGGAAACAACAACGATACCGAAGATATCGTAGTTTCCGCATATCAAACGCACTGTGGAGTGCTGAAAACACCAGAAAACGTGTTTTTCGCATTCAAAAGCACGAAAATAGCGATTTCGGTGATTCTGCACACTTGTAACAGCAGAATCGTGAAGATTATCACTGAAAGTGCATATCTCTGCTGGAAACAACAACGATACCGAAGATATCGCAGTTTCCGCATATCAAACGCACTGTGGAGTGTTGAAAACACCAGAAAACGTGTTTTTCGCATTCAAAAGCACGAAAACAGCGATTTCGGTGATTCTGCACACTTGTAACAGCAGAACTGTGAAGATTAACACTGAAAGTGCATATCTCAGCAGGAAACAACAACGATACCGAAGATATCGTAGTTTCCGCATATCAAACGCACTGTGGAGTGCTGAAAACACCAGAAAACGTGTTTTTCGCATTCAAAAGCACGAAAACAGCGATTTCGGTGATTCTGCACACTTGTAACAGCAGAATCATGAAGATTATCACTGAAAATGCATGTCTCAGCTGGAAACAACAACGATACCGAAGATATCGTAGTTTCCGCATATCAAACGCACTGTGGAGTGCTGAAAACACCAGAAAACGTGTTTTTCGCATTCAAAAGCACGAAAACAGCGATTTCGGTGATTCTGCACACTTGTAACAGCAGAATCGTGAAGATTATCACTGAAAGTGCATATCTCAGCTGGAAACAACAACGATACCGAAGATATCGTAGTTTCCGCATATCAAACGCACTGTGGAGTGCTGAAAACACCAGAAAACGTGTTTTTCGCATTCAAAAGCACGAAAACAGCGACTTCGGTGATTCTGCACACTTGTAACAGCAGAATCGTGAAGATTATCACTGAAAATGCATGTCTCAGCTGGAAACAACAACGATACCGAAGATATCGTAGTTTCCGCATATCAAACGCACTGTGGAGTGCTGAAAATACCAGAAAACGTGTTTTTCGCATTCAATAGCACGAAAACAGCGATTTCGGTGATTCTGCACACTTGTAACAGCAGAATCATGAAGATTATCACTGAAAATGCATGTCTCAGCTGGAAACAACAACGATACCGAAGATATCGTAGTTTCCGCATATCAAACGCACTGTGGAATGCTGAAAACACCAGAAAACGTGTTTTTCGCATTCAAAAGCACGAAAACAGCGATTTCGGTGATTCTGCACACTTGTAACAGCAGAATCATGAAGATTATCACTGAAAATGCATGTCTCAGCTGGAAACAACAACGATACCGAAGATATCGTAGTTTCCGCATATCAAACGCACTGTGGAGTGCTGAAAACACCAGAAAACGTGTTTTTCGCATTCAAAAGCACGAAAACAGCGACTTCGGTGATTCTGCACACTTGTAACAGCAGAATCGTGAAGATTATCACTGAAAATGCATGTCTCAGCTGGAAACAACAACGATACCGAAGATATCGTAGTTTCCGCATATCAAACGCACTGTGGAGTGCTGAAAATACCAGAAAACGTGTTTTTCGCATTCAATAGCACGAAAACAGCGATTTCGGTGATTCTGCACACTTGTAACAGCAGAATCATGAAGATTATCACTGAAAATGCATGTCTCAGCTGGAAACAACAACGATACCGAAGATATCGTAGTTTCCGCATATCAAACGCACTGTGGAATGCTGAAAACACCAGAAAACGTGTTTTTCGCATTCAAAAGCACGAAAACAGCGATTTCGGTGATTCTGCACACTTGTAACAGCAGAATCATGAAGATTATCACTGAAAATGCATGTCTCAGCTGGAAACAACAACGATACCGAAGATATCGTAGTTTCCGCATATCAAACGCACTGTGGAGTGCTGAAAACACCAGAAAACGTGTTTTTCGCATTCAAAAGCACGAAAACAGCGACTTCGGTGATTCTGCACACTTGTAACAGCAGAATCGTGAAGATTATCACTGAAAGTGCATATCTCAGCTGGAAACAACAACGATACCGAAGATATGGCAGTTTCCGCATATCAAACGCACTGAGGAGTGCTGAAAACACCAGAAAACGTGTTTTTCGCATTCAATAGCACGAAAACAGCGATTTCGGTGATTCTGCACACTTGTAACAGCAGAATCATGAAGATTATCACTGAAAATGCATGTCTCAGCTGGAAACAACAACGATACCGAAGATATCGTAGTTTCCGCATATCAAACGCACTGTGGAGTGCTGAAAACACCAGAAAACGTGTTTTTCGCATTCAAAAGCACGAAAACAGCGATTTCGGTGATTCTGCACACTTGTAACAGCAGAATCGTGAAGATTATCACTGAAAGTGCATATCTCAGCTGGAAACAACAATGATACCGAAGATATCGTAGTTTCCGCATATCAAACGCACTGTGGAGTGCTGAAAACACCAAAAAACGTGTTTTCGCATTCAAAAGCACGAAAACAGCGATTTCGGTGATTCTGCACACTTGTAACAGCAGAATTGTGAAGATTAACACTGAAAGTGCATATCTCAGCAGGAAACAACAACGATACCGAAGATATCGTAGTTTCCGCATACAAACGCACTGTGGAGTGCTGAAAACACCAGAAAACGTGTTTTTCGCATTCAAAAGCACGAAAACAGCGATTTCGGTGATTCTGCACACTTGTAACAGCAGAATCATGAAGATTATCACTGAAAATGCATGTCTCAGCTGGAAACAACAACGATACCGAAGATATCGTAGTTTCCGCATATCAAACGCACTGTGGAGTGCTGAAAACACCAGAAAACGTGTTTTTCGCATTCAAAAGCACGAAAACAGCGACTTCGGTGATTCTGCACACTTGTAACAGCAGAATCGTGAAGATTATCACTGAAAGTGCATATCTCAGCTGGAAACAACAACGATACCGAAGATATGGCAGTTTCCGCATATCAAACGCACTGTGGAGTGCTGAAAACACCAGAAAACGTGTTTTTCGCATTCAATAGCACGAAAACAGCGATTTCGGTGATTCTGCACACTTGTAACAGCAGTATCATGAAGATTATCACTGAAAATGCATGTCTCAGCTGGAAACAACAACGATACCGAAGATATCGTAGTTTCCGCATATCAAACGCACTGTGGAGAGCTGAAAACACCAGAAAACGTGTTTTTCGCATTCAAAAGCACGAAAACAGCGATTTCGGTGATTCTGCACACTTGTAACAGCAGAATCGTGAAGATTATCGCTGAAAGTGCATATCTCAGCTGGAAACAACAATGATACCGAAGATATCGTAGTTTCCGCATATCAAACGCACTGTGGAGTGCTGAAAACACCAAAAAACGTGTTTTCGCATTCAAAAGCACGAAAACAGCGATTTCGGTGATTCTGCACACTTGTAACAGCAGAATTGTGAAGATTAACACTGAAAGTGCATATCTCAGCAGGAAACAACAACGATACCGAAGATATCGTAGTTTCCGCATATCAAACGCACTGTGGAGTGCTGAAAACACCAGAAAACGTGTTTTTCGCATTCAATAGCACGAAAACAGCGATTTCGGTGATTCTGCACACTTGTAACAGCAGAATTGTGAAGATTAACACTGAAAGTGCATATCTCAGCAGGAAACGACAACGATACCGAAGATATCGTAGTTTCCGCATATCAAACGCACTGTGGAGTGCTGAAAATACCAGAAAACGTGTTTTTCGCATTCAATAGCACGAAAACAGCGATTTCGGTGATTCTGCACACTTGTAACAGCAGAATCATGAAGATTATCACTGAAAATGCATGTCTCAGCTGGAAACAACAACGATACCGAAGATATCGTAGTTTCCGCATATCAAACGCACTGTGGAATGCTGAAAACACCAGAAAACGTGTTTTTCGCATTCAAAAGCACGAAAACAGCGATTTCGGTGATTCTGCACACTTGTAACAGCAGAATCATGAAGATTATCACTGAAAATGCATGTCTCAGCTGGAAACAACAACGATACCGAAGATATCGTAGTTTCCGCATATCAAACGCACTGTGGAGTGCTGAAAACACCAGAAAACGTGTTTTTCGCATTCAAAAGCACGAAAACAGCGACTTCGGTGATTCTGCACACTTGTAACAGCAGAATCGTGAAGATTATCACTGAAAGTGCATATCTCAGCTGGAAACAACAACGATACCGAAGATATGGCAGTTTCCGCATATCAAACGCACTGTGGAGTGCTGAAAACACCAGAAAACGTGTTTTTCGCATTCAATAGCACGAAAACAGCGATTTCGGTGATTCTGCACACTTGTAACAGCAGAATCATGAAGATTATCACTGAAAATGCATGTCTCAGCTGGAAACAACAACGATACCGAAGATATCGTAGTTTCCGCATATCAAATGCACTGTGGAGTGCTGAAAACACCAGAAAACGTGTTTTTCGCATTCAAAAGCACGAAAACAGCGATTTCGGTGATTCTGCACACTTGTAACAGCAGAATCGTGAAGATTATCACTGAAAGTGCATATCTCAGCTGGAAACAACAATGATACCGAAGATATCGTAGTTTCCGCATATCAAACGCACTGTGGAGTGCTGAAAACACCAAAAACCGTGTTTTCGCATTCAAAAGCACGAAAACAGCGATTTCGGTGATTCTGCACACTTGTAACAGCAGAATTGTGAAGATTAACACTGAAAGTGCATATCTCAGCAGGAAACAACAACGATACCGAAGATATCGTAGTATCCGCATATCAAACGCACTGTGGAGTGCTGAAAACACCAGAAAACGTGTTTTTCGCATTCAATAGCACGAAAACAGCGATTTCGGTGATTCTGCACACTTGTAACAGCAGAACTGTGAAGATTAACACTGAAAGTGCATATCTCAGCAGGAAACAACAACGATACCGAAGATATCGTAGTTTCCGCATATCAAACGCACTGTGGAGTGCTGAAAACACCAGAAAACGTGTTTTTCGCATTCAAAAGCACGAAAACAGCGACTTCGGTGATTCTGCACACTTGTAACAGCAGAATCGTGAAGATTATCACTGAAAATGCATGTCTCAGCTGGAAACAACAACGATACCGAAGATATCGTAGTTTCCGCATATCAAACGCACTGTGGAGTGCTGAAAACACCAAAAAACGTGTTTTTTCATTCAAAAGCACGAAAACAGCGATTTCGGTGATTCTGCACACTTGTAACAGCAGAACTGTGAAGATTAACACTGAAAGTGCATATCTCAGCAGGAAACAACAACGATACCGAAGATATCGTAGTTTCCGCATATCAAACGCACTGTGGAGTGCTGAAAACACCAGAAAACGTGTTTTTCGCATTCAAAAGCACGAAAACAGCGATTTCGGTGATTCTGCACACTTGTAACAGCAGAATCATGAAGATTATCACTGAAAATGCATGTCTCAGCTGGAAACAACAACGATACCGAAGATATCGTAGTTTCCGCATATCAAACGCACTGTGGAGTGCTGAAAACACCAGAAAACGTGTTTTTCGCATTCAAAAGCACGAAAACAGCGACTTCGGTGATTCTGCACACTTGTAACAGCAGAATCGTGAAGATTATCACTGAAAGTGCATATCTCAGCTGGAAACAACAACGATACCGAAGATATGGCAGTTTCCGCATATCAAACGCACTGTGGAGTGCTGAAAACACCAGAAAACGTGTTTTTCGCATTCAATAGCACGAAAACAGCGATTTCGGTGATTCTGCACACTTGTAACAGCAGAATTGTGAAGATTAACACTGAAAGTGCATATCTCAGCAGGAAACAACAACGATACCGAAGATATCGTAGTTTCCGCATATCAAACGCACTGTGGAGTGCTGAAAACACCAGAAAACGTGTTTTTCGCATTCAATAGCACGAAAACAGCGATTTCGGTGATTCTGCACACTTGTAACAGCAGAATCATGAAGATTATCACTGAAAATGCATATCTCAGCTGCAAACAACAACGATACCGAAGATACCGTAGTTTCCGCATATCAAACGCACTGTGGAGTGCTGAAAACACCAGAAAACGTGTTTTTCGCATTCAAAAGCACGAAAACAGCGATTTCGGTGATTCTGCACACTTGTAACAGCAGAATCATTAAGATTATCACTGAAAGTGCATATCTCAGCTGGAAACAACAACGATACCGAAGATATCGTAGTTTCCGCATATCAAACGCACTGTGGAGTGCTGAAAACACCAGAAAACGTGTTTTTCGCATTCAAAAGCACGAAAACAGCGACTTCGGTGATTCTGCACACTTGTAACAGCAGAATCGTGAAGATTATCACTGAAAATGCATGTCTCAGCTGGAAACAACAACGATACCGAAGATATCGTAGTTTCCGCATATCAAACGCACTGTGGAGTGCTGAAAACACCAAAAAACGTGTTTTTTCATTCAAAAGCACGAAAACAGCGATTTCGGTGATTCTGCACACTTGTAACTGCAGAATCGTGAAGATTATCACTGAAAGTGCATATCTCAGCTGGAAACAACAACGATACCGAAGATATCGTAGTTTCCGCATATCAAACGCACTGTGGAGTGCTGAAAACACCAGAAAACGTGTTTTTCGCATTCAAAAGCACGAAAACAGCGACTTCGGTGATTCTGCACACTTGTAACAGCAGAATCGTGAAGATTATCACTGAAAATGCATGTCTCAGCTGGAAACAACAACGATACCGAAGATATCGTAGTTTCCGCATATCAAACGCACTGTGGAGTGCTGAAAACACCAGAAAACGTGTTTTTCGCATTCAAAAGCACGAAAACAGCGACTTCGGTGATTCTGCACACTTGTAACAGCAGAATCGTGAAGATTAACACTGAAAGTGCATATCTCAGCAGGAAACAACAACGATACCGAAGATATCGTAGTTTCCGCATATCAAACGCACTGTGGAGTGCTGAAAACACCAGAAAACGTGTTTTTCGCATTCAAAAGCACGAAAACAGCGATTTCGGTGATTCTGCACACTTGTAACAGCTGAATCGTGAAGATTATCACTGAAAGTGCATATCTCAGCTGGAAGCCCCACGAAAACCAAGATATCGCCGGTTCTGCATATCAAACGCCCTGTGGAGTGATAAAAACACCAGAAAACGTGTTTCTCGCATTAAATAGCACGAAAAGAGCGATCTAGATGATTCGGCATACTTCTGACAGAAGACTCACCAAGATTATCGCAGAAAATGCATATCTCAGCTGGAAACCCCACGAAAACCAAGATATCGCCGGTTCTGCATATCAGACGCACTGCGGAGTGGTGAAAACACCAGAAAACGTGTTTGTCGCATTAACTAGCTCGAAAAGAGCGTTCTCGATGATTCTGCATACTTCTCATAGATGAAACACCAAGATTATCGCAGAAAATGCATATCGCAGCTTGAAACCTCACGAAAGTCAAGATGTCGCCGGTTCTGCATATCAAACGCACTGTGGAGTGGTGAAAACAACCAGATAACGTGTTTCTCGCATTAAATAGCTCGAATAGAGCGATCTCGATGATTCTGCATACTTCTGACAGAAGACTCACCAAGATTATCGCAGAAAATGCATATCTCAGCTGGAGACCCCACGAGAATCAAGTTGTCGCCGGTTCTGCATATCAAACGCACTGTGGAGTGGTGAAAACAACCAGATAACGTGTTTCTCGCATTAAATAGCTCGAAACGAGCGATCTAGATGATTCTGCATACTTCTGACAGAAGACTCACCAAGATTATCGCAGAAAATGCATATCTCAGCTTCAAACCCGACGAAAACCACGATGTCGCCGGTTCTGCATATCAAACGCACTGTGGAGTGGTGAAAACACAAGAAAACGTGTTTCTCGCATTAAATAGTTCGAATAGAGCGATCTCGATGTTTCTGCATACTTCTGACAGAAGACTCACCAATATTATCGCAGAAAATGCATATCTCAGCCGGAAGCCCCACGAAAACCAAGCTATCGGCGGCTCTACATATCAAACGCACTGTGGAGTGGTCAAAACACCAGAAAACGTGTTTCTCGCATTAAATTGTTCGAATAGAGCGATCTACAGGATTCTGCATACTTCTGACAGAAGTCTCACCAATATTATCGCAGAAAATGCATATCTCAGCTGGAAGCCCCACGAAAACCAAGATATCGCCGGTTCTGCTTATCAGACGCACTGTGGAGTGGTGAAAACAACCAGATAACGTGTTTCTCGCAATAAATTGTTCGAATAGAGCGATCTCGATGATTCTGCATACTTCTGACAGAAGACTCACCAAGATTATCGCAGAAAATGCATATCTCAGCTGGAAACCCCACGAAAACCAAGATATCGCCGGTTCTGCATATCAGACGCACTGTGGAGTGGTGAAAACACCTGAAAAAGTGTTTCTCGCATTAACTAGCTCGAAAAGAGCGATCTCGATGATGCTGCATACTTCGGACAGAAGACTCACCAAGATTATCGCAGAAAATGCATATCTCAGCTGGAGACCCCACGAGAATCAAGATGTCGCCGGTTCTGCATATCAAACGCACTGTGGAGTGGTGAAAACAACCAGATAACGTGTTTCTCGCATTAAATAGCTCGAAACGAGCGATCTAGATGATTCTGCATACTTCTCACAGAAGTCTCACCAATATTATCGCAGAAAATGCATATCTCAGCTTCAAACCCGACGAAAACCACGATGTCGCCGGTTCTGCATATCTAACGCATTGTGGGGTGGTGAAAACACAAGAAAACGTGTTTCTCGCATTAAATAGCTCGAATAGAGCGATCTCGATGTTGCTGCATACTTCTGACAGAAGACCCACCAATATTATCGCAGAAAATGCATATCTCAGCTGGAAGCCCCACGAAAACCAACATATCGCCGGTTCTGCTTATCAGACGCACTGTGGAGTGGTGAAAATACCAGAAAACGTGTTTCTCGCATTAACTAGCTCGAAAAGAGCGATATCGATAATTCTGCATACTTCGGACAGAAGTCTCACCAATATTATCGCAGAAAATGCATACCTCAGCTGGAAGCCCCACGAAAACCAAGATATCGCCGGTTCTGCATATCAAACGCACTGTGGAGTGGTGAAAACAACCAGATAACGTGTTTCTCGCATTAAATAGCTCGAAACGAGCGATCTAGATGATTCTGCATACTTCTCACAGAAGTCTCACCAATATTATCGCAGAAAATGCATATCTCAGCTTCAAACCCGACGAAAACCACGATGTCGCCGGTTCTGCATATCTAACGCACTGTGGGGTGGTGAAAACACAAGAAAACGTGTTTCTCGCATTAAATAGCTCGAATAGAGCGATCTCGATGTTTCTGCATACTTCTGACAGAAGACCCACCAATATTATCGCAGAAAATGCATATCTCAGCTGGAAGCCCCACGAAAACCAAGATATCGCCGGTTCTGCTTATCAGACGCACTGTGGAGTGGTGAAAACACCAGAAAACGTGTTTCTCGCATTAACTAGCTCGAAAAGAGCGATATCGATAATTCTGCATACTTCGGACAGAAGTCTCACCAATATTATCGCAGAAAATGCATACCTCAGCTGGAAGCCCCACGAAAACCAAGATATCGCCGGTTCTGCATATCAAACGCACTGTGGAGTGGTGAAAACAACTATATAACGTGTTTCTCGCATTAAATAGCTCGAAACGAGCGATCTAGATGATTCTGCATACTTCTCACAGAAGTCTCACCAATATTATCGCAGAAAATGCATATCTCAGCTTCAAACCCGACGAAAACCACGATGTCGCCGGTTCTGCATATCTAACGCACTGTGGGGTGGTGAAAACACAAGAAAACGTGTTTCTCGCATTAAACAGCTCGAATAGAGCGATCTCGATGTTTCTGCATACTTCTGACAGAAGACCCACCAATATTATCGCAGAAAATGCATATCTCAGCTGGAAGCCCCACGAAAACCAAGATATCGCCGGTTCTGCTTATCATACGCACTGTGGAGTGGTGAAAACACCAGAAAACGTGTTTCTCGCATTAACTAGCTCGAAAAGAGCGATATCGATAATTCTGCATACTTCGGACAGAAGTCTCACCAATATTATCGCAGAAAATGCATATCTCAGCTGGAAGCCCCACGAAAACCAAGATATCGCCGGTTCTGCATATCAATCGCCCTGTGGAGTGATAATAACACCAGAAAACTTGTTTTTTCGCATTAAATAGCGCGAAACGAGCGATCTCGATGATTCTGCATACTTCTGACAGAAGACTCACCAAGATTATCGCAGAAAATGCATATCTCAGCTAGAAACCTCACGAAAATCAAGATGTCGCCGGTTCTGCATATCAAACGCACTGTGGAGTCATAAAAACACCAGACAACTAGTTTTTTCGCATTCAATAGCGCGAAACGAGCGATCTACAGGATTCTGCATACTTCTGACAGAAGACTCACCAATATTATCGCAGAAAATGCATATCTCAGCTGGAAGCCCCACGAAAACCAAGATATCGCCGGTTCTGCTTATCAGACGCACTGTGGAGTGGTGAAAACACCAGAAAACGTGTTTCTCGCATTAAATAGCTCGAAAAGCGCGATATCGAAGATTCTGCATACTTCTGACAGAAGACTCACCAAGATTATCGCAGAAAATGCATATCTCAGCTGGAAGCCCCACGAAAACCAAGATATCGCCGGTTCTGCATATCAAACGCCCTGTGGAGTGATAAAAACACCAGAAAACTTGTTTTTTCGCATTAAATAGCGCGAAACGAGCGATCTACAGGATTCTGCATACTTCTGACAGAAGACTCACCAAGATTATCGCAGAAAATGCATATCTCAGCTGGAAACCCCACGAAAACCAAGATATCGCCGGTTCTGCTTATCAGACGCCCTGTGGAGTGGTGAAAACACCAGAAAACGTGTTTCTCGCATTAACTAGCTCGAAAAGAGCGATATCGATGATTCTGCATACTTCTGCCAGAAGACTCACGAAGATTATCGCAGAAAATGCATATCTCAGCTTCAAACACGACGAAAACCACGATGTCGCCGGTTCTGCATATCAAACGCACTGTGGGGTGGTGAAAACACAAGAAAACGTGTTTCTCGCATTAAATAGTTCGAATAGAGCGATCTCGATGTTTCTGCATACTTCTGACAGAAGACTCACCAATATTATCGCTGAAAATGCATATCTCAGCTGGAGACCCCACGAGAATCAAGATGTCGCCGGTTCTGCATATCAAACGCACTGTGGAGTGGTGAAAACAACCAGATAACGTGTTTCTCGCTTAAAATAGTTCGAATAGAGCGATCTCGATGTTTCTGCATACTTCTGACAGAAGACTCACCAATATTATCGCAGAAAATGCATATCTCAGCTGGAAGCCCCACGAAAACCAAGATATCGCCGGTTCTGCTTATCAGACGCACTGTGGAGTGGTGAAAACACCAGAAAACGTGTTTCTCGCATTAACTAACTCGAAAAGAGCGATATCGATGATTCTGCTTACTTCTGACAGAAGACTCACCAAGATTATCGCAGAAAATGCATATCTCTGCTGGAAGCCCCACGAAAACCAAGATATCGCCGGTTCTGCATATCAAACGCCCTGTGGAGTGATAAAAACACCAGAAAACTTGTTTTTTCGCATTAAATAGCGCGAAACGAGCGATCTACAGGATTCTGCATACTTCTGACAGAAGACTCACCAAGATTATCGCAGAAAATGCATATCTCAGCTGGAAACCCCACGAAAACCAAGATATCGCCGGTTCTGCTTATCAGACGCCCTGTGGAGTGGTGAAAACACCAGAAAACGTGTTTCTCGCATTAAATAGCTCGAATAGAGCGATCTCGATGATTCTGCATACTTCTGACAGAAGACTCACCAAGATTATCGCAGAAAATGCATATCTCAGCTGGAGACCCCACGAGAATCAAGATGTCGCCGGTTCTGCATATCAAACGCACTGTGGAGTGGTGAAAACAACCAGATAACGTGTTTCTCGCATTAACTAGCTCGAAAAGAGCGATATCGATGATTCTGCATACTTCTGCCAGAAGACTCACCAAGATTATCGCAGAAAATGCATATCTCAGCTGGAAGCCCCTCGAAAACCATGATATCGCTGGTTCTGCATATCAAACGCCCTGTGGAGCGATAAAAACACCAGATAACGTGTTTCTCGCATTAAATAGCTCGAATAGAGCGATCTCGATGATTCTGCATACTTCTGACAGAAGACTCACCAAGATTATCGCAGAAAATGCATATCTCAGCTGGAGACCCCACGAGAATCAAGATGTCGCCGGTTCTGCATATCAAACGCACTGTGGAGTGGTGAAAACAACCAGATAACGTGTTTCTCGCATTAAATAGCTCGAAACGAGCGATCTAGATGATTCTGCATACTTCTGACAGAAGACTCACCAAGATTATCGCAGAAAATGCATATCTCAGCTTCAAACCCGACGAAAACCACGATGTCGCCGGTTCTGCATATCAAACGCACTGTGGGGTGGTGAAAACACAAGAAAACGTGTTTCTCGCATTAAATAGTTCGAATAGAGCGATCTCGATGTTTCTGCATACTTCTGACAGAAGACTCACCAATATTATCGCAGAAAATGCATATCTCAGCTGGAAGCCCCACGAAAACCAAGATATCGCCGGTTCTGCTTATCAGACGCACTGTGGAGTGGCGAAAACACCAGAAAACGTGGTTCTCGCATTAAATAGTTCGAATAGAGCGTTCTCGGTGATTCTGCATGCTTCTCATAGATGATACACCAAGATTATCGCTGAAAATGCATATCTCAGCTGGAAACCCCACGAAAACCAAGATATCGCCGGTTCTGCATATCAAACGCACTGTGGAGTGGTGAAAACAACCAGATAACGTGTTTCTCGCATTAAATAGCTCGAAACGAGCGATCTAGATGATTCTGCATACTTCTGACAGAAGACTCACCAAGATTATCGCAGAAAATGCATATCTCAGCTTCAAACCCGACGAAAACCACGATGTCGCCGGTTCTGCATATCAAACGCACTGTGGAGTGGTGAAAACACAAGAAAACGTGTTTCTCGCATTAAATAGTTCGAATAGAGCGATCTCGATGTTTCTGCATACTTCTGACAGAAGACTCACCAATATTATCGCAGAAAATGCATATCTCAGCTGGAAGCCCCACGAAAACCAAGCTATCGGCGGCTCTACATATCAAACGCACTGTGGAGTGGTCAAAACACCAGAAAACGTGTTTCTCGCATTAAATTGTTCGAATAGAGCGATCTACAGGATTCTGCATACTTCTGACAGAAGTCTCACCAATATTATCGCAGAAAATGCATATCTCAGCTGGAAGCCCCACGAAAACCAAGATATCGCCGGTTCTGCTTATCAGACGCACTGTGGAGTGGTGAAAACAACCAGATAACGTGTTTCTCGCAATAAATTGTTCGAATAGAGCGATCTCGATGATTCTGCATACTTCTGACAGAAGACTCACCAAGATTATCGCAGAAAATGCATATCTCAGCTGGAAACCCCACGAAAACCAAGATATCGCCGGTTCTGCATATCAGACGCACTGTGGAGTGGTGAAAACACCTGAAAAAGTGTTTCTCGCATTAACTAGCTCGAAAAGAGCGATCTCGATGATGCTGCATACTTCGGACAGAAGACTCACCAAGATTATCGCAGAAAATGCATATCTCAGCTGGAGACCCCACGAGAATCAAGATGTCGCCGGTTCTGCATATCAAACGCACTGTGGAGTGGTGAAAACAACCAGATAACGTGTTTCTCGCATTAAATAGCTCGAAACGAGCGATCTAGATGATTCTGCATACTTCTCACAGAAGTCTCACCAATATTATCGCAGAAAATGCATATCTCAGCTTCAAACCCGACGAAAACCACGATGTCGCCGGTTCTGCATATCTAACGCACTGTGGGGTGGTGAAAACACAAGAAAACGTGTTTCTCGCATTAAATAGCTCGAATAGAGCGATCTCGATGTTGCTGCATACTTCTGACAGAAGACCCACCAATATTATCGCAGAAAATGCATATCTCAGCTGGAAGCCCCACGAAAACCAACATATCGCCGGTTCTGCTTATCAGACGCACTGTGGAGTGGTGAAAATACCAGAAAACGTGTTTCTCGCATTAACTAGCTCGAAAAGAGCGATATCGATAATTCTGCATACTTCGGACAGAAGTCTCACCAATATTATCGCAGAAAATGCATACCTCAGCTGGAAGCCCCACGAAAACCAAGATATCGCCGGTTCTGCATATCAAACGCACTGTGGAGTGGTGAAAACAACCAGATAACGTGTTTCTCGCATTAAATAGCTCGAAACGAGCGATCTAGATGATTCTGCATACTTCTCACAGAAGTCTCACCAATATTATCGCAGAAAATGCATATCTCAGCTTCAAACCCGACGAAAACCACGATGTCGCCGGTTCTGCATATCTAACGCACTGTGGGGTGGTGAAAACACAAGAAAACGTGTTTCTCGCATTAAATAGCTCGAATAGAGCGATCTCGATGTTTCTGCATACTTCTGACAGAAGACCCACCAATATTATCGCAGAAAATGCATATCTCAGCTGGAAGCCCCACGAAAACCAAGATATCGGCGGTTCTGCTTATCAGACGCACTGTGGAGTGGTGAAAACACCAGAAAACGTGTTTCTCGCATTAACTAGCTCGAAAAGAGCGATATCGATAATTCTGCATACTTCGGACAGAAGTCTCACCAATATTATCGCAGAAAATGCATACCTCAGCTGGAAGCCCCACGAAAACCAAGATATCGCCGGTTCTGCATATCAAACGCACTGTGGAGTGGTGAAAACAACTAGATAACGTGTTTCTCGCATTAAATAGCTCGAAACGAGCGATCTAGATGATTCTGCATACTTCTCACAGAAGTCTCACCAATATTATCGCAGAAAATGCATATCTCAGCTTCAAACCCGACGAAAACCACGATGTCGCCGGTTCTGCATATCTAACGCACTGTGGGGTGGTGAAAACACAAGAAAACGTGTTTCTCGCATTAAATAGCTCGAATAGAGCGATCTCGATGTTTCTGCATACTTCTGACAGAAGACCCACCAATATTATCGCAGAAAATGCATATCTCAGCTGGAAGCCCCACGAAAACCAAGATATCGCCGGTTCTGCTTATCATACGCACTGTGGAGTGGTGAAAACACCAGAAAACGTGTTTCTCGCATTAACTAGCTCGAAAAGAGCGATATCGATAATTCTGCATACTTCGGACAGAAGTCTCACCAATATTATCGCAGAAAATGCATATCTCAGCTGGAAGCCCCACGAAAACCAAGATATCGCCGGTTCTGCATATCAATCGCCCTGTGGAGTGATAATAACACCAGAAAACTTGTTTTTTCGCATTAAATAGCGCGAAACGAGCGATCTCGATGATTCTGCATACTTCTGACAGAAGACTCACCAAGATTATCGCAGAAAATGCATATCTCAGCTAGAAACCTCACGAAAATCAAGATGTCGCCGGTTCTGCATATCAAACGCACTGTGGAGTCATAAAAACACCAGACAACTAGTTTTTTCGCATTCAATAGCGCGAAACGAGCGATCTACAGGATTCTGCATACTTCTGACAGAAGACTCACCAATATTATCGCAGAAAATGCATATCTCAGCTGGAAGCCCCACGAAAACCAAGATATCGCCGGTTCTGCTTATCAGACGCACTGTGGAGTGGTGAAAACACCAGAAAACGTGTTTCTCGCATTAAATAGCTCGAAAAGCGCGATATCGAAGATTCTGCATACTTCTGACAGAAGACTCACCAAGATTATCGCAGAAAATGCATATCTCAGCTGGAAGCCCCACGAAAACCAAGATATCGCCGGTTCTGCATATCAGACGCACTGTGGAGTGGCGAAAACACCAGAAAACGTGTTTCTCGCATTAAATCGATCGAATAGAGCGATCTCGATGATTCTGCATACTTCTGACAGAAGACTCACCAAGATTATCGCAGAAAATGCATGTTTCAGCTGGAAACCCTGACGAAAACCAAGTTATCGGCGGCTCTACATATCAAACGCACTGTGGAGTGGTCAAAACACCAGATAACGTGTTTCTCGCATTAAATAGCTCGATACGAGCGATCTCGATGTTTCTGCATACTTCTGACAGAAGTCTCATCAATATTATCGCAGAAAATGCATATCGCAGCTTGAAACCTCACGAAAATCAAGATGTCGCCGGTTCTGCATATCAAACGCCCTGTGGAGTGATAAAAACACCAGAAAACTTGTTTTTTCGAACTAAATAGCGCGAAACGAGCGACCTACAGGATTCTGCATACTTCTGACAGAAGACTCACAAAGATTATCGCAGAAAATGCATATCTCAGCTTGAAACCTCACGAAAATCAAGATGTCGCCGGTTCGGCATATCAAACGCACCGTGGAGTGGTCAAAACACCAGAAAATTTGTTTTTTCGCATTAAATAGCGCAAAACGAGCGATCTACAGGATTGTGCATACTTCTGACAGAAGACTCACCAAGATTATCGCAGAAAATGCATATTTCAGATGGAAACCCCACGAAAACCAAGTTATCGGCGGCTCTGCATATCAAACGCCCTGTGGAGTGATAAAAACACCAGGAAACTTGTTTTTTCGCATTAAATAGCGCGAAACGAGCGATCTACAGGATTCTGCATACTTCGGACAGAAGTCTCACCAATATTATCGCAGAAAATGCATAACGCAGCTTGAAACCTCACGAAAATCGAGTTATCGGCGGCACTACATATCAAACGCACTGTGGAGTGGTAAAAACACCAGAAAACTTGTTTTTTCGCATTAAATAGCGCGAAACGAGCGATCTAGATGATTCTGCATACTTCTGACTGAAGTCTCACCAATATTATCGCAGAAAATGCATATCTCAGCTAGAAACCCCACGAAAATCAAGATGTCGCCGGTTCGGCATATCAAACGCACTGTGGAGTTGTCAAAACACCAGATAACGTGCTTCTCGCATTAAACAGCTCGAAAAGAGCGATATCGATGTTTCTGCATACATCGGACAGAAGACTCACCAAGATTATCGCAGAAAATGCATATCTCAGCTGGAAGCCCCACGAAAACCAAGATATCGCCGGTTCTGCATATCAAACGCCCTGTGGAGTGATAAAAACACCAGATAACGTGTTTCTCGCATTAAATCGATCGAATAGAGCGATCTCGATGATTCTGCATACTTCTGACAGAAGACTCACCAAGATTATCGCAGAAAATGCATGTTTCAGCTGGAAACCCCACGAAAACCAAGTTATCGGCGGCTCTACATATCAAACGCACTGTGGAGTGGTCAAAACACCAGATAACGTGTTACTCGCATTAACTAGCTTGAAAAGAGCGTTCTGGATGATTCTGCATTCTTCTGACTGAAGTCTCACCAAGATTATCGCAGCAAATGCATATATCAGCTGGAAACCCCACGAAAACCAAGTTATCGGCGGCTCTACATCTCAAACGCACTGTGGAGTGGTCAAAACACCAGAAAACGTGTTTCCCGCATTCAATAGCACGAAAAGAGCGATCTAGATCATTCTGTATACTTCTGACAGAAGACTCACCAAGATTATCGCAGAAAATGCATATCTCAGCTGGAAACCCCACGAAAACCAAGATATCGCCGGTTCTGCATATCAGACGCACTGTGGAGTGGTGAAAACACCAGAAAACGTGTTACTCACATTAACTAGCTCGAAAAGAGCGTTCTGGATGATTCTGCATACTTCTGACAGAAGTCTCACCAATATTATCGCAGAAAATGCATATCTCAGCTGGAAGCCCCACGAAAACCAAGATATCGCCGGTTCTGCTTATCAGACGCACTGTGGAGTGGCGAAAACACCAGAAAACGTGTTTCTCGCATTAAATAGCTCGATACGAGCGATCTCGATGTTTCTGCATACTTCTGACAGAAGTCTCACCAATATTATCGCAGAAAATGCATATCGCAGCTTGAAACCTCACGAAAATCAAGATGTCGCCGGTTCTGCATATCAAACGCCCTGTGGAGTGATAAAAACACCAGAAAACTTGTTTTTTCGAATTAAATAGCGCGAAACGAGCGACCTACAGGATTCTGCATACTTCTGACAGAAGACTCACAAAGATTATCGCAGAAAATGCATATCTCAGCTTGAAACCTCACGAAAATCAAGATGTCGCCGGTTCGGCATATCAAACGCACCGTGGAGTGGTCAAAACACCAGAATATTTGTTTTTTCGCATTAAATAGCGCGAAACGAGCGATCTACAGGATTCTGCATACTTCTGACAGAAGACTCACCAAGATTATCGCAGAAAATGCATATTTCAGATGGAAACCCCACGAAAACCAAGTTATCGGCGGCTCTGCATATCAAACGCCCTGTGGAGTGATAAAAACACCAGGAAACTTGTTTTTTCGCATTAAATAGCGCGAAACGAGCGATCTACAGGATTCTGCATACTTCGGACAGAAGTCTCACCAATATTATCGCAGAAAATGCATATCGCAGCTTGAAACCTCACGAAAATCAAGTTATCGGCGGCACTACATATCAAACGCACTGTGGAGTGGTAAAAACACCAGAAAACTTGTTTTTTCGCATTAAATAGCGCGAAACGAGCGATCTAGATGATTCTGCATACTTCTGACTGAAGTCTCACCAATATTATCACAGAAAATGCATATCTCAGCTAGAAACCCCACGAAAATCAAGATGTCGCCGGTTCGGCATATCAAACGCACTGTGGAGTTGTCAAAACACCAGATAACGTGCTTCTCGCATTAAACAGCTCGAAAAGAGCGATATCGATGTTTCTGCATACTTCGGACAGAAGACTCACCAAGATTATCGCAGAAAATGCATATCTCAGCTGGAAGCCCCACGAAAACCAAGATATCGCCGGTTCTGCATATCAAACGCCCTGTGGAGTGATAAAAACACCAGATAACGTGTTTCTCGCATTAAATCGATCGAAAAGAGCGTTCTGGATGATTCTGCATTCTTCTGACTGAAGTCTCACCAAGATTATCGCAGCAAATGCATATCTCAGCTGGGAACCCCACGAAAACCAAGATATCGCCGGTTCTGCATATCAGACGCACTGTGGAGTGGTGAAAACACCAGAAAACGTGTTACTCGCATTAACTAGCTCGAAAAGAGCGTTCTGGATGATTCTGCATACTTCTGACTGAAGTCTCACCAAGATTATCGCAGAAAATGCATATCTCAGCTGGAAACCTCACGAAAATCAAGATGTCGCCGGTTCTGCATATCAGACGCACTGTGGAGTGGTGAAAACACCAGAAAACGTGTTTCTCGCATTAACTAGCTCGAAAAGAGCGTTCTCGATGATTCTGCATACTTCTGACAGAAGACTCACCAAGATTATCGCAGAAAATGCATATTTCAGCTGGAAACCCCACGAAAACCAAGTTATCGGCGGCTCTACATATCAAACGCACTGTGGAGTGGTCAAAACACCAGATAACGTGTTTCTCGCATTAAATAGCTGGAATAGAGCGACCTCGATGATTCTGCATACTTCTGACAGAAGACTAACCAAGATTATCGCAGAAAATGCATATTTCACCTGGAAACCCCACGAAAACCAAGTTATCGGCGGCTCTACATATCAAACGCACTGTGGAGTGGTCAAAACACCAGAAAACGTGTTTCCCGCATTCAATAGCACGAAAAGAGCGATCTAGATCATTCTGCATACTTCTGACAGAAGACTCACCAAGATTATCGCAGAAAATGCATATCTCAGCTGGAAACCCCACGAAAACCAAGATATCGCCGGTTCTGCATATCAGACGCACTGTGGAGTGGTGAAAACACCAGAAAACGTGTTACTCGCATTAACTAGCTCGAAAAGAGCGTTCTGGATGATTCTGCATACTTCTGACAGAAGTCTCACCAATATTATCGCAGAAAATGCATATCTCAGCTGGAAGCCCCACGAAAACCAAGATATCGCCGGTTCTGCTTATCAGACGCACTGTGGAGTGGCGAAAACACCCGAAAACGTGTTTCTCGCATTAAATAGATCGATACGAGCGATCTCGATGTTTCTGCATACTTCTGACAGAAGTCTCACCAATATTATCGCAGAAAATGCATATCGCAGCTTGAAACCTCACGAAAATCAAGATGTCGCCGGTTCTGCATATCAAACGCCCTGTGGAGTGATAAAAACACCAGAAAACTTGTTTTTTCGAATTAAATAGCGCGAAACGAGCGACCTACAGGATTCTGCATACTTCTGACAGAAGACTCACAAAGATTATCGCAGAAAATGCATATCTCAGCTTGAAACCTCACGAAAATCAAGATGTCGCCGGTTCGGCATATCAAACGCACCGTGGAGTGGTCAAAACACCAGAAAATTTGTTTTTTCGCATTAAATAGCGCGAAACGAGCGATCTACAGGATTCTGCATACTTCTGACAGAAGACTCACCAAGATTATCGCAGAAAATGCATATTTCAGCTGGAAACCCCACGAAAACCAAGTTATCGGCGGCTCTGCATATCAAACGCCCTGTGGAGTGATAAAAACACCAGAAAACTTGTTTTTTCGCATTAAATAGCGCGAAACGAGCGATCTACAGGATTCTGCATACTTCGGACAGAAGTCTCACCAATATTATCGCAGAAAATGCATATCGCAGCTTGAAACCTCACGAAAATCAAGTTATCGGCGGCACTACATATCAAACGCACTGTGGAGTGATAAAAACACCAGAAAACTTGTTTTTTCGCATTAAATAGCGCGAAACGAACGATCTACAGGATTCTGCATACTTCTGACAGAAGACTCACCAAAATTATCGCAGAAAATGCATATCTCAGCTGGAAGCCCCACGAAAACCAAGATATCGCCGGTTCTGCATATCAAACGCCTTGTGGAGTGATAAAAACACCACATAACGTGTTTCTCGCACTAAATAGATAGAATAGTGCGATCTCGATGATTCTGCATACTTCTGACAGAAGACTCACCAATATCATCGCAGAAAATGCATATCTCAGCTTGAAACCGGACGAAAACCAAGATGTCGCCGGTTCTGCATATCAAACGCACTGTGGAGTGATAAAAACACCAGAAAACTTGTTTTTTCGCATTATATAGCGCGAAACGAACGATCTACAGGATTCTGCATACTTCTCATAGATGAAACACCAAGTTTATCGCAGAAAATGCATATTTCAGCTGGAAACCCCACGAAAACCAAGTTATCGGCGGCTCTACATATGAAACGCACTGTGGAGTGGTCAAAACACCAGAAAACTTGTTTTTTCGAATTAAATAGCTCGAATGGAGCGATCTGGATGATTCTGCATACTTCTGACTGAAGTCTCACCAACATGATCGCAGAAAATGCATATCTCAGCTAGAAACCTCACGAAAATCAAGATGTCGCCGGTTCTGCATATCAAACGCACTGTGGAGTGGTGAAAACAACCAGATAACGTGTTTCTCGCATTAAATAGCTCGAATAGAGCGATCTCGATGATTCTGCATACTTCTGACCGAAGACTCACCAAGATCATCGCAGAAAATGCATATCTCAGCTTGAAACCGGACGAAAACCAAGATGTCGCCGGTGCTGCATATCAAACGCACTGTGGGGTGGTGAAAACACCAGAAAACGTGTTTCTCGCATTAAATAGCGCGAAACGAGCGATCTAGATGATTTTGCATACTTGTGACTAAAGTCTCAGAAAGATTATCGCAGAAAATGCATATCTCAGCTGGAAACACCACGAAAACCAAGATGTCGCCGGTTCTGCATATCAAACGCACTGTGGGGTGGTGAAAACACCAGAAAACGTGTTTCTCGCATTAAATAGCGCGAAACGAGCGATCTAGATGATTCTGCATACTTGTGACTAAAGTCTCAGAAAGATTATCGCAGAAAATGCATATCTCAGCTGGAAACCCCACGAAAACCAAGATATCGCCGGTTCTGCATATCAAACGCCCTGTGGAGTGATAAAAACACCAGAAAACCTTTTTTTTCGCATTAAATAGCGCGAAACGAACGATCTACAGGAGTCTGCATACTTCTGACAGAAGACTCACCAAGATTATCGCAGAAAATGCATATCTCAGCTAGAAACCTCACGAAAATCAAGATGTCGCCGGTTCTGCATATCAAACTCACTGTGGAGTGGTGAAAACAACCAGATAACGTGTTTCTCGCATTAAATAGCTCGAATAGAGCGATCTAGATGATTCTGCATACTTCTTACAGAAGACTCACCAAGATTAACGCAGAAAATGCATATCTCAGCTGGAAGCCCCACGAAAACCAAGATATCGCCGGTTCTGCATATCAAACGCCCTGTGGAGTGATAAAAACACCAGAAAACTTGTTTTTTCGCATTAAATAGCGCGAAACGAACGATCTACAGGATTCTGCATACTTCTGACAGAAGACTCACCAAGATTATCGCAGAAAATGCATATCTCAGCTGGAAGCCCCACGAAAACCAAGATATCGCCGGTTCTGCATATCAAACGCCCTGTGGAGTGATAAAAACACCACATAACGTGTTTCTCGCACTAAATAGATAGAAGAGAGCGATCTCGATGATTCTGCATACTTCTGACCAAAGACTCACCAAGATTATCGCAGAAAATGCATATTTCAGCTGGAAACCCCACGAAAACCAAGTTATCGGCGACTCTACATATCAAACGCTCTGTGGAGTGGTCAAAACACCAGAAAACTTGTTTTTTCGCATTAAATAGCGCGAAACGAGCGATCTACAGGATTCTGCATACTTCTGACAGAAGTCTCACCAATATTATCGCAGAAAATGCATATCTCAGCTAGAAACCTCACGAAAATCAAGATGCGGCCGGTTCTGCATATCAAACGCACTGTGGAGTGATAAAAACACCAGAAAACTTGTTTTTTCGCATTAAATAGCGCGAAACGAACGATCTACAGGATTCTGCATACTTCTGACAGAAGACTCACCAAGATTATCGCAGAAAATGCATATCTCAGCTAGAAACCCCACGAAAACCAAGATATCGCCGGTTCTGCATATCAAACGCCCTGTGGAGTGATAAAAACACCACATAACGTGTTTCTCGCACTAAATAGATAGAAGAGAGCGATCTCGATGATTCTGCATACTTCTGACAAAAGACTCACCAAGATTATCGCAGAAAATGCATATCTCAGCTAGAAACCTCACGAAAATCAAGATGTCGCCGGTTCTGCATATCAAACACACTGTGGAGTGGTGAAAACAACCAGATAACGTGTTTCTCGCATTAAATAGCTCGAATAGAGCGATCTAGATGATTCTGCATACTTCTGACAGAAGACTCACCAAGATTATCGCAGAAAATGCATATCTCAGCTGGAAGCCCCACGAAAACCAAGATATCGCCGGTTCTGCATATCAAACGTCCTGTGGAGTGATAAAAACACCACATAACGTGTTTCTCGCACTAAATAGATAGAAGAGAGCGATCTCGATGATTCTGCATACTTCTGACAAAAGACTCACCAATATCATCGCAGAAAATGCATATCTCAGCTTGAAACCGGACGAAAACCAAGATGTCGCCGGTTCTGCATATCAAACGCACTGTGGGGTGGTGAAAACACCAGAAAACGTGTTACTCGCATTAAATAGCGCGAAACGAGCGATCTAGATGATTCTGCATACTTGTGACTAAAGTCTCACAAAGATTATCGCAGAAAATGCATATCTCAGCTGGAAACCCCACGAAAACCAAGATGTCACCGGTTCTGCTTATCAGACGCACTGTGGAGTGTTGAAAACACCAGAAAACGTGTTTTTCGCATTCAAAAGCACGAAAACAGCGATTTCGGTGATTCTGCACACTTGTAACAGCAGAATCGTGAAGATTATCACTGAAAGTGCATATCTCAGCTGGAAACAACAACGATACCGAAGATATCGTAGTTTCCGCATATCAAACGCACTGTGGAGTGCTGAAAACACCAGAATACGTGTTTTTCGCATTCAACAGCACGAAAACAGCGATTTCGGTGATTCTGCACACTTGTAACAGCAGAATCATGAAGATTATCACTGAAAATGCATATCTCAGCTGGAAACAACAACGATACCGAAGATATGGCAGTTTCCGCATATCAAACGCACTGTGGAGTGCTGAAAACACCAGAAAACGTGTTTTTCGCATTCAAAAGCACGAAAACAGCGACTTCGGGGATTCTGCACACTTGTAACAGCAGAATCGTGAAGATTATCACTGAAAGTGCATATCTCAGCTGGAAACAACAACGATACCGAAGATATCGTAGTTTCCGCATATCAAATGCACTGTGGAGTGCTTGAAACACCAGAATACGTGTTTTTCGCATTCAAAAGCACGAAAACAGCGATTTCGGTGATTCTGCACACTTGTAACAGCAGAATCATGAAGTTTATCACTGAAAATGCATATCTCAGCTGGAAACAACAACGATACCGAAGATATGGCAGTTTCCGCATATCAAACGCACTGTGGAGTGCTGAAAACACCAGAAAACGTGTTTTTCGCATTGAATAGCGCGATAACAGCGATTTCGGTGATTCTGCACACTTGTAACAGCAGAATCATGAAGTTTATCACTGAAAATGCATATCTCAGCTGGAAACAACAACGATACCGAAGATATGGCAGTTTCCGCATATCAAACGCACTGTGGAGTGCTGAAAACACCAGAATACGTGTTTTTCGCATTCAAAAGCACGAAAACAGCGACTTCGGTGATTCTGCACACTTGTAACAGCAGAATCGTGAAGATTATCACTGAAAGTGCATATCTCAGCTGGAAACAACAACGATACCGAAGATATCGTAGTTTCCGCATATCAAACGCACTGTGGAGTGCTGAAAACACCAGAATACGTGTTTTTCGCATTCAAAAGCACGAAAACAGCGATTTCGGTGATTCTGCACTCTTGTAACAGCAGAATCGTGAAGATTATCACTGAAAGTGCATATCTCAGCTGGAAACAACAACGATACCGAAGATATCGCAGTTTCCGCATATCAAACGCACTGTGGAGTGTTGAAAACACCAGAAAACGTGTTTTTCGCATTCAAAAGCACGAAAACAGCGATTTCGGTGATTCTGCACACTTGTAACAGCAGAATCGTGATGATTATCACTGAAAGTGCATATCTAAGCTGGAAACAACAACGATACCGAAGATATCGTAGTTTCCGCATATCAAACGCACTGTGGAGTGCTGACAACACCAGAATACGTGTTTTTCGCATTCGAAAGCACGAAAACAGCGATTTCGGTGATTCTGCACACTTGTAACAGCAGAATCATGAAGATTATCACTGAAAATGCATATCTCAGCTGGAAACAACAACGATACCGAAGATATGGCAGTTTCCGCATATCAAACGCACTGTGGAGTGCTGAAAACACCAGAATACGTGTTTTTCGCATTCAAAAGCACGAAAACAGCGATTTCGGTGATTCTGCACACTTGTAACAGCAGAATCGTGAAGATTATCACTGAAAGTGCATATCTCAGCTGGAAACAACAACGATACCGAAGATATCGCAGTTTCCGCATATCAAACGCACTGTGGAGTGTTGAAAACACCAGAAAACGTGTTTTTCGCATTCAAAAGCACGAAAACAGCGATTTCGGTGATTCTGCACACTTGTAACAGCAGAATCGTGAAGATTATCACTGAAAGTGCATATCTCAGCTGGAAACAACAACGATACCGAAGATATCGTAGTTTCCGCATATCAAACGCACTGTGGAGTGCTGAAAACACCAGAAAACGTGTTTTTCGCATTCAATAGCACGAAAACAGCGATTTCGGTGATTCTGCACACTTGTAGCAGCAGAATCATGAAGATTATCACTGAAAATGCATGTCTCAGCTGGAAACAACAACGATACCGAAGACATCGTAGTTTCCGCATATCAAACGCACTGTGGAGTGCTGAAAACACCAGAAAACGTGTTTTTCGCATTCAAAAGCGCGAAAACAACGATTTCGGTGATTCTGCACACTTGTAACAGCAGAATCGTGAAGATTATCACTGAAAGTGCATATCTCAGCTGGAAACAACAACGATACCGAAAATATCGCAGTTTCCGCATATCAAACGCACTGTGGAGTGTTGAAAACACCAGAAAACATGTTTTTCGCATTCAAAAGCACGAAAACAACGATTTCGGTGATTCTGCACACTTGTAACAGCAGAATCGTGATGATTATCACTGAAAGTGCATATCTCAGCTGGAAACAACAACGATACCGAAGATATCGTAGTTTCCGCATATCAAACGCACTGTGGAGTGCTGAAAACACCAGAATACGTGTTTTTCGCATTCGAAAGCACGAAAACAGCGATTTCGGTGATTCTGCACACTTGTAACAGCAGAATCATGAAGATTATCACTGAAAATGCATATATCAGCTGGAAACAACAACGATACCGAAGATATGGCAGTTTCCGCATATCAAACGCACTGTGGAGTGCTGAAAATACCAGAATACGTGTTTTTCGCATTCAAAAGCACGAAAACAGCGATTTCGGTGATTCTGCACACTTGTAACAGCAGAATCGTGAAGATTATCACTGAAAGTGCATATCTCAGCTGGAAACAACAACGATACCGAAGATATGGCAGTTTCCGCATATCAAACGCACTGTGGAGTGCTGAAAACACCAGAATACGTGTTTTTCGCATTCAAAAGCACGAAAACAGCGACTTCGGTGATTCTGCACACTTGTAACAGCAGAATCGTGAAGATTATCACTGAAAGTGCATATCTCAGCTGGAAACAACAACGATACCGAAGATATCGTAGTTTCCGCATATCAAACGCACTGTGGAGTGCTGAAAACACCAGAATACGTGTTTTTCGCATTCAAAAGCACGAAAACAGCGATTTCGGTGATTCTGCACTCTTGTAACAGCAGAATCGTGAAGATTATCACTGAAAGTGCATATCTCAGCTGGAAACAACAACGATACCGAAGATATCGCAGTTTCCGCATATCAAACGCACTGTGGAGTGTTGAAAACACCAGAAAACGTGTTTTTCGCATTCAAAAGCACGAAAACAGCGATTTCGGTGATTCTGCACACTTGTAACAGCAGAATCGTGATGATTATCACTGAAAGTGCATATCTCAGCTGGAAACAACAACGATACCGAAGATATCGTAGTTTCCGCATATCAAACGCACTGTGGAGTGCTGACAACACCAGAATACGTGTTTTTCGCATTCGAAAGCACGAAAACAGCGATTTCGGTGATTCTGCACACTTGTAACAGCAGAATCATGAAGATTATCACTGAAAATGCATATCTCAGCTGGAAACAACAACGATACCGAAGATATGGCAGTTTCCGCATATCAAACGCACTGTGGAGTGCTGAAAACACCAGAATACGTGTTTTTCGCATTCAAAAGCACGAAAACAGCGATTTCGGTGATTCTGCACACTTGTAACAGCAGAATCGTGAAGATTATCACTGAAAGTGCATATCTCAGCTGGAAACAACAACGATACCGAAGATATCGCAGTTTCCGCATATCAAACGCACTGTGGAGTGTTGAAAACACCAGAAAACGTGTTTTTCGCATTCAAAAGCACGAAAACAGCGATTTCGGTGATTCTGCACACTTGTAACAGCAGAATCGTGAAGATTATCACTGAAAGTGCATATCTCAGCTGGAAACAACAACGATACCGAAGATATCGTAGTTTCCGCATATCAAACGCACTGTGGAGTGCTGAAAACACCAGAAAACGTGTTTTTCGCATTCAATAGCACGAAAACAGCGATTTCGGTGATTCTGCACACTTGTAGCAGCAGAATCATGAAGATTATCACTGAAAATGCATGTCTCAGCTGGAAACAACAACGATACCGAAGACATCGTAGTTTCCGCATATCAAACGCACTGTGGAGTGCTGAAAACACCAGAAAACGTGTTTTTCGCATTCAAAAGCGCGAAAACAACGATTTCGGTGATTCTGCACACTTGTAACAGCAGAATCGTGAAGATTATCACTGAAAGTGCATATCTCAGCTGGAAACAACAACGATACCGAAAATATCGCAGTTTCCGCATATCAAACGCACTGTGGAGTGTTGAAAACACCAGAAAACATGTTTTTCGCATTCAAAAGCACGAAAACAACGATTTCGGTGATTCTGCACACTTGTAACAGCAGAATCGTGATGATTATCACTGAAAGTGCATATCTCAGCTGGAAACAACAACGATACCGAAGATATCGTAGTTTCCGCATATCAAACGCACTGTGGAGTGCTGAAAACACCAGAATACGTGTTTTTCGCATTCGAAAGCACGAAAACAGCGATTTCGGTGATTCTGCACACTTGTAACAGCAGAATCATGAAGATTATCACTGAAAATGCATATATCAGCTGGAAACAACAACGATACCGAAGATATGGCAGTTTCCGCATATCAAACGCACTGTGGAGTGCTGAAAATACCAGAATACGTGTTTTTCGCATTCAAAAGCACGAAAACAGCGATTTCGGTGATTCTGCACACTTGTAACAGCAGAATCGTGAAGATTATCACTGAAAGTGCATATCTCAGCTGGAAACAACAACGATACCGAAGATATCGCAGTTTCCGCATATCAAACGCACTGTGGAGTGTTGAAAACACCAGAAAACGTGTTTTTCGCATTCAAAAGCACGAAAACAGCGATTTCGGTGATTCTGCACACTTGTAACAGCAGAATCGTGAAGATTATCACTGAAAGTGCATATCTCAGCTGGAAACAACAACGATACCGAAGATATCGTAGTTTCCGCATATCAAACGCACTGTGGAGTGCTGAAAACACCAGAAAACGTGTTTTTCGCATTCAATAGCACGAAAACAGCGATTTCGGTGATTCTGCACACTTGTAGCAGCAGAATCATGAAGATTATCACTGAAAATGCATGTCTCAGCTGGAAACAACAACGATACCGAAGACATCGTAGTTTCCGCATATCAAACGCACTGTGGAGTGCTGAAAACACAAGAAAACGTGTTTTTCGCATTCAAAAGCGCAAAAACAGCGATTTCGGTGATTCTGCACACTTGTAGCAGCAGAATCATGAAGATTATCACTGAAAATGCATATCTCAGCTGGAAACAACAACGATACCGAAGACATCGTAGTTTCCGCATATCAAACGCACTGTGGAGTGCTGAAAACACCAGAAAACGTGTTTTTCGCATTCAAAAGCACGAAAACAGCGACTTCGGTGATTCTGCACACTTGTAACAGCAGAATCGTGAAGATTATCACTGAAAGTGCATATCTCAGCTGGAAACAACAATGATACCGAAGATATCGTAGTTTCCGCATATCAAACGCACTGTGGAGTGCTTGAAACACCAGAATACGTGTTTTTCGCATTCAAAAGCACGATAACAGCGATTTCGGTGATTCTGCACACTTGTAACAGCAGAATCGTGAAGATTATCACTGAAAGTGCATATCTCAGCTGGAAACAACAACGATACCGAAGATATCGCAGTTTCCGCATATCAAACGCACTGTGGAGTGTTGAAAACACCAGAAAACGTGTTTTTCGCATTCAAAAGCACGAAAACAGCGATTTCGGTGATTCTGCACACTTGTAACAGCAGAATCGTGAAGATTATCACTGAAAGTGCATATCTCAGCTGGAAACAACAACGATACCGAAGATATCGTAGTTTCCGCATATCAAACGCACTGTGGAGTGCTGAAAACACCAGAATACGTGTTTTTCGCATTCAAAAGCACGAAAACAGCGATTTCGGTGATTCTGCACACTTGTAACAGCTGAATCATGAAGATTATCACTGAAAATGCATATCTCAGCTGGAAACAACAACGATACCGAAGATATGGCAGTTTCCGCATATCAAACGCACTGTGTAGTGCTGAAAACACCAGAAAACGTGTTTTTCGCATTCAAAAGCACGAAAACAGCGACTTCGGTGATTCTGCACACTTGTAACAGCAGAATCGTGAAGATTATCACTGAAACTGCATATCTCAGCTGGAAACAACAACGATACCGAAGATATCGTAGTTTCCGCATATCAAACGCACTGTGGAGTGCTTGAAACACCAGAATACGTGTTTTTCGCATTCAAAAGCACGAAAACAGCGATTTCGGTGATTCTGCACACTTGTAACAGCAGAATCGTGAAGATTATCACTGAAAGTGCATATCTCAGCTGGAAACAACAACGATACCGAAGATATCGCAGTTTCCGCATATCAAACGCACTGTGGAGTGTTGAAAACACCAGAAAACGTGTTTTTCGCATTCAAAAGCACGAAAACAGCGATTTCGGAGATTCTGCACACTTGTAACAGCAGAATCGTGATGATTATCACTGAAAGTGCATATCTCAGCTGGAAACAACAACGATACCGAAGATATCGTAGTTTCCGCATATCAAACGCACTGTGGAGTGCTGAAAACACCAGAATACGTGTTTTTCGCATTCGAAAGCACGAAAACAGCGATTTCGGTGATTCTGCACACTTGTAACAGCAGAATCATGAAGATTATCACTGAAAATGCATATCTCAGCTGGAAACAACAACGATACCGAAGATATGGCAGTTTCCGCATATCAAACGCACTGTGGAGTGCTGAAAACACCAGAATACGTGTTTTTCGCATTCAAAAGCACGAAAACAGCGATTTCGGTGATTCTGCACACTTGTAACAGCAGAATCGTGAAGATTATCACTGAAAGTGCATATCTCAGCTGGAAACAACAACGATACCGAAGATATCGCAGTTTCCGCATATCAAACGCACTGTGGAGTGTTGAAAACACCAGAAAACGTGTTTTTCGCATTCAAAAGCACGAAAACAGCGATTTCGGTGATTCTGCACACTTGTAACAGCAGAATCGTGAAGATTATCACTGAAAGTGCATATCTCAGCTGGAAACAACAACGATACCGAAGATATCGTAGTTTCCGCATATCAAACGCACTGTGGAGTGTTGAAAACACCAGAAAACGTGTTTTTCGCATTCAATAGCACGAAAACAGCGATTTCGGTGATTCTGCACACTTGTAGCAGCAGAATCATGAAGATTATCACTGAAAATGCATGTCTCAGCTGGAAACAACAACGATACCGAAGACATCGTAGTTTCCGCATATCAAACGCACTGTGGAGTGCTGAAAACACCAGAAAACGTGTTTTTCGCATTCAAAAGCACGAAAACAGCGACTTCGGTGATTCTGCACACTTGTAACAGCAGAATCGTGAAGATTATCACTGAAAGTGCATATCTCAGCTGGAAACAACAACGATACCGAAGATATCGTAGTTTCCGCATATCAAACGCACTGTGGAGTGCTGAAAACACCAGAATACGTGTTTTTCGCATTCAAAAGCACGAAAACAGCGATTTCGGTGATTCTGCACACTTGTAACAGCAGAATCGTGAAGATTATCACTGAAAGTGCATATCTCAGCTGGAAACAACAACGATACCGAAGATATCGCAGTTTCCGCATATCAAACGCACTGTGGAGTGCTGAAAACACCAGAAAACGTGTTTTACGCATTCAAAAGCACGAAAACAGCGACTTCGGTGATTCTGCACACTTGTAACAGTAGAATCGTGAAGATTATCACTGAAAGTGCATATCTCAGCTGGAAACAACAACGATACCGAAGATATCGTAGTTTCCGCATATCAAACGCACTGTGGAGTGCTGAAAACACCAGAAAACGTGTTTTTCGCATTGAATAGCGCGATAACAGCGATTTCGGTGATTCTGCACACTTGTAACAGCAGAATCCTGAAGTTTATCACTGATAATGCATATCTCAGCTGGAAACAACAACGATACCGAAGATATGTGCAGTTTCCGCATATCAAACGCACTGTGGAGTGCTGAAAACACCAGAATACGTGTTTTTCGCATTCAAAAGCACGAAAACAGCGATTTTGGTGATTCTGCACTCTTGTAACAGCAGAATCGTGAAGATTATCACTGAAAGTGCATATCTCAGCTGGAAACAACAACGATACCGAAGATATGGCAGTTTCCGCATATCAAACGCACTGTGGAGTGCTGAAAACACCAGAAAACGTGTTTTTCGCATTCAAAAGCACGAAAACAGCGATTTCGGTGATTCTGCACACTTGTAACAGCAGAATCATGAAGATTATCACTGAAAATGCATATCTCAGCTGGAAACAACAACGATACCGAAGATATCGTAGTTTCCGCATATCAAACGCACTGTGGAGTGCGGAAAACACCAGAAAACGTGTTTTTCGCATTCAATAGCACGAAAACAGCGATTTCGGTGATTCTGCACACTTGTAACAGCAGAATCATGAAGATTATCACTGAAAATGCATGTCTCAGCTGGAAACAACAACGATACCGAAGACATTGTAGTTTCCGCATATCAAACGCACTGTGGAGTGCTGAAAACACCAGAAAACGTGTTTTTCGCATTCAAAAGCACGAAAACAGCGACTTCGGTGATTCTGCACACTTGTAACAGCAGAATCGTGAAGATTATCACTGAAAGTGCATATCTCAGCTGGAACCAACAACGATACCGAAGATATCGTAGTTTCCGCATATCAAACGCACTGTGGAGTGCTGAAAACACCAGAATACGTGTTTTTCGCATTCAAAAGCACGAAAACAGCGATTTCGGTGATTCTGCACACTTGTAACAGCAGAATCGTGAAGATTATCACTGAAAGTGCATATCTCAGCTGGAAACAACAACGATACCGAAGATATCGCAGTTTCCGCATATCAAACGCACTGTGGAGTGCTGAAAACACCAGAAAACGTGTTTTACGCATTCAAAAGCACGAAAACAGCGACTTCGGTGATTCTGCACACTTGTAACAGCAGAATCGTGAAGATTATCACTGAAAGTGCATATCTCAGCTGGAAACAACAACGATACCGAAGATATCGTAGTTTCCGCATATCAATCGCACTGTGGAGTGCTGAAAACACCAGAAAACGTGTTTTTCGCATTGAATAGCGCGAAAACAGCGACTTCGGTGATTCTGCACACTTGTAACAGCAGAATCGTGAAGATTATCACTGAAAGTGCATATCTCAGCTGGAAACAACAACGATACCGAAGATATCGCAGTTTCCGCATATCAAACGCACTGTGGAGTGTTGAAAACACCAGAAAACGTGTTTTTCGCATTCAAAAGCACGAAAACAGCGATTTCGGTGATTCTGCACACTTGTAACAGCAGAATCGTGAAGATTATCACTGAAAGTGCATATCTCAGCTTGAAACAACAACGATACCGAAGATATCGTAGTTTCCGCATATCAAACGCACTGTGGAGTGCTGAAAACACCAGAAAACGTATTTTTCGCATTCAATAGCACGAAAACAGCGATTTCGGTGATTCTGCACACTTGTAGCAGCAGAATCATGAAGATTATCACTGAAAATGCATGTCTCAGCTGGAAACAACAACGATACCGAAGACATCGTAGTTTCCGCATATCAAACGCACTGTGGAGTGCTGAAAACACCAGAAAACGTGTTTTTCGCATTCAAAAGCACGAAAACAGCGACTTCGGTGATTCTGCACACTTGTAACAGCAGAATCGTGAAGATTATCACTGAAAGTGCATATCTCAGCTGGAAACAACAACGATACCGAAGATATCGTAGTTTCCGCATATCAAACGCACTGTGGAGTGCTGAAAACACCAGAAAACGTGTTTTTCGCATTCAAAAGCACGAAAACAGCGATTTCGGTGATTCTGCACACTTGTAACAGCAGAATCGTGAAGATTATCACTGAAAGTGCATATCTCAGCTGGAAACAACAACGATACCGAAGATATCGTAGTTTCCGCATATCAAACGCACTGTGGAGTGCGGAAAACACCAGAAAACGTGTTTTTCGCATTCAATAGCACGAAAACAGCGACTTCGGTGATTCTGCACACTTGTAACAGCAGAATCGTGAAGATTATCACTGAAAGTGCATATCTCAGCTGGAAACAACAACGATACCGAAGATATCGTAGTTTCCGCATATCAAACGCACTGTGGAGTGCTGAAAACACCAGAAAACGTGTTTTTCGCATTGAATAGCGCGAAAACAGCGACTTCGGTGATTCTGCACACTTGTAACAGCAGAATCGTGAAGATTATCACTGAAAGTGCATATCTCAGCTGGAAACAACAACGATACCGAAGATATCGCAGTTTCCGCATATCAAACGCACTGTGGAGTGCTGAAAACACCAGAAAACGTGTTTTTCGCATTCAAAAGCACGAAAACAGCGATTTCGGTGATTCTGCACACTTGTAACAGCAGAATCGTGAAGATTATCACTGAAAGTGCATATCTCAGCTGGAAACAACAACGATACCGAAGATATCGCCGTTTCCGCATATCAAACGCACTGTGGAGTGCTGAAAACACCAGAAAACGTGTTTTACGCATTCAAAAGCACGAAAACAGCGACTTCGGTGATTCTGCACACTTGTAACAGCAGAATCGTGAAGATTATCACTGAAAGTGCATATCTCAGCTGGAAACAACAACGATACCGAAGATATCGTAGTTTCCGCATATCAAACGCACTGTGGAGTGCTGAAAACACCAGAAAACGTGTTTTTCGCATTGAATAGCGCGAAAACAGCGACTTCGGTGATTCTGCACACTTGTAACAGCAGAATCGTGAAGATTATCACTGAAAGTGCATATCTCAGCTGGAAACAACAACGATACCGAAGATATCGCAGTTTCCGCATATCAAACGCACTGTGGAGTGTTGAAAACACCAGAAAACGTGTTTTTCGCATTCAAAAGCACGAAAACAGCGATTTCGGTGATTCTGCACACTTGTAACAGCAGAATCGTGAAGATTATCACTGAAAGTGCATATCTCAGCTGGAAACAACAACGATACCGAAGATATCGTAGTTTCCGCATATCAAACGCACTGTGGAGTGCTGAAAACACCAGAAAACGTATTTTTCGCATTCAATAGCACGAAAACAGCGATTTCGGTGATTCTGCACACTTGTAGCAGCAGAATCATGAAGATTATCACTGAAAATGCATGTCTCAGCTGGAAACAACAACGATACCGAAGACATCGTAGTTTCCGCATATCAAACGCACTGTGGAGTGCTGAAAACACCAGAAAACGTGTTTTTCGCATTCAAAAGCACGAAAACAGCGATTTCGGTGATTCTGCACACTTGTAACAGCAGAATCATGAAGATTATCACTGAAAATGCATATCTCAGCTGGAAACAACTACGATACCGAAGATATCGTAGTTTCCGCATATCAAACGCACTGTGGAGTGCGGAAAACACCAGAAAACGTGTTTTTCGCATTCAATAGCACGAAAACAGCGATTTCGGTGATTCTGCACACTTGTAACAGCAGAATCATGAAGATTATCACTGAAAATGCATGTCTCAGCTGGAAACAACAACGATACCGAAGACATTGTAGTTTCCGCATATCAAACGCACTGTGGAGTGCTGAAAACACCAGAAAACGTGTTTTTCGCATTCAAAAGCACGAAAACAGCGACTTCGGTGATTCTGCACACTTGTAACAGCAGAATCGTGAAGATTATCACTGAAAGTGCATATCTCAGCTGGAAACAACAACGATACCGAAGATATCGTAGTTTCCGCATATCAAACGCACTGTGGAGAGCTGAAAACACCAGAATACGTGTTTTTCGCATTCAATAGCACGAAAACAGCGATTTCGGTGATTCTGCACACTTGTAACAGCAGAATCGTGAAGATTATCACTGAAAGTGCATATCTCAGCTGGAAACAACAACGATACCGAAGATATCGCAGTTTCCGCATATCAAACGCACTGTGGAGTGCTGAAAACACCAGAATACGTGTTTTTCGCATTCAAAAGCACGAAAACAGCGACTTCGGTGATTCTGCACACTTGTAACAGCAGAATCGTGAAGATTATCACTGAAAGTGCATATCTCAGCTGGAAACAACAACGATACCGAAGATATCGTAGTTTCCGCATATCAAACGCACTGTGGAGTGCTGAAAACACCAGAAAACGTGTTTTTCGCATTGAATAGCGCGATAACAGCGATTTCGGTGATTCTGCACACTTGTAACAGCAGAATCCTGAAGTTTATCACTGAAAATGCATATCTCAGCTGGAAACAACCATGATACCGAAGATATGTGCAGTTTCCGCATATCAAACGCACTGTAGAGTGCTGAAAACACCAGAATACGTGTTTTTCGCATTCAAAAGCACGAAAACAGCGATTTCGGTGATTCTGCACACTTGTAACAGCAGAATCGTGAAGATTATCACTGAAAGTGCATATCTCAGCTGGAAACAACAACGATACCGAAGATATCGCAGTTTCCGCATATCAAACGCACTGTGGAGTGGTGAAAACACCAGATAACGTGTTTCTCGCACTAGCTAGCTCGAAAAGAGCGATCTCGATGGTTCAGCATACTTCGGACAGAAGTCTCACCAAGATTATCGTAAAAAATGCATATCTCAGCTTGAAACCCGTCCGAAACCAAGATATCTCCGGTTCTGCATGTCAAACGTACTGTGGAGTGGTGAAAACACCAGAAAACGTGTTTCGTGCATTAAGTAGCTCGAAAAGAGCGATCTAGATGATTCTGCATACTTCTGACTGAAGTCTCACCAATATTATCGCAGAAAATGCATATCTCAGCTTGAAACCCCACGAAAACCAAGATATCGCTGTGTTCTGCATATCAAACGCACTGTGGAGTGCTGAAAACACCAGATAACGCGTTTGTCGCATTAAATAGCTCGAAAAGCGCGATCTCGATGATTCTTCATACTTCGGACAGAGGTCTCACCAATATTATCGTAGAAAATGCATATCTCAGCTTGAAACCCGAAGAAAACCGAGTTATCTCCGGTTCTGCACATCAAACGTACCTTGGAGTGGCCAAAACACCAGATAACGTGTTTCTCGCACGAACTAGCTCGAAAAGAGCGATCTCGATGGTGCAGCATACTTCGGACAGAAGTCTCACCAAGATTATCGCAGAAAATGCATATCTCAGCTTGAAACCCCACGAAAACCAAGATATCTACTGTTCTCCATATCAAACCCACTGTGGAGTGGTGAAAACACCAGATAACGTGTTTCTCGCACGAACTAGCTCGAAAAGAGCGATCTCGATGATACAGCATACTTCGGACAGAAGTCTCACCAAGATTATCGCAGAAAATGCATATCTCAGCTTGAAACCCCACGAAAACCAAGATATCTACTGTTCTCCATATCAAACCCACTGTGGAGTGGTGAAAACACCAGATAACGTGTTTCTCGCACGAACTAGCTCGAAAAGAGCGATCTCGATGGTGCAGCATACTTCGGACAGAAGTCTCACCAAGATTATCGCAGAAAATGCATATCTCAGCTTGAAACCCGAAGAAAACCGAGTTATCTGCGGTTCTGCACATCAAACGTACCGTGGAGTGGCCAAAACACCAGATAACGTGTTTCTCGCATTGAATAGCTCGAAACGAGCGATCTCGATGATTCTGCATACTTCGGACAGAAGTCTCAACAAGATTATCGCAGAAAATGCATATCTCAGCTTGAAACCCCACGAAAACCAAGATATCGCTGTGTTCAGCATATCAAACGCACTGTGGAGTGCTGAAAACACCAGATAACGCGTTTGTCGCATTAAATAGCTCGAAAAGCGCGATCTCGATGATTCTTCATACTTCGGACAGAGGTCTCACCAAGATTATCGTAGAAAATGCATATCTCAGCTTGAAACCCGAAGAAAACCGAGTTATCTGCGGTTCTGCACATCAAACGTACCGTGGAGTGGCCAAAACACCAGATAACGTGTTTCGCGAATTAAGTAGCTCGAAAAGTGCGTTCTCGAAGATTCTGCACACTTCTAACAGAAGTCTCACCAAGATTATCGCAGAAAATGCATATCTCAGCTTGAAACCCCACGAAAACCAAGATATCTACTGTTCTGCATATCCAACGAACTGTGGAGTGGTGAAACCCCCAGAAAACGTGTTTCTCGCATTAAATAGCTCGAACAGAGCGCTCTCGATGTTTCTGCATACTTCGGACAGATGTTTTACCAAGCTTATCGTAGAAAATGCATATCTCAGCTTGAAACCCGACGAAAACTAAAATATCTCCGGTTCTGCATATCCAACGCACTGTGGAGTGGTGAAAACACCAGATAACGTGTTTCTCGCACGAACTAGCTCGAAAAGAGCGATCTCGATGGTGCAGCATACTTCGGACAGAAGTCTCACCAAGATTATCGCAGAAAATGCATATCTCAGCTTGAAACCCCACGAAAACCAAGATATCTACTGTTCTCCATATCAAACCCACTGTGGAGTGGTGAAAACACCAGATAACGTGTTTCTCGCACGAACTAGCTCGAAAAGAGCGATCTCGATGATACAGCATACTTCGGACAGAAGTCTCACCAAGATTATCGCAGAAAATGCATATCTCTGCTTGAAACCCCACGAAAACCAAGATATCGCCGGTTCTGCATATCAAACGCACTGTGGAGTGGTGAAAACACCAGAAAACGTGTTTCTCGCATTAAATAGCTAGAAACGAGCGATCTCGATGATTCTGCATACTTCGGACAGAAGTCTCACCAAAATTATCGTAAAAAATGCATATCTCAGCATGAAACCCCACGAAAACCAAGATATCGCTGTGTTCAGCATATCAAACGCACTGTGGAGTGGTGAAAACCCCAGAAAACGTGTTTCTCGCATTAAATAGCTCGAAACGAGCGATCTCCATGATTCTGCATACTTCGGACGGAAGTGTCACCAAGATTATCGTAGAAAATGCATATCTCAGCTTGAAACCCGACGAAAACCGAGTTATCTCCGGTTCTGCATATCCAACGCACTGTGGAGTGGTGAAAACACCAGATAACGTGTTTCTCGCATTGAATAGCTCGAAACGAGCGATCTCGATGATTCTGCATACTTCGGACAGAAGTCTCAACAAGATTATCGTAGAAAATGCATATCTCAGCTTGAAACCCCACGAAAACCAAGATATCTACTGTTCTCCATATCAAACCCACTGTGGAGTGGTGAAAACACCAGATAATGTGTTTCTCGCACGAACTAGCTCGAAAAGCGCGATCTCGATGATTCTGCACACTTCTAACAGAAGTCTCACCAAGATTATCGCAGAAAATGCATATCTCTGCTTGAAACCCGACGAAAACCAAGGTATCTACTGTTCTGCATATCAAACGCACTGTGGAGTGGTGAAAACACCAGATAACGTGTTTCTCGCACTAGCTAGCTCGAAAAGAGCGATCTCGATGGTTCAGCATACTTCGGACAGAAGTCTCACCAAGATTATCGTAAAAAATGCATATCTCAGCTTGAAACCCGTCAGAAAACAAGATATCTCCGGTTCTGCATGTCAAACGTACTCTGGAGTGGTGAAATCACCAGATAACGTGTTTCTCGCATTAAATAGCTCGAAACGAGCGATCTCGATGATTCTGCATACTTCGGACAGAAGTCTCACCAAGATTATCGTAGAAAATGCATATCTCAGCTTGAAACCCGACGAAAACCGAGTTATCTCCGGTTCTGCATATCCAACGCACTGTGGAGTGGTGAAAACACCAGATAACGTGTTTCTCGCATTGAATAGCTCGAAACGAGCGATCTCGATGATACAGCATACTTCGGACCGAAGTCTCACCAAGATTATCGCAGAAAATGCATATCTCAGCTTGAAACCCCACGAAAACCAAGATATCTACTGTTCTCCATATCAAACCCACTGTGGAGTGGTGAAAACACCAGAAAACGTGTTTCTCGCATTAAATAGCTAGAAACGAGCGATCTCGATGATTCTGCATACTTCGGTCAGAAGTCTCACCAAAATTATCGTAAAAAATGCATATCTCAGCATGAAACCCCAAGAAAACCAAGATATCGCTGTGTTCAGCATATCTAACGCACTGTGGAGTGGTGAAAACCCCAGAAAACGTGTTTCTCGCATTAAATAGCTCGAAACGAGCGATCTCCATGATTCTGCATACTTCGGACAGAAGTGTCACCAAGATTATCGTAGAAAATGCATATCTCAGCTTGAAACCCGACGAAAACCGAGTTATCTCCGGTTCTGCATATCCAACGCACTGTGGAGTGGTGAAAACACCAGATAACGTGTTTCTCGCATTGAATAGCTCGAAACGAGCGATCTCGATGATTCTGCATACTTCGGACAGAAGTCTCAACAAGATTATCGCAGAAAATGCATATCTCAGCTTGAAACCCCACGAAAACCAAGATATCTACTGTTCTCCATATCAAACCCACTGTGGAGTGTTGAAAACACCAGATAACGTGTTTCTCGCACAAACTAGCTCGAAAAGCGCGATCTCGATGATTCTGCACACTTCTAACAGAAGTCTCACCATGATTATCGCAGAAAATGCATATCTCTGCTTGAAACCCCACGAAAACCAAGGTATCTACTGTTCTGCATATCAAACGCACTGTGGAGTGGTGAAAACACCAGATAACGTGTTTCTCGCACTAGCTAGCTCGAAAAGAGCGATCTCGATGGTTCAGCATACTTCGGACAGAAGTCTCACCAAGATTATCGTAAAAAATGCATATCTCAGCTTGAAACCCGTCCGAAACCAAGATATCTCCGGTTCTGCATGTCAAACGTACTGTGGAGTGGTGAAAACACCAGAAAACGTGTTTCGTGCATTAAGTAGCTCGAAAAGAGCGATCTAGATGATTCTGCATACTTCTGACTGAAGTCTCACCAATATTATCGCAGAAAATGCATATCTCAGCTTGAAACCCCACGAAAACCAAGATATCGCTGTGTTCAGCATATCAAACGCACTGTGGAGTGCTGAAAACACCAGATAACGCGTTTGTCGCATTAAATAGCTCGAAAAGCGCGATCTCGATGATTCTTCATACTTCGGACAGAGGTCTCACCAAGATTATCGTAGAAAATGCATATCTCAGCTTGAAACCCGAAGAAAACCGAGTTATCTCCGGTTCTGCACATCAAACGTACCGTGGAGTGGCCAAAACACCAGATAACGTGTTTCGCGAATTAAGTAGCTCGAAAAGTGCGTTCTCGAAGATTCTGCACACTTCTAACAGAAGTCTCACCAAGATTATCGCAGAAAATGCATATCACTGCTTGAAACCCCACGAAAACCAAGATATCTACTGTTCTGCATATCCAACGAACTGTGGAGTGGTGAAACCCCCAGAAAACGTGTTTCTCGCATTAAATAGCTCGAAAAGAGCGCTCTCGATGTTTCTGCATACTTCGGACAGATGTTTTACCAAGCTTATCGTAGAAAATGCATATCTCAGCTTGAAACCCGACGAAAACTAAAATATCTCCGGTTCTGCATATCCAACGCACTGTGGAGTGGTGAAAACACCAGATAACGTGTTTCTCGCATTCAGTAGCTCGAAACGAGCGATCTCGATGATTCTGCATACTTCGGACAGAAGTCTCAACAAGATTATCGCAGAATATGCATATCTCAGCTTGAAACCCCACGAAAAGCAAGGTATCTACTGTTCTGCATATCAAACGCACTGTGGAGTGGTGAAAACACCAGATAACGTGTTTCTCGCACTAGCTAGCTCGAAAAGAGCGATCTCGATGGTTCAGCATACTTCGGACAGAAGTCTCACCAAGATTATCGTAAAAAATGCATATCTCAGCTTGAAACCCGTCCGAAACCAAGATATCTCCGGTTCTGCATGTCAAACGTACTGTGGAGTGGTGAAAACACCAGAAAACGTGTTTCGTGCATTAAGTAGCTCGAAAAGAGCGATCTAGATGATTCTGCATACTTCTGACTGAAGTCTCACCAATATTATCGCAGAAAATGCATATCTCAGCTGGAAACACCACGAAAATCAAGATATCGCCGGTTCTGCATATCAAACGCACTGTGGAGTGGTGAAAACAACCAGAGAACGTGTTTCTCGCATTAAATAGCTCGAAAAGATCGATCTCGATGATTCTGCATACTTCGGACAGAAGTCTCAACAAGATTATCGCAGAAAATGCATATCTCAGCTTGAAACCCCACGAAAACCAAGATATCTACTGTTCTGCATATCAAACGCACTGTGGAGTGGTGAAAACACCAGATAACGTGTTTCTCGCATTAAATAGCTCGAAACGAGCGATCTCGATGATTCTGCATACTTCGGACAGAAGTCTCACCAAAATTATCGTAAAAAATGCATATCTCAGCTTGAAACCCCGCGAAAACCAAGATATCGCTGTGATCAGCATATCAAACGCACTGTGGAGTGGTGAAAACCCCAGAAAACGTGATTCTCGCATTAAATAGCTCGAAAAGAGCGATCTGGATGACACAGCATACTTCGGACAGAAGTCTCACCAAGATTATCGCAGAAAATGCATATCTCAGCTTGACACCCCACGAAAACCAAGATATCGCCGGTTCTGCATATCAAACGCACTGTGGAGTGGCGAAATCACCAGATAACGTGTTTCTCGCATTAAATAGCTCGAAACGAGCGATCTCGATGATTCTGCATACTTCGGACAGAAGTCTCACCAAGATTATCGTAGAAAATGCATATCTCAGCTTGAAACCCGACGAAAACCGAGTTATCTCCGGTTCTGCCTATCCAACGCACTGTGGAGTGGTGAAACCACCAGAAAACGTGTTTCTCGCATTTAATAGCTCGAAAAGAGCGCTCTCGATGTTTCTGCATACTTCGGACAGATGTTTTACCAAGCTTATCGTAGAAAATGCATATCTCAGCTTGAAACCCCACGAAAACCAAGATATCTACTGTGCTCCATATCAAACCCACTGTGGAGTGGTGAAAACACCAGATAACGTGTTTCTCGCACGAACTAGCTCGAAAAGAGCGATCTCGATGATACAGCATACTTCGGACAGAAGTCTCACCAAGATTATCGCAGAAAATGCATATCTCAGTATGAAACCCCACGAATACCAAGATATCGCTGTGTTCAGCCTTATCGAACGCACTGTGGAGTGGTGAAACCCCCAGAAAACGTGTTTCTCGCATTAAATAGCTCGAAAAGAGCGCTCTCGACGTTTCTGCATACTTCGGACAGATGTTTTACCAAGCTTATCGTAGAAAATGCATATCGCAGCTTGAAACCCGACGAAAACCAAAATATCTCCGGTTCTGCATATCCAACGCACTGTGGAGTGGTGAAAACACCAGATAACGTGTTTCTCGCATTCAGTAGCTCGAAACGAGCGATCTCGATGATTCTGCATACTTCGGACAGAAGTCTCAACAAGATTATCGCAGAATATGCGTATCTCAGCTTGAAACCCCACGAAAACCAAGGTATCTACTGTTCTGCATATCAAACGCACTGTGGAGTGGTGAAAACACCAGATAACGTGTTTCTCGCACTAGCTAGCTCGAAAAGAGCGATCTCGATGGTTCAGCATACTTCGGACAGAAGTCTCACCAAGATTATCGTAAAAAATGCATATCTCAGCTTGAAACCCCACGAATGCCAAGATATCGCTGGTTCTGCATATCAAACGCACTGTGGAGTGGTGAAAACAGCGGATAAGTTTTTTCTCGCATTAACTAGCTCGAAAAGAGCGATCTCGATGTTTCAGCATACTTCGGACAGAAGTCTCACCAAGATTATCGCAGAAAATGCATATCTCAGCTTGAAACCCCACGAAAACCAAGATATCGCCGGTTCTGCATATCAAACGCACTGTGGAGTGGTGAAAACCCCAGAAAACGTGATTCTCGCATTAAATAGCTCGAAACGAGCGATCTCGATGATTAAGCATACTTCGGACAGAAGTCTCACCAATATTATCGCAGAAAATGCATATCTCAGCTAGAAACCTCACGAAAATCAAGATGTCGCCGGTTCTGAATATCAAACGTACTATGGAGTGGTGAAAACACCAGATAACGTGCTTCTCGCATTAAATAGCTCGAAACAAGCGATCTAGATGATTCTGCATACTTCTGACTGAAGTCTCACCAAGATTATCGCAGAAAATGCATATCTCATCTTGAAACCCCACGAAAACCAAGATATCGCCGGTTCTGCATATCAAACCAACTGTGGAGTGGTGAAAACACCAGATAACGTGTTTCTCGCATTAAATAGCTCGAAAAGCGCGATCTCGATGATTCTGCACACTTCTAACAGAAGTCTCACCAAGATTATCGCAGAAAATGCATATCTCTGCTTGAAACCCCACGAAAACCAAGATATCTACTGTTCTGCATATCCAACGAACTGTGGAGTGGTGAAACCCCCAGAAAACGTGTTTCTCGCATTAAATAGCTCGAAAAGAGCGCTCTCGATGTTTCTGCATACTTCGGACAGATGTTTTACCAAGCTTATCGTAGAAAATGCATATCTCAGCTTGAAACCCGACGAAAACCAAAATATCTCCGGTTCTGCATATCCAACGCACTGTGGAGTGGTGAAAACACCAGATAACGTGTTTCTCGCATTCAGTAGCTCGAAACGAGCGATCTCGATGATTCTGCATACTTCGGACAGAAGTCTCAACAAGATTATCGCAGAATATGCATATCTCAGCTTGAAACCCCACGAAAACCAAGGTATCTACTGTTTTGCATATCAAACGCACTGTGGAGTGGTGAAAACACCAGATAACGTGTTTCTCGCACTAGCTAGCTCGAAAAGAGCGATCTCGATGGTTCAGCATACTTCGGACAGAAGTCTCACCAAGATTATCGTAAAAAATGCATATCTCAGCTTGAAACCCCACGAATGCCAAGATATCGCTGGTTCTGCATATCAAACGCACTGTGGAGTGGTGAAAACAGCGGATAAGTTTTTTCTCGCATTAACTAGCTCGAAAAGAGCGATCTCGATGTTTCAGCATACTTCGGACAGAAGTCTCACCAAGATTATCGCAGAAAATGCATATCTCAGCTTGAAACCCCACGAAAACCAAGATATCGCCGGTTCTGCATATCATACGCACTGTGGAGTGGTGAAAACACCAGATAACGTGTTTCTCGCATTAATTAGCTCGAAACCAGCGATCTCGATGATTAAGCATACTTCGGACAGAAGTCTCACCAAGATTATCGTAAAAAATGCATATCTCAGCTTGAAACCCCACGAAAACCAAGATATCGCTGGTTCTGCATATCAAACGCACTGTGGAGTGCTGAAAACACCAGATAACGTGTTTGTCGCATTAAATAGCTCGAATAGAGCGATCTCGATGATTCTGCATACTTCGGACAGAAGTCTCACCAAGATTATCGTAAAAAATGCATATCTCAGCTTGAAACCCCACGAAAACCAAGATGTCGCCGGTTCTGCATATCAAACGCACTATAGAGTGGTGAAAACACCAGAAAACGTGTTTCTCGCATTAAGTAGCTCGAAAAGAGCGTTCTCGAAGATCCTGCATACTTCTGACAGAAGTCTCACCAGGATTATCGTAGAAAATGCATATCTCAGCTTGAAACCCGTCCGAAACCAAGATATCTCCGGTTCTGCATGTCAAACGTACTGTGGAGTGGTGAAAACACCAGAAAACGTGTTTCGTGCATTAAGTAGCTCGAAAAGAGCGATCTAGATGATTCTGCATACTTCTGACTGAAGTCTCACCAATATTATCGCAGAAAATGCATATCTCAGCTGGAAACACCACGAAAATCAAGATATCGCCGGTTCTGCACATCAAACGCACTGTGGAGTGGTGAAAACACCAGATAACGTGTTTCTCGCACTAACTAGCTAGAAAAGAGCGATCTCGATGATTCAGCATACTTCGGACAGAAGTCTCACCAAGATTATCGCAGAAAATGCATATCTCAGCTTGAACCCCGACGATATCAAAGATGTCGCCGGTTCTGCATATCAAACGCACTGTGGAGTGGTGAAAACAAAATCTTAAAAAAATTATCCTGGTCGCATACAATATAAATTTGATTGATTAATACGTCCAGGAACAGCATCAACTTTAATTCCAACTGATTGAATAGCTCATGAATGAATTACATCAGTTGATGATAATAATAATCGAATCGGAAAATTTATTGGAATGACCATACGATTATCAACATCTAATAAACGAAAACTATTCATAACCCTATCAGATAATATATAAGAATCAAATTCCAAATCTTTAAATTCTGAATATTCATAAGACCAAAATCACTGATGACCTATAATTTTAATTGTAAAATAAGGATTTAAAATTTCATCAATATAATATAAAATCTTTAAAGAAGGAAAACAAATTGTTATTAAAATAAAAATTGTAATAATAGTTCAAATAATTTCCAATAAATGATTCTTCAATAAATACCGATTAACATACTTATTAGTAATAATATCTAAAATAATTAATATTGAAAATACAATAATAACTAACATTAATATTATAACTAAATTATGAAAAGAAATTAAATTGTCAGAATAAGGTGAATTAGAATCTTGAAATCTATATATATATATCATATTGCAATTTTTAATAAAAAATAGCATATTTTTATAAATAAATCTTAAATCTATCGCACTTATCTGCCATATTAAATAAAATAAAATATTAAAAATAAAAATTAAATCAATCATTAAAACTCAACATTATTAAATATTCAAAAATAATTCCTTTTTATTATTTAACACAATAGGTACTTCTAAATATACATGATCTAAAGGAGGTATAAAGCCAATTCATTCTAATGAACTATTAAATTTAAAAACTACTAACCGTATTGAAATAAATCTTTCTAAAATTAAAAAAATTAATAAAATTAATCTATTTAAAGAAATTAATGAACCAATTGAAGAAAATAAATTCCAACAATAATATGCATCAGGATAATCTGAATATCGTCGAGGTATACCCATTAATCCTAAAAAATGTTGAGGATAAAAAGTTATATTAACACCAATAAACATTATATAAAACTGAATTTTCAATCAATTCTGATGTATAACAACACCAAAAATTAAAGGAAATCAATGAATAAATCTTCCAACAATTGCAAAAACTGCTCCTATAGATAAAACATAATGAAAATGACCAACAACATAATAAGTATCATGTAAAATAATATCAATAGAAGAATTTGATAATACAATACCCGTCAATCCACCAATAATAAATATTATAACAAACCCTAATGATCATAAAATTGAATTATTATAACCTAATTTAGCTCCATGTTAAGTAGCTAATCAACTAAAAACTTTAATTCCTGTAGGAACTGCAATAACTATAGTTGCTGAAGTAAAATAAGCTCGAGTATCTACATCTAACCCAACTGTAAATATATGATGAGCTCATACAATAAATCCTAGAAATCCAGTTCCTAATATAGCATAAATCATTCCTAAATTACCAAATACCTCTTTTTTACCACTCTCATTTATAATAATATGTGAAATCAAACCAAACCCCGGTAAAATTAAAATATAAACTTCAGGATGCCCAAAAAATCAAAATAAATGTTGATATAAAATTGGATCACCTCCCCCTAAAGGATCAAAAAACGAAGTATTAATATTTCGATCAAAAATTAATATTGTAATTGCTCCAGCTAAAACTGGCAACGATAATAATAACAAAATAGCTGTAATAAACACTGATCAAGGAAATAAAGCTATTTGATCATAATTCAAAGATAAATTTTTTATTATTATAATAGTTACTATAAAATTTATTGCCCCAATAATTGAAGAAATTCCTGATAAATGTAAAGAAAAAATAGTAATATCCACAGAAGGAGAAGAATGAAATAAATATGAAGATAAAGGAGGATAAACCGTTCGACCAGTCCCTGGTCTAACTTGAAATAAATTTCTTAAAAGTAATAATATTAATGATGGCGGTAATAATCAAAATCTAATATTATTTATACGAGGAAATGCCATATCTGGAGATCCTAATATTAATGGAACTAATCAATTACCAAATCCACCAATTATAAATGGTATTACTATAAAAAAAATTATTAAAAATGCATGAACAGTAACAATTGAATTATAAACTTGATCATTATTAATTCATATACCTGGGGTACTTAACTCTATACGAATAATTATTCTCATAGAAGTTCCAATTATCCCTGATCATAAAGCAAACACAAAATAAATTATACCAATATTTTTATGATTAGTAGAATAAAATCATTTATCAAACATAAATAAAACATAATTATATAATATTTAAATATTAATAAATATATTTATATATTATAAGATTTATAATAAATCAATATATATATATATATTTAACTTTGAAAATTAAAAGTTTATTTTAACTTAAAATCTTCAAATCAAAAAAAGTATCATGTCTGATAAAAGAATTAAATTGTAAATTTAAACATGTAAGAAAAACTTACTGATACTAATTTTCTATAGTTTAAAAAAAACTTAAAATTGCAAATTTTAAAATATAAATAATTATTAGAAAATATTAATCATAAATATCTCACACTATATTAAATTTAACAAATTGATCAATACTTAAATTATATTAAATTAAAACCTTTAAGTAACATAAACATTAACCAATAAAAACCTAAACAAAATAACATAATAATAAATAAAACAATATAAGACTTAAATATATAACTCTTACAAAAATATTTTTTAGCTCTAGTATAATTCCTACTAATATATAATAATAATCTAAAATAATTTCAAATAATTATAACTGATGCTAATATCATAATAAATAATAAAACAAAAATTAACATAATCCTCTAAAAAATAATAATTCAAAATTCACTTTAACACTAAAGACAAAAATGGAGGTAAAGAAGAATAAATTAAAACTATAATAATAAAATATACCTTCAAATATTTATCAACTAATAAAAACCCCAAATCATTAAAAGTTACCACATCAAATTTTTCAAAAAAATATAACAATATATAAAAAATAACTGCATAAAAAGAAAAATATACCAAATAAATTTTTACATTTACATATATAATTATTAATAAAAAAGTTGATTGAATAATAGAAGAACATCTAATAAATATTTTTATAGAATTATAAACTTTCATAATAATAGGAATAAAAATTAAATTTAATAAAATTCAACCTATAAAAAAAAAATTTATACCACTCACATTAGCTAAAAAATATATAGGTACTATTTTTATAACTGTTGAAAATATAAAAATTCTTGTTCAACACATATATCTATGAATATAAATAGATCATTGATGAAAAGGAAATATTCCTAATTTTACTAACATTAATTGAATAAAAATTTCAAAAAAAACTCTTACTTCTTTCATAGATACGTAAAAATACAATCTTATAATAAAAACTAACCTTCTTACTACTGATACCATATAATAAAAAACACTAGCATATTTTGAATCTCCAGTTAAATTTATATAAATAATTAAAACTAATGTTATAACTTCATAAATTAATCACATAAAAAATAAATCTCTTACAAAAAGAATGATTAAATAATTAATAATAATATATCTAAGACATATTACATTTTTAAATATTATTTTCTTCACAAAAAACCAATTCAAAATTATCTTTTAATTAAAAATTAAATAGTTTATAATACTAAAATTTTTACCTATTATATTTTAGTGTCAAAGCACATAAATTTGTGAAATTTAAAGTATTAATAAAATTAATAAATATAAAAAAATCAATTAGTAACAATAAATATAAAATTTATTTAAGTATCTTATCAAAATAATCCTTTAATCAGGCATATTACTTTAATACATATATATATATATATATATATATAAAATATATAAAAGATACATATTATCTATAACTAGGGTATGAACCTAACAGCTTTAAACTTAGCTTATTTATATAGATATATTTAAAAATTACTTTTAATTGCAAATTAAATATTATAAATTAAAATTAACTAATATCCATTTAAAGATATATATATATTTATATTCATCCTTAAGGAAAGAGTGAAGCCATTGAAATAAACTGAAGCTAAAGTAAATTCGAAAGGTTAATATCCAAAAATCCTCTACTTGCAAGGAACAAATGAGGCTATTTAAATAAATTCAAGCTAAAGTAGAATTGAAAGGTTTATTTCAATATATTCATCCTTAGGGAAAGAGTGAAGCCATTGAAATAAACTAAAGCTAAAGTAAATTCGAAAGGTTAATATCCAAATCCTCTACTTGCAAGGGACAAATGAGGCTATTTAAATAAATTCAAGCTAAAGTAGAATTGAAAGGTTTATTTCAATATATTCATCCTTAGGGAAAGAATGAAGCCATTGAAATAAACTAAAGCTAATATAAATTCGAAAGGTTAATATCCAAAAATCCTCTACTTGCAAGGGACAAATGAGGCTATTTAAATAAATTCAAGCTAAAGTAGAATTGAAAGGTTTATTTCAATATATTCATCCTTAGGGAAAGAGTGAAGCCATTGAAATAAACTAAAGCTAATGTAAATTCGAAAGGTTAATATCCAAATCCTCTACTTACAAGGGACAAATGAGGCTATTTAAATAAATTCAAGCTAAAGTAGAATTGAAAGGTTTATTTCAATATATTCATCCTTAGGGAAAGAGTGAAGCCATTGAAATAAACTAAAGCTAAAGTAAATTCGAAAGGTTACTATTCAAAAATCCTCTACTTGCAAGGGACAAATGAGGCTATTTAAATAAATTCAAGCTAAAGTAGAATTGAAAGGTTTATTTCAATATATTCATCCTTAGGGAAAGAGTGAAGCCATTGAAATAAACTAAAGCTAATGTAAATTCGAAAGGTTAATATCCAAATCCTCTACTTACAAGGGACAAATGAGGCTATTTAAATAAATTCAAGCTAAAGTAGAATTGAAAGGTTTATTTCAATATATTCATTCTTAAGGGAAGAATGAAGCCATTTGAAATAAACTAAAACTAAGGTAAATTCGAAAGGTTAATATCCAAATCCTCTACTTGCAAGGGACAAATGAGGCTATTTAAATAAATTCAAGCTAAAGTAGAATTGAAAGGTTTATTTCAATATATTCATTCTTAAGGGAAGAATGAAGCCATTTGAAATAAACTAAAACTAAGGTAAATTCGAAAGGTTAATATCCAAATCCTCTACTTGCAAGGGACAAATGAGGCTATTTAAATAAATTCAAGCTAAAGTAGAATTGAAAGGTTTATTTCAATATATTCATTCTTAAGGGAAGAATGAAGCCATTTGAAATAAACTAAAACTAAGGTAAATTCGAAAGGTTAATATCCAAATCCTCTACTTGCAAGGAGCAAATGAGGCTATTTAAATAAATTCAAGCTAAAGTAGAATTGAAAGGTTTATTTCAATATATTCATTCTTAAGGGAAGAATGAAGCCATTTGAAATAAACTAAAACTAAGGTAAATTCGAAAGGTTAATATCCAAATCCTCTACTTGCAAGGAGCAAATGAGGCTATTTAAATAAATTCAAGCTAAAGTAGAATTGAAAGGTTTATTTCAATATATTCATTCTTAAGGGAAGAATGAAGCCATTTGAAATAAACTAAAACTAAGGTAAATTCGAAAGGTTAATATCCAAATCCTCTACTTGCAAGGAGCAGATGAGGCTATTTAAATAAATTCAAGCTAAAGTAGAATTGAAAGGTTTATTTCAATATATTCATTCTTAAGGGAAGAATGAAGCCATTTGAAATAAACTAAAACTAAGGTAAATTCGAAAGGTTAATATCCAAATCCTCTACTTGCAAGGAGCAGATGAGGCTATTTAAATAAATTCAAGCTAAAGTAGAATTGAAAGGTTTATTTCAATATATTCATTCTTAAGGGAAGAATGAAGCCATTTGAAATAAACTAAAACTAAGGTAAATTCGAAAGGTTAATATCCAAATCCTCTACTTGCAAGGAGCAGATGAGGCTATTTAAATAAATTCAAGCTAAAGTAGAATTGAAAGGTTTATTTCAATATATTCATTCTTAAGGGAAGAATGAAGCCATTTGAAATAAACTAAAACTAAGGTAAATTCGAAAGGTTAATATCCAAATCCTCTACTTGCAAGGAGCAGATGAGGCTATTTAAATAAATTCAAGCTAAAGTAGAATTGAAAGGTTTATTTCAATATATTCATTCTTAAGGGAAGAATGAAGCCATTTGAAATAAACTAAAACTAAGGTAAATTCGAAAGGTTAATATCCAAATCCTCTACTTGCAAGGAGCAGATGAGGCTATTTAAATAAATTCAAGCTAAAGTAGAATTGAAAGGTTTATTTCAATATATTCATTCTTAAGGGAAGAATGAAGCCATTTGAAATAAACTAAAACTAAGGTAAATTCGAAAGGTTAATATCCAAATCCTCTACTTGCAAGGAGCAGATGAGGCTATTTAAATAAATTCAAGCTAAAGTAGAATTGAAAGGTTTATTTCAATATATTCATTCTTAAGGGAAGAATGAAGCCATTTGAAATAAACTAAAACTAAGGTAAATTCGAAAGGTTAATATCCAAATCCTCTACTTGCAAGGAGCAAATGAGGCTATTTAAATAAATTCAAGCTAAAGTAGAATTGAAAGGTTTATTTGAATATATTCATTCTTAAGGGAAGAATGAAGCCATTTGAAATAAACTAAAATCAACTATTAATAATAAATTTATTAATTAATTAAATTCTTTAATTATAAATAAAACAAATAAAATTAATTAAATAAACTTAAAATAAATTGAAAGGTTTATTTCAATATATTCATTCTTAGGGGGAAGAATGAAACTATTGAAATAAACTAAAATCAACTATTAATAATAAATTTATTAATTAATTATATTCTTTAATTATAAAAAATAAATAAAATTAATTAAATAAACTTAAAATAAATTGAAAGGTTTATTTCAATATATTCATTCTTAAGGGAAAGAACAAAATTATTGAAATAAACTAAAATCAACTATTAATAATAAATTTATTAATTAATTAAATTCTTTAATTATAAAAAATAAATAAAATTAATTAAATAAACTTAAAATAAATTGAAAGGTTTATTTCAATATATTCATTCTTAAGGGAAAGAACAAAATTATTGAAATAAACTAAAATCAACTATTAATAATAAATTTATTAATTAATTAAATTCTCTAAGATACGAATTTAATTATAAATTATTTATAAATTATATATAAATACTCCCCCCAATAACTAATAATTTTACTTAATTAATAAATAAAAATTCTTAATTTTTTTTTGTTATTAAGTAACGCTATAAACTTATTAATAATATTAAACTATAATTTTATTACACAATAAATTTAAATATAATTAAATATAATTAATTTTTAATTTAAAAGAATTTTTATTAGTATATATATATATATTAATATTAAGATGTATATATATATATAAATAATTTATTAGTCAATATATCTATATATATATAAATCATAGGTGGGTTCTAAAATTTATAAAAGATTATATTAACCTTTATATATTAATATTAATATTAATTAATTAAATATTTATATAATCATATATATACTATATTATATCTATAATATATATAAATTATATTATGAATACATTAGATTATAATAAATTATTAAAAAAATAAAGATAAAATATAAATATAAAAATTATTTATTAATTAATAAATATTTATATATATATATATATATATAAATAAATCTATATTTATATATATATATTTATTAAATATTAATTGATTTATTAAATATAATGCATTTATAAGTTATTAAATAATTTATAAATTATATGAAAGCATAAATAATTATATTTTAATCCTACTTTAGGATATATTTATAAATGTATATATATTCTCAGATTTATATATTGTAATATTTATATATATATATGGTTATATATTAAATGTATATATATTTATTAGTTGGCCTCCATCTATTTATAATAATATATAAATATATATATATATATAAATAATTTATTAATTAATAGATATATATATATATATATATTAATATTAAGATGTATATATATATATAAATAATTTATTAATCAATATATCTATATATATATAAATCATAGGTGGGTTCGCAAATTTATAAAAGATTATATTAACCTTTATATATTAATATTAATATTAATTAATTAAATATTTATATAATTATATATATTATGTTACATCTATGATATATGTAGATTATATTAGAAATACATTAGAGTACCATAAATTATTAAATAAAAGAATATATATATATATATAAATATATAAATTATTTATTAATTAATAAATATCTAAATATATAATAGCATATTTATATATATTAATAGGTATTTATTAATTAATAAATAATTTATGATTCATAGGTTATATATAAATAAATAAAAAATTTATATGCGTTTATTAAACATTAATTGATTTATTAAATATAGCGCATTTATAAGTTATTAAATAATTTATAAATTATATGAAAGCATAAATAATTATGTTTTAATCCTACTTTAGGATATATTTATAAATGTATATATATTCTCAGATTTATATATTGTAATATTTATATATATATATTGTTATATATTAAATGTGTATATATTTATTAGTTGGCCTCCATCTATTTATAATAATATATAAATATATATATATATATATATAAATAATTTATTAATTAATAGATATATATATATGTATGAATATTAAGATGTATATATATATATAAATAATTTATTAATCAATATATCTATGTATATATAAATCATAGGTGGGTTCGCAAATTTATAAAAGATTATATTAACCTTTATATATTAATATTAATATTAATTAATTAAATATTTATATAATTATATATACTGTGTTACATCTATGATATATGTAGATTATATTATAAATACATTAGAGTACCATAAATTATTAAATAAAAGAATATATATATATATATAAATATATAAATTATTTATTAATTAATAAATATCTAAATATATAATAACATATTTATATATATTAATAGGTATTTATTAATTAATAAATAATTTATGATTCATAGGTTATATATAAATAAATAAAAAATTTATATGCGTTTATTAAACATTAATTGATTTATTAAATATAGCGCATTTATAAGTTATTAAATAATTTATAAATTATTTGAAAGCATAAATAATTATATTTTAATCCTACTTTAGGATATATTTATAAATGTATATATATTCTCAGATTTATATATTGTAATATTTATATATATATATTGTTATATATTAAATGTATATATATTTATTAGTTGGCCTCCATCTATTTATAATAATATATAAATATATATATATATATATATATATATATATATATATATATATATATAAATAATTTATTAAATAATAAATATATATATTAATATTAAGATGTATATATATATATAAATAATTTATTAATCAATATACTTATCTATATATATCTATATATATTATCATTATAATAAATTTATTATTAAAAATTTTGTATTAAAATTTTAATCTAATATAATTAATAATATTTTAAGGCTATATAATAACAATTTATTATTATATAATTTTTTTATATAAAAATTAATTTTTTTTATTATTTTAATTAATTTTTTTATTATTTATAATTTTCTATAGAAAAATCAAAGCTTTAAATAGTTAATTGAGGGGTTAACTATTATAAAGATTAGATTTACTATGGATAAATTAATTTATATATCTAGATAAAATTAATTGCATTATAGAAATTGATACCTTCTATAGAAAAATCAAAGCTTTAAATAGTTAATTGAGGGGTTAACTATTATAAAGATCAGATTTACTATGGATAGGTTAGTCTTTGTATATCTAGATAAAATTAATTGCACTATAGAAATTGATCCTTCTATAGAAAAATCAAAGCTTTAAATAGTTAATTGAGGGGTTAACTATTATAAAGATCAGATTTACTATGGATAGATCAATCTTTGTATATCTAGATAAAATTAATTGCATTATAGAAATTGATACCTTCTATAGAAAAATCAAAGCTTTAAATAGTTAATTGAAGGGTTAACTATTATAAAGATCAGATTTACTATGGATAGATCAATCTTTGTATATCTAGATAAAATTAATTGCATTATAGAAATTGATACCTTCTATAGAAAAATCAAAGCTTTAAATAGTTAATTGGGGGGTTAACTATTATAAAGATCAGATTTACTATGGATAGATCAATCTTTGTATATCTAGATAAAATTATTTGCATTATAGAAATTGATACCTTCTATAGAAAAATCAAAGCTTTAAATAGTTAATTGGGGGGTTAACTATTATAAAGATCAGATTTACTATGGATAGATCAATCTTTGTATATCTAGATAAAATTAATTGCATTATAGAAATTGATACCTTCTATAGAAAAATCAAAGCTTTAAATAGTTAATTGGGGGGTTAACTATTATAAAGATCGGATTTACTATGGATATGTTAATCTTTGTATATCTAGATAAAATTAATTGCATTATAGAAATTGATACCTTCTATAGAAAAATCAAAGCTTTAAATAGTTAATTGGGGGTTAACTATTATAAAGATCAGATTTACTATGGATAGATCAATCTTTGTATATCTAGATAAAATTAATTGCATTATAGAAATTGATACCTTCTATAGAAAAATCAAAGCTTTAAATAGTTAATTGGGGGTTAACTATTATAAAGATCAGATTTACTATGGATAGATCAATCTTTGTATATCTAGATAAAATTAATTGCATTATAGAAATTGATACCTTCTATAGAAAAATCAAAGCTTTAAATAGTTAATTGGGGGGTTAACTATTATAAAGATCAGATTTACTATGGATAGGTTAATCTTTGTATATCTAGATAAAATTAATTGCATTATAGAAATTGATACCTTCTATAGAAAAATCAAAGCTTTAAATAGTTAATTGAGGGGTTAACTATTATAAAGATTAGATGTACTATGGATAGATCAATCTTTGTATATCTAGATAAAATTAATTGCATTATAGAAATTGATACCTTCTATAGAAAAATCAAAGCTTTAAATAGTTAATTGAGGGGTTAACTATTATAAAGATCAGATTTACTATGGATAGGTTAATCTTTGTATATCTAGATAAAATTAATTGCATTATAGAAATTGATACCTTCTATAGAAAAATCAAAGCTTTAAATAGTTAATTGGGGGTTAACTATTATAAAGATCAGATTTACTATGGATAGATCAATCTTTGTATATCTAGATAAAATTAATTGCATTATAGAAATTGATACCTTCTATAGAAAAATCAAAGCTTTAAATAGTTAATTGGGGGTTAACTATTATAAAGATCAGATTTACTATGGATAGATCAATCTTTGTATATCTAGATAAAATTAATTGCATTATAGAAATTGATACCTTCTATAGAAAAATCAAAGCTTTAAATAGTTAATTGGGGGTTAACTATTATAAAGATCAGATTTACTATGGATAGATCAATCTTTGTATATCTAGATAAAATTAATTGCATTATAGAAATTGATACCTTCTATAGAAAAATCAAAGCTTTAAATAGTTAATTAGGGGTTAACTATTATAAAGATCAGATTTACTATGGATAGGTTAATCTTTGTATATCTAGATAAAATTAATTGTATTATAGAAATTGATCCTTCTATAGAAAAATCAAAGCTTTAAATAGTTAATTAGGGGGTTAATTATTATAAAGATCAGATTTACTATGGATAGATTAATCTTTGTATATCTAGATAAAATTAATTGTATTATAGAAATTGATCCTTCTATAGAAAAATCAAAGCTTTAAATAGTTAATTGGGGGTTAACTATTATAAAGATCAGATTTACTATGGATAGATCAATCTTTGTATATCTAGATAAAATTAATTGCATTATAGAAATTGATACCTTCTATAGAAAAATCAAAGCTTTAAATAGTTAATTGGGGGTTAACTATTATAAAGATCAGATTTACTATGGATAGGTTAATCTTTGTATATCTAGATAAAATTAATTGTATTATAGAAATTGATCCTTCTATAGAAAAATCAAAGCTTTAAATAGTTAATTAGGGGGTTAATTATTATAAAGATCAGATTTACTATGGATAGATTAATCTTTGTATATCTAGATAAAATTAATTGTATTATAGAAATTGATCCTTCTATAGAAAAATCAAAGCTTTAATTTATTTAAAATTTTTAAATAAATTAAAGTCAATAAAATTGAATTTAAGTTACAAATTAATTAAATTTATTTTTTTTATATATAATTAAATTAAAAAATAATTTTTTATTAATAATAAAATCTGTAACACTAAATAAAAATTTTATTCGGAAATAAATTTTAATAATGGTAAATTTTGGTGCCAGCAACAGCGGTTAAACCAATTTTATAAATTAATTAATCATAATATTTTAATTACTTAAAAATTAATATATTTTAATTAAAAAATTAAATTTTTAGTGAAATATACAATTTAATTCAAATAATTAAAATTTATTATTAAATTAATTAATAAATTTTATAAAAAAACTAGGATTAGATACCCTACTATAAAATTAAATAAAAAATTAACTATTAAATGTAAATCATTAAAATTAATAAATATGGCGGCTTATTAATTCCATTAGAGGAACTTATAATTTAATCGATATCCCACGATAAGACTCACTTAAATTACATTTATATATAGCTGTTTACAAATTTTTTTTAATTGATAATATTAACAAATTTTAATAAAATAAAATTCAAGTAAATATGTAGTGCATTTAAGATATTAAGAGTTATAATATAATATTATATTTTGAATAAATAATTTTAAAATTATTTTGAAAGAAAATTTAAAAGTAAATTTATTTTAATTAATTAAATTGAACCATATGCTAATAAGCGTACAAATCGCCCGTCAATTTCACCAAAATGAAATAAGTCGTAACATAGTAATTGTACTGGAAAGTGTAATTAGAAACTAAAAATTTTAGTTTAAACTGAAATAAAATTTTTCATTTACACTGAAAAGATTAATTTAATTAAAATTTTATTTTAATTATAATAATAAAAAATATTATAAATTAATCAATTTTATATAAATAAAATTTTATCAAATGATAATTATTTTAGTAATTATTTATTAAAAAATAATTTTTTTAAAAGTTAAAAGTAATGTAAATGAACTTATTTAAATTTAAAAAATTTTAAATAAATTTAGTACCTTTTGTATCAGGGTTAATCAAATTAAATTATTTATATATATTAATCCCGAAATAAAAAGAACTGAATATATATAATTTTTTTTGTTACAAAAAAACTATAAATATATATTTAGAAATTAGATGTTATACGATTTTTAAAATATCTGGTTTTTTTAAAAAAGGAATTTAATTCATAATTAAATAAAAATTTATTAAAATTTTAAAATTTTATAAATTTATTTAATTAACAAATTTAAGGGATAACCTTTAAATTTAAATTATTATTAATTTTAAAATCCAACTATTATTATGTTCTTAAAATTTGAAATTATAATAAAATATTTTATAATTTAAAAATATTAATTAAAAATTTAAAATATTAATATAAAAATAATTATAAAAAGAACTAATTAAATAAATAAATTAATTTTATAATGATTAAATAAATAGTAAAAATTGTAAAAATTATTAAAAAAATAATATATAAATTTAAGGAATTAGGCAAATTAAAATATATTCAACTGTTTAACAAAAACATTGTCTATAGAAATAATAATTTTAGATAAATCTGCCCAATGATTATTATTAAATGGCTGCAGTATACCTGACTGTACAAAGGTAGCATAATAAATTGTCTTCTAATTAAAGACTTGTATGAAAGAATTAATGAAATATACACTGTCTCAATATTATTTTATGAAATTAAATTTTAAGTTAAAATTCTTAAATTTTTTTATGGGACGATAAGACCCTATAGAATTTCATATTTATAATTATTATAAATTTAAATTTTATTCTAAATAATAATAATTATAACATATTTAACTGGGAGGGTTATTAAATTTAAAAAACTTTAATTTAAAAAATCTTAAATTATAGAAAATTAAAAAGATCTTTTATTAAAAATTAAAAAAATAAATTACCTTAGGGATAACAGCGTAATATCTTTTGAAAGATCAAATTTATAAAGATGATTACGACCTCGATGTTGAATTAAGATATAATTTAAATGCAGGAGTTTAAAAATTAAGTCTGTTCGACTTTTAAAATCTTACATGATTTGAGTTCAGATCGACGTAAGTCAGATCGGTTTCTATCTATAAAAAATCTATAATTTTTTGTACGAAAGGACTAGAATTATTTATATTAATATAATCATTAAATTAAATTAATATTTATTAAAAATTATCTTGGCAGAAAAGTGCATTAAAGTTAGAATTTAATAATATATATATACATATAATAAATTATATATAGATAATAATATTCGTAATTATTATAATTTTAACTATAATTTGTATATTACTTAGAGTAGCTTTTTTAACCTTATTAGAACGAAAAATCTTAAGATATATTCAAATACGAAAAGGACCTAATAAAGTAGGATATAAAGGAATACTTCAACCTTTTTCAGATGCTATTAAATTAATCTCTAAAGAATGATTATTTTTAAATTTAAATTATTTAATTTATATATTAAGACCAATACTTATATTTATATTCGCCATATTATTATGAATTTTATATCCCTGGACCAATTTAATAATAATAAACTACAATTTAATATTTTTTATTACTTTATTAGGTCTTAATACTTATCCAATTATTTTAATTGGGTGAATTTCAAATAATAACTATTCTATATTAGGGGCTATTCGATCTTTGGCACAAATAATTTCATTTGAAATTAGTCTTTTTTTAATATTTTTTTTAATTATAATTTTAACTGAAAGTTATTCATTAAATCAATTATATAAATATCAAGAATATATAAAATTTAGAATTTTATTAATACCAATTTATATAATCTTTTTTATTAGTATATTAATTGAATTAAACCGAACCCCTTTTGATCTAATTGAAGGAGAGTCTGAGTTAGTTTCAGGATTTAATGTAGAATACTATAGAAGATTTTTTGTATTAATTTTTTTATCAGAATATTCAAATATTTTATTCATAAGATTTGTTATAACTTTAATATTTATAGGTTTTAAAATACCTAGAATAAAATTTTTAATTTTTATAAATATTCACATAATTTTAATTTTATGATTACCAGGTGTATTACCACGAATTCGTTATGATAATTTAATATACATATGTTGAACTGATTTTTTAATTTTAGTATTAATTTATAATATATTTGTATATATAACAAAAGTAATTTTTATATATATTTAAAATAAAATTAAAAAGTTAATAGAAAATACTATTTCTATGATATATTTTCAAAATATAAACTTATTCAAGTTCATTAACTACTTATTAATTTAATAAATAATATTATCTCAATAATAATATAATCCAGGAGAAACAATAAAGAAAAAAAAATATATAATTGTAAATATATTATTCAATTGAATATAAGGATATTCAATTAACTGACCACCTAATCAAGTTAATATAATAAATCTATTAATAAAAAATCAATAAAATAATTGACTTAATGGATAAAATTTATTTGTTTTAATATTATTTTTATATAAAGGTATAAAATATAGAATTAAAATAGATAATAATAATATAAGAACTCCCCCTAATTTATTAGGAATTGCCCGTAAAATTGAATAAGCAAATAAAAAATATCACTCTGGTTTAATATGAACTGGTGTCCTTATTCTATTAGCAATTTTAAAATTATCAGGATCTCCTAAAAAATAAGGTAATTGACAAATTAATAATATAAAAATTATTAAAATTCAAATAAATATAAAAATATCTTTAATAACAAAATAAGGATGAAAAGGAACTTTATATAAATTTCTAGAAAATCCTAAAGGATTAGTAGAACCTATTAAATGTAAAAAAAAAATATGTAAAATTACTATTAATAAAATAATTAAAGGTAAAATAAAATGAATAGAAAAAAATCGATTTAATGTAGCATTATGAATAGAATAACCCCCTCAAATTCATTCAACTAATAATTGTCCAATATAAGGAATAGCAGATATTAAATTAGTAAGAACAGTTCCTCCTCAAAAAGATATTTGCCCTCAAGGTAAAACATAACCTATAAAAGCTGTTGCTATTGATAAAAATAAAATTCTAACCCCAATTATTCATACATGAACTAATTTAAAAGATTGATAATAAATATTTCGTCTAATATGAATATATATTATAATAAAATAAAAAGATGCCCCATTTATATGAATTAAACGAATTAATCAACCAGAATTAACATCTTTTATAATATGAATAATTCTATTAAAAGCATAATCAATATTAGGACAATAATGTATTGATAAAAATAATCCAGATAAAATTTGAATTATCAAAAATACTCCTAATAATGATCCAAAATTTCATCAAATATTAATATTAAAGGGAGTAGGTAATATCAATAATGAATAAAAAAATATATTAAGAATCTTATCTTTATTTAATAAACTTAAAAATTTTATTGACATTAAAATTAAATAAAACAAATTAAGAATAAAATTAAGTAAAATAAATTGACAGGATAAAGTTTAAAACTTATATTTTTTATCTAACGCTTCTAAAAATTTAGATTCAGATTGATAAGCTTTTTTTTTAGGATATCTTATTTTATATCTTATAATGAAAACAAAGACTAAAAATAAAATTATAAAAAATAATAAAAACAAATTTGAATATTGATAAATAAAAGATAAATTAATATTTTTATCTCGATATAGATTTATTGAATAAATTATTCTATCAAAATTTTCAATTAAATAATTAGAAAAAAAATATATAATATTAATTATTAATAAACCAATAATAAAAAAATTTATATATTTAAAATAATTCATTATAGATTGATTAATTAATCTAACAAAATAAGCAAATAAAATTATTAACCCTCTAATAAAAATAATTATAATTATATAAATAAATAAAGATTTAAATTTAAATAAATATAAAATCAAACATAAAATAACTATATACATTAAAAAATATATTAAATTTTTTATAGGATGAATTTCATCTCTAATAATTAAAATAAAAAAAATTAAATATAAAGATAAAAAATATAAAAATATTAAAAAAAACTTTAATATATAATTTAGAAATTCTATGGACATTTTATATAATTTTAATTTATTTATTTAATAAAACTAACCAAAAACATATTTTTTTGAGGCTTAATTCTCGTCTAACATAAAATTATATATATATATATATATATATATATATATATACGTATACACATATTATCATATTAATATAAAATAATTAATAAAACATTAATTTAAACAAAAAATAGTTTATTTATAAAACAATAATTCTGGGAATTATAAAAAATTTAAATTAATTTTTTTTGAAATTTAAACTTTATTATAGAACATTCACAATTCATTAATAATTTACAAAATTATTATTTTAATTTAAATTATATAATATTTTAAATTTATTTACATAATTATCTTATTAATTATTATCATCTTAATTCTTTGAAAATCAAGAAAACAATTTATTAATTTTTTAATTATTTTAGAATATTTTATTTTAACTTTAATTATTATTATTCTATTAAATAATTTAAATGAATGAATTTTTATTATCTATATTATTTTTGCAGTATGTGAATCTATTGTAGGATTAGCTTTACTAATTAGAATAAATAATACACATGGTCATCAAAACATTAATTTAATAAATTTATGTTCGAAATAATTATATTTATTACTTATATAATGATACAATTTAATATAAATAAATGTTTATATCTATTAAGAAATAATTCTTATATATTAACATTTATTATATTATTTAAACTAAATTTAATAAATTGATGAATAATCTCTAATAATTTAAGATTTAATATATATTCTTATAATCTAATTATTTTAACTTTATGAATTTTCAGAATAATTATAATAAATATAAAATACGAAAATAATATAAATATATATGTCAATTTAACTATAATAATATTAATATCCCTAATTTTAAATTTCATAGCTATAAATTTTTTTATTTTTTATTTAATATTTGAAATAAATTTATTATTAATTTTCTTTATAGTTATTTTCTGAGGATATGGTATATTTCGAATATTAGCAAGTTATTATTTAATATTTTATACTTTAATTTTATCATTACCTTTATTAATAATTATATTTTACATATTAAAATATAGAAAAAATTTATCCTTTCCTTATATAGAAATTAAAAAATTTAAATTATCTATATATATTTTAATTTATTTACTAATATCTTTTATAGTAAAAATTCCTATATTTACACTTCACAATTGATTATTAAAAGCTCATGTAGAAGCTTCATATATTGGATCTATAATTTTAGCTTCTATCATATTAAAACTTGGCAGATATGGATTATTACGAATAATTATAATTTTAAAAAATTTAAGTAAATTAAGAATTTATTTAATTTACTTAAGAATAATTGGAAGATTAATTTTAAGACTTTCATGTTTACGGCAAATTGATATAAAAATCATTGTTGCTATATCTTCAATTATTCATATAGCTTTAATAATTAGGGGAATAATAACACTATCCTTTATTGGAATAAAAGGAGGTATTTATATAATAATTGCTCATGGTTTATGTTCATCAGGACTTTTTTATCTAATTAATATTATCTATAAACAAACTAATAGCCGATTAATAATTTTAAATAAAGGTATAATAATTCTTATACCTTCTATAGCTTTAATATGATTTTTATTAAGATCATCAAATATAGCTGCTCCTACATCTTTAAATTTAATTAGTGAAATCACTTTACTAATTAGATTATTTAATTGATGTAAATATTTAATTTATATTATAATTATCTATTGTCTAATAAGATTTATTTATACTTTATATCTATATAGATATATTCAACATGGATTTACTAATATATTAAATTTTTATACTGTCAAAATTAATAAATTAATTAATTTTCTTACTTTAATATTACATTGAATTCCAATTAATCTAATAATTATAAATTTAAATATTATTTATTTAAATAATTTAATTAAAATATTGATTTGTGATATCAAAAATGTATATATATATTACTTTAAATTATTATCAAAATAATAATTTTTAGAATCATTTTAACAATATGAAGAATTTTATCTTTTATAACTGCTTGTTATTTAATTATAATTAATAAAATTATTATTATTGAATGATTAATTTTAAATTTTAATTCAATAAAATTTAATTTATTTATTTTAATTGATAATAAAACATTATTTTTTATTATAATAGTCAGATTAATTACAGCAATAGTTCTAATTTATAGAACTGAATATATAAAATTAAATAACAATCTTATAAATAAATTCTTATACTTAACTTTATTATTTTATCTATCAATAGTATTTATAATTTTAAGACCTAATATATTAACTATCTTATTAGGATGAGATGGTTTAGGATTAATCTCTTATTGTTTAATTATTTATTATAATAACAATAAAGCTTATAGAGCAGGATTATTAACTATTATTTTAAATCGAATTGGAGATATTTGTCTTTTAATATTAATTTGTTTTATAATAAAATTTAATTCATGAAACTTAATACTTTATAATTTAAATTTACCAATATTTATTCTTATTGTAATTATAACCTTTACAAAAAGAGCACAAATTCCTTTTAGAAATTGATTACCTGCTGCTATAATAGCTCCCACTCCTGTATCTTCTTTAGTTCATTCATCTACATTAGTAACTGCCGGAGTATATATCTTAATTCGATATAATACTTTAATTATAAATACAAATTTAAATAAATATTTATTAATTATTTCAAGATTAACTATACTAATTGCTGGATTAATAGCTATATTTGAAATAGATTTTAAAAAAATTATTGCCTTATCTACCTTAAGACAACTAGGATTTATAATAAGAATTTTATTTCTAGGCTTAGAAAACTTAGCCTTTTTTCATTTAATCATTTATGCAATATTTAAATCTTTAATATTCGTATGTTCAGGAAGATTTATTCATTATATAAATAGAAGTCAAGATATACGTGATTATAAAGGAATATTCATAATCTATCCATTTAAAAGATTAATTATAATATTTTCAATTTTATCTTTATGTGGATTCCCATTTTTATGTGGATTTTACTCTAAAGATTTAATTATAGAATTTTTTTTTTATAATAAATTAAATTTTATAAGATTACTAAATTTAATACTTGGAACTATTTTTACAGTTGCATATTCAACTCGTTTAATTTTAACTTTACTACCCCAAAATTTACCTTTCTATAATAATTTAAATTTAAAAGAAAATAATATAATAAATTTTAGAATATTAATTATATTTATTATATCACTATTTTTTAGTAAAATTTATCTAAATATAATTTACTTAGATTATAATATTAATTTACCTAAAGTATATAAATTAATAATTATTAAATTATTAATTATTGGTATAATTATTGGCTATCAAATATTTAAATCAAATAAAAAAAATTATCTATTGATTAATTTAACTGAAAGAATAATACTTATAAATATTTTTTATACTCATATTTATAAAATACCAGTAAAAATCATTTTAAACTATGAAAAATTTATTGAAAAAAGATTATTTGAAATACTTATAGGAAAATTAATAAAAAATATTCTATATTATTTAACAATTATTAAATTTAGAATATTTAATTTCAATTATATAATTTCCTCTTTTTTTTTATTCATATTATTAATATTATTTATCTATTAAATTTAAATAGCATATATAAGAGCATAATATTGAAAATATTAAAGAAATAATTTATTATTTTTAAATAAATAAATATATATATATATCATTTATTTATAAATAAATATATATATTAATATTTTTATATTGAAAATATAAAGTTTTAATTAAACTATATAAACCTATTAAAGAAATATGATAAATTAATATCTTTACAGAATTAGAAATTCCATTTTTAATTATTTCTTTAATTAGAATAAATTATTCAATAATCTTATTAACAATAAAATGCCTCTATTTGGCTTTAATTAAAATTTATATTAAATTATATAAATTAAATAATATATGAAGTAAAAAATTACAATTTAATTTCGACTTAAATATTGATTAACTAATAATCCATATATTCAAATTAAAATATTCACAATAAATAATTTATACATCATTCATAAACTAAAGAAAAAAGTATGATAAAAAAAAATAATAAAAAAATAATAAATATATAACTAAAACCTATATACTTAACCAATAAAATAAATGGAACAATTAAAATAATTTCAATATCAAATACTAAAAATATTAAAGCTATTAAATAAAAAGGTACTGAAAATGGAATAAAAGCCTTAGTAATAGGATTAAATCCACATTCATAAGAACTTTTTTTTTCTTTATCAGAAATCTTAAAAATAGAAGAAAATACATTTAATAAATAAATTAAAATTATAATTAAAAAAATCAATCTAATGTAAGATAACACCATTAACATCACTATATATATCACTAAAATATAAATTTGTTAATTGGAAGTTAACTGTATTAAATTATACTATATATATAATATATTCATCAATAAATAAAAATATATAAAAATAATCAAATAACATCAACAAAATGTCAATATCATAAAGAACCTTCAAAATTAAAATGATGAATTTTTCTAAAATGATTTATATTCAATCGAAATAAAGAAAATATCAATATTAAAGTTCCTACAATAACATGAAGACCATGAAATCCAGTCCTTATATAAAAAATAGAACCAAAAATTCCATCATTAATTCTAAAAGAAGATTCTAAATATTCAATAAATTGAATTAAAGTAAAATAAATACCTAAAATAACTGTAAAAAATAATCTTAAATTAACTATATTAAAATTATTATTTAACAATCTATAATGACTTCAAGAAACTGACAATCCTGAAGAAATTAAAATAACAGAATTTAATAAAGGAATATCATAAGGATTAAATTGACTAATTATTTTAGGAGGCCAAATATACCCTAATTCAATTCTTAAAGAAATACATCTATGAAAATAAGTTCAAAAAAAAGAAATAAAAAAGAATATTTCTGAAATAATAAATAAAATTATTCTAAACTTTAAAAATCCATAAACTATAAAAGTATGCAATCCTTGATATAAACTCTCTCGAATAATATCTCGTCATCATTGATATATAATTAATAAATTAATAAATAAATTAAAAAAAATAAATTCAAAATCATTTAAATAAAATCAATTAATAAAACCTAATATTGAATTTATCAATCTTAAAGATATCAAAAAAGGTCATGGTCTAACTGTTACTAAATGAAAAGGAAAATTTCTTATTATCATTCTATTTATTTAAATTCTGAAAAATATAACACTCTTAAAGTTGAAAATACATAAGCTTGAATAAATGATATACACAATTCTAAAATTACTAAAATATTTTGAATTAAAACAAATAAAATTATTAAAATCAATCCTATTTTAGAAATAAATCTACTTAATAAAATTATTAATAAATGACCCGCAACTAAATTAGCCGTCAATCGAATAGATAAAGTAAATGGACGAATTAAATTTCTAACAAACTCAATTAAAACTATAAAATTCATTAAAAAAGCAGGAGTATTAACAGGAACTAAATGACTTAATATCTTTAAAGGTTTATTAAAATAACCATAAATAATAAATCTAAATCATAAAGGTATAGATATAATTAAATTAAAAGATAAATGTCTTGTAACAGTAAAAATATAAGGTATTAATCTAAATAAATTTATTAATAAAATATATAATAATAATCTAATAAAAATAATAATATTTGATTGATAACTTATATTAACTACTAATAATTTAAATTCTTTATAAATTAATTCAATTAAAGTAACTCAAAATATTATAATACGAGAAGGAATTAATCAATAATAATTAAAAATAATTATAATATAAAAAAATATTATTAATCAATTAAAAGCTAAATAATAATTAATTATAGGATCAAACCTTTCAAATAAATTAGTTATCATATTCAATCTCATTTATATTTATTTTTTTTATTCAAATTAAAATCTACGTGCATATTAATTGGTATCCTATTTAAATAAATTATTATTATAAATATATTTATAATATTAAAAAAAGATAAAATTAATCATATTATAGGTCTTATTTGAGGTATAAAAAAATCATTAGAAGTAATTGCAATTTACTATAACATGATTTAAAAGATCAATTCTTACACTTCAGACACCTAATGAAATTTTAAAATAATAATTAAAAATTATTTTTAGAATGACAATCTAATGTTTTTAATTAAACTAATTATTTAATTTAAAACTATTTTTTTAAAACTCATAAATTAAAATTTTTAAAAGCTGTTCTTTCTAAAACAATTGGTATAAATCTATGATTTATACCACAAATTTCAGAACATTGTCCAAAAAATAATCCTGGTCGTATACAATATAAATTTGATTGATTAATACGTCCAGGAATAGCATCAACTTTAATTCCAACTGATTGAATAGCTCATGAATGAATTACATCAGTTGACGATAATAATAATCGAATCGGAAAATTTATTGGAATCACCATACGATTATCAACATCTAATAAACGAAAACTATTCATAACCCTATCAGATAATATATAAGAATCAAATTCCAAATCTTTAAATTCTGAATATTCATAAGACCAAAATCACTGATGACCTATAATTTTAATTGTAAAATAAGGATTTAAAATTTCATCAATATAATATAAAATCTTTAAAGAAGGAAAACAAATTGTTATTAAAATAAAAATTGGAATAATAGTTCAAATAATTTCTAATAAATGATTTTTCAATAAATACCGATTAACATACCTATTAGTAATAATATCTAAAATAATTAATATTGGAAATACAATAATAACTAACATTAATATTATAACTAAATTATGAAAAGAAATTAAATTATCAGAATAAGGTGAATTAGAATCTTGAAATCTATATATAAATCATGTTGCAATTTTTAATAAAAAATAATAATTTTTATAAATAAATCTTAAATCTATCGCACTTATCTGCCATATTAAATAAAATATATTAAAAATAATTAAATCAATCATTAAAACTCAACATTATTAAATATTCAAAAATAACTCCTTTTTATTATTTAACACAATAGGTACTTCTAAATATACATGATCTAAAGGAGGTATAAAACCAATTCATTCTAATGAACTATTAAATTTAAAAATTACTAACCGTATTGAAATAAATCTTTCTAAAATTAAAAAAATTAATAAAATTATTCTATTTAAAGAAATTAATGAACCAATTGAAGAAAATAAATTCCAACAATAATATGCATCAGGATAATCTGAATATCGTCGAGGTATACCCATTAATCCTAAAAAATGTTGAGGAAAAAAAGTTATATTAACACCAATAAACATTATATAAAACTGAATTTTCAATCAATTCTGATGTATAACAACACCAAAAATTAAAGGAAATCAATGAATAAATCTTCCAACAATTGCAAAAACTGCCCGTATAGATAAAACATAATGAAAATGCCCAACAACATAATAAGTATCATGTAAAATAATATCAATAGAAGAATTTGATAATACAATACCCGTCAATCCACCAATAATAAATATTATAACAAATCCTAATGATCATAAAATTGAATTATTATAACCTAATTTAGCTCCATGATAAGTAGCTAATCAACTAAAAACTTTAATTCCTGTAGGAACTGCAATAACTATAGTTGCTGAAGTAAAATAAGCTCGAGTATCTACATCTAACCCAACTGTAAATATATGATGTGCTCATACAATAAATCCTAAAAATCCAATTCCTAATATAGCATAAATCATTCCTAAATTACCAAATACTTCTTTTTTACCACTTTCATTTATAATAATATGTGAAATCAATCCAAATCCAGGTAAAATTAAAATATAAACTTCAGGATGTCCAAAAAATCAAAATAAATGTTGATATAAAATTGGATCACCTCCCCCTAAAGGATCAAAAAACGAAGTATTAATATTTCGATCAAAAATTAATATTGTAATTGCTCCAGCTAAAACTGGCAACGATAATAATAACAAAATAGCTGTAATAAACACTGATCAAGGAAATAAAGCTATTTGATCATAATTCAAAGATAAATTTTTTATTATTATAATAGTTACTATAAAATTTATTGCCCCAATAATTGAAGAAATTCCTGATAAATGTAAAGAAAAAATAGTAATATCCACAGAAGGAGAAGAATGAAATAAATATGAAGATAAAGGAGGATAAACCGTTCAACCAGTCCCTGGTCTAACTTGAAATAAATTTCTTAAAAGTAATAATATTAATGATGGTGGTAATAATCAAAATCTAATATTATTTATACGAGGAAATGCTATGTCTGGAGACCCTAATATTAATGGAACTAATCAATTACCAAATCCACCAATCATAAATGGTATTACTATAAAAAAAATCATTAAAAATGCATGAACAGTAACAATTGAATTATAAACTTGATCATTATTAATTCATATACCTGGGGTACTTAACTCTATACGAATAATTATTCTCATAGAAGTTCCAATTATCCCTGATCATAAAGCAAATACAAAATAAATTATACCAATATTTTTATGGTTAGTAGAATAAAATCATTTATCAAACATAAATAAAACATAATTATATAATATTTAAATATAAATAAATATATTTATATATTATAAGATTTATAATAAATCAATATATATATATATATATTTAACTTTGAAAATTAAAAGTTTATTTTAACTTAAAATCTTCAAATCAAAAAAAGTATCATGTCTGATAAAAGAATTAAATTGTAAATTTAAACATGTAAGAGAAACTTACTGATACTAATTTTCTATAGTTTAAAAAAAACTTAAAATTGCAAATTTTAAAATATAAATAATTATTAGAAAATATTAATCATAAATATCTCACACTATATTAAATTTAACAAATTGATCAATACTTAAATTATATTAAATTAAAACCTTTAAGTAACATAAACATTAACCAATAAAAACCTAAAAAAAATAACATAATAATAAATAAAACAATATAAGACTTAAATATATAACTCTTACAAAAATATTTTTTAGCTCTAGTATAATTCCTACTAATATATAATAATAATCTAAAATAATTTCAAATAATTATAACTGATGCTAATATCATAATAAATAATAAGACATAAAAATTAACATAATCCTCCAAAAAATAATAATTCAAAATTCACTTTAACATTAAAGATAAAAATGGGGGTAAAGAAGAATAAATTAAAATTATAATAATAAAATATACCTTTAAATATTTATTAACTAATAAAAATCCCAAATCATTAAAAGTTTCCACATCAAACTTTTCAAAAAAATATAACAATATATAAAAAATAAATGCATAAAAAGAAAAATATACCAAATAAATTTTTACATTTACATACATAATTATTAATAAAAAAGTTGATTGAATAATAGAAGAACATCTAATAAATATTTTTATAGAATCATAAACTTTCATAATAATAGGAACAAAAATTAAATTTAATAAAATTAAACTTATAAAAAAAAGATTTATACCACTCACATTAGCTAAAAAATATATAGGTACTATTTTTATAACTGTTGAAAATATAAAAATTCTTGTTCAACACATATATCTATGAATATAAATAGATCATTGATGAAAAGGAAATATTCCTAATTTTACTAACATAATTAATTGAATAAAAATTTCAAAAAAAACTCTTACTTCTTTCATAGATACATAAAAATACAATCTTATAATAAAAACTAACCTTCTTACTACTGATACTATATAATAAAAAACACTAGCATATTTTGAATCTCTAGTTAAATTTATATAAATAATTAAAACTAATGTTATAACTTCATAAATTAATCACATAAAAAATAAATCTCTTACAAAAAGAATGATTAAATAATTAATAATAATATATCTAAGACATATTACATTTTTAAATATTATTTTCTTCACAAAAAACCAATTCAAAATTATCTTTTAATTAAAAATTAAATAGTTTATAATACTAAAATTTTTACCTATTATATTTTAGTGTCAAAGCACATAAATTTGTGAAATTTAAAGTATTAATAAAATTAATAAATATAAAAAAATCAATTAGTAACAATAAATATAAAATTTATTTAAGTATCTTATCAAAATAATCCTTTAATCAGGCATATTACTTTAATACATATATATATAAATATAAAATATTTAAAAGATACATATTATCTATAACTAAGGTATGAACCTAACAGCTTTAAACTTAGCTTATTTATATAGATATATTTAAAAATTACTTTTAATTGCAAATTAAATATTAGAAATTAAAATTAACTAATATCCATTTAAAGATATATATATATATATTTATATTCATCCTTAAGGAAAGAGTGAAGCCATTGAAATAAACTAAAGCTAAAGTAAATTCGAAAGGTTAATATCCAAAAATCCTCTACTTGCAAGGAACAAATGAGGCTATTTAAATAAATTCAAGCTAAAGTAGAATTGAAAGGTTTATTTCAATATATTCATCCTTAGGGAAAGAGTGAAGCCATTGAAATAAACTAAAGCTAAAGTAAATTCGAAAGGTTAATATCCAAAAATCCTCTACTTGCAGGGGACAAATGAGGCTATTTAAATAAATTCAAGCTAAAGTAGAATTGAAAGGTTTATTTCAATATATTCATCCTTAGGGAAAGAGTGAAGCCATTGAAATAAACTAAAGCTAAAGTAAATTCGAAAGGTTAATATCCAAAAATCCTCTACTTGCAAGGAACAAATGAGGCTATTTAAATAAATTCAAGCTAAAGTAGAATTGAAAGGTTTATTTCAATATATTCATTCTTAGGGAAAGAGTGAAGCCATTGAAATAAACTAAAGCTAAAGTAAATTCGAAAGGTTAATATCCAAATAATCCTCTACTTGCAAGGGACAAATGAGGCTATTTAAATAAATTCAAGCTAAAGTAGAATTGAAAGGTTTATTTCAATATATTCATCCTTAGGGAAAGAGTGAAGCCATTGAAATAAACTAAAGCTAAAGTAAATTCGAAAGGTTAATATCCAAAAATCCTCTACTTGCAGGGGACAAATGAGGCTATTTAAATAAATTCAAGATAAAGTAGAATTGAAAGGTTTATTTCAATATATTCATCCTTAGGGAAAGAATGAAACCATTGAAATAAACTAAAATCGACTATTAATAATAAATTTATTTATTAATTAAATTCTCTAAGATACAAATTTAATTATAAATTATATATAAATTATATATAAATACCCCCCCCCCAATAATTAATAATTTTATTTAATTCATAAATAAAAATTTTTAATTTTTTTTTGTTATTAGGTAACGCTATAATCTTATCAATAATATTAAACTATAATTTTATTACATAATAAATTTAAATATAAGTAAATAAAATTAATTTTTAATTTGAAAAAATTTTTAGTAATATATATATATATATTAATATTAAAATGTATATATATATATAGATAATTTATTAACCAATATATTTATATATATATAAATCATAGGTGGGTTCCAAAATTTATAAAAGATTATATTAACCTTTATATATTAATATTAATATTAATTAATTAAATATTTATATAATTATATGTATTATTTTATATCTATAATATATGTAAATTATATTATGAATACATTAGATTATAATAAATTATTGAAAAGAAAAGAAATATAAATATAAATATAAAAATTATTTATTAATTAATAAATATTTATATATATATATATATATATAAAAATCTATATATATATATATATATATATATATATATATATATATATATATATATATATATATATTTATTTATTTATTAAATATTAATCAATTTATTAAATATAGTGCATTTATAAGTTATTAAATAATTTATAAATTATATGAAAGCATAAATAATCATAATTTAATCCTACCTTAGGATATATTTATAAATGTATATATATTCTCAGATTTATATATTGTAATATTTATATATATATCTTGTTATATATAAAATGTATATATATTTATCAGTTGGCCTCCATCTATCTATAATAATATATAAATATATATATATAAATAAATAATTTATTAATTAATAGATATATATTATATATATTAATATTAAGATGTATATATATATATATATATAAATAATTTATTAATCAATATATCTATATATATATAAATCATAGGTGGGTTCGCAAGTTTATAAAAGATTATATTAACCTTTATATATTAATATTAATATTAATTAATTAAATATTTATATAATTATATATACTATGTTACATCTATGATATATGTAGATTATATTATAAATACATTAGAGTACCATAAATTATTAAAGAAAGATATATATATATATATAAATATATAAATTATTTATTAATTAATAGATATTTAAATATATAATAACGTATTTATATATATTAATAGGTATTTATTAATTAATAAATAATTTATGATTCATAGGTTATATATAAATAAATAAAAAATTTATATGCGTTTATTAAACATTAATTGATTTATTAAACATAGCGCATTTATAAGTTAATAAATAATTTATAAATTATATGAAAGCATAAATAATCATAATTTAATCCTACCTTAGGATATATTTATAAATGTATATACAGGGTGTCCCAGAACTAGTGTAACATCCGGAAATGGGGGGTAGCTGAGGTGATTCTGAACAACCTTTTCCTTTACCAAAATGTTGTTTGAAGCTTCGTTTTCGAGTTATTAACGAAAAACACTGACCAATCACAGCGCACAGAGACCGCGGGCTCAACCACGTATGCACGGCTTTTATACACGGGCGCTCGGTCGGGCTCCCGGCACACGTTCTGGCACAGCATAGGTATCGCGGCAAATGTTATGTCATTTTAAATTAAAAATAATGTTAAATTATTCGCTATTCATGAATTACAAATAAATTAGTAAGTCGTTTAATAACTGCGTTCGATACTTTTATTCGTTATCCGAAAGGAATAAAACGTTTTGTTAATTATGAAAAAATGTTCTTTTTTAACACTTTGACGTCTACACGTGTGATAGAAAACCTTTCGTCTGTCGCCGGTATGTCTCGTGTACATTCTACTATCTGTTACCAGTCTTTTCCGCACGATCGTTCATATTGTAATTACAATGTACCGTATCAAGGCATGAAAATTTTAATAATTCTTACTTGATACTGTCACCCGATTTACACGAAATTTCGAGGATCTGTATAAATAGATGTAAGCTTTTTTATTACAATAGAAATATTTCTACGCGATACCAACGTGGAGTCATTGGACGGCATAGTGTTAACAGCACATTTTCAGGTGAATAAATTGTTTTAAGAAAAACGATTTGTATAACTAGTGTTAGAAAAAAATAATTAAACTTAACCATTCGTCCACGAAATAACCTGCTTCGATGGAAATGGATCGTTAACACTGGATCCTCGGTGTCGATCCTGACCTATCCAGGCAATCCTCAACAGCTGATGTTACGGCCGGGTAGAAACACGTGTTTCTCGCACTAGCTAGCTCGAAACGAGCGATCTCGATGATTCTGCATACTTCGGACAGAAGTCTCACCAAAATTATCGTAAGAAATGCATATCTCAGCTTGAAACCCCACGAAAACCAAGATATCGCTGTGCTCTGCATATCAAACGCACTGTAGAGTGGTGAAACCAGCGGATAAGTTTTTTCTTGCATTAACTAGCTCGAAAAGAGCGATCTAGATGATTCAGCATACTTAGAACAGAAGTCTCACCAAGATTATCGTAGAAAATGCATATCTCAGCTTGAACCCCGACGAAATCAAAGATGTCGCCGGTTCTGCATATCAAACGCACTGTGGAGTGGTGAAAACATCAGAAAACGAGTTTCTCGCATTAAATAGCTCGAAAAGAGCGCTCTCGATGTTTCTGCATACTTCGGACAGATGTTTCACCAAGATAATCGTAGAAAATGCATATCTCAGCTTGAAACCCGACGAAAACCAAAATATCGCCGGTTCTGCATATCAAACCAACTGTGGAGTGGTGAAAACACCAGATAACGTGTTTCTCGCATTAAATAGCTCGAAAAGGCCGATCACGATGATTCTGCATACTTCTGACAGAAGTCTCACCAAGATTATGGTAGAAAATGCATATCTCAGCTTGAAACCCGACGAAAACCGAGTTATCTCCGGTTCTGCACATCAAACGTACCGTGGAGTGGTGAAAACACCAGAAAACGTGTTTCGCGCATTAAGTAGCTCGAAAAGAGCGATCTAGATGATTCTGCATACTTCTGACTGAAGTCTCACCAATATTATCGCAGAAAATGCATATCTCAGCTCGAAACCTCACGAAAATCAAGATGTTGCCGGTTCTGCATATCAAACGCACTGTCGAGTGGTGAAAACAACCAGAGAACGTGTTTCTCGCGTTAAATAGCTCGAAAAGGCCGATCACGATGATTCTGCATACTTCTGACAGAAGTCTCACCAAGATTATGGTAGAAAATGCATATCTCAACTTGAACCCCGACGAAATCAAAGATGTCGCCGGTTCTGCATATGAAACGCACTGTGGAGTGGTGAAAACTACAGATAACGTCTTTCTCGCATCAAATAGCTCGAAAAGAGCGATCTAGATGATTCTGCATACTTCTGACAGAAGTCGCACCAATATTATCGCAGAAAATGCATACCTCAGGAACAAAACCGACGAAAACCAAGATTTCGCGATTTCTGCTTATCAAACGCACTGTGGAGTGGTCAAAACACCAGATAACGTGTTTCTCGCATTAAATAACTCGAAAAGATCGATATCGATGATTCTGTATACTTCTGACAGAAGACTCACCAAGATTATCGCAGAAAATGCATATCTCAACTGGAAACCCCACGAAAACCAAGATATCGCTGGTTCTGCATATCAGACGCACTGTGGAGTGGTGAAAATACCAGAAAACGTGTTACTCGCATTAACTAGCTCGAAAAGAGCGATCTAGATGATTCTGCATACTTCTGACAGAAGACTCACCAAGACTATCGCAGAAAATGCATATCTCAGCTGGAAACCCCAAGAAAACCAAGATATCGCCGGTTCTGCATATCAAACGCACTGTGGAATGTTGAAAACACCAGAAAACTTGTTTCTTCGCATTAAATAGCACGAAACGAGCGATCTAGACGATTCTGCATACTTCTGACTGAAGTCTCACCAAGATTATCGCAGAAAATGCATATCTCAACTGGAAACATCACCAAAATCAAGATATCGCCGGTTCTGCATATCAGACGCACTATGGAGTGGTGAAAACACCAGAAGACGTGTTACTCGCATTAAATAGCTCGAAACGAGCGATCTAGATGATTCTGCATACTTCTGACTGAAGTATCACCAATATTATCGTTGGAAATGCATATCTCAGCTTGAAACCCGACGAAAACCAAGATATCGCCGGTTGTGCATATCAAACGCACTGTGGAGTGGTCAATACACGAGATAACGCGTTTCTCGCATTAAATTGCTCGAAAAGAGCGATCTCGAAGATTCTGCATACTTCTGACAGAAGTCGCACCAAGATTATCGCAGAAAATGCATACCTCAGGATGAAAACCGACGAAACCCAAGATTTCGCCATTTCTGCATATCAAACGCACTGTGGAGTGGTCAAAACACCAGATAGCGTTTTTCTCGCATTAAATAACTCGAAAAGAGCGATATCGATGATTCTGCATACTTCGGACAGAAGTCTCACCAATATTATCGCAGAAAATGCATATCTCAGCTTGAAACCTCACCAAAATCAACATGTCGCCGGTTCTGTATATCAAATGCACTGTGGAGTGGTGAAAACAACCAGATAACGTGTATGTCGCATTAATTAGCTCGAAACGAGCGATCTAGATGATTCTGCATACTTCTGACTGAAGTATCACCAATATTATCGCAGAAAATGCATATCTCAGCTTGAAACCCGACGAAAACCAAGATGTCGCCGGTTCTGCATATCAAACGCACAGTGGGGTGGTGAAAACACCAGAAAACGTGTTACTCGCATTAACTAGCTCGAAAAGAGCGATCCAGGTGATTCTGCATACTTCTGACAGAAGACTCACCCAGATTATCGCAGAAAATGCATATCTCAGCTGGAAACACCAAGAAAACCAAGATATCGCCGGTTCTGCATATCAAAAGCACTGTGGAATGTTGAAAACACCAGAAAACTTGTTTCTTCGCATTAAATAGCACGAAACGAGCGATCTAGACGATTCTGCATACTTCTGATTGACGTCTCACCAATATTATCGCAGAAAATGCATATCTCAGCTTGAAACCCGACCGAAACCAAGATATCTCCGTTTCTGCATGTCAAACGTACTGTGGAGTGGTGAAAATACCAGAAAACGTGTTACTCGCATTAACTAGCTCGAAAAGAGCGATCTAGATGATTCTGCATTCTTCTGACAGAAGTCTCACCAAGAGTATCGTAGAAAATGCATGTCTCAGCTTGATACCCGACGAAAGCCAAGATGTCGCCGGTTCTGCATATCAAACGCACTGTGGAGTGGTGAAAACCACAGATAACGTGATTTTCGCATTAAATAGCTCGAAAAGAGCGATCCCGATGATTCTGCATACTTATGACAGAAGTCTCACCAAGATTATGGTAGAAAATGCATTACTCAGCTTGAACCCTGGCGAAATCCAAGATGTCGCCGGTTTTGCATATCATACGCACTGTGGATTGGTGAAAACACCAGATAACGTGTTTCTCGCATTACATTGCTCGAAAAGAGCGATCTCGATGATTAAGCATACTTCGGACAGAAGTCTCACCAAGATTATCGTAGAAAATGCATATCTCAGCTTGATACCCGACGAAAGCCAAGATGTCGCCGGTTCTGCATATCAAACGCACTGTGGAGTGGTGAAAACACCAGATAACGTGTTTCTCGCATTAAATAGCTCGAAAAGTGCGCTCTCGATGATTCTGCATACTTCTAACAGAAGTCTCACCAAGATTATCGCAGAAAATGCATATCTCAGCTTGAAACCTCACGAAAATCAAGATGTCGCCGGTTCTGCATATCAAACGCACTGTGGAATGTTGAAAACTCCAGAAAACTTTTTTTTTCGCATTAAATAGCTCGAAAAGAGCGATCTAGATGATTCTGCATACTTCTGACAGAAGTTTCACCAAGATTATCGTAGAAAATGCATATCTCAGCTTGAAACCTCACGAAAACCAAGTTATCTCCGGTTCTGCACATCAAACGTACTGTGGAGTGGTGAAAACACCAGAAAACGTGTTACTCGCATTATGTTGCTGGAAAAGAGCGTTCTCGAAGATTCTGCATACTTCTGACAGAAGTCTCACATAGATTATCGCAGAAAATGCATATCTCAGCTTGAAACCTCACGAAATCCAAGTTATCTCCGGTTCTGCACATCAAACGTACCGTGGAGTGGTGAAAACACCAGAAAACGTGTTTCGCGCATTAGGTTGCTCGAAAATAGCGTTCTCGAAGATTCTGCATACTTCTGACAGAAGTCTCACCAAGATTAGCGTAGAAAATGCATGTCTCAGCTTGATACCCGACGAAAGCCAAGATGTCGTCGGTTCTGCATATCAAACGTACCGTGGAGTGGTGAAAACCCCAGAAAACGTGTTTCTCGCATTAAATAGCTCGAAAAGAGCGCTCTCGATGATTCTGCATACTTATGACAGAAGTCTCACCAAGATTATGGTAGAAAATGCATTACTCAGCTTGAACCCTGGCGAAATCCAAGATGTCGCCGGTTTTGCATATCATACGCACTGTGGATTGGTGAAAACACCAGATAACGTGTTTCTCGCATTACATTGCTCGAAAAGAGCGGTCTCGATGTTTCTGCATACTTCGGACAGATGTCTGACCAAGCTGATCGTAGAAAATGCATATCTCAGCTTGAAACCCGACGAAAACCAAAATATCGCCGGTTCTGCATATCAAATGCACTGTAGAGTGGACAAAACACCAGATAACGTGTTTCTCGCATTAAGTAGCTCGGAAAGAGCGATCTCGATGTATCTGCATACTTCGGACCGAAGTCTCACCAAGATTATCGTAAAAAATACATATCTCAGCTTGAAACCCCACGAAAACCAAGATATCGCCGGTTCTGCATATCAAACGCACGGTGGAATGTTGAAAACACCAGAAAACTTTTTTTTTCGCATTAAATAGCTCGAAAAGAGCGATCTAGATGATTCTGCATACTTCTGACAGAAGTTTCACCAAGATTATCGTAGAAAATGCATATCTCAGCTTGAAACCTCACGAAAACCAAGTTATCTCCGGTTCTGCACATCAAACGTACTGTGGAGTGGTGAAAACACCAGAAAACGTGTTTCTCGCATTATGTTGCTGGAAAAGAGCGTTCTCGAAGATTCTGCATACTTCTGACAGAAGTCTCACATAGATTATCGCAGAAAATGCATATCTCAGCTTGAAACCTCACGAAATCCAAGTTATCTCCGGTTCTGCACATCAAACGTACCGTGGAGTGGTGAAAACACCAGAAAACGTGTTTCGCGCATTAGGTTGCTCGAAAATAGCGTTCTCGAAGATTCTGCATACTTCTGACAGAAGTCTCACCAAGATTAGCGTAGAAAATGCATGTCTCAGCTTGATACCCGACGAAAGCCAAGATGTCGTCGGTTCTGCATATCAAACGTACCGTGGAGTGGTGAAAACCCCAGAAAACGTGTTTCTCGCTTTAAATAGCTCGAAAAGAGCGCTCTCGATGTTTCTGCATACTTCGGACAGATGTCTCACCAAGCTGATCGTAGAAAATGCATATCTCAGCTTGAAACCCGACGAAAACCAAAATATATCCGGTTCTGCATATACAACGCACGGTGGAATGTTGAAAGCACCAGATAACGTGTTTCTCGCATTAAATAGCTCGAAAAGTGCGCTCTCGATGATTCTGCATACTTCTAACAGATGTCTCACCAAGATTATCGCAGAAAATGCATATCTCTGCTTGAAACCCCACGAAAACCAAGATATCGCCGGTTCTGCATATCATACGCACTGTGGATTGGTGAAAACACCAGATAACGTGTTTCTCACATTACATTGCTCGAAAAGAGCGATCTCGATGATTCTGCATACTTCGGACCGAAGTCTCACCAAGATAATCGTAAAATATGCATATCTCAGCTTGAAACCCCACGAAAACCAAGTTATCTCCGGTTCTGCACATCATACGCACTGTGGAGTGGTGAAAACACCAGAAAACGTGTTTCTCGCATTAAGTTGCTCGACAAGAGCGTTCTCGAAGATTCTGCATACTTCTGACAGAAGTCTCACATAGATTATCGCAGAAAATGCATATCTCAGCTTGAAACCTCACGAAAACCAAGTGATCTCCGGTTCTGCACATCAAACGTACCGTGGAGTGGTGAAAACACCAGAAAACGTGTTTCGCGCATTAGGTTGCTCGAAAATAGCGTTCTCGAAGATTCTGCATACTTCTGACAGAAGGTTCTCCAAGATTATCGTAGAAAATGCATATCTCAGCTTGATACCCGACGAAAGCCAGGATGTCGCCGGTTCTGCATATCAAACGCACTGTGGAGTGGTGAAAACCACAGATAACGTGATTTTCGCATTAAATAGCTCGAAAAGAGCGATCCCGATGATTCTGCATACTTATGACAGAAGTCTCACCAAGATTATGGTAGAAAATGCATTACTCAGCTTGAACCCTGGCGAAATCCAAGATGTCGCCGGTTCTGCATATCATACGCACTGTGGATTGGTGAAAACACCAGATAACGTGTTTCTCGCATTACATTGCTCGAAAAGAGCGATCTCGATGATTAAGCATACTTCGGACAGAAGTCTCACCAAGATTATCGTAGAAAATGCATATCTCAGCTTGATACCCGACGGAAGCCAAGATGTCGCCGGTTCTGCATATCAAACGCACTGTGGAGTGGTGAAAACACCAGAAAACTTATTTTTTCGCTTTAAGTAGCTCGAAAAGAGCGCTCTCGATGTTTCTGCATACTTCGGACAGATGTCTCACCAAGCTGATCGTAGAAAATGCATATCTCAGCTTGAAACCCGACGAAAACCAAAATATCTCCGGTTCTGCATATACAACGCACTGTGGAGTGATGAAAACACCAGATAACGTGATTCTCGCTTTAAATAGCTCGAAAAGAGCGATCTAGATGATTCTTCATACTTCTGACTGAAGTCTCACCAATATTATCGCAGAAAATGCATATCTCAGCTTGAAACCCCACGAAAACCAAGATATCGCCGGTTCTGCATATCAAACGCACGGTGGAATGTTGAAAACACCAGATAACGTGATTCTCGCTTTAAATAGCTCGAAAAGAGCGATCTAGATGATTCTGCATACTTCTGACAGAAGTTTCACCAAGATTATCGTAGAAAATGCATATCTCAGCTTGAAACCTCACGAAAACCAAGTTATCTCCGGTTCTGCACATCAAACGTACTGTGGAGTGGTGAAAACACCAGAAAACGTGTTTCTCGCATTAAGTTGCTGGAAGAGAGCGTTCTCGAAGATTCTGCATACTTCTGACAGAAGTCTCACATAGATTATCGCAGAAAATGCATATCTCAGCTTGAAACCTCACGAAATCCAAGTTATCTCCGGTTCTGCACATCAAACGTACCGTGGAGTGGTGAAAACACCAGAAAACGTGTTTCGCGCATTAGGTTGCTCGAAAATAGCGTTCTCGAAGATTCTGCATACTTCTGACAGAAGTCTCACCAAGATTAGCGTAGAAAATGCATATCTCAGCTTGAAACCAGACGAAAACCAAAATATATCCGGTTCTGCATATACAACGCACTGTGGAGTGGAGAAAACACCAGATAACGTGTTTCTCGCATTAAATAGCTCGAAACGAGGGATCTCGATGATTCTGCATACTTCGGACCGAAGTCTCACCAAGATTATCGTAAAATATGCATATCTCAGCTTGAAACCCCACGAAAACCAAGATATCGCCGGTTCTGAATATCAAACGCACTGTGGATTGGTGAAAGCACCAGATAACGTGTTTCTCGCATTAAATAGCTCGAAAAGTGCGCTCTCGATGATTCTGCATACTTCTAACAGAAGTCTCACCAAGATTATCGCAGTAAATGCATATCTCTGCTTGAAACCCCACGAAAACCAAGATATCGCCGGTTCTGCATATCATACGCACTGTGGATTGGTGAAAACACCAGGTAACGTGTTTCTCGCATTACATTGCTCGAAAAGAGCGATCTCGATGATTAAGCATACTTCGGACAGAAGTCTCACCAAGATTATCGTAAAAAATGCATATCTCAGCTTGAAACCCCACGAAAACCAAGATATCGCCGGTTCTGCATATCAAACGCACTGTGGATTGGTGAAAACACCAGATAACGTGTTTCTCGCATTAAATAGCTCGAAAAGTGCGATCTCGATGATTCTGCATACTTCTAACAGAAGTCTCACCAAGATTATCGCAGAAAATGCATATCTCAGCTTGAAACCTCTCGAAAACCAAGTTATCTCCGGTTCTGCACATCATACGCACTGTGGAGTGGTGAAAACACCAGAAAACGTGTTTCTCGCATTAAGTTGCTCGACAAGAGCGTTCTCGAAGATTCTGCATACTTCTGACAGAAGTCTCACATAGATTATCGCAGAAAATGCATATCTCAGCTTGAAACCTCACGAAAACCAAGTTATCTCCGGTTCTGCACATCAAACGTACCGTGGAGTGGTGAAAACACCAGAAAACGTGTTTCGCGCATTAGGTTGCTCGAAAATAGCGTTCTCGAAGATTCTGCATACTTCTGACAGAAGGTTCTCCAAGATTATCGTAGAAAATGCATATCTCAGCTTGATACCCGACGAAAGCCAAGATGTCGCCGGTTCTGCATATCAAACGCACTGTGGAGTGGTGAAAACCACAGATAACGTGATTTTCGCATTAAATAGCTCGAAAAGAGCGATCCCGATGATTCTGCATACTTATGACAGAAGTCTCACCAAGATTATGGTAGAAAATGCATTACTCAGCTTGAACCCTGGCGAAATCCAAGATGTCGCCGGTTCTGCATATCATACGCACTGTGGATTGGTGAAAACACCAGATAACGTGTTTCTCGCATTACATTGCTCGAAAAGAGCGATCTCGATGATTAAGCATACTTCGGACAGAAGTCTCACCAAGATTATCGTAGAAAATGCATATCTCAGCTTGATACCCGACGAAAGCCAAGATGTCGCCGGTTCTGCATATCAAACGCACTGTGGAGTGGTGAAAACACCAGAAAACTTTTTTTTTCGCATTAAATAGCTCGAAAAGAGCGATCTAGATGATTCTGCATACTTCTGACAGAAGTTTCACCAAGATTATCGTAGAAAATGCATATCTCAGCTTGATACCCGACGAAAACCAAAATATCGCCGGTTCTGCATATCAAATGCACTGTAGAGTGGTCAAAACACCAGATAACGTGTTTCTCGCATTAAGTAGCGCGGAAAGAGCGATCTCGATGTATCTGCATACTTCGGACCGAAGTCTCACCAAGATTATCGTAAAAAATACATATCTCAGCTTGAAACCCCACGAAAACCAAGATATCGCCGGTTCTGCATATCAAACGCACGGTGGAATGTTGAAAACACCAGATAACGTGATTCTCGCTTTAAATAGCTCGAAAACAGCGATCTAGATGATTCTTCATACTTCTGACTGAAGCCTCACCAATATTATCGCAGAAAATGCATATCTCAGCTTGAAACCTCACGAAAATCAAGATGTCGCCGGTTCTGCATATCAAACGCACTGTGGAATGTTGAAAACTCCAGAAAACTTTTTTTTTCGCATTAAATAGCTCGAAAAGAGCGATCTAGATGATTCTGCATACTTCTGACAGAAGTTTCACCAAGATTATCGTAGAAAATGCATATCTCAGCTTGAAACCTCACGAAAACCAAGTTATCTCCGGTTCTGCACATCAAACGTACTGTGGAGTGGTGAAAACACCAGAAAACGTGTTTCTCGCATTAAGTTGCTGGAAAAGAGCGTTCTCGAAGATTCTGCATACTTCTGACAGAATTCTCACATAGATTATCGCAGAAAATGCATATCTCATCTTGAAACCTCACGAAATCCAAGTTATCTCCGGTTCTGCACGTCAAACGTACCGTGGAGTGGTGAAAACACCAGAAAACGTGTTTCGCGCATTAGGTTGCTCGAAAATAGCGTTCTCGAAGATTCTGCATACTTCTGACAGAAGTCTCACCAAGATTAGCGTAGAAAATGCATGTCTCAGCTTGATACCCGACGAAAGCCAAGATGTCGTCGGTTCTGCATATCAAACGTACCGTGGAGTGGTGAAAACCCCAGAAAACGTGTTTCTCGCATTAAATAGCTCGAAAAGAGCGCTCTCGATGTTTCTGCATACTTCGGACAGATGTCTCACCAAGCTGATCGTAGAAAATGCATATCTCAGCTTGAAACCCGACGAAAACCAAAATATATCCGGTTCTGCATATCAAATGCACTGTAGAGTGGTCAAAACACCAGATAACGTGTTTCTCGCATTAAGTAGCTCGAAACGAGGGATCTCGATGTATCTGCATACTTCGGACCGAAGTCTCACCAAGATTATCGTAAAAAATACATATCTCAGCTTGAAACCCCACGAAAACCAAGATATCGCCGGTTCTGCATATCAAACGCACGGTGGAATGTTGAAAACACCAGATAACGTGATTCTCGCTTTAAATAGCTCGAAAAGAGCGATCTAGATGATTCTTCATACTTCTGACTGAAGCCTCACCAATATTATCGCAGAAAATGCATATCTCAGCTTGAAACCTCACGAAATCCAAGTTATCTCCGGTTCTGCACGTCAAACGTACCGTGGAGTGGTGAAAACACCAGAAAACGTGTTTCGCGCATTAGGTTGCTCGAAAATAGCGTTCTCGAAGATTCTGCATACTTCTGACAGAAGTCTCACCAAGATTAGCGTAGAAAATGCATGTCTCAGCTTGATACCCGACGAAAGCCAAGATGTCGTCGGTTCTGCATATCCAACGAACTGTGGAGTGGTGAAAACACCAGATAACGTGTTTCTCGCATTAAATAGCTCGAAAAGTGCGATCTCGATGATTCTGCATACTTCTAACAGAAGTCTCACCAGGATTATCGCAGAAAATGCATATCTCTCCACGAAACCCCACGCAAACCAAGATATCGCTGTGTTCTGCATATCAAACGCACTGTGGAGTGGTGAAAACACCAGATAACGTGTACCTCGCATTGAATAGCTCGAAAAGTGCGCTCTCGATGATTCTGCATACTTCTAACAGAAGTCTCACCAAGATTATCGCAGTAAATGCATATCTCTGCTTGAAACCCCACGAAAACCAAGATATCGCCGGTTCTGCATATCATACGCACTGTGGATTGGTGAAAACACCAGGTAACGTGTTTCTCGCATTACATTGCTCGAAAAGAGCGATCTCGATGATTAAGCATACTTCGGACAGAAGTCTCACCAAGATTATCGTAAAAAATGCATATCTCAGCTTGAAACCCCACGAAAACCAAGATATCGCCGGTTCTGCATATCAAACGCACTGTGGATTGGTGAAAACACCAGATAACGTGTTTCTCGCATTAAATAGCTCGAAAAGTGCGATCTCGATGATTCTGCATACTTCTAACAGAAGTCTCACCAAGATTATCGCAGAAAATGCATATCTCAGCTTGAAACCTCTCGAAAACCAAGTTATCTCCGGTTCTGCACATCATACGCACTGTGGAGTGGTGAAAACACCAGAAAACGTGTTTCTCGCATTAAGTTGCTCGACAAGAGCGTTCTCGAAGATTCTGCATACTTCTGACAGAAGTCTCACATAGATTATCGCAGAAAATGCATATCTCAGCTTGAAACCTCACGAAAACCAAGTTATCTCCGGTTCTGCACATCAAACGTACCGTGGAGTGGTGAAAACACCAGAAAACGTGTTTCGCGCATTAGGTTGCTCGAAAATAGCGTTCTCGAAGATTCTGCATACTTCTGACAGAAGGTTCTCCAAGATTATCGTAGAAAATGCATATCTCAGCTTGATACCCGACGAAAGCCAAGATGTCGCCGGTTCTGCATATCAAACGCACTGTGGAGTGGTGAAAACCACAGATAACGTGATTTTCGCATTAAATAGCTCGAAAAGAGCGATCCCGATGATTCTGCATACTTATGACAGAAGTCTCACCAAGATTATGGTAGAAAATGCATTACTCAGCTTGAACCCTGGCGAAATCCAAGATGTCGCCGGTTCTGCATATCATACGCACTGTGGATTGGTGAAAACACCAGATAACGTGTTTCTCGCATTACATTGCTCGAAAAGAGCGATCTCGATGATTAAGCATACTTCGGACAGAAGTCTCACCAAGATTATCGTAGAAAATGCATATCTCAGCTTGATACCCGACGAAAGCCAAGATGTCGCCGGTTCTGCATATCAAACGCACTGTGGAGTGGTGAAAACACCAGAAAACTTTTTTTTTCGCATTAAATAGCTCGAAAAGAGCGATCTAGATGATTCTGCATACTTCTGACAGAAGTTTCACCAAGATTATCGTAGAAAATGCATATCTCAGCTTGATACCCGACGAAAACCAAAATATCGCCGGTTCTGCATATCAAATGCACTGTAGAGTGGTCAAAACACCAGATAACGTGTTTCTCGCATTAAGTAGCGCGGAAAGAGCGATCTCGATGTATCTGCATACTTCGGACCGAAGTCTCACCAAGATTATCGTAAAAAATACATATCTCAGCTTGAAACCCCACGAAAACCAAGATATCGCCGGTTCTGCATATCAAACGCACGGTGGAATGTTGAAAACACCAGATAACGTGATTCTCGCTTTAAATAGCTCGAAAACAGCGATCTAGATGATTCTTCATACTTCTGACTGAAGCCTCACCAATATTATCGCAGAAAATGCATATCTCAGCTTGAAACCTCACGAAAATCAAGATGTCGCCGGTTCTGCATATCAAACGCACTGTGGAATGTTGAAAACTCCAGAAAACTTTTTTTTTCGCATTAAATAGCTCGAAAAGAGCGATCTAGATGATTCTGCATACTTCTGACAGAAGTTTCACCAAGATTATCGTAGAAAATGCATATCTCAGCTTGAAACCTCACGAAAACCAAGTTATCTCCGGTTCTGCACATCAAGCGTACTGTGGAGTGGTGAAAACACCAGAAAACGTGTTTCTCGCATTAAGTTGCTGGAAAAGAGCGTTCTCGAAGATTCTGCATACTTCTGACAGAATTCTCACATAGATTATCGCAGAAAATGCATATCTCATCTTGAAACCTCACGAAATCCAAGTTATCTCCGGTTCTGCACGTCAAACGTACCGTGGAGTGGTGAAAACACCAGAAAACGTGTTTCGCGCATTAGGTTGCTCGAAAATAGCGTTCTCGAAGATTCTGCATACTTCTGACAGAAGTCTCACCAAGATTAGCGTAGAAAATGCATGTCTCAGCTTGATACCCGACGAAAGCCAAGATGTCGTCGGTTCTGCATATCAAACGTACCGTGGAGTGGTGAAAACCCCAGAAAACGTGTTTCTCGCATTAAATAGCTCGAAAAGAGCGCTCTCGATGTTTCTGCATACTTCGGACAGATGTCTCACCAAGCTGATCGTAGAAAATGCATATCTCAGCTTGAAACCCGACGAAAACCAAAATATATCCGGTTCTGCATATCAAATGCACTGTAGAGTGGTCAAAACACCAGATAACGTGTTTCTCGCATTAAGTAGCTCGAAACGAGGGATCTCGATGTATCTGCATACTTCGGACCGAAGTCTCACCAAGATTATCGTAAAAAATACATATCTCAGCTTGAAACCCCACGAAAACCAAGATATCGCCGGTTCTGCATATCAAACGCACGGTGGAATGTTGAAAACACCAGATAACGTGATTCTCGCTTTAAATAGCTCGAAAAGAGCGATCTAGATGATTCTTCATACTTCTGACTGAAGCCTCACCAATATTATCGCAGAAAATGCATATCTCAGCTTGAAACCTCACGAAATCCAAGTTATCTCCGGTTCTGCACGTCAAACGTACCGTGGAGTGGTGAAAACACCAGAAAACGTGTTTCGCGCATTAGGTTGCTCGAAAATAGCGTTCTCGAAGATTCTGCATACTTCTGACAGAAGTCTCACCAAGATTAGCGTAGAAAATGCATGTCTCAGCTTGATACCCGACGAAAGCCAAGATGTCGTCGGTTCTGCATATCAAACGTACCGTGGAGTGGTGAAAACCCCAGAAAACGTGTTTCTCGCATTAAATAGCTCGAAAAGAGCGCTCTCGATGTTTCTGCATACTTCGGACAGATGTCTCACCAAGCTGATCGTAGAAAATGCATATCTCAGCTTGAAACCCGACGAAAACCAAAATATATCCGGTTCTGCATATACAACGCACTGTGGAGTGGAGAAAACACCAGATAACGTGTTTCTCGCATTAAATAGCTCGAAACGAGGGATCTCGATGATTCTGCATACTTCGGACCGAAGTCTCACCAAGATTATCGTAAAATATGCATATCTCAGCTTGAAACCCCACGAAAACCAAGATATCGCCGGTTCTGAATATCAAACGCACAGTGGATTGGTGAAAGCACCAGATAACGTGTTTCTCGCATTAAATAGCTCGAAAAGTGCGCTCTCGATGATTCTGCATACTTCTAACAGAAGTCTCACCAAGATTATCGCAGAAAATGCATATCTCTGCTTGAAACCCCACGAAAACCAAGATATCGCCGGTTCTGCATATCATACGCACTGTGGATTGGTGAAAACACCAGATAACGTGTTTCTCGCATTACATTGCTCGAAAAGAGCGATCTCGATGATTCTGCATACTTCGGACCGAAGTCTCACCAAGATAATTGTAAAATATGCATATCTCAGCTTGAAACCCCACGAAAACCAAGTTATCTCAGGTTCTGCACATCATACGCACTGTGGAGTGGTGAAAACACCAGAAAACGTGTTTCTCGCATTAAGTTGCTCGACAAGAGCGTTCTCGAAGATTCTGCATACTTCTGACAGAAGTCTCACCAAGATTATGGTAGAAAATGCATTACTCAGCTTGAACCCTGGCGAAATCCAAGATGTCGCCGGTTCTGCATATCATACGCACTGTGGATTGGTGAAAACACCAGATAACGTGTTTCTCGCATTACATTGCTCGAAAAGAGCGATCTCGATGATTAAGCATACTTCGGACAGAAGTCTCACCAAGATTATCGTAGAAAATGCATATCTCAGCTTGATACCCGACGAAAGCCAAGATGTCGCCGGTTCTGCATATCAAACGCACTGTGGAGTGGTGAAAACACCAGAAAACTTATTTTTTCGCTTTAAATAGCTCGAAAAGAGCGATCTAGATAATTCTTCATACTTCTGACTGAAGTCTCACCAATATTATCGCAGAAAATGCATATCTCAGCTTGAAACCTCACGAAAATCAAGATGTCGCCGGTTCTGCATATCAAACGCACTGTGGAATGTTGAAAACTCCAGAAAACTTGTTTTTTCGCATTAAATAGCTCGAAACGAGCGATCCCGATGATTCTGCATACTTCTGACAGAAGTCTCACCATTATTATCGTAGAAAATGCATATCTCAGCTTGAAACCTCACGAAAACCAAGTTATCTCCGGTTTTGCACATTAAACGTACTGTGGAGTGGTGAAAACACCAGAAAACGTGTTTCTCGCATTAAGTTGCTCGAAAAGAGCGTTCTCGAAGATTCTGCATACTTCTGACAGAAGTCTCACCAAGATTATCGTAGAAAATGCATGTCTCAGCTTGATACCCGACGAAAGCCAAGATGTCGTCGGTTCTGCATATCAAACGTACCGTGGAGTGGTGAAAACCCCAGAAAACGTGTTTCTCGCATTAAATAGCTCGAAAAGAGCGGTCTCGATGTTTCTGCATACTTCGGACAGATGTCTCACCAAGATTATCGTAGAAAATGCATGTCTCAGCTTGATACCCGACGAAAGCCAAAATATCTCCGGTTCTGCATATACAACGCACTGTGGAGTGGTGAAAACACCAGATAACGTGTTTCTCGCATTAAATAGCTCGAAACGAGGGATCTCGATGATTCTGCATACTTCGGACCGAAGTCTCACCAAGATTATCGTAAAATATGCATATCTCAGCTTGAAACCCCACGAAAACCAAGATATCGCCGGTTCTGCATATCAAACGCACTGTGGATTGGTGAAAGCACCAGATAACGTGTTTCTCGCATTAAATAGCTCGAAAAGTGCGATCTCGATGATTCTGCATACTTCTGACAGAAGTCTCACCAAGATTATCGCAGAAAATGCATATCTCTGCTTGAAACCCCACGAAAACCAAGATATCGCCGGTTCTGCGTATCATACGCACTGTGGATTGGTGAAAACACCAGATAACGTGTTTATCGCATTACATTGCTCGAAAAGAGCGATCTCGATGATTAAGCATACTTCGGACAGAAGTCTCACAAAGATTATCGTAAAAAATGCATATCTCAGCTTGAAACCCCACGAAAACCATGATATCGCCGGTTCTGCATATCAAACGCACTGTGGAGTGGTGAAAACACCAGAAAACGTGTTTCTCGCATTAAGTTGCTCGAAAAGAGCGTTCTCGAAGATTCTGCATACTTCTGACAGAAGGTTCTCCAAGATTATCGTAGAAAATGCATATCTCAGCTTGATACCCGACGAAAGCCAAGATGCCGCCGGTTCTGCATATCAAACGCACTGTGAAGTGGTGAAAACACCAGAAAACTTGTTTTTTCGCTTTAAATAGCTCGAAAAGAGCGATCTCGATGATTCTGCATACTTCTAACAGAAGTCTCACCAAGATTATCGCAGAAAATGCATATCTCAGCTTGAAACCTCACGAAATCCAAGTTATCTCCGGTTCTGCACATCATACGCACTGTGGAGTGGTGAAAACACCAGAAAACGTGTTTCTCGCATTAAGTTGCTCGAAAAGAGCGTTCTCGAAGATTCTGCATACTTCTGACAGAAGTCTCACATAGATTATCGCAGAAAATGCATATCTCAGCATGAAACCACACGAAAACCAGGTGATCTCCGGTTCTGCACATCAAACGTACCGTGGAGTGGTGAAAACACCAGAAAACTTGTTTTTTCGCTTTAAATAGCTCGAAAAGAGCGATCTAGATAATTGTTCATACTTCTGACTGAAGTCTCACCAATATTATCGCAGAAAATGCATTTCTCAGCTTGAAACCTCACGAAAATCAAGATGTCGCCGGTTCTGCATATCAAACGCACTGTGGAATGTTGAAAACTCCAGAAAACTTGTTTTTTCGCATTAAATAGCTCGAAACGAGCGTTCCCGATGATTCTGCATACCTCTGACAGAAGTTTCACCAAGATTATCGTAGAAAATGCTTATCTCAGCTTGAAACCTCACGAAAACCAAGTTATCTCCGGTTCTGCACATCAAACGTACCGTGGAGTGGTGAAAACACCAGAAAACGTGTTTCGCGCATTAGGTTGCTCGAAAATAGCGTTCTCGAAGATTAGGCATACTTCTGACAGAAGTCTCACCAAGATTATCGTAGAAAATGCATGTCTCAGCTTGATACCCGACGAAAGCCAAGATGTCGTCGGTTCTGCATATCAAACGTACCGTGGAGTGGTGAAAACCCCAGAAAACGTGTTTCTCGCATTAAATAGCTCGAAAAGAGCGCTCTCGATGTTTCTGCATACTTCGGACAGATGTCTCACCAAGCTGATCGTAGAAAATGCATATCTCAGCTTGAAACCCGGCGAAAACCAAAATATCCCCGGTTCTGCATATACAACGCACTGTGGAGTGGTGAAAACACCAGATAACGTGTTTCTCGCATTAAATAGCTCGAAACGAGGGATCTCGATGATTCTGCATACTTCGGACCGAAGTCTCACCAAGATTATCGTAAAATATGCATATCTCAGCTTGAAACCCCACGAAAACCAAGATATCGCCGGTTCTGCATATCAAACGCACTGTGGATTGGTGAAAGCACCAGATAACGTGTTTCCCGCATTAAATAGCTCGAAAAGTGCGATCTCGATGATTCTGCATACTTCTAACAGAAGTCTCACCAAGATTATCGCAGAAAATGCATATCTCTGCTTGAAACCACACGAAAACCAAGATATCGCCGGTTCTGCATATCATACGCACTGTGGATTGGTGAAAACACCAGATAACGTGTTTCTCGCATTACATTGCTCGAAAAGAGCGATCTCGATGATTCTGCATACTTCTAACAGAAGTCTCACCAAGATTATCGCAGAAAATGCATATCTCAGCTTGAAACCTCACGAAAACCAAGTTATCTCCGGTTCTGCACATCATACGCACTGTGGAGTGGTGAAAACACCAGAAAACGTGTTTCTCGCATTAAGTTGCTCGAAAAGAGCGTTCTCGAAGATTCTGCATACTTCTGACAGAAGTCTCACATAGATTATCGCAGAAAATGCATATCTCAGCTTGAACCCTGGCGAAATCCAAGATGTCGCCGGTTCTGCATATCAAACGCACTGTAGAGAGGTGAAAACACCAGAAAACGTGTTTCTCGCATTAAGTAGCTCGGAAAGAGCGATCTCGAAGATTCTGCAAACTTCTGACAGAAGTTTCACCAAGATTATCGTAGAAAATGCATATCTCAGCTTGATACCCGACGAAAGCCAAGATGCCGCCGGTTCTGCATATCAAACGCACTGTGGAGTGGTGAAAACACCAGAAAACTTGTTTTTTCGCTTTAAATAGCTCGAAAAGAGCGATCTAGATGATTCTTCATACTTCTGACTGAAGTCTCACCAATATTATCGCAGAAAATGCATATCTCAGCTTGAAACCTCACGAAAATCAAGATGTCGCCGGTTCTGCATATCAAACGCACTGTGGAATGTTGAAAACTCCAGAAAACTTGTTTTTTCCCATTAAATAGATCGAAACGAGCGATCCCGATGATTCTGCATACTTCTGACAGAAGTCTCACCATTATTATTGTAGAAAATGCATATCTCAGCTTGAAACCTCACGAAAACCAAGTTATCTCCGGTTCTGCACATCAAACGTTCCGTGGAGTGGTGAAAACAACCAGATAACGTGTTTCTCGCATTAAGTAGCTCGGAAAGAGCGATCTCGAAGATTCTGCAAACTTCTGAAAGAAGTTTCACCAAGATTATCGTAGAAAATGCATATCTCAGCTTGAAACCTCACGAAAACCAAGTTATCTCCGGTTCTGCACATCAAACGTTCCGTGGAGTGGTGAAAACAACCAGATAACGTGTTTCTCGCATTAAGTAGCTCGGAAAGAGCGATCTCGAAGATTCTGCAAACTTCTGAAAGAAGTTTCACCAAGATTATCGTAGAAAATGCATATCTCAGCTTGATACCCGACGAAAGCCAAGATGCCGCCGGTTCTGCATATCAAACGCACTGTGGAGTGGTGAAAACACCAGAAAACTTGTTTTTTCGTTTTAAATAGCTCGAAAAGAGCGATCTAGATGATTCTTCATAATTCTGACTGAAGTCTCACCAATATTATCGCAGAAAATGCATATCTCAGCTTGAAACCTCACGAAAATCAAGATTTCGCCGGTTCTGCATATCAAACGCACTGTGGAATGTTGAAAACTCAAGAAAACTTGTTTTTCGCATTAAATAGCTCGGAACGAGCGATCCCGATGATTCTGCATACTTCTGACAGAAGTCTCACCATTATTATCGTAGAAAATGCATATCTCAGCTTGAAACCTCACGAAAACCAAGTTATCTCCGGTTCTGCACATCAAACGTTCCGTGGAGTGGTGAAAACAACCAGATAACGTGTTTCTCGCATTAAGTAGCTCGGAAAGAGCGATCTCGAAGATTCTGCAAACTTCTGAAAGAAGTTTCACCAAGATTATCGTAGAAAATGCATATCTCAGCTTGAAACCTCACGAAAACCAAGTTATCTCCGGTTCTGCACATCAAACGAACCGTGGAGTGGTGAAAACACCAGAAAACGTGTTTCGCTCATTAGGTTGCTCGAAAATAGCGTTCTCGAAGATTCTGCATACTTCTAACAGAAGTCTCACCAAGATTATCGCAGAAAATGCATATCTCAGCTTGAAACATCACGAAAACCAAGTTATCTCCGGTTCTGCACATCATACGCACTGTGGAGTGGTGAAAACACCAGAAAACGTGTTTCTCGCATTAAGTTGCTCGAAAAGAGCGTTCTCGAAGATTCTGCATACTTCTGACAGAAGTCTCACATAGATTATCGCAGATAATGCATATCTGAGCTTGATACCCGACGAAAGCCAAGATGTCGCCGGTTCTGCATATCAAACGCACTGTGGAGTGGTGAAAACCACAGATAACGTGATTTTCGCATTGAATAGCTCGAAAAGACCGATCCCGATGATTCTGCATACTTATGACAGAAGTCTCACCAAGATTATGGTAGAAAATGCATTACTCAGCTTGAACCCTGGCGAAATCCAAGATGTCCAAACGTACCGTGGAGTGGTGAAAACACCAGATAACGTGTTTCTCGCACTAAATAGCTCGAAAAGTGCGATCTCGATGATTCTGCATACTTCTAACAGAAGTCTCACCAGGATTATCGCAGAAAATGCATATCTCTCCACGAAACCCGACGTAAACCAAGATATCGCTGTGTTCTGCATATCAAACGCACTGTGGAGTGGTGAAAACCCCAGAAAACGTGTTTCTCGCATTAAATAGCTCGAAAAGAGCGCTCTCGATGTTTCTGCATACTTCGGACAGATGTCTCACCAAGTTTATCGTAGAAAATGCATATCTCAGCTTGAAACACGACGAAAACGAAAATATCTCCGGTTCTCCATATCCAACGCACTGTGGAGTGGTGAAAACACCAGATAACGTGTTTCCCGCATTCAATAGCTAGAAATGAGCGATCTCAATGAGTAAGCATACTTCGGACAGAAGTCTCACCAAGATTATCGCAGAAAATGCATATCTCAGCTTGAAACCCCACGAAAACCAAGATATCGCTGGTTCTGCATATCATACGCACTGTGGAGTGGTGAAAACCCCAGAAAAGGTGTTTCTCGCATTAAATAGCTCGAAAAGAGCGATCTCCATGATTCTGCATACTTCGGACAGAAGTCTCACCAAGATTATCGCAGAAACTGCATATCTCATCTTGAAACCCCACGAAAACCAAGATATCGTCGGTCCTGCATATCATACGCACTGTGGAGTGGTGAAAACACCAGATAACGTGTTTCTCGCACTAAATAGCTCGGAAAGAGCGATCTCGAAGATTCTGCAAACTTCTGAAAGAAGTTTCACCAAGATTATCGTAGAAAATGCATATCTCAGCTTGAAACCTCACGAAAACCAAGTTATCTCCGGTTCTGCACATCAAACGTTCCGTGGAGTGGTGAAAACAACCAGATAACGTGTTTCTCGCATTAAGTAGCTCGGAAAGAGCGATCTCGAAGATTCTGCAAACTTCTGAAAGAAGTTTCACCAAGATTATCGTAGAAAATGCATATCTCAGCTTGATACCCGACGAAAGCCAAGATGCCGCCGGTTCTGCATATCAAACGCACTGTGGAGTGGTGAAAACACCAGAAAACTTGTTTTTTCGTTTTAAATAGCTCGAAAAGAGCGATCTAGATGATTCTTCATAATTCTGACTGAAGTCTCACCAATATTATCGCAGAAAATGCATATCTCAGCTTGAAACCTCACGAAAATCAAGATTTCGCCGGTTCTGCATATCAAACGCACTGTGGAATTTTGAAAACTCAAGAAAACTTGTTTTTCGCATTAAATAGCTCGGAACGAGCGATCCCGATGATTCTGCATACTTCTGACAGAAGTCTCACCATTATTATCATAGAAAATGCATATCTCAGCTTGAAACCTCACGAAAACCAAGTTATCTCCGGTTCTGCACATCAAACGAACCGTGGAGTGGTGAAAACACCAGAAAACGTGTTTCGCTCATTAGGTTGCTCGAAAATAGCGTTCTCGAAGATTCTGCATACTTCTAACAGAAGTCTCACCAAGATTATCGCAGAAAATGCATATCTCAGCTTGAAACATCACGAAAACCAAGTTATCTCCGGTTCTGCACATCATACGCACTGTGGAGTGGTGAAAACACCAGAAAACGTGTTTCTCGCATTAAGTTGCTCGAAAAGAGCGTTCTCGAAGATTCTGCATACTTCTGACAGAAGTCTCACATAGATTATCGCAGATAATGCATATCTGAGCTTGATACCCGACGAAAGCCAAGATGTCGCCGGTTCTGCATATCAAACGCACTGTGGAGTGGTGAAAACCACAGATAACGTGATTTTCGCATTGAATAGCTCGAAAAGACCGATCCCGATGATTCTGCATACTTATGACAGAAGTCTCACCAAGATTATGGTAGAAAATGCATTACTCAGCTTGAACCCTGGCGAAATCCAAGATGTCGCCGGTTCTGCATATCAAACGCACTGTGGAGTGGTGAAAACCACAGATAACGTGATTTTCGCATTAAATAGCTCGATAAGAGCGATCCCGATGATTCTGCATACTTATGACAGAAGTCTCACCAAGATTATGGTAGAAAATGCATTACTCAGCTTGAACCCTGGCGAAATCCAAGATGTCCAAACGTACCGTGGAGTGGTGAAAACACCAGATAACGTGTTTCTCGCACTAAATAGCTCGAAAAGTGCGATCTCGATGATTCTGCATACTTCTAACAGAAGTCTCACCAGGATTATCGCAGAAAATGCATATCTCTCCACGAAACCCGACGTAAACCAAGATATCGCTGTGTTCTGCATATCAAACGCACTGTGGAGTGGTGAAAACCCCAGAAAACGTGTTTCTCGCATTAAATAGCTCGAAAAGAGCGCTCTCGATGTTTCTGCATACTTCGGACAGATGTCTCACCAAGTTTATCGTAGAAAATGCATATCTCAGCTTGAAACACGACGAAAACGAAAATATCTCCGGTTCTCCATATCCAACGCACTGTGGAGTGGTGAAAACACCAGATAACGTGTTTCCCGCATTCAATAGCTAGAAATGAGCGATCTCAATGAGTAAGCATACTTCGGACAGAAGTCTCACCAAGATTATCGCAGAAAATGCATATCTCAGCTTGAAACCCCACGAAAACCAAGATATCGCTGGTTCTGCATATCATACGCACTGTGGAGTGGTGAAAACCCCAGAAAAGGTGTTTCTCGCATTAAATAGCTCGAAAAGAGCGATCTCCATGATTCTGCATACTTCGGACAGAAGTCTCACCAAGATTATCGCAGAAACTGCATATCTCATCTTGAAACCCCACGAAAACCAAGATATCGTCGGTCCTGCATATCATACGCACTGTGGAGTGGTGAAAACACCAGATAACGTGTTTCTCGCACTAAATAGCTCGAAAAGAGCGATCCCGATGATTCTGCATACTTATGACAGAAGACTTACCAAGATTATGGTAGAAAATGCATTACTCAGCTTGAACCCTGGCGAAATCCAAGATGTCGCCGGTTCTGCATATCAAACGCACTGTAGAGTGGTGAAAACACCAGAAAACGTGTTTCTCGCATTAAGTAGCTCGGAAAGAGCGATCTCGAAGATTCTGCAAACTTCTGACAGAAGTTTCACCAAGATTATCGTAGAAAATGCATATCTCAGCTTGATACCCGACGAAAGCCAAGATGCCGCCGGTTCTGCATATCAAACGCACTGTGGAGTGGTGAAAACACCAGAAAATTTGTTTTTTCGCTTTAAATAGCTCGAAAAGAGCGATCTCGATGATTCTGCATACTTCTAACAGAAGTCTCACCAAGATTATCGCAGAAAATGCATATCTCAGCTTGAAACCTCACGAAATCCAAGTTATCTCCGGTTCTGCACATCATACGCACTGTGGAGTGGTGAAAACACCAGAAAACGTGTTTCTCGCATTAAGTTGCTCGAAAAGAGCGTTCTCAAAGATTCTGCATACTTCTGACAGAAGTCTCACATAGATTATCGCAGAAAATGCATATCTCAGCATGAAACCTCACGAAAACCAAGTGATCTCCGGTTCTGCACATCAAACGTACCGTGGAGTGGTGAAAACACCAGAAAACTTGTTTTTTCGCTTTAAATAGCTCGAAAAGAGCGATCTAGATAATTCTTCATACTTCTGACTGAAGTCTCACCAATATTATCGCAGAAAATGCATATCTCAGCTTGAAACCTCACGAAAATCAAGATGTCGCCGGTTCTGCATATCAAACGCACTGTGGAATGTTGAAAACTCCAGAAAACTTGTTTTTTCGCATTAAATAGCTCGAAACGAGCGTTCCCGATGATTCTGCATACTTCTGACAGAAGTTTCACCAAGATTATCGTAGAAAATGCATATCTCAGCTTGAAACCTCACGAAAACCAAGTTATCTCCGGTTCTGCACATCAAACGTACCGTGGAGTGGTGAAAACACCAGAAAACGTGTTTCGCGCATTAGGTTGCTCGAAAATAGCGTTCTCGAAGATTCTGCATACTTCTGACAGAAGTCTCACCAAGATTATCGTAGAAAATGCATGTCTCAGCTTGATACCCGACGAAAGCCAAGATGTCGTCGGTTCTGCATATCAAACGTACCGTGGAGTGGTGAAAACCCCAGAAAACGTGTTTCTCGCATTAAATAGCTCGAAAAGAGCGCTCTCGATGTTTCTGCATACTTCGGACAGATGTCTCACCAAGCTGATCGTAGAAAATGCATATCTCAGCTTGAAACCCGGCGAAAACCAAAATATCTCCGGTTCTGCATATACAACGCACTGTGGAGTGGTGAAAACACCAGATAACGTGTTTCTCGCATTAAATAGCTCGAAACGAGGGATCTCGATGATTCTGCATACTTCGGACCGAAGTCTCACCAAGATTATCGTAAAATATGCATATCTCAGCTTGAAACCCCACGAAAACCAAGATATCGCCGGTTCTGCATATCAAACGCACTGTGGATTGGTGAAAGCACCAGATAACGTGTTTCCCGCATTAAATAGCTCGAAAAGTGCGATCTCGATGATTCTGCATACTTCTAACAGAAGTCTCACCAAGATTATCGCAGAAAATGCATATCTCTGCTTGAAACCACACGAAAACCAAGATATCGCCGGTTCTGCATATCATACGCACTGTGGATTGGTGAAAACACCAGATAACGTGTTTCTCGCATTACATTGCTCGAAAAGAGCGATCTCGATGATTCTGCATACTTCTAACAGAAGTCTCACCAAGATTATCGCAGAAAATGCATATCTCTGCTTGAAACCACACGAAAACCAAGATATCGCCGGTTCTGCATATCATACGCACTGTGGATTGGTGAAAACACCAGATAACGTGTTTCTCGCATTACATTGCTCGAAAAGAGCGATCTCGATGATTCTGCATACTTCTAACAGAAGTCTCACCAAGATTATCGCAGAAAATGCATATCTCAGCTTGAAACCTCACGAAAACCAAGTTATCTCCGGTTCTGCACATCATACGCACTGTGGAGTGGTGAAAACACCAGAAAACGTGTTTCTCGCATTAAGTTGCTCGAAAAGAGCGATCTCGAAGATTCTGCAAACTTCTGACAGAAGTTTCACCAAGATTATCGTAGAAAATGCATATCTCAGCTTGATACCCGACGAAAGCCAAGATGCCGCCGGTTCTGCATATCAAACGCACTGTGGAGTGGTGAAAACACCAGAAAACTTGTTTTTTCGCTTTAAATAGCTCGAAACGAGCGATCTAGATGATTCTTCATAATTCTGACTGAAGTCTCACCAATATTATCGCAGAAAATGCATATCTCAGCTTGAAACCTCACGAAAATCAAGATTTCGCCGGTTCTGCATATCAAACGCACTGTGGAATGTTGAAAACTCAAGAAAACTTGTTTTTCGCATTAAATAGCTCGAAACGAGCGATCCCGATGATTCTGCATACTTCTGACAGAAGTCTCACCATTATTATTGTAGAAAATGCATATCTCAGCTTGAAACCTCACGAAAACCAAGTTATCTCCGGTTCTGCACATCAAACGTTCCGTGGAGTGGTGAAAACAACCAGATATCGTGTTTCTCGCATTAAGTAGCTCGGAAAGAGCGATCTCGAAGATTCTGCAAACTTCTGAAAGAAGTTTCACCAAGATTATCGTAGAAAATGCATATCTCAGCTTGATACACGACGAAAGCCAAGATGCCGCCGGTTCTGCATATCAAACGCACTGTGGAGTGGTGAAAACACCAGAAAACTTGTTTTTTCGTTTTAAATAGCTCGAAAAGAGCGATCTAGATGATTCTTCATAATTCTGACTGAAGTCTCACCAATATTATCGCAGAAAATGCATATCTCAGCTTGAAACCTCACGAAAATCAAGATTTCGCCGGTTCTGCATATCAAACGCACTGTGGAATGTTGAAAACTCAAGAAAACTTGTTTTTCGCATTAAATAGCTCGAAACGAGCGATCCCGATGATTCTGCATACTTCTGACAGAAGTCTCACCATTATTATCGTAGAAAATGCATATCTCAGCTTGAAACCTCACGAAAACCAAGTTATCTCCGGTTCTGCACATCAAACGAACCGTGGAGTGGTGAAAACACCAGAAAACGTGTTTCGCTCATTAGGTTGCTCGAAAATAGCGTTCTCGAAGATTCTGCATACTTCTAACAGAAGTCTCACCAAGATTATCGCAGAAAATGCATATCTCAGCTTGAAACATCACGAAAACCAAGTTATCTCCGGTTCTGCACATCATACGCACTGTGGAGTGGTGAAAACACCAGAAAACGTGTTTCTCGCATTAAGTTGCTCGAAAAGAGCGTTCTCGAAGATTCTGCATACTTCTGACAGAAGTCTCACATAGATTATCGCAGATAATGCATATCTGAGCTTGATACCCGACGAAAGCCAAAATGTCGCCGGTTCTGCATATCAAACGCACTGTGGAGTGGTGAAAACCACAGATAACGTGATTTTCGCATTGAATAGCTCGAAAAGAGCGATCCCGATGATTCTGCATACTTATGACAGAAGTCTCACCAAGATTATGGTAGAAAATGCATTACTCAGCATGAACCCTGGCGAAATCCAAGATGTCGCCGGTTCTGCATATCAAACGCACTGTGGAGTGGTGAAAACCACAGATAACGTGATTTTCGCATTAAATAGCTCGAAAAGAGCGATCCCGATGATTCTGCATACTTATGACAGAAGTCTCACCAAGATTATGGTAGAAAATGCATTACTCAGCTTGAACCCTGGCGAAATCCAAGATGTCGCCGGTTCTGCACATCAAACGTACCGTGGAGTGGTGAAAACACCAGAAAACGTGTTTCGCGCATTAGGTTGCTCGAAAATAGCGTTCTCGAAGATTCTGCATACTTCTGACAGAAGTCTCACCAAGATTATCGTAGAAAATGCATGTCTCAGCTTGATACCCGACGAAAGCCAAGATATCGCCGGTTCTGCATACCATACGTACCGTGGAGTGGTGAAAACCCCAGAAAACGTGTTTCTCGCATTAAATAGTTCGAAAAGAGCGCTCTCGATGTTTCTGCATACTTCGGACAGATGTCTCACCAAGCTGTTCGTAGAAAATGCATATCTCAGCTTGAAACCCGACGAAAACCAAAATATCTCCGGTTCTGCATATACAACGCACTGTGGAGTGGTGAAAACACCAGATAACGTGTTTCTCGCACTATATAGCTCGAAAAGTGCGATCTCGATGATTCTGCATACTTCTAACAGAAGTCTCACCAAGATTATCGCAGAAAATGCATATCTCTGCTTGAAACCCCACACAAACCAAGATATCTCCTGGTCTGCATATCCAACGAACTGTGGATTGGTGAAAACCCCAGAAAAGGTGTTTCTCGCATTAAATAGCTCGAAAAGAGCGATCTCCATGATTCAGCATACTTCGGACAGAAGTCTCACCAAGATTATCGCAGAAACTGCATATCTCATCTTGAAACCCCACGAAAACCAAAATATCAACGGTTCTGCATATTAAACCAACTGTGGAGTGGTGAAAATACCAGATAACGTGTTTCTCGCACTAAATAGCTCGAAAAGTGCGATCTCGATGATTCTGCATACTTCTAACAGAAATCTCACCAAGATTATCGCAGAAAATGCATACCTCTGCTTGAAACCCCACGAAAACCAAAATATCTCAGGTTCTGCATATCCAACGCACTGTGGAGTGGTGAAAACACCAGATAACGTGTATCTAGCATTAAATAGCTCGAAAAGTGCGATCTCGATGATTCTGCATACTTCGGATAGAAGTCTCACCAAGATTATAGCAGAAAATGCATATCTGAGCTTGACACCCCACGAAAACCAAGATATCGTCGGTTCTGCATATCATACGCACTGTGTAGTGGTGAAAACACCAGATAACGTGTTTCTCGCATTAAATAGCTCGAAAAGAGCGATCTCCATGATTCTGCATACTTCGGACAGAAGTCTCACCAAGATTATCGCAGAAACTGCATATCTCATCTTGAAACCCCACGAAAACCAAAATATCTCCGGTTCTGCATATCCAACGCACTGTGGAGTGGTGACAACACCAGATAACGTGTTTCTCGCACTAAATAGCTCGAAAAGTGCGATCTCGATGTTTCTGCATACTTCTAACAGAAGTCTCACCAGGATTATCGCAGAAAATGCATATCTCTCCACGAAACCCGACGTAAACCAAGATATCGCTGTGTTCTGCATATCAAACGCACTGTGGAGTGGTGAAAACCCCAGAAAACGTGTTTCTCGCATTAAATAGCTCGAAAAGAGCGCTCTCGATGTTTCTGCATACTTCGGACAGATGTCTCACCAAGTTTATCGTAGAAAATGCATATCTCAGATTGTAACACGACGAAAACGAAAATATCTCCGGTTCTCCATATCCAACGCACTGTGGAGTGGTGAAAACACCAGATAACGTGTTTCCCGCATTCAATAGCTAGAAATGAGCGATCTCAATGTGTAAGCATACTTCGGACAGAAGTCTCACCAAGATTATCGCAGAAAATGCATATCTCAGCTTGAAACCCCACGAAAACCAAGATATCGCTGGTTCTGCATATCATACGCACTGTGGAGTGGTGAAAACCCCAGAAAAGGTGTTTCTCGCATTAAATAGCTCGAAAAGAGCGTTCTCCATGATTCTGCATACTTCGGACAGAAGTCTCACCAAGATTATAGCAGAAAATGCATATCTGAGCTTGACACCCCACGAAAACCAAGATATCGTCGGTCCTGCATATCATACGCACTGTGGAGTGGTGAAAACACCAGATAACGTGTTTCTCGCACTAAATAGCTCGAAAAGTGCGATCTCGATGATTCTGCATACTTCTAACAGAAGTCTCACCAGGATTATCGCAGAAAATGCATATCTCTCCACGAAACCCCACGCAACCCAAGATATCGCTGTGTTCTGCATATCAAACGCACTGTGGAGTGGTGAAAACAACAGATAACGTGTATCTCGCATTAAATAGCTCGAAAAGAGCGATCTCGATGATTCTGCACACTTCGGACAGAAGTCTCACCAAGATTATCGTAAAAATTGCATATCTCAGCTTGAAACCCCACGAAAACCAAGATATCTCCTTTTCGGCATATCCAACGAACTGTGGAGTGGTGACAACACCAGATAACGTGTTTCTCGAAACTAAATAGCTCGAAAAGTGCGATCTCGATGATTCTGCATACTTCTAACAGAAGTCTCACCAAGATTATCGCAGTAAATGCATATCTCTGCTTGAAACCCCACGAAAACCAAAATATCTCCGGTTCTGCATATCCAACGCACTGTGGAGTGGTGAAAACACCAGATAACGTGTTTCTCGCATTCAATAGCTCGAAACGAGCGATCTCGATGATTAAGCATACTTCGGACAGAAGTCTCACCAAGATTATCGCAGAAAATGCATATCTCAGCTTGATACCCGACGAAAGCCAAGATGTCGCCGGTTCTGCATATCAAACGCACTGTGAAGTGGTCAAAACCCCAGATAACGTGTTTCTCGCATTACATTGCTCGAAAAGAGCGATCTCGATGATTCTGCATACTTCTAACAGAAGTCTCATAAAGATTATCGCAGAAAATGCATATCTCAGCTTGAAACCTCACGAAAACCAAGTTATCTCCGGTTCTGCACATCATACGCACTGTGGAGTGGTGAAAACACCAGAAAACGTGTTTCTCGCATTAAGTTGCTCGAAAAGAGCGTTCTCGAAGATTCTGCATACTTCTGACAGAAGTCTCACATAGATTATCGCAGAAAATGCATATCTCAGCTTGAACCCTGGCGAAATCCAAGATGTCGCCGGTTCTGCATATCAAACGCACTGTAGAGAGGTGAAAACACCAGAAAACGTGTTTCTCGCATTAAGTAGCTCGGAAAGAGCGATCTCGAAGATTCTGCAAACTTCTGACAGAAGTTTCACCAAGATTATCGTAGAAAATGCATATCTCAGCTTGATACCCGACGAAAGCCAAGATGCCGCCGGTTCTGCATATCAAACGCACTGTGGAGTGGTGAAAACACCAGAAAACTTGTTTTTTCGCTTTAAATAGCTCGAAAAGAGCGATCTAGATGATTCTTCATACTTCTGACTGAAGTCTCACCAATATTATCGCAGAAAATGCATATCTCAGCTTGAAACCTCACGAAAATCAAGATGTCGCCGGTTCTGCATATCAAACGCACTGTGGAATGTTGAAAACTCCAGAAAACTTGTTTTTTCCCATTAAATAGATTGAAACGAGCGATCCCGATGATTCTGCATACTTCTGACAGAAGTCTCACCATTATTATTGTAGAAAATGCATATCTCAGCTTGAAACCTCACGAAAACCAAGTTATCTGCGGTTCTGCACATCAAACGTTCCGTGGAGTGGTGAAAACAACCAGATATCGTGTTTCTCGCATTAAGTAGCTCGGAAAGAGCGATCTCGAAGATTCTGCAAACTTCTGAAAGAAGTTTCACCAAGATTATCGTAGACAATGCATATCTCAGCTTGATACCCGACGAAAGCCAAGATGCCGCCGGTTCTGCATATCAAACGCACTGTGGAGTGGTGAAAACACCAGAAAACTTGTTTTTTCGTTTTAAATAGCTCGAAAAGAGCGATCTAGATGATTCTTCATAATTCTGACTGAAGTCTCACCAATATTATCGCAGAAAATGCATATCTCAGCTTGAAACCTCACGAAAATCAAGATTTCGCCGGTTCTGCATATCAAACGCACTGTGGAATGTTGAAAACTCAAGAAAACTTGTTTTTCGCATTAAATAGCTCGAAACGAGCGATCCCGATGATTCTGCATACTTCTGACAGAAGTCTCACCATTATTATCGTAGAAAATGCATATCTCAGCTTGAAACCTCACGAAAACCAAGTTATCTCCGGTTCTGCACATCAAACGAACCGTGGAGTGGTGAAAACACCAGAAAACGTGTTTCGCTCATTAGGTTGCTCGAAAATAGCGTTCTCGAAGATTCTGCATACTTCTAACAGAAGTCTCACCAAGATTATCGCAGAAAATGCATATCTCAGCTTGAAACATCACGAAAACCAAGTTATCTCCGGTTCTGCACATCATACGCACTGTGGAGTGGTGAAAACACCAGAAAACGTGTTTCTCGCATTAAGTTGCTCGAAAAGAGCGTTCTCAAAGATTCTGCATACTTCTGACAGAAGTCTCACATAGATTATCGCAGATAATGCATATCTGAGCTTGATACCCGACGAAAGCCAAAATGTCGCCGGTTCTGCATATCAAACGCACTGTGGAGTGGTGAAAACCACAGATAACGTGATTTTCGCATTGAATAGCTCGAAAAGAGCGATCCCGATGATTCTGCATACTTATGACAGAAGTCTCACCAAGATTATGGTAGAAAATGCATTACTCAGCATGAACCCTGGCGAAATCCAAGATGTCGCCGGTTCTGCATATCAAACGCACTGTGGAGTGGTGAAAACCCCAGAAAACGTGTTTCTCGCATTAAATAGCTCAAAAAGAGCGCTCTCGATGTTTCTGCATACTTCGGACAGATGTCTCACCAAGTTTATCGTAGAAAATGCATATCTCAGCTTGAAACACGACGAAAACGAAAATATCTCCGGTTCTCCATATCCAACGCACTGTGGAGTGGTGAAAACACCAGATAACGTGTTTCCCGCATTCAATAGCTAGAAATGAGCGATCTCAATGAGTAAGCATACTTCGGACAGAAGTCTCACCAAGATTATCGCAGAAAATGCATATCTCAGCTTGAAACCCCACGAAAACCAAGATATCGCTGGTTCTGCATATCATACGCACTGTGGAGTGGTGAAAACCCCAGAAAAGGTGTTTCTCGCATTAAATAGCTCGAAAAGAGCGATCTCCATGATTCTGCATACTTCGGACAGAAGTCGCACCAAGATTATAGCAGAAAATGCATATCTGAGCTTGACACCCCACGAAAACCAAGATATCGTCGGTCCTGCATATCATACGCACTGTGGAGTGGTGAAAACACCAGATAACGTGTTTCTCGCACTAAATAGCTCGAAAAGTGCGATCTCGATGATTCTGCATACTTCTAACAGAAGTCTCACCAGGATTATCGCAGAAAATGCATATCTCTCCACGAAACCCCACGCAAACCAAGATATCGCTGTGTTCTGCATATCAAACGCACTGTGGAGTGGTGAAAACAACAGATAACGTGTATCTCGCATTAAATAGCTCGAAAAGAGCGATCTCGATGATTCTGCACACTTCGGACAGAAGTCTCACCAAGATTATCGTAAAAAATGCATATCTCAGCTTGAAACCCCACGAAAACAAAGATATCTCCTTTTCGGCATATCCAACGAACTGTGGAGTGGTGACAACACCAGATAACGTGATTCTCGAAACTAAATAGCTCGAAAAGTGCGATCTCGATGATTCTGCATACTTCTAACAGAAGTCTCACCAAGATTATCGCAGTAAATGCATATCTCTGCTTGAAACCCCACGAAAACCAAAATATCTCCGGTTCTGCATATCCAACGCACTGTGGAGTGGTGAAAACACCAGATAACGTGTTTCTCGCATTCAATAGCTCGAAACGAGCGATCTCGATGATTAAGCATACTTCGGACAGAAGTCTCACCAAGATTATCGCAGAAAATGCATATCTCAGCTTGATACCCGACGAAAGCCAAGATGTCGCCGGTTCTGCATATCAAACGCACTGTGGAGTGGTCAAAACCCCAGAAAACGTGATTTTCGCATTAAATAGCTCGAAAAGAGCGATCCCGATGATTCTGCATACTTATGACAGAAGTCTTACCAAGATTATGGTAGAAAATGCATTACTCAGCTTGAACCCTGGCGAAATCCAAGATGTCGCCGGTTCTGCATATCAAACGCACTGTAGAGTGGTGAAAACACCAGAAAACGTGTTTCTCGCATTAAGTAGCTCGGAAAGAGCGATCTCGAAGATTCTGCAAACTTCTGACAGAAGTTTCACCAAGATTATCGTAGAAAATGCATATCTCAGCTTGAAACATCACGAAAACCAAGTTATCTCCGGTTCTGCACATCATACGCACTGTGGAGTGGTGAAAACACCAGAAAACGTGTTTCTCGCATTAAGTTGCTCGAAAAGAGCGTTCTCGAAGATTCTGCATACTTCTGACAGAAGTCTCACATAGATTATCGCAGATAATGCATATCTGAGCTTGATACCCGACGAAAGCCAAAATGTCGCCGGTTCTGCACATCATACGCACTGTGGAGTGGTGAAAACACCAGAAAACGTGTTTCTCGCATTAAGTTGCTCGAAAAGAGCGTTCTCGAAGATTCTGCATACTTCTGACAGAAGTCTCACATAGATTATCGCAGATAATGCATATCTGAGCTTGATACCCGACGAAAGCCAAGATGCCGCCGGTTCTGCATATCAAACGCACTGTGGAGTGGTGAAAACACCAGAAAACTTGTTTTTTCGCTTTAAATAGCTCGAAAAGAGCGATCTCCGTGATTCTGCATACTTCTAACAGAAGTCTCACCAAGATTATCGCAGAAAATGCATATCTCAGCTTGAAACATCACGAAAACCAAGTTATCTCCGGTTCTGCACATCATACGCACTGTGGAGTGGTGAAAACACCAGAAAACGTGTTTCTCGCATTAAGTTGCTCGAAAAGAGCGTTCTCGATGATTCTGCATACTTCTAACAGAAGTCTCACCAAGATTATCGCAGAAAATGCATATCTCTGCTTGAAACCACACGAAAACCAAGATATCGCCGGTTCTGCATATCATACGCACTGTGGATTGGTGAAAACACCAGATAACGTGTTTCTCGCATTACATTGCTCGAAAAGAGCGATCTCGATGATTCTGCATACTTCTAACAGAAGTCTCACCAAGATTATCGCAGAAAATGCATATCTCAGCTTGAAACCTCACGAAAACCAAGTTATCTCCGGTTCTGCACATCATACGCACTGTGGAGTGGTGAAAACACCAGAAAACGTGTTTCTCGCATTAAGTTGCTCGAAAAGAGCGATCTCGAAGATTCTGCAAACTTCTGACAGAAGTTTCACCAAGATTATCGTAGAAAATGCATATCTCAGCTTGATACCCGACGAATGCCAAGATGCCGCCGGTTCTGCATATCAAACGCACTGTGGAGTGGTGAAAACACCAGAAAACTTGTTTTTTCGCTTTAAATAGCTCGAAACGAGCGATCTAGATGATTCTTCATAATTCTGACTGAAGTCTCACCAATATTATCGCAGAAAATGCATATCTCAGCTTGAAACCTCACGAAAATCAAGATTTCGCCGGTTCTGCATATCAAACGCACTGTGGAATGTTGAAAACTCAAGAAAACTTGTTTTTCGCATTAAATAGCTCGAAACGAGCGATCCCGATGATTCTGCATACTTCTGACAGAAGTCTCACCATTATTATTGTAGAAAATGCATATCTCAGCTTGAAACCTCACGAAAACCAAGTTATCTCCGGTTCTGCACATCAAACGTTCCGTGGAGTGGTGAAAACAACCAGATATCGTGTTTCTCGCATTAAGTAGCTCGGAAAGAGCGATCTCGAAGATTCTGCAAACTTCTGAAAGAAGTTTCACCAAGATTATCGTAGAAAATGCATATCTCAGCTTGATACACGACGAAAGCCAAGATGCCGCCGGTTCTGCATATCAAACGCACTGTGGAGTGGTGAAAACACCAGAAAACTTGTTTTTTCGTTTTAAATAGCTCGAAAAGAGCGATCTAGATGATTCTTCATAATTCTGACTGAAGTCTCACCAATATTATCGCAGAAAATGCATATCTCAGCTTGAAACCTCACGAAAATCAAGATTTCGCCGGTTCTGCATATCAAACGCACTGTGGAATGTTGAAAACTCAAGAAAACTTGTTTTTCGCATTAAATAGCTCGAAACGAGCGATCCCGATGATTCTGCATACTTCTGACAGAAGTCTCACCATTATTATCGTAGAAAATGCATATCTCAGCTTGAAACCTCACGAAAACCAAGTTATCTCCGGTTCTGCACATCAAACGAACCGTGGAGTGGTGAAAACACCAGAAAACGTGTTTCGCTCATTAGGTTGCTCGAAAATAGCGTTCTCGAAGATTCTGCATACTTCTAACAGAAGTCTCACCAAGATTATCGCAGAAAATGCATATCTCAGCTTGAAACATCACGAAAACCAAGTTATCTCCGGTTCTGCACATCATACGCACTGTGGAGTGGTGAAAACACCAGAAAACGTGTTTCTCGCATTAAGTTGCTCGAAAAGAGCGTTCTCGAAGATTCTGCATACTTCTGACAGAAGTCTCACATAGATTATCGCAGATAATGCATATCTGAGCTTGATACCCGACGAAAGCCAAAATGTCGCCGGTTCTGCATATCAAACGCACTGTGGAGTGGTGAAAACCACAGATAACGTGATTTTCGCATTGAATAGCTCGAAAAGAGCGATCCCGATGATTCTGCATACTTATGACAGAAGTCTCACCAAGATTATGGTAGAAAATGCATTACTCAGCATGAACCCTGGCGAAATCCAAGATGTCGCCGGTTCTGCATATCAAACGCACTGTGGAGTGGTGAAAACCACAGATAACGTGATTTTCGCATTAAATAGCTCGAAAAGAGCGATCCCGATGATTCTGCATACTTATGACAGAAGTCTCACCAAGATTATGGTAGAAAATGCATTACTCAGCTTGAACCCTGGCGAAATCCAAGATGTCGCCGGTTCTGCACATCAAACGTACCGTGGAGTGGTGAAAACACCAGAAAACGTGTTTCGCGCATTAGGTTGCTCGAAAATAGCGTTCTCGAAGATTCTGCATACTTCTGACAGAAGTCTCACCAAGATTATCGTAGAAAATGCATGTCTCAGCTTGATACCCGACGAAAGCCAAGATATCGCCGGTTCTGCATACCATACGTACCGTGGAGTGGTGAAAACCCCAGAAAACGTGTTTCTCGCATTAAATAGTTCGAAAAGAGCGCTCTCGATGTTTCTGCATACTTCGGACAGATGTCTCACCAAGCTGTTCGTAGAAAATGCATATCTCAGCTTGAAACCCGACGAAAACCAAAATATCTCCGGTTCTGCATATACAACGCACTGTGGAGTGGTGAAAACACCAGATAACGTGTTTCTCGCACTATATAGCTCGAAAAGTGCGATCTCGATGATTCTGCATACTTCTAACAGAAGTCTCACCAAGATTATCGCAGAAAATGCATATCTCTGCTTGAAACCCCACACAAACCAAGATATCTCCTGGTCTGCATATCCAACGAACTGTGGATTGGTGAAAACCCCAGAAAAGGTGTTTCTCGCATTAAATAGCTCGAAAAGAGCGATCTCCATGATTCAGCATACTTCGGACAGAAGTCTCACCAAGATTATCGCAGAAACTGCATATCTCATCTTGAAACCCCACGAAAACCAAAATATCAACGGTTCTGCATATTAAACCAACTGTGGAGTGGTGAAAATACCAGATAACGTGTTTCTCGCACTAAATAGCTCGAAAAGTGCGATCTCGATGATTCTGCATACTTCTAACAGAAATCTCACCAAGATTATCGCAGAAAATGCATACCTCTGCTTGAAACCCCACGAAAACCAAAATATCTCAGGTTCTGCATATCCAACGCACTGTGGAGTGGTGAAAACACCAGATAACGTGTATCTAGCATTAAATAGCTCGAAAAGTGCGATCTCGATGATTCTGCATACTTCGGATAGAAGTCTCACCAAGATTATAGCAGAAAATGCATATCTGAGCTTGACACCCCACGAAAACCAAGATATCGTCGGTTCTGCATATCATACGCACTGTGTAGTGGTGAAAACACCAGATAACGTGTTTCTCGCATTAAATAGCTCGAAAAGAGCGATCTCCATGATTCTGCATACTTCGGACAGAAGTCTCACCAAGATTATCGCAGAAACTGCATATCTCATCTTGAAACCCCACGAAAACCAAAATATCTCCGGTTCTGCATATCCAACGCACTGTGGAGTGGTGACAACACCAGATAACGTGTTTCTCGCACTAAATAGCTCGAAAAGTGCGATCTCGATGTTTCTGCATACTTCTAACAGAAGTCTCACCAGGATTATCGCAGAAAATGCATATCTCTCCACGAAACCCGACGTAAACCAAGATATCGCTGTGTTCTGCATATCAAACGCACTGTGGAGTGGTGAAAACCCCAGAAAACGTGTTTCTCGCATTAAATAGCTCGAAAAGAGCGCTCTCGATGTTTCTGCATACTTCGGACAGATGTCTCACCAAGTTTATCGTAGAAAATGCATATCTCAGATTGTAACACGACGAAAACGAAAATATCTCCGGTTCTCCATATCCAACGCACTGTGGAGTGGTGAAAACACCAGATAACGTGTTTCCCGCATTCAATAGCTAGAAATGAGCGATCTCAATGTGTAAGCATACTTCGGACAGAAGTCTCACCAAGATTATCGCAGAAAATGCATATCTCAGCTTGAAACCCCACGAAAACCAAGATATCGCTGGTTCTGCATATCATACGCACTGTGGAGTGGTGAAAACCCCAGAAAAGGTGTTTCTCGCATTAAATAGCTCGAAAAGAGCGATCTCCATGATTCTGCATACTTCGGACAGAAGTCGCACCAAGATTATAGCAGAAAATGCATATCTGAGCTTGACACCCCACGAAAACCAAGATATCGTCGGTCCTGCATATCATACGCACTGTGGAGTGGTGAAAACACCAGATAACGTGTTTCTCGCACTAAATAGCTCGAAAAGTGCGATCTCGATGATTCTGCATACTTCTAACAGAAGTCTCACCAGGATTATCGCAGAAAATGCATATCTCTCCACGAAACCCCACGCAACCCAAGATATCGCTGTGTTCTGCATATCAAACGCACTGTGGAGTGGTGAAAACAACAGATAACGTGTATCTCGCATTAAATAGCTCGAAAAGAGCGATCTCGATGATTCTGCACACTTCGGACAGAAGTCTCACCAAGATTATCGTAAAAATTGCATATCTCAGCTTGAAACCCCACGAAAACCAAGATATCTCCTTTTCGGCATATCCAACGAACTGTGGAGTGGTGACAACACCAGATAACGTGTTTCTCGAAACTAAATAGCTCGAAAAGTGCGATCTCGATGATTCTGCATACTTCTAACAGAAGTCTCACCAAGATTATCGCAGTAAATGCATATCTCTGCTTGAAACCCCACGAAAACCAAAATATCTCCGGTTCTGCATATCCAACGCACTGTGGAGTGGTGAAAACACCAGATAACGTGTTTCTCGCATTCAATAGCTCGAAACGAGCGATCTCGATGATTAAGCATACTTCGGACAGAAGTCTCACCAAGATTATCGCAGAAAATGCATATCTCAGCTTGATACCCGACGAAAGCCAAGATGTCGCCGGTTCTGCATATCAAACGCACTGTGAAGTGGTCAAAACCCCAGATAACGTGTTTCTCGCATTACATTGCTCGAAAAGAGCGATCTCGATGATTCTGCATACTTCTAACAGAAGTCTCATAAAGATTATCGCAGAAAATGCATATCTCAGCTTGAAACCTCACGAAAACCAAGTTATCTCCGGTTCTGCACATCATACGCACTGTGGAGTGGTGAAAACACCAGAAAACGTGTTTCTCGCATTAAGTTGCTCGAAAAGAGCGTTCTCGAAGATTCTGCATACTTCTGACAGAAGTCTCACATAGATTATCGCAGAAAATGCATATCTCAGCTTGAACCCTGGCGAAATCCAAGATGTCGCCGGTTCTGCATATCAAACGCACTGTAGAGAGGTGAAAACACCAGAAAACGTGTTTCTCGCATTAAGTAGCTCGGAAAGAGCGATCTCGAAGATTCTGCAAACTTCTGACAGAAGTTTCACCAAGATTATCGTAGAAAATGCATATCTCAGCTTGATACCCGACGAAAGCCAAGATGCCGCCGGTTCTGCATATCAAACGCACTGTGGAGTGGTGAAAACACCAGAAAACTTGTTTTTTCGCTTTAAATAGCTCGAAAAGAGCGATCTAGATGATTCTTCATACTTCTGACTGAAGTCTCACCAATATTATCGCAGAAAATGCATATCTCAGCTTGAAACCTCACGAAAATCAAGATGTCGCCGGTTCTGCATATCAAACGCACTGTGGAATGTTGAAAACTCCAGAAAACTTGTTTTTTCCCATTAAATAGATTGAAACGAGCGATCCCGATGATTCTGCATACTTCTGACAGAAGTCTCACCATTATTATTGTAGAAAATGCATATCTCAGCTTGAAACCTCACGAAAACCAAGTTATCTGCGGTTCTGCACATCAAACGTTCCGTGGAGTGGTGAAAACAACCAGATATCGTGTTTCTCGCATTAAGTAGCTCGGAAAGAGCGATCTCGAAGATTCTGCAAACTTCTGAAAGAAGTTTCACCAAGATTATCGTAGACAATGCATATCTCAGCTTGATACCCGACGAAAGCCAAGATGCCGCCGGTTCTGCATATCAAACGCACTGTGGAGTGGTGAAAACACCAGAAAACTTGTTTTTTCGTTTTAAATAGCTCGAAAAGAGCGATCTAGATGATTCTTCATAATTCTGACTGAAGTCTCACCAATATTATCGCAGAAAATGCATATCTCAGCTTGAAACCTCACGAAAATCAAGATTTCGCCGGTTCTGCATATCAAACGCACTGTGGAATGTTGAAAACTCAAGAAAACTTGTTTTTCGCATTAAATAGCTCGAAACGAGCGATCCCGATGATTCTGCATACTTCTGACAGAAGTCTCACCATTATTATCGTAGAAAATGCATATCTCAGCTTGAAACCTCACGAAAACCAAGTTATCTCCGGTTCTGCACATCAAACGAACCGTGGAGTGGTGAAAACACCAGAAAACGTGTTTCGCTCATTAGGTTGCTCGAAAATAGCGTTCTCGAAGATTCTGCATACTTCTAACAGAAGTCTCACCAAGATTATCGCAGAAAATGCATATCTCAGCTTGAAACATCACGAAAACCAAGTTATCTCCGGTTCTGCACATCATACGCACTGTGGAGTGGTGAAAACACCAGAAAACGTGTTTCTCGCATTAAGTTGCTCGAAAAGAGCGTTCTCAAAGATTCTGCATACTTCTGACAGAAGTCTCACATAGATTATCGCAGATAATGCATATCTGAGCTTGATACCCGACGAAAGCCAAAATGTCGCCGGTTCTGCATATCAAACGCACTGTGGAGTGGTGAAAACCACAGATAACGTGATTTTCGCATTGAATAGCTCGAAAAGAGCGATCCCGATGATTCTGCATACTTATGACAGAAGTCTCACCAAGATTATGGTAGAAAATGCATTACTCAGCATGAACCCTGGCGAAATCCAAGATGTCGCCGGTTCTGCATATCAAACGCACTGTGGAGTGGTGAAAACCCCAGAAAACGTGTTTCTCGCATTAAATAGCTCAAAAAGAGCGCTCTCGATGTTTCTGCATACTTCGGACAGATGTCTCACCAAGTTTATCGTAGAAAATGCATATCTCAGCTTGAAACACGACGAAAACGAAAATATCTCCGGTTCTCCATATCCAACGCACTGTGGAGTGGTGAAAACACCAGATAACGTGTTTCCCGCATTCAATAGCTAGAAATGAGCGATCTCAATGAGTAAGCATACTTCGGACAGAAGTCTCACCAAGATTATCGCAGAAAATGCATATCTCAGCTTGAAACCCCACGAAAACCAAGATATCGCTGGTTCTGCATATCATACGCACTGTGGAGTGGTGAAAACCCCAGAAAAGGTGTTTCTCGCATTAAATAGCTCGAAAAGAGCGATCTCCATGATTCTGCATACTTCGGACAGAAGTCGCACCAAGATTATAGCAGAAAATGCATATCTGAGCTTGACACCCCACGAAAACCAAGATATCGTCGGTCCTGCATATCATACGCACTGTGGAGTGGTGAAAACACCAGATAACGTGTTTCTCGCACTAAATAGCTCGAAAAGTGCGATCTCGATGATTCTGCATACTTCTAACAGAAGTCTCACCAGGATTATCGCAGAAAATGCATATCTCTCCACGAAACCCCACGCAAACCAAGATATCGCTGTGTTCTGCATATCAAACGCACTGTGGAGTGGTGAAAACAACAGATAACGTGTATCTCGCATTAAATAGCTCGAAAAGAGCGATCTCGATGATTCTGCACACTTCGGACAGAAGTCTCACCAAGATTATCGTAAAAAATGCATATCTCAGCTTGAAACCCCACGAAAACAAAGATATCTCCTTTTCGGCATATCCAACGAACTGTGGAGTGGTGACAACACCAGATAACGTGATTCTCGAAACTAAATAGCTCGAAAAGTGCGATCTCGATGATTCTGCATACTTCTAACAGAAGTCTCACCAAGATTATCGCAGTAAATGCATATCTCTGCTTGAAACCCCACGAAAACCAAAATATCTCCGGTTCTGCATATCCAACGCACTGTGGAGTGGTGAAAACACCAGATAACGTGTTTCTCGCATTCAATAGCTCGAAACGAGCGATCTCGATGATTAAGCATACTTCGGACAGAAGTCTCACCAAGATTATCGCAGAAAATGCATATCTCAGCTTGATACCCGACGAAAGCCAAGATGTCGCCGGTTCTGCATATCAAACGCACTGTGGAGTGGTCAAAACCCCAGAAAACGTGATTTTCGCATTAAATAGCTCGAAAAGAGCGATCCCGATGATTCTGCATACTTATGACAGAAGTCTTACCAAGATTATGGTAGAAAATGCATTACTCAGCTTGAACCCTGGCGAAATCCAAGATGTCGCCGGTTCTGCATATCAAACGCACTGTAGAGTGGTGAAAACACCAGAAAACGTGTTTCTCGCATTAAGTAGCTCGGAAAGAGCGATCTCGAAGATTCTGCAAACTTCTGACAGAAGTTTCACCAAGATTATCGTAGAAAATGCATATCTCAGCTTGATACCCGACGAAAGCCAAGATGCCGCCGGTTCTGCATATCAAACGCACTGTGGAGTGGTGAAAACACCAGAAAACTTGTTTTTTCGCTTTAAATAGCTCGAAAAGAGCGATCTCCGTGATTCTGCATACTTCTAACAGAAGTCTCACCAAGATTATCGCAGAAAATGCATATCTCAGCTTGAAACCTCACGAAATCCAAGTTATCTCCGGTTCTGCACATCATACGCACTGTGGAGTGGTGAAAACACCAGAAAACGTGTTTCTCGGATTAAGTTGCTCGAAAAGAGCGTTCTCGAAGATTCTGCATACTTCTGACAGAAGTCTCACATAGATTATCGCAGAAAATGCATATCTCAGCATGAAACCTCACGAAAACCAAGTGATCTCCGGTTCTGCACATCAAACGTACCGTGGAGTGGTGAAAACACCAGAAAACTTGTTTTTTCGCTTTAAATAGCTCGAAAAGAGCGATCTAGATAATTCTTCATACTTCTGACTGAAGTCTCACCAATATTATCGCAGAAAATGCATATCTCAGCTTGAAACCTCACGAAAATCAAGATGTCGCCGGTTCTGCATATCAAACGCACTGTGGAATGTTGAAAACTCCAGAAAACTTGTTTTTTCGCATTAAATAGCTCGAAACGAGCGTTCCCGATGATTCTGCATACTTCTGACAGAAGTTTCACCAAGATTATCGTAGAAAATGCATATCTCAGCTTGAAACCTCACGAAAACCAAGTTATCTCCGGTTCTGCACATCAAACGTACCGTGGAGTGGTGAAAACACCAGAAAACGTGTTTCGCGCATTAGGTTGCTCGAAAATAGCGTTCTCGAAGATTCTGCATACTTCTGACAGAAGTCTCACCAAGATTATCGTTGAAAATGCATGTCTCAGCTTGATACCCGACGAAAGCCAAGATGTCGTCGGTTCTGCATATCAAACGTACCGTGGAGTGGTGAAAACCCCAGAAAACGTGTTTCTCGCATTAAATAGCTCGAAAAGAGCGCTCTCGATGTTTCTGCATACTTCGGACAGATGTCTCACCAAGCTGATCGTAGAAAATGCATATCTCAGCTTGAAACCCGGCGAAAACCAAAATATCTCCGGTTCTGCATATACAACGCACTGTGGAGTGGTGAAAACACCAGATAACGTGTTTCTCGCATTAAATAGCTCGAAACGAGGGATCTCGATGATTCTGCATACTTCGGACCGAAGTCTCACCAAGATTATCGTAAAATATGCATATCTCAGCTTGAAACCCCACGAAAACCAAGATATCGCCGGTTCTGCATATCAAACGCACTGTGGATTGGTGAAAGCACCAGATAACGTGTTTCCCGCATTAAATAGCTCGAAAAGTGCGATCTCGATGATTCTGCATACTTCTAACAGAAGTCTCACCAAGATTATCGCAGAAAATGCATATCTCTGCTTGAAACCACACGAAAACCAAGATATCGCCGGTTCTGCATATCATACGCACTGTGGATTGGTGAAAACACCAGATAACGTGTTTCTCGCATTACATTGCTCGAAAAGAGCGATCTCGATGATTCTGCATACTTCTAACAGAAGTCTCACCAAGATTATCGCAGAAAATGCATATCTCAGCTTGAAACCTCACGAAAACCAAGTTATCTCCGGTTCTGCACATCATACGCACTGTGGAGTGGTGAAAACACCAGAAAACGTGTTTCTCGCATTAAGTTGCTCGAAAAGAGCGTTCTCGAAGATTCTGCATACTTCTGACAGAAGTCTCACATAGATTATCGCAGAAAATGCATATCTCAGCTTGAACCCTGGCGAAATCATAGATGTCGCCGGTTCTGCATATCAAACGCACTGTAGAGAGGTGAAAACACCAGAAAACGTGTTTCTCACCATTAAGTAGCTCGGAAAGAGCGATCTCGAAGATTCTGCAAACTTCTGACAGAAGTTTCACCAAGATTATCGTAGAAAATGCATATCTCAGCTTGATACCCGACGAAAGCCAAGATGCCGCCGGTTCTGCATATCAAACGCACTGTGGAGTGGTGAAAACACCAGAAAACTTGTTTTTTCGCTTTAAATAGCTCGAAAAGAGCGATCTAGATGATTCTTCATACTTCTGACTGAAGTCTCACCAATATTATCGCAGAAAATGCATATCTCAGCTTGAAACCTCACGAAAATCAAGATGTCGCCGGTTCTGCATATCAAACGCACTGTGGAATGTTGAAAACTCCAGAAAACTTGTTTTTTCCCATTAAATAGATCGAAACGAGCGATCCCGATGATTCTGCATACTTCAGACAGAAGTCTCACCATTATTATTGTAGAAAATGCATATCTCAGCTTGAAACCTCACGAAAACCAAGCTATCTCCGGTTCTGCACATCAAACGTTCCGTGGAGTGGTGAAAACAACCAGATATCGTGTTTCTCGCATTAAGTAGCTCGGAAAGAGCGATCTCGAAGATTCTGCAAACTTCTGAAAGAAGTTTCACCAAGATTATCGTAGAAAATGCATATCTCAGCTTGATACCCGACGAAAGCCAAGATGCCGCCGGTTCTGCATATCAAACGCACTGTGGAGTGGTGAAAACACCAGAAAACTTGTTTTTTCGTTTTAAATAGCTCGAAAAGAGCGATCTAGATGATTCTTCATAATTCTGACTGAAGTCTCACCAATATTATCGCAGAAAATGCATATCTCAGCTTGAAACATCACGAAAACCAAGTTATCTCCGGTTCTGCACATCATACGCACTGTGGAGTGGTGAAAACACCAGAAAACGTGTTTCTCGCATTAAGTTGCTCGAAAAGAGCGTTCTCGAAGATTCTGCAAACTTCTGAAAGAAGTTTCACCAAGATTATCGTAGAAAATGCATATCTCAGCTTGATACCCGACGAAAGCCAAGATGCCGCCGGTTCTGCATATCAAACGCACTGTGGAGTGGTGAAAACACCAGAAAACTTGTTTTTTCGTTTTAAATAGCTCGAAAAGAGCGATCTAGATGATTCTTCATAATTCTGACTGAAGTCTCACCAATATTATCGCAGAAAATGCATATCTCAGCTTGAAACATCACGAAAACCAAGTTATCTCCGGTTCTGCACATCATACGCACTGTGGAGTGGTGAAAACACCAGAAAACGTGTTTCTCGCATTAAGTTGCTCGAAAAGAGCGTTCTCGAAGATTCTGCATACTTCTGACAGAAGTCTCACATAGATTATCGCAGAAAATGCATATCTCAGCTTGAACCCTGGCGAAATCCAGGATGTCGCCGGTTCTGCATATCAAACGCACTGTAGAGAGGTGAAAACACCAGAAAACGTGTTTCTCGCATTAAGTAGCTCGGAAAGAGCGATCTCGAAGATTCTGCAAACTTCTGACAGAAGTTTCACCAAGATTATCGTAGAAAATGCATATCTCAGCTTGATACCCGACGAAAGCCAAGATGCCGCCGGTTCTGCATATCAAACGCACTGTGGAGTGGTGAAAACACCAGAAAACTTGTTTTTTCGCTTTAAATAGCTCGAAAAGAGCGATCTAGATGATTCTTCATACTTCTGACTGAAGTCTCACCAATATTATCGCAGAAAATGCATATCTCAGCTTGAAACCCGACGAAAACGAAAATATCTCCGGTTCTGCATATCATAAGCACTGTGGAGTGGTGAAAACACCAGATAACGTGTTTCTCGCACTAAATAGCTCGAAAAGTGCGATCTCGATGATTCTGCATACTTCTAACAGAAGCCTCACCAAGATTATCGCAGAAAATGCATATCTCTGCTTGAAACCCCACGTAAACCAGGATATCTCCTGGTCTGCATATCCAACGAACTGTGGATTGGTGAAAACCCCAGAAAACGTGTTTCTCGCATTAAATAGCTCGAAAAGGGCGCTCTCGATGTTTCTGCATACTTCGGACAGATGTCTCACCAAGCTTATCGTAGAAAATGCATATCTCAGCTTGAAACACGACGAAAACGAAAATATCTCCGCTTCTGCATATCCAACGCACTGTGGAGTGGTGAAAACACCAGATAACGTGTTTCCCGCATTCAATAGCTAGAAATGAGCGATCTCAATGATTAAGCATACTTCGGACAGAAGTCTCACCAAGATTATCGCAGAAAATGCATATCTCAGCTTGAAACCCCACGAAAACCAAGATATCGCTGGTTCTGCATATCATACGCACTGTGGAGTGGTGAAAACACCAGATAACGTGTTTCTCACATTAAATAGCTCGAAAAGAGCGCTCTCGATGTATCTGCATACTTCGGACAGATGTCTCACCAAGCTTATCGTAGAAAATGCATATCTCAGCTTGATACCCGACGAAAACCAAAATATCTCCGGTTCTGCATATCAAACGCACTGTGGAATGGTGAAAACACCAGATAACGTATTTCTCGCATTAAATAGCTCGAAAAGTGCGATCTCGATGATTCTGCATACTTCTAACAGAAGTCTCACCAGGATTATCGCAGAAAATGCATATCTCAGCTTGAAACCCGACGAAAACGAAAATATCTCCGGTTCTGCATATCCAACGCACTGTGGAGTGGTGAAAACACCAAATAACGTGTTTCCCGCATTCAATAGCTAGAAATGAGCGATCTCAATGATTAAGCATACTTCGGACAGAAGTCTCACCAGGATTATCGCAGAAAATGCATATCTCAGCTTGAAACCCCACGAAAACCAAGATGTCGCCGGTTCTGCATATCAAACGCACTGTGGAGTGTTGAAAACACCAGATAACGTGTTTCTCAAACTAAATAGCTCGAAAAGTGCGATCTCGATGATACCTGCATACTTCTAACAGAAGTCTCACCAAGATTATCGCAGAAAATGCATATCTCTGCTTGAAACCCCACGCAAACCAAGATATCTCCTGGTCTGCATATCCAACGAACTGTGGATTGGTGAAAACCCCAGAAAAGGTGTTTCTCGCATTAAATAGCTCGAAAAGAGCGCTCTCGATGTTTCTGCATACTTCGGACAGATGTCTCACCAACCTTATCGTTGAAAATGCATATCTCAGCTTGATACCCGGCGAAAACCAAGATTTCGCCGGTTCTGCATATCCAACGAACTGTGGAGTGGTGAAAACACCAGATAACGTGTTTCTCGCATTAAATAGCTCGAAAAGTGCGATCTCGATGATTCTGCATACTTCTAACAGAAGTCTCACCAGGATTATCGCAGAAAATGCATATCTCAGCTTGAAACCCCACGAAAACCAAGATATCGACGGTTCTGCATATCAAACACACTGTGGAGTGGTGAAAACACCAGATAACGTGTATCTCGCATTAAATAGCTCGAAAAGAGGGCTCTCGATGTTTCTGCATACTTCGAACATATGTCTCACCAAGCTTATCGATCAAAATGCATATCTCAGCTTGATACCCGACGAAAACCAAAATATCTCCGGTTCTGCATATCAAACGCACTGTGGAATGGTGAAAACACCAGATAACGTATTTCTCGCATTAAATAGCTCGAAAAGTGCGATCTCGATGATTCTGCATACTTCTAACAGAAGTCTCACCAGGATTATCGCAGAAAATGCATATCTCTCCACGAAACCCCATGCAAACCAAGATATCGCTGTGTTCTGCATATCAAACGCACTGTGGAGTGGTGAAAACACCAGATAACGTGTACCTCGCATTGAATAGCTCGAAAAGAGCGATCTCGATGATTCTGCACACTTCGGACAGAAGTCTCACCAAGATTATCTTAAAAAATGCATATCTCAGCTTGAAACCCCACGAAAACCAAGATGTCGCCGGTTCTGCATATCAAACGCACTGTGGAGTGTTGAAAACACCAGAAAACGTGTTTTTTCGCATTAAATGGCACTAAACCAGCGATGTCGGCGATTGTGCATACTTCTCACAGAAGTCTCACCAAGATTATCGCAGAAAATGCATATCTCTGCTTGAAACCCCACGAAACCCTAGATATCTCCTGTTCGGCATATCCAACGAACTGTGGAGTGGGGAAAACACCAGATAACGTGTATCTAGCATTAAATAGCTCGAAAAGTGCGATCTCGATGATTCTGCATACTTCGGATAGAAGTCTCACCAAGATTATCACAGAAAATGCATATCTCAGCTTGAAACCCCACGAAAACCAAGATATCGCCGGATCTGCATATCATACGCACTGTGGAGTGGTGAAAACACCAGAAAACGTGTTTCTCGCATTAAGTTGCTCGAAAAGAGCGTTCTCGAAGATTCTGCATACTTCTGACAGAAGTCTCACATAGATTATCGCAGAAAATGCATATCTCAGCTTGAACCCTGGCGAAATCCAAGATGTCGCCGGTTTTGCATATCAAACGCACTGTAGAGAGGTGAAAACACCAGAAAACGTGTTTCTCGCATTAAGTAGCTCGGAAGGAGCGATCTCGAAGATTCTGCAAACTTCTGACAGAAGTTTCACCAAGATTATCGTAGAAAATGCATATCTCAGCTTGATACCCGACGAAAGCCAAGATGCCGCCGGTTCTGCATATCAAACGCACTGTGGAGTGGTGAAAACACCAGAAAACTTGTTTTTTCGTTTTAAATAGCTCGAAAAGAGCGATCTAGATGATTCTTCATAATTCTGACTGAAGTCTCACCAATATTATCGCAGAAAATGCATATCTCAGCTTGAAACATCACGAAAACCAAGTTATCTCCGGTTCTGCACATCATACGCACTGTGGAGTGGTGAAAACACCAGAAAACGTGTGTCTCGCATTAAGTTGCTCGAAAAGAGCGTTCTCGAAGATTCTGCAAACTTCTGAAACAAGTTTCACCAAGATTATCGTAGAAAATGCATATCTCAGCTTGATACCCGACGAAAGCCAAGATGCCGCCGGTTCTGCATATCAAACGCACTGTGGAGTGGTGAAAACACCAGAAAACTTGTTTTTTCGTTTTAAATAGCTCGAAAAGAGCGATCTAGATGATTCTTCATAATTCTGACTGAAGTCTCACCAATATTATCGCAGAAAATGCATATCTCAGCTTGAAACATCACGAAAACGAAGTTATCTCCGGTTCTGCACATCATACGCACTGTGGAGTGGTGAAAACACCAGAAAACGTGTTTCTCGCATTAAGTTGCTCGAAAAGAGCGTTCTCGAAGATTCTGCATACTTCTGACAGAAGTCTCACATAGATTATCGCAGAAAATGCATATCTCAGCTTGAACCCTGGCGAAATCCAGGATGTCGCCGGTTCTGCATATCAAACGCACTGTAGAGAGGTGAAAACACCAGAAAACGTGTTTCTCGCATTAAGTAGCTCGGAAAGAGCGATCTCGAAGATTCTGCAAACTTCTGACAGAAGTCTCACCAAGATTATCTTAAAAAATGCATATCTCAGCTTGAAACCCCACGAAAACCAAGATGTCGCCGGTTCTGCATATCAAACGCACTGTGGAGTGTTGAAAACACCAGAAAACGTGTTTTTTCGCATTAAATGGCACTAAACCAGCGATGTCGGCGATTGTGCATACTTCTCACAGAAGTCTCACCAAGATTATCGCAGAAAATGCATATCTCTGCTTGAAACCCCACGAAACCCTAGATATCTCCTGTTCGGCATATCCAACGAACTGTGGAGTGGGGAAAACACCAGATAACGTGTATCTAGCATTAAATAGCTCGAAAAGTGCGATCTCGATGATTCTGCATACTTCGGATAGAAGTCTCACCAAGATTATCACAGAAAATGCATATCTCAGCTTGAAACCCCACGAAAACCAAGATATCGCCGGATCTGCATATCATACGCACTGTGGAGTGGTGAAAACACCAGAAAACGTGTTTCTCGCATTAAGTTGCTCGAAAAGAGCGTTCTCGAAGATTCTGCATACTTCTGACAGAAGTCTCACATAGATTATCGCAGAAAATGCATATCTCAGCTTGAACCCTGGCGAAATCCAAGATGTCGCCGGTTTTGCATATCAAACGCACTGTAGAGAGGTGAAAACACCAGAAAACGTGTTTCTCGCATTAAGTAGCTCGGAAGGAGCGATCTCGAAGATTCTGCAAACTTCTGACAGAAGTTTCACCAAGATTATCGTAGAAAATGCATATCTCAGCTTGATACCCGACGAAAGCCAAGATGCCGCCGGTTCTGCATATCAAACGCACTGTGGAGTGGTGAAAACACCAGAAAACTTGTTTTTTCGTTTTAAATAGCTCGAAAAGAGCGATCTAGATGATTCTTCATAATTCTGACTGAAGTCTCACCAATATTATCGCAGAAAATGCATATCTCAGCTTGAAACATCACGAAAACCAAGTTATCTCCGGTTCTGCACATCATACGCACTGTGGAGTGGTGAAAACACCAGAAAACGTGTGTCTCGCATTAAGTTGCTCGAAAAGAGCGTTCTCGAAGATTCTGCAAACTTCTGAAACAAGTTTCACCAAGATTATCGTAGAAAATGCATATCTCAGCTTGATACCCGACGAAAGCCAAGATGCCGCCGGTTCTGCATATCAAACGCACTGTGGAGTGGTGAAAACACCAGAAAACTTGTTTTTTCGTTTTAAATAGCTCGAAAAGAGCGATCTAGATGATTCTTCATAATTCTGACTGAAGTCTCACCAATATTATCGCAGAAAATGCATATCTCAGCTTGAAACATCACGAAAACGAAGTTATCTCCGGTTCTGCACATCATACGCACTGTGGAGTGGTGAAAACACCAGAAAACGTGTTTCTCGCATTAAGTTGCTCGAAAAGAGCGTTCTCGAAGATTCTGCATACTTCTGACAGAAGTCTCACATAGATTATCGCAGAAAATGCATATCTCAGCTTGAACCCTGGCGAAATCCAGGATGTCGCCGGTTCTGCATATCAAACGCACTGTAGAGAGGTGAAAACACCAGAAAACGTGTTTCTCGCATTAAGTAGCTCGGAAAGAGCGATCTCGAAGATTCTGCAAACTTCTGACAGAAGTTTCACCAAGATTATCGTAGAAAATGCATATCTCAGCTTGATACCCGACGAAAGCCAAGATGCCGCCGGTTCTGCATATCAAACGCACTGTGGAGTGGTGAAAACACCAGAAAACTTGTTTTTTCGCTTTAAATAGCTCGAAAAGAGCGATCTAGATGATTCTTCATACTTCTGACTGAAGTCTCACCAATATTATCGCAGAAAATGCATATCTCAGCTTGAAACCTCACGAAAATCAAGATGTCGCCGGTTCTGCATATCAAACGCACTGTGGAATGTTGAAAACTCAAGAAAACTTGTTTTTCGCATTAAATAGCTCGAAACGAGCGATCCCGATGATTCTGCATACTTCTGACAGAAGTCTCACCATTATTATCGTAGAAAATGCATATCTCAGCTTGAAACCTCACGAAAACCAAGTGATCTCCGGTTCTGCACATCAAACGTACCGTGGAGTGGTGAAAACACCAGAAAACGTGTTTCGCGCATTAGGTTGCTCGAAAATAGCGTTCTCGAAGATTCTGCATACTTCTGACAGAAGGTTCTCCAAGATTATCGTAGAAAATGCATATCTCAGCTTGATACCCGACGAAAGCCAAGATGTCGCCGGTTCTGCATATCAAACGCACTGTGGAGTGGTGAAAACCACAGATAACGTGATTTTCGCATTAAATAGCTCGAAAAGAGCGATCCCGATGATTCTGCATACTTATGACAGAAGTCTCACCAAGATTATGGTAGAAAATGCATTACTCAGCTTGAACCCTGGCGAAATCCAAGATGTCGCCGGTTTTGCATATCATACGCACTGTGGATTGGTGAAAACACCAGATAACGTGTTTCTCGCATTACATTGCTCGAAAAGAGCGATCTCGATGATTAAGCATACTTCGGACAGAAGTCTCACCAAGATTATCGTAGAAAATGCATATCTCAGCTTGATACCCGACGAAAGCCAAGATGTCGCCGGTTCTGCATATCAAACGCACTGTGGAGTGGTGAAAACACCAGATAACGTGTTTCTCGCATTAAATAGCTCGAAAAGTGCGCTCTCGATGATTCTGCATACTTCTAACAGAAGTCTCACCAAGATTATCGCAGAAAATGCATATCTCAGCTTGAAACCTCACGAAAATCAAGATGTCGCCGGTTCTGCATATCAAACGCACTGTGGAATGTTGAAAACTCCAGAAAACTTTTTTTTTCGCATTAAATAGCTCGAAAAGAGCGATCTAGATGATTCTGCATACTTCTGACAGAAGTTTCACCAAGATTATCGTAGAAAATGCATATCTCAGCTTGAAACCTCACGAAAACCAAGTTATCTCCGGTTCTGCACATCAAACGTACTGTGGAGTGGTGAAAACACCAGAAAACGTGTTACTCGCATTATGTTGCTGGAAAAGAGCGTTCTCGAAGATTCTGCATACTTCTGACAGAAGTCTCACATAGATTATCGCAGAAAATGCATATCTCAGCTTGAAACCTCACGAAATCCAAGTTATCTCCGGTTCTGCACATCAAACGTACCGTGGAGTGGTGAAAACACCAGAAAACGTGTTTCGCGCATTAGGTTGCTCGAAAATAGCGTTCTCGAAGGTTCTGCATACTTCTGACAGAAGTCTCACCAAGATTAGCGTAGAAAATGCATGTCTCAGCTTGATACCCGACGAAAGCCAAGATGTCGTCGGTTCTGCATATCAAACGTACCGTGGAGTGGCGAAAACCCCAGAAAACGTGTTTCTCGCATTAAATAGCTCGAAAAGAGCGCTCTCGATGATTCTGCATACTTATGACAGAAGTCTCACCAAGATTATGGTAGAAAATGCATTACTCAGCTTGAACCCTGGCGAAATCCAAGATGTCGCCGGTTTTGCATATCATACGCACTGTGGATTGGTGAAAACACCAGATAACGTGTTTCTCGCATTACATTGCTCGAAAAGAGCGGTCTCGATGTTTCTGCATACTTCGGACAGATGTCTGACCAAGCTGATCGTAGAAAATGCATATCTCAGCTTGAAACCCGACGAAAACCAAAATATCGCCGGTTCTGCATATCAAATGCACTGTAGAGTGGTCAAAACACCAGATAACGTGTTTCTCGCATTAAGTAGCTCGGAAAGAGCGATCTCGATGTATCTGCATACTTCGGACCGAAGTCTCACCAAGATTATCGTAAAAAATACATATCTCAGCTTGAAACCCCACGAAAACCAAGATATCGCCGGTTCTGCATATCAAACGCACGGTGGAATGTTGAAAACACCAGATAACGTGATTCTCGCTTTAAATAGCTCGAAAAGAGCGATCTAGATGATTCTTCATACTTCTGACTGAAGCCTCACCAATATTATCGCAGAAAATGCATATCTCAGCTTGAAACCTCACGAAAATCAAGATGTCGCCGGTTCTGCATATCAAACGCACTGTGGAATGTTGAAAACTCCAGAAAACTTTTTTTTTCGCATTAAATAGCTCGAAAAGAGCGATCTAGATGATTCTGCATACTTCTGACAGAAGTTTCACCAAGATTATCGTAGAAAATGCATATCTCAGCTTGAAACCTCACGAAAACCAAGTTATCTCCGGTTCTGCACATCAAACGTACTGTGGAGTGGTGAAAACACCAGAAAACGTGTTTCTCGCATTATGTTGCTGGAAAAGAGCGTTCTCGAAGATTCTGCATACTTCTGACAGAAGTCTCACATAGATTATCGCAGAAAATGCATATCTCAGCTTGAAACCTCACGAAATCCAAGTTATCTCCGGTTCTGCACATCAAACGTACCGTGGAGTGGTGAAAACACCAGAAAACGTGTTTCGCGCATTAGGTTGCTCGAAAATAGCGTTCTCGAAGATTCTGCATACTTCTGACAGAAGTCTCACCAAGATTAGCGTAGAAAATGCATGTCTCAGCTTGATACCCGACGAAAGCCAAGATGTCGTCGGTTCTGCATATCAAACGTACCGTGGAGTGGTGAAAACCCCAGAAAACGTGTTTCTCGCTTTAAATAGCTCGAAAAGAGCGCTCTCGATGTTTCTGCATACTTCGGACAGATGTCTCACCAAGCTGATCGTAGAAAATGCATATCTCAGCTTGAAACCCGACGAAAACCAAAATATATCCGGTTCTGCATATACAACGCACTGTGGAGTGGAGAAAACACCAGATAACGTGTTTCTCGCATTAAATAGCTCGAAACGAGGGATCTCGATGATTCTGCATACTTCGGACCGAAGTCTCACCAAGATTATCGTAAAATATGCATATCTCAGCTTGAAACCCCACGAAAACCAAGATATCGCCGGTTCTGAATATCAAACGCACTGTGGATTGGTGAAAGCACCAGATAACGTGTTTCTCGCATTAAATAGCTCGAAAAGTGCGCTCTCGATGATTCTGCATACTTCTAACAGAAGTCTCACCAAGATTATCGCAGAAAATGCATATCTCTGCTTGAAACCCCACGAAAACCAAGATATCGCCGGTTCTGCATATCATACGCACTGTGGATTGGTGAAAACACCAGATAACGTGTTTCTCGCATTACATTGCTCGAAAAGAGCGATCTCGATGATTCTGCATACTTCGGACCGAAGTCTCACCAAGATAATCGTAAAATATGCATATCTCAGCTTGAAACCCCACGAAAACCAAGTTATCTCCGGTTCTGCACATCATACGCACTGTGGAGTGGTGAAAACACCAGAAAACGTGTTTCTCGCATTAAGTTGCTCGACAAGAGCGTTCTCGAAGATTCTGCATACTTCTGACAGAAGTCTCACATAGATTATCGCAGAAAATGCATATCTCAGCTTGAAACCTCACGAAAACCAAGTGATCTCCGGTTCTGCACATCAAACGTACCGTGGAGTGGTGAAAACACCAGAAAACGTGTTTCGCGCATTAGGTTGCTCGAAAATAGCGTTCTCGAAGATTCTGCATACTTCTGACAGAAGGTTCTCCAAGATTATCGTAGAAAATGCATATCTCAGCTTGATACCCGACGAAAGCCAGGATGTCGCCGGTTCTGCATATCAAACGCACTGTGGAGTGGTGAAAACCACAGATAACGTGATTTTCGCATTAAATAGCTCGAAAAGAGCGATCCCGATGATTCTGCATACTTATGACAGAAGTCTCACCAAGATTATGGTAGAAAATGCATTACTCAGCTTGAACCCTGGCGAAATCCAAGATGTCGCCGGTTCTGCATATCATACGCACTGTGGATTGGTGAAAACACCAGATAACGTGTTTCTCGCATTACATTGCTCGAAAAGAGCGATCTCGATGATTAAGCATACTTCGGACAGAAGTCTCACCAAGATTATCGTAGAAAATGCATATCTCAGCTTGATACCCGACGGAAGCCAAGATGTCGCCGGTTCTGCATATCAAACGCACTGTGGAGTGGTGAAAACACCAGAAAACTTATTTTTTCGCTTTAAGTAGCTCGAAAAGAGCGCTCTCGATGTTTCTGCATACTTCGGACAGATGTCTCACCAAGCTGATCGTAGAAAATGCATATCTCAGCTTGAAACCCGACGAAAACCAAAATATCTCCGGTTCTGCATATACAACGCACTGTGGAGTGATGAAAACACCAGATAACGTGATTCTCGCTTTAAATAGCTCGAAAAGAGCGATCTAGATGATTCTTCATACTTCTGACTGAAGTCTCACCAATATTATCGCAGAAAATGCATATCTCAGCTTGAAACCCCACGAAAACCAAGATATCGCCGGTTCTGCATATCAAACGCACGGTGGAATGTTGAAAACCCCAGATAACGTGATTCTCGCTTTAAATAGCTCGAAAAGAGCGATCTAGATGATTCTGCATACTTCTGACAGAAGTTTCACCAAGATTATCGTAGAAAATGCATATCTCAGCTTGAAACCTCACGAAAACCAAGTTATCTCCGGTTCTGCACATCAAACGTACTGTGGAGTGGTGAAAACACCAGAAAACGTGTTTCTCGCATTAAGTTGCTGGAAGAGAGCGTTCTCGAAGATTCTGCATACTTCTGACAGAAGTCTCACATAGATTATCGCAGAAAATGCATATCTCAGCTTGAAACCTCACGAAATCCAAGTTATCTCCGGTTCTGCACATCAAACGTACCGTGGAGTGGTGAAAACACCAGAAAACGTGTTTCGCGCATTAGGTTGCTCGAAAATAGCGTTCTCGAAGATTCTGCATACTTCTGACAGAAGTCTCACCAAGATTAGCGTAGAAAATGCATATCTCAGCTTGAAACCAGACGAAAACCAAAATATATCCGGTTCTGCATATACAACGCACTGTGGAGTGGAGAAAACACCAGATAACGTGTTTCTCGCATTAAATAGCTCGAAACGAGGGATCTCGATGATTCTGCATACTTCGGACCGAAGTCTCACCAAGATTATCGTAAAATATGCATATCTCAGCTTGAAACCCCACGAAAACCAAGATATCGCCGGTTCTGAATATCAAACGCACTGTGGATTGGTGAAAGCACCAGATAACGTGTTTCTCGCATTAAATAGCTCGAAAAGTGCGCTCTCGATGATTCTGCATACTTCTAACAGAAGTCTCACCAAGATTATCGCAGTAAATGCATATCTCTGCTTGAAACCCCACGAAAACCAAGATATCGCCGGTTCTGCATATCATACGCACTGTGGATTGGTGAAAACACCAGGTAACGTGTTTCTCGCATTACATTGCTCGAAAAGAGCGATCTCGATGATTAAGCATACTTCGGACAGAAGTCTCACCAAGATTATCGTAAAAAATGCATATCTCAGCTTGAAACCCCACGAAAACCAAGATATCGCCGGTTCTGCATATCAAACGCACTGTGGATTGGTGAAAACACCAGATAACGTGTTTCTCGCATTAAATAGCTCGAAAAGTGCGATCTCGATGATTCTGCATACTTCTAACAGAAGTCTCACCAAGATTATCGCAGAAAATGCATATCTCAGCTTGAAACCTCTCGAAAACCAAGTTATCTCCGGTTCTGCACATCATACGCACTGTGGAGTGGTGAAAACACCAGAAAACGTGTTTCTCGCATTAAGTTGCTCGACAAGAGCGTTCTCGAAGATTCTGCATACTTCTGACAGAAGTCTCACATAGATTATCGCAGAAAATGCATATCTCAGCTTGAAACCTCACGAAAACCAAGTGATCTCCGGTTCTGCACATCAAACGTACCGTGGAGTGGTGAAAACACCAGAAAACGTGTTTCGCGCATTAGGTTGCTCGAAAATAGCGTTCTCGAAGATTCTGCATACTTCTGACAGAAGGTTCTCCAAGATTATCGTAGAAAATGCATATCTCAGCTTGATACCCGACGAAAGCCAAGATGTCGCCGGTTCTGCATATCAAACGCACTGTGGAGTGGTGAAAACCACAGATAACGTGATTTTCGCATTAAATAGCTCGAAAAGAGCGATCCCGATGATTCTGCATACTTATGACAGAAGTCTCACCAAGATTATGGTAGAAAATGCATTACTCAGCTTGAACCCTGGCGAAATCCAAGATGTCGCCGGTTCTGCATATCATACGCACTGTGGATTGGTGAAAACACCAGATAACGTGTTTCTCGCATTACATTGCTCGAAAAGAGCGATCTCGATGATTAAGCATACTTCGGACAGAAGTCTCACCAAGATTATCGTAGAAAATGCATATCTCAGCTTGATACCCGACGAAAGCCAAGATGTCGCCGGTTCTGCATATCAAACGCACTGTGGAGTGGTGAAAACACCAGAAAACTTTTTTTTTCGCATTAAATAGCTCGAAAAGAGCGATCTAGATGATTCTGCATACTTCTGACAGAAGTTTCACCAAGATTATCGTAGAAAATGCATATCTCAGCTTGATACCCGACGAAAACCAAAATATCGCCGGTTCTGCATATCAAATGCACTGTAGAGTGGTCAAAACACCAGATAACGTGTTTCTCGCATTAAGTAGCGCGGAAAGAGCGATCTCGATGTATCTGCATACTTCGGACCGAAGTCTCACCAAGATTATCGTAAAAAATACATATCTCAGCTTGAAACCCCACGAAAACCAAGATATCGCCGGTTCTGCATATCAAACGCACGGTGGAATGTTGAAAACACCAGATAACGTGATTCTCGCTTTAAATAGCTCGAAAACAGCGATCTAGATGATTCTTCATACTTCTGACTGAAGCCTCACCAAGATTATCGTAAAAAATACATATCTCAGCTTGAAACCCCACGAAAACCAAGTTATCTCCGGTTCTGCACATCAAACGTACTGTGGAGTGGTGAAAACACCAGAAAACGTGTTTCTCGCATTAAGTTGCTGGAAAAGAGCGTTCTCGAAGATTCTGCATACTTCTGACAGAATTCTCACATAGATTATCGCAGAAAATGCATATCTCAGCTTGAAACCTCACGAAATCCAAGTTATCTCCGGTTCTGCACGTCAAACGTACCGTGGAGTGGTGAAAACACCAGAAAACGTGTTTCGCGCATTAGGTTGCTCGAAAATAGCGTTCTCGAAGATTCTGCATACTTCTGACAGAAGTCTCACCAAGATTAGCGTAGAAAATGCATGTCTCAGCTTGATACCCGACGAAAGCCAAGATGTCGTCGGTTCTGCATATCAAACGTACCGTGGAGTGGTGAAAACCCCAGAAAACGTGTTTCTCGCATTAAATAGCTCGAAAAGAGCGCTCTCGATGTTTCTGCATACTTCGGACAGATGTCTCACCAAGCTGATCGTAGAAAATGCATATCTCAGCTTGAAACCCGACGAAAACCAAAATATATCCGGTTCTGCATATCAAATGCACTGTAGAGTGGTCAAAACACCAGATAACGTGTTTCTCGCATTAAGTAGCTCGAAACGAGGGATCTCGATGTATCTGCATACTTCGGACCGAAGTCTCACCAAGATTATCGTAAAAAATACATATCTCAGCTTGAAACCCCACGAAAACCAAGATATCGCCGGTTCTGCATATCAAACGCACGGTGGAATGTTGAAAACACCAGATAACGTGATTCTCGCTTTAAATAGCTCGAAAAGAGCGATCTAGATGATTCTTCATACTTCTGACTGAAGCCTCACCAATATTATCGCAGAAAATGCATATCTCAGCTTGAACCCTCACGAAAATCAAGATGTCGCCGGTTCTGCATATCAAACGCACTGTGGAATGTTGAAAACTCCAGAAAACTTTTTTTTTCGCATTAAATAGCTCGAAAAGAGCGATCTAGATGATTCTGCATACTTCTGACAGAAGTTTCACCAAGATTATCGTAGAAAATGCATATCTCAGCTTGAAACCTCACGAAAACCAAGTTATCTCCGGTTCTGCACATCAAACGTACTGTGGAGTGGTGAAAACACCAGAAAACGTGTTTCTCGCATTAAGTTGCTGGAAAAGAGCGTTCTCGAAGATTCTGCATACTTCTGACAGAAGTCTCACATAGATTATCGCAGAAAATGCATATCTCAGCTTGAAACCTCACGAAATCCAAGTTATCTCCGGTTCTGCACGTCAAACGTACCGTGGAGTGGTGAAAACACCAGAAAACGTGTTTCGCGCATTAGGTTGCTCGAAAATAGCGTTCTCGAAGATTCTGCATACTTCTGACAGAAGTCTCACCAAGATTAGCGTAGAAAATGCATGTCTCAGCTTGATACCCGACGAAAGCCAAGATGTCGTCGGTTCTGCATATCAAACGTACCGTGGAGTGGTGAAAACCCCAGAAAACGTGTTTCTCGCATTAAATAGCTCGAAAAGAGCGCTCTCGATGTTTCTGCATACTTCGGACAGATGTCTCACCAAGCTGATCGTAGAAAATGCATATCTCAGCTTGAAACCCGACGAAAACCAAAATATATCCGGTTCTGCATATACAACGCACTGTGGAGTGGAGAAAACACCAGATAACGTGTTTCTCGCATTAAGTAGCTCGAAACGAGGGATCTCGATGTATCTGCATACTTCGGACCGAAGTCTCACCAAGATTATCGTAAAAAATACATATCTCAGCTTGAAACCCCACGAAAACCAAGATATCGCCGGTTCTGCATATCAAACGCACGGTGGAATGTTGAAAACACCAGATAACGTGATTCTCGCTTTAAATAGCTCGAAAAGAGCGATCTAGATGATTCTTCATACTTCTGACTGAAGCCTCACCAATATTATCGCAGAAAATGCATATCTCAGCTTGAACCCTCACGAAAATCAAGATGTCGCCGGTTCTGCATATCAAACGCACTGTGGAATGTTGAAAACTCCAGAAAACTTTTTTTTTCGCATTAAATAGCTCGAAAAGAGCGATCTAGATGATTCTGCATACTTCTGACAGAAGTTTCACCAAGATTATCGTAGAAAATGCATATCTCAGCTTGAAACCTCACGAAAACCAAGTTATCTCCGGTTCTGCACATCAAACGTACTGTGGAGTGGTGAAAACACCAGAAAACGTGTTTCTCGCATTAAGTTGCTGGAAAAGAGCGTTCTCGAAGATTCTGCATACTTCTGACAGAAGTCTCACATAGATTATCGCAGAAAATGCATATCTCAGCTTGAAACCTCACGAAATCCAAGTTATCTCCGGTTCTGCACGTCAAACGTACCGTGGAGTGGTGAAAACACCAGAAAACGTGTTTCGCGCATTAGGTTGCTCGAAAATAGCGTTCTCGAAGATTCTGCATACTTCTGACAGAAGTCTCACCAAGATTAGCGTAGAAAATGCATGTCTCAGCTTGATACCCGACGAAAGCCAAGATGTCGTCGGTTCTGCATATCAAACGTACCGTGGAGTGGTGAAAACCCCAGAAAACGTGTTTCTCGCATTAAATAGCTCGAAAAGAGCGCTCTCGATGTTTCTGCATACTTCGGACAGATGTCTCACCAAGCTGATCGTAGAAAATGCATATCTCAGCTTGAAACCCGACGAAAACCAAAATATATCCGGTTCTGCATATACAACGCACTGTGGAGTGGAGAAAACACCAGATAACGTGTTTCTCGCATTAAATAGCTCGAAACGAGGGATCTCGATGATTCTGCATACTTCGGACCGAAGTCTCACCAAGATTATCGTAAAATATGCATATCTCAGCTTGAAACCCCACGAAAACCAAGATATCGCCGGTTCTGAATATCAAACGCACAGTGGATTGGTGAAAGCACCAGATAACATGTTTCTCGCATTAAATAGCTCGAAAAGTGCGCTCTCGATGATTCTGCATACTTCTAACAGAAGTCTCACCAAGATTATCGCAGAAAATGCATATCTCTGCTTGAAACCCCACGAAAACCAAGATATCGCCGGTTCTGCATATCATACGCACTGTGGATTGGTGAAAACACCAGATAACGTGTTTCTCGCATTACATTGCTCGAAAAGAGCGATCTCGATGATTCTGCATACTTCGGACCGAAGTCTCACCAAGATAATTGTAAAATATGCATATCTCAGCTTGAAACCCCACGAAAACCAAGTTATCTCAGGTTCTGCACATCATACGCACTGTGGAGTGGTGAAAACACCAGAAAACGTGTTTCTCGCATTAAGTTGCTCGACAAGAGCGTTCTCGAAGATTCTGCATACTTCTGACAGAAGTCTCACCAAGATTATGGTAGAAAATGCATTACTCAGCTTGAACCCTGGCGAAATCCAAGATGTCGCCGGTTCTGCATATCATACGCACTGTGGATTGGTGAAAACACCAGATAACGTGTTTCTCGCATTACATTGCTCGAAAAGAGCGATCTCGATGATTAAGCATACTTCGGACAGAAGTCTCACCAAGATTATCGTAGAAAATGCATATCTCAGCTTGATACCCGACGAAAGCCAAGATGTCGCCGGTTCTGCATATCAAACGCACTGTGGAGTGGTGAAAACACCAGAAAACTTATTTTTTCGCTTTAAATAGCTCGAAAAGAGCGATCTAGATAATTCTTCATACTTCTGACTGAAGTCTCTCCAATATTATCGCAGAAAATGCATATCTCAGCTTGAAACCTCACGAAAATCAAGATGTCGCCGGTTCTGCATATCAAACGCACTGTGGAATGTTGAAAACTCCAGAAAACTTGTTTTTTCGCATTAAATAGCTCGAAACGAGCGATCCCGATGATTCTGCATACTTCTGACAGAAGTCTCACCATTATTATTGTAGAAAATGCATATCTCAGCTTGAAACCTCACGAAAACCAAGTTATCTCCGGTTTTGCACATTAAACGTACTGTGGAGTGGTGAAAACACCAGAAAACGTGTTTCTCGCATTAAGTTGCTCGAAAAGAGCGTTCTCGAAGATTCTGCATACTTCTGACAGAAGTCTCACATAGATTATCGCAGAAAATGCATATCTCAGCATGAAACCACACGAAAACCAGGTGATCTCCGGTTCTGCACATCAAACGTACCGTGGAGTGGTGAAAACACCAGAAAACTTGTTTTTTCGCTTTAAATAGCTCGAAAAGAGCGATCTAGATAATTGTTCATACTTCTGACTGAAGTCTCACCAATATTATCGCAGAAAATGCATATCTCAGCTTGAAACCTCACGAAAATCAAGATGTCGCCGGTTCTGCATATCAAACGCACTGTGGAATGTTGAAAACTCCAGAAAACTTGTTTTTTCGCATTAAATAGCTCGAAACGAGCGTTCCCGATGATTCTGCATACCTCTGACAGAAGTTTCACCAAGATTATCGTAGAAAATGCTTATCTCAGCTTGAAACCTCACGAAAACCAAGTTATCTCCGGTTCTGCACATCAAACGTACCGTGGAGTGGTGAAAACACCAGAAAACGTGTTTCGCGCATTAGGTTGCTCGAAAATAGCGTTCTCGAAGATTCTGCATACTTCTGACAGAAGTCTCACCAAGATTATCGTAGAAAATGCATGTCTCAGCTTGATACCCGACGAAAGCCAAGATGTCGTCGGTTCTGCATATCAAACGTACCGTGGAGTGGTGAAAACCCTAGAAAACGTGTTTCTCGCATTAAATAGCTCGAAAAGAGCGCTCTCGATGTTTCTGCATACTTCGGACAGATGTCTCACCAAGCTGATCGTAGAAAATGCATATCTCAGCTTGAAACCTCACGAAAACCAAGTTATCTCCGGTTCTGCACATCAAACGTTCCGTGGAGTGGTGAAAACAACCAGATAACGTGTTTCTCGCATTAAGTAGCTCGGAAAGAGCGATCTCGAAGATTCTGCAAACTTCTGAAAGAAGTTTCACCAAGATTATCGTAGAAAATGCATATCTCAGCTTGATACCCGACGAAAGCCAAGATGCCGCCGGTTCTGCATATCAAACGCACTGTGGAGTGGTGAAAACACCAGAAAACTTGTTTTTTCGTTTTAAATAGCTCGAAAAGAGCGATCTAGATGATTCTTCATAATTCTGACTGAAGTCTCACCAATATTATCGCAGAAAATGCATATCTCAGCTTGAAACCTCACGAAAATCAAGATTTCGCCGGTTCTGCATATCAAACGCACTGTGGAATGTTGAAAACTCAAGAAAACTTGTTTTTCGCATTAAATAGCTCGGAACGAGCGATCCCGATGATTCTGCATACTTCTGACAGAAGTCTCACCATTATTATCGTAGAAAATGCATATCTCAGCTTGAAACCTCACGAAAACCAAGTTATCTCCGGTTCTGCACATCAAACGAACCGTGGAGTGGTGAAAACACCAGAAAACGTGTTTCGCTCATTAGGTTGCTCGAAAATAGCGTTCTCGAAGATTCTGCATACTTCTAACAGAAGTCTCACCAAGATTATCGCAGAAAATGCATATCTCAGCTTGAAACATCACGAAAACCAAGTTATCTCCGGTTCTGCACATCATACGCACTGTGGAGTGGTGAAAACACCAGAAAACGTGTTTCTCGCATTAAGTTGCTCGAAAAGAGCGTTCTCGAAGATTCTGCATACTTCTGACAGAAGTCTCACATAGATTATCGCAGATAATGCATATCTGAGCTTGATACCCGACGAAAGCCAAGATGTCGCCGGTTCTGCATATCAAACGCACTGTGGAGTGGTGAAAACCACAGATAACGTGATTTTCGCATTGAATAGCTCGAAAAGACCGATCCCGATGATTCTGCATACTTATGACAGAAGTCTCACCAAGATTATGGTAGAAAATGCATTACTCAGCTTGAACCCTGGCGAAATCCAAGATGTCGCCGGTTCTGCATATCAAACGCACTGTGGAGTGGTGAAAACCACAGATAACGTGATTTTCGCATTAAATAGCTCGAAAAGAGCGATCCCGATGATTCTGCATACTTATGACAGAAGTCTCACCAAGATTATGGTAGAAAATGCATTACTCAGCTTGAACCCTGGCGAAATCCAAGATGTCCAAACGTACCGTGGAGTGGTGAAAACACCAGATAACGTGTTTCTCGCACTAAATAGCTCGAAAAGTGCGATCTCGATGATTCTGCATACTTCTAACAGAAGTCTCACCAGGATTATCGCAGAAAATGCATATCTCTCCACGAAACCCGACGTAAACCAAGATATCGCTGTGTTCTGCATATCAAACGCACTGTGGAGTGGTGAAAACCCCAGAAAACGTGTTTCTCGCATTAAATAGCTCGAAAAGAGCGCTCTCGATGTTTCTGCATACTTCGGACAGATGTCTCACCAAGTTTATCGTAGAAAATGCATATCTCAGCTTGAAACACGACGAAAACGAAAATATCTCCGGTTCTCCATATCCAACGCACTGTGGAGTGGTGAAAACACCAGATAACGTGTTTCCCGCATTCAATAGCTAGAAATGAGCGATCTCAATGAGTAAGCATACTTCGGACAGAAGTCTCACCAAGATTATCGCAGAAAATGCATATCTCAGCTTGAAACCCCACGAAAACCAAGATATCGTCGGTCCTGCATATCATACGCACTGTGGAGTGGTGAAAACCCCAGAAAAGGTGTTTCTCGCATTAAATAGCTCGAAAAGAGCGATCTCCATGATTCTGCATACTTCGGACAGAAGTCTCACCAAGATTATCGCAGAAACTGCATATCTCATCTTGAAACCCCACGAAAACCAAGATATCGTCGGTCCTGCATATCATACGCACTGTGGAGTGGTGAAAACACCAGATAACGTGTTTCTCGCACTAAATAGCTCGAAAAGAGCGATCCCGATGATTCTGCATACTTATGACAGAAGACTTACCAAGATTATGGTAGAAAATGCATTACTCAGCTTGAACCCTGGCGAAATCCAAGATGTCGCCGGTTCTGCATATCAAACGCACTGTAGAGTGGTGAAAACACCAGAAAACGTGTTTCTCGCATTAAGTAGCTCGGAAAGAGCGATCTCGAAGATTCTGCAAACTTCTGACAGAAGTTTCACCAAGATTATCGTAGAAAATGCATATCTCAGCTTGATACCCGACGAAAGCCAAGATGCCGCCGGTTCTGCATATCAAACGCACTGTGGAGTGGTGAAAACACCAGAAAATTTGTTTTTTCGCGTTAAATAGCTTGAAAAGAGCGATCTCGATGATTCTGCATACTTCTAACAGAAGTCTCACCAAGATTATCGCAGAAAATGCATATCTCAGCTTGAAACCTCACGAAATCCAAGTTATCTCCGGTTCTGCACATCATACGCACTGTGGAGTGGTGAAAACACCAGAAAACTTGTTTCTCGCATTAAGTTGCTCGAAAAGAGCGTTCTCAAAGATTCTGCATACTTCTGACAGAAGTCTCACATAGATTATCGCAGAAAATGCATATCTCAGCATGAAACCTCACGAAAACCAAGTGATCTCCGGTTCTGCACATCAAACGTACCGTGGAGTGGTGAAAACACCAGAAAACTTGTTTTTTCGCTTTAAATAGCTCGAAAAGAGCGATCTAGATAATTCTTCATACTTCTGACTGAAGTCTCACCAATATTATCGCAGAAAATGCATATCTCAGCTTGAAACCTCACGAAAATCAAGATGTCGCCGGTTCTGCATATCAAACGCACTGTGGAATGTTGAAAACTCCAGAAAACTTGTTTTTTCGCATTAAATAGCTCGAAACGAGCGTTCCCGATGATTCTGCATACTTCTGACAGAAGTTTCACCAAGATTATCGTAGAAAATGCATATCTCAGCTTGAAACCTCACGAAAACCAAGTTATCTCCGGTTCTGCACATCAAACGTACCGTGGAGTGGTGAAAACACCAGAAAACGTGTTTCGCGCATTAGGTTGCTCGAAAATAGCGTTCTCGAAGATTCTGCATACTTCTGACAGAAGTCTCACCAAGATTATCGTAGAAAATGCATGTCTCAGCTTGATACCCGACGAAAGCCAAGATGTCGTCGGTTCTGCATATCAAACGTACCGTGGAGTGGTGAAAACCCCAGAAAACGTGTTTCTCGCATTAAATAGCTCGAAAAGAGCGCTCTCGATGTTTCTGCATACTTCGGACAGATGTCTCACCAAGCTGATCGTAGAAAATGCATATCTCAGCTTGAAACCCGGCGAAAACCAAAATATCTCCGGTTCTGCATATACAACGCACTGTGGAGTGGTGAAAACACCAGATAACGTGTTTCTCGCATTAAATAGCTCGAAACGAGGGATCTCGATGATTCTGCATACTTCGGACCGATGTCTCACCAAGATTATCGTAAAATATGCATATCTCAGCTTGAAACCCCACGAAAACCAAGATATCGCCGGTTCTGCATATCAAACGCACTGTGGATTGGTGAAAGCACCAGATAACGTGTTTCCCGCATTAAATAGCTCGAAAAGTGCGATCTCGATGATTCTGCATACTTCTAACAGAAGTCTCACCAAGATTATCGCAGAAAATGCATATCTCTGCTTGAAACCACACGAAAACCAAGATATCGCCGGTTCTGCATATCATACGCACTGTGGATTGGTGAAAACACCAGATAACGTGTTTCTCGCATTACATTGCTCGAAAAGAGCGATCTCGATGATTCTGCATACTTCTAACAGAAGTCTCACCAAGATGATCGCAGAAAATGCATATCTCAGCTTGAAACCTCACGAAAACCAAGTTATCTCCGGTTCTGCACATCATACGCACTGTGGAGTGGTGAAAACACCAGAAAACGTGTTTCTCGCATTAAGTTGCTCGAAAAGAGCGTTCTCGAAGATTCTGCATACTTCTGACAGAAGTCTCACATAGATTATCGCAGAAAATGCATATCTCAGCTTGAACCCTGGCGAAATCCAAGATGTCGCCGGTTCTGCATATCAAACGCACTGTAGAGAGGTGAAAACACCAGAAAACGTGTTTCTCGCATTAAGTAGCTCGGAAAGAGCGATCTCGAAGATTCTGCAAACTTCTGACAGAAGTTTCACCAAGATTATCGTAGAAAATGCATATCTCAGCTTGATACCCGACGAAAGCCAAGATGCCGCCGGTTCTGCATATCAAACGCACATTGGAGTGGTGAAAACACCAGAAAACTTGTTTTTTCGCTTTAAATAGCTCGAAAAGAGCGATCTAGATGATTCTTCATACTTCTGACTGAAGTCTCACCAATATTATCGCAGAAAATGCATATCTCAGCTTGAAACCTCACGAAAATCAAGATGTCGCCGGTTCTGCATATCAAACGCACTGTGGAATGTTGAAAACTCCAGAAAACTTGTTTTTTCCCATTAAATAGATCGAAACGAGCGATCCCGATGATTCTGCATACTTCTGACAGAAGTCTCACCATTATTATTGTAGAAAATGCATATCTCAGCTTGAAACCTCACGAAAACCAAGTTATCTCCGGTTCTGCACATCAAACGTTCCGTGGAGTGGTGAAAACAACCAGATATCGTGTTTCTCGCATTAAGTAGCTCGGAAAGAGCGATCTCGAAGATTCTGCAAACTTCTGAAAGAAGTTTCACCAAGATTATCGTAGAAAATGCATATCTCAGCTTGATACCCGACGAAAGCCAAGATGCCGCCGGTTCTGCATATCAAACGCACTGTGGAGTGGTGAAAACACCAGAAAACTTGTTTTTTCGTTTTAAATAGCTCGAAAAGAGCGATCTAGATGATTCTTCATAATTCTGACTGAAGTCTCACCAATATTATCGCAGAAAATGCATATCTCAGCTTGAAACCTCACGAAAATCAAGATTTCGCCGGTTCTGCATATCAAACGCACTGTGGAATGTTGAAAACTCAAGAAAACTTGTTTTTCGCATTAAATAGCTCGAAACGAGCGATCCCGATGATTCTGCATACTTCTGACAGAAGTCTCACCATTATTATCGTAGAAAATGCATATCTCAGCTTGAAACCTCACGAAAACCAAGTTATCTCCGGTTCTGCACATCAAACGAACCGTGGAGTGGTGAAAACACCAGAAAACGTGTTTCGCTCATTAGGTTGCTCGAAAATAGCGTTCTCGAAGATTCTGCATACTTCTAACAGAAGTCTCACCAAGATTATCGCAGAAAATGCATATCTCAGCTTGAAACATCACGAAAACCAAGTTATCTCCGGTTCTGCACATCATACGCACTGTGGAGTGGTGAAAACACCAGAAAACGTGTTTCTCGCATTAAGTTGCTCGAAAAGAGCGTTCTCGAAGATTCTGCATACTTCTGACAGAAGTCTCACATAGATTATCGCAGATAATGCATATCTGAGCTTGATACCCGACGAAAGCCAAAATGTCGCCGGTTCTGCATATCAAACGCACTGTGGAGTGGTGAAAACCACAGATAACGTGATTTTCGCATTGAATAGCTCGAAAAGAGCGATCCCGATGATTCTGCATACTTATGACAGAAGTCTCACCAAGATTATGGTAGAAAATGCATTACTCAGCATGAACCCTGGCGAAATCCAAGATGTCGCCGGTTCTGCATATCAAACGCACTGTGGAGTGGTGAAAACCACAGATAACGTGATTTTCGCATTAAATAGCTCGAAAAGAGCGATCCCGATGATTCTGCATACTTATGACAGAAGTCTCACCAAGATTATGGTAGAAAATGCATTACTCAGCTTGAACCCTGGCGAAATCCAAGATGTCGCCGGTTCTGCACATCAAACGTACCGTGGAGTGGTGAAAACACCAGAAAACGTGTTTCGCGCATTAGGTTGCTCGAAAATAGCGTTCTCGAAGATTCTGCATACTTCTGACAGAAGTCTCACCAAGATTATCGTAGAAAATGCATGTCTCAGCTTGATACCCGACGAAAGCCAAGATATCGCCGGTTCTGCATACCATACGTACCGTGGAGTGGTGAAAACCCCAGAAAACGTGTTTCTCGCATTAAATAGTTCGAAAAGAGCGCTCTCGATGTTTCTGCATACTTCGGACAGATGTCTCACCAAGCTGTTCGTAGAAAATGCATATCTCAGCTTGAAACCCGACGAAAACCAAAATATCTCCGGTTCTGCATATACAACGCACTGTGGAGTGGTGAAAACACCAGATAACGTGTTTCTCGCACTAAATAGCTCGAAAAGTGCGATCTCGATGATTCTGCATACTTCTAACAGAAGTCTCACCAAGATTATCGCAGAAAATGCATATCTCTGCTTGAAACCCCACACAAACCAAGATATCTCCTGGTCTGCATATCCAACGAACTGTGGATTGGTGAAAACCCCAGAAAAGGTGTTTCTCGCATTAAATAGCTCGAAAAGAGCGATCTCCATGATTCTGCATACTTCGGACAGAAGTCTCACCAAGATTATCGCAGAAACTGCATATCTCATCTTGAAACCCCACGAAAACCAAAATATCAACGGTTCTGCATATTAAACCAACTGTAGAGTGGTGAAAATACCCGATAACGTGTTTCTCGCACTAAATAGCTCGAAAAGTGCGATCTCGATGATTCTGCATACTTCTAACAGAAATCTCACCAAGATTATCGCAGAAAATGCATACCTCTGCTTGAAACCCCACGAAAACCAAAATATCTCAGGTTCTGCATATCCAACGCACTGTGGAGTGGTGAAAACACCAGATAACGTGTATCTAGCATTAAATAGCTCGAAAAGTGCGATCTCGATGATTCTGCATACTTCGGATAGAAGTCTCACCAAGATTATAGCAGAAAATGCATATCTGAGCTTGACACCCCACGAAAACCAAGATATCGTCGGTTCTGCATATCATACGCACTGTGTAGTGGTGAAAACACCAGATAACGTGTTTCTCGCATTAAATAGCTCGAAAAGAGCGATCTCCATGATTCTGCATACTTCGGACAGAAGTCTCACCAAGATTATCGCAGAAACTGCATATCTCATCTTGAAACCCCACGAAAACCAAAATATCTCCGGTTCTGCATATCCAACGCACTGTGGAGTGGTGACAACACCAGATAACGTGTTTCTCGCACTAAATAGCTCGAAAAGTGCGATCTCAATGTTTCTGCATACTTCTAACAGAAGTCTCACCAGGATTATCGCAGAAAATGCATATCTCTCCACGAAACCCGACGTAAACCAAGATATCGCTGTGTTCTGCATATCAAACGCACTGTGGAGTGGTGAAAACCCCAGAAAACGTGTTTCTCGCATTAAATAGCTCGAAAAGAGCGCTCTCGATGTTTCTGCATACTTCGGACAGATGTCTCACCAAGTTTATCGTAGAAAATGCATATCTCAGATTGAAACACGACGAAAACGAAAATATCTCCGGTTCTCCATATCCAACGCACTGTGGAGTGGTGAAAACACCAGATAACGTGTTTCCCGCATTCAATAGCTAGAAATGAGCGATCTCAATGTGTACGCAGACTTCGGACAGAAGTCTCACCAAGATTATCGCAGAAAATGCATATCTCAGCTTGAAACCCCACGAAAACCAAGATATCGCTGGTTCTGCATATCATACGCACTGTGGAGTGGTGAAAACCCCAGAAAAGGTGTTTCTCGCATTAAATAGCTCGAAAAGAGCGATCTCCATGATTCTGCATACTTCGGACAGAAGTCGCACCAAGATTATAGCAGAAAATGCATATCTGAGCTTGACACCCCACGAAAACCAAGATATCGTCGGTCCTGCATATCATACGCACTGTGGAGTGGTGAAAACACCAGATAACGTGTTTCTCGCACTAAATAGCTCGAAAAGTGCGATCTCGATGATTCTGCATACTTCTAACAGAAGTCTCACCAGGATTATCGCAGAAAATGCATATCTCTCCACGAAACCCCACGCAAACCAAGATATCGCTGTGTTCTGCATATCAAACGCACTGTGGAGTGGTGAAAACAACAGATAACGTGTATCTCGCATTAAATAGCTCGAAAAGAGCGATCTCGATGATTCTGCACACTTCGGACAGAAGTCTCACCAAGATTATCGTAAAAATTGCATATCTCAGCTTGAAACCCCACGAAAACCAAGATATCTCCTTTTCGGCATATCCAACGAACTGTGGAGTGGTGACAACACCAGATAACGTGTTTCTCGAAACTAAATAGCTCGAAAAGTGCGATCTCGATGATTCTGCATACTTCGGACCGAAGTCTCACCAAGATTATCGTAAAATATGCATATCTCAGCTTGAAACCCCACGAAAACCAAGATATCGCCGGTTCTGCATATCAAACGCACTGTGGATTGGTGAAAGCACCAGATAACGTGTTTCCCGCATTAAATAGCTCGAAAAGTGCGATCTCGATGATTCTGCATACTTCTAACAGAAGTCTCACCAAGATTATCGCAGAAAATGCATATCTCTGCTTGAAACCACACGAAAACCAAGATATCGCCGGTTCTGCATATCATACGCACTGTGGATTGGTGAAAACACCAGATAACGTGTTTCTCGCATTACATTGCTCGAAAAGAGCGATCTCGATGATTCTGCATACTTCTAACAGAAGTCTCACCAAGATTATCGCAGAAAATGCATATCTCAGCTTGAAACCTCACGAAAACCAAGTTATCTCCCGTTCTGCACATCATACGCACTGTGGAGTGGTGAAAACACCAGAAAACGTGTTTCTCGCATTAAGTTGCTCGAAAAGAACGTTCTCGAAGATTCTGCATACTTCTGACAGAAGTCTCACATAGATTATCGCAGAAAATGCATATCTCAGCTTGAACCCTGGCGAAATCCAAGATGTCGCCGGTTCTGCATATCAAACGCACTGTAGAGAGGTGAAAACACCAGAAAACGTGTTTCTCGCATTAAGTAGCTCGGAAAGAGCGATCTCGAAGATTCTGCAAACTTCTGACAGAAGTTTCACCAAGATTATCGTAGAAAATGCATATCTCAGCTTGATACCCGACGAAAGCCAAGATGCCGCCGGTTCTGCATATCAAACGCACTGTGGAGTGGTGAAAACACCAGAAAACCTGTTTTTTCGCTTTAAATAGCTCGAAAAGAGCGATCTAGATGATTCTTCATACTTCTGACTGAAGTCTCACCAATATTATCGCAGAAAATGCATATCTCAGCTTGAAACCTCACGAAAATCAAGATGTCGCCGGTTCTGCATATCAAACGCACTGTGGAATGTTGAAAACTCCAGAAAACTTGTTTTTTCCCATTAAATAGATCGAAACGAGCGATCCCGATGATTCTGCATACTTCTGACAGAAGTCTCACCATTATTATTGTAGAAAATGCATATCTCAGCTTGAAACCTCACGAAAACCAAGTTATCTGCGGTTCTGCACATCAAACGTTCCGTGGAGTGGTGAAAACAACCAGATATCGTGTTTCTCGCATTAAGTAGCTCGGAAAGAGCGATCTCGAAGATTCTGCAAACTTCTGAAGGAAGTTTCACCAAGATTATCGTAGAAAATGCATATCTCAGCTTGATACCCGACGAAAGCCAAGATGCCGCCGGTTCTGCATATCAAACGCACTGTGGAGTGGTGAAAACACCAGAAAACTTGTTTTTTCGTTTTAAATAGCTCGAAAAGAGCGATCTAGATGATTCTTCATAATTCTGACTGAAGTCTCACCAATATTGTCGCAGAAAATGCATATCTCAGCTTGAAACCTCACGAAAATCAAGATTTCGCCGGTTCTGCATATCAAACGCACTGTGGAATGTTGAAAACTCAAGAAAACTTGTTTTTCGCATTAAATAGCTCGAAACGAGCGATCCCGATGATTCTGCATACTTCTGACAGAAGTCTCACCATTATTATCGTAGAAAATGCATATCTCAGCTTGAAACCTCACGAAAACCAAGTTATCTCCGGTTCTGCACATCAAACGAACCGTGGAGTGGTGAAAACACCAGAAAACGTGTTTCGCTCATTAGGTTGCTCGAAAATAGCGTTCTCGAAGATTCTGCATACTTCTAACAGAAGTCTCACCAAGATTATCGCAGAAAATGCATATCTCAGCTTGAAACATCACAAAAACCAAGTTATCTCCGGTTCTGCACATCATACGCACTGTGGAGTGGTGAAAACACCAGAAAACGTGTTTCTCGCATTAAGTTGCTCGAAAAGAGCGTTCTCGAAGATTCTGCATACTTCTGACAGAAGTCTCACATAGATTATCGCAGAAAATGCATATCTCAGCTTGAACCCTGGCGAAATCCAAGATGTCGCCGGTTCTGCATATCAAACGCACTGTAGAGAGGTGAAAACACCAGAAAACGTGTTTCTCGCATTAAGTAGCTCGGAAAGAGCGATCTCGAAGATTCTGCAAACTTCTGACAGAAGTTTCACCAAGATTATCGTAGAAAATGCATATCTCAGCTTGATACCCGACGAAAGCCAAGATGCCGCCGGTTCTGCATATCAAACGCACTGTGGAGTGGTGAAAACACCAGAAAACTTGTTTTTTCGCTTTAAATAGCTCGAAAAGAGCGATCTAGATGATTCTTCATACTTCTGACTGAAGTCTCACCAATATTATCGCAGAAAATGCATATCTCAGCTTGAAACCTCACGAAAATCAAGATGTCGCCGGTTCTGCATATCAAACGCACTGTGGAATGTTGAAAACTCCAGAAAACTTGTTTTTTCCCATTAAATAGATCGAAACGAGCGATCCCGATGATTCTGCATACTTCTGACAGAAGTCTCACCATTATTATTGTAGAAAATGCATATCTCAGCTTGAAACCTCACGAAAACCAAGTTATCTGCGGTTCTGCACATCAAACGTTCCGTGGAGTGGTGAAAACAACCAGATATCGTGTTTCTCGCATTAAGTAGCTCGGAAAGAGCGATCTCGAAGATTCTGCAAACTTCTGAAAGAAGTTTCACCAAGATTATCGTAGAAAATGCATATCTCAGCTTGATACCCGACGAAAGCCAACATGCCGCCGGTTCTGCATATCAAACGCACTGTGGAGTGGTGAAAACACCAGAAAACTTGTTTTTTCGTTTTAAATAGCTCGAAAAGAGCGATCTAGATGATTCTTCATAATTCTGACTGAAGTCTCACCAATATTATCGCAGAAAATGCATATCTCAGCTTGAAACCTCACGAAAATCAAGATTTCGCCGGTTCTGCATATCAAACGCACTGTGGAATGTTGAAAACTCAAGAAAACTTGTTTTTCGCATTAAATAGCTCGAAACGAGCGATCCCGATGATTCTGCATACTTCTGACAGAAGTCTCACCATTATTATCGTAGAAAATGCATATCTCAGCTTGAAACCTCACGAAAACCAAGTTATCTCCGGTTCTGCACATCAAACGAACCGTGGAGTGGTGAAAACACCAGAAAACGTGTTTCGCTCATTAGGTTGCTCGAAAATAGCGTTCTCGAAGATTCTGCATACTTCTAACAGAAGTCTCACCAAGATTATCGCAGAAAATGCATATCTCAGCTTGAAACATCACGAAAACCAAGTTATCTCCGGTTCTGCACATCATACGCACTGTGGAGTGGTGAAAACACCAGAAAACGTGTTTCTCGCATTAAGTTGCTCGAAAAGAGCGTTCTCAAAGATTCTGCATACTTCTGACAGAAGTCTCACATAGATTATCGCAGATAATGCATATCTGAGCTTGATACCCGACGAAAGCCAAAATGTCGCCGGTTCTGCATATCAAACGCACTGTGGAGTGGTGAAAACCACAGATAACGTGATTTTCGCATTGAATAGCTCGAAAAGAGCGATCCCGATGATTCTGCATACTTATGACAGAAGTCTCACCAAGATTATGGTAGAAAATGCATTACTCAGCATGAACCCTGGCGAAATCCAAGATGTCGCCGGTTCTGCATATCAAACGCACTGTGGAGTGGTGAAAACCCCAGAAAACGTGTTTCTCGCATTAAATAGCTCGAAAAGAGCGCTCTCGATGTTTCTGCATACTTCGGACAGATGTCTCACCAAGTTTATCGTAGAAAATGCATATCTCAGCTTGAAACACGACGAAAACGAAAATATCTCCGGTTCTCCATATCCAACGCACTGTGGAGTGGTGAAAACACCAGATAACGTGTTTCCCGCATTCAATAGCTAGAAATGAGCGATCTCAATGAGTAAGCATACTTCGGACAGAAGTCTCACCAAGATTATCGCAGAAAATGCATATCTCAGCTTGAAACCCCACGAAAACCAAGATATCGCTGGTTCTGCATATCATACGCACTGTGGAGTGGTGAAAACCCCAGAAAAGGTGTTTCTCGCATTAAATAGCTCGAAAAGAGCGATCTCCATGATTCTGCATACTTCGGACAGAAGTCGCACCAAGATTATAGCAGAAAATGCATATCTGAGCTTGACACCCCACGAAAACCAAGATATCGTCGGTCCTGCATATCATACGCACTGTGGAGTGGTGAAAACACCAGATAACGTGTTTCTCGCACTAAATAGCTCGAAAAGTGCGATCTCGATGATTCTGCATACTTCTAACAGAAGTCTCACCAGGATTATCGCAGAAAATGCATATCTCTCCACGAAACCCCACGCAAACCAAGATATCGCTGTGTTCTGCATATCAAACGCACTGTGGAGTGGTGAAAACAACAGATAACGTGTATCTCGCATTAAATAGCTCGAAAAGAGCGATCTCGATGATTCTGCACACTTCGGACAGAAGTCTCACCAAGATTATCGTAAAAAATGCATATCTCAGCTTGAAACCCCACGAAAACAAAGATATCTCCTTTTCGGCATATCCAACGAACTGTGGAGTGGTGACAACACCAGATAACGTGATTCTCGAAACTAAATAGCTCGAAAAGTGCGATCTCGATGATTCTGCATACTTCTAACAGAAGTCTCACCAAGATTATCGCAGTAAATGCATATCTCTGCTTGAAACCCCACGAAAACCAAAATATCTCCGGTTCTGCATATCCAACGCACTGTGGAGTGGTGAAATCACCAGATAACGTGTTTCTCGCATTCAATAGCTCGAAACGAGCGATCTCGATGATTAAGCATACTTCGGACAGAAGTCTCACCAAGATTATCGCAGAAAATGCATATCTCAGCTTGATACCCGACGAAAGCCAAGATGTCGCCGGTTCTGCATATCAAACGCACTGTGGAGTGGTCAAAACCCCAGAAAACGTGATTTTCGCATTAAATAGCTCGAAAAGAGCGATCCCGATGATTCTGCATACTTATGACAGAAGTCTTACCAAGATTATGGTAGAAAATGCATTACTCAGCTTGAACCCTGGCGAAATCCAAGATGTCGCCGGTTCTGCATATCAAACGCACTGTAGAGTGGTGAAAACACCAGAAAACGTGTTTCTCGCATTAAGTAGCTCGGAAAGAGCGATCTCGAAGATTCTGCAAACTTCTGACAGAAGTTTCACCAAGATTATCGTAGAAAATGCATATCTCAGCTTGATACCCGACGAAAGCCAAGATGCCGCCGGTTCTGCATATCAAACGCACTGTGGAGTGGTGAAAACACCAGAAAACTTGTTTTTTCGCTTTAAATAGCTCGAAAAGAGCGATCTCGATGATTCTGCATACTTCTAACAGAAGTCTCACCAAGATTATCGCAGAAAATGCATATCTCAGCTTGAAACCTCACGAAATCCAAGTTATCTCCGGTTCTGCACATCATACGCACTGTGGAGTGGTGAAAACACCAGAAAACGTGTTTCTCGCATTAAGTTGCTCGAAAAGAGCGTTCTCGAAGATTCTGCATACTTCTGACAGAAGTCTCACATAGATTATCGCAGAAAATGCATATCTCAGCATGAAACCTCACGAAAACCAAGTGATCTCCGGTTCTGCACATCAAACGTACCGTGGAGTGGTGAAAACACCAGAAAACTTGTTTTTTCGCTTTAAATAGCTCGAAAAGAGCGATCTAGATAATTCTTCATACTTCTGACTGAAGTCTCACCAATATTATCGCAGAAAATGCATATCTCAGCTTGAAACCTCACGAAAATCAAGATGTCGCCGGTTCTGCATATCAAACGCACTGTGGAATGTTGAAAACTCCAGAAAACTTGTTTTTTCGCATTAAATAGCTCGAAACGAGCGTTCCCGATGATTCTGCATACTTCTGACAGAAGTTTCACCAAGATTATCGTAGAAAATGCATATCTCAGCTTGAACCCTCACGAAAACCAAGTTATCTCCGGTTCTGCACATCAAACGTACCGTGGAGTGGTGAAAACACCAGAAAACGTGTTTCGCGCATTAGGTTGCTCGAAAATAGCGTTCTCGAAGATTCTGCATACTTCTGACAGAAGTCTCACCAAGATTATCGTAGAAAATGCATGTCTCAGCTTGATACCCGACGAAAGCCAAGATGTCGTCGGTTCTGCATATCAAACGTACCGTGGAGTGGTGAAAACCCCAGAAAACGTGTTTCTCGCATTAAATAGCTCGAAAAGAGCGCTCTCGATGTTTCTGCATACTTCGGACAGATGTCTCACCAAGCTGATCGTAGAAAATGCATATCTCAGCTTGAAACCCGGCGAAAACCAAAATATCTCCGGTTCTGCATATACAACGCACTGTGGAGTGGTGAAAACACCAGATAACGTGTTTCTCGCATTAAATAGCTCGAAACGAGGGATCTCGATGATTCTGCATACTTCGGACCGAAGTCTCACCAAGATTATCGTAAAATATGCATATCTCAGCTTGAAACCCCACGAAAACCAAGATATCGCCGGTTCTGCATATCAAACGCACTGTGGATTGGTGAAAGCACCAGATAACGTGTTTCCCGCATTAAATAGCTCGAAAAGTGCGATCTCGATGATTCTGCATACTGCTAACAGAAGTCTCACCAAGATTATCGCAGAAAATGCATATCTCTGCTTGAAACCACACGAAAACCAAGATATCGCCGGTTCTGCATATCATACGCACTGTGGATTGGTGAAAACACCAGATAACGTGTTTCTCGCATTACATTGCTCGAAAAGAGCGATCTCGATGATTCTGCATACTTCTAACAGAAGTCTCACCAAGATTATCGCAGAAAATGCATATCTCAGCTTGAAACCTCACGAAAACCAAGTTATCTCCGGTTCTGCACATCATACGCACTGTGGAGTGGTGAAAACACCAGAAAACGTGTTTCTCGCATTAAGTTGCTCGAAAAGAGCGTTCTCGAAGATTCTGCATACTTCTGACAGAAGTCTCACATAGATTATCGCAGAAAATGCATATCTCAGCTTGAACCCTGGCGAAATCCAAGATGTCGCCGGTTCTGCATATCAAACGCACTGTAGAGAGGTGAAAACACCAGAAAACGTGTTTCTCGCATTAAGTAGCTCGGAAAGAGCGATCTCGAAGATTCTGCAAACTTCTGACAGAAGTTTCACCAAGATTATCGTAGAAAATGCATATCTCAGCTTGATACCCGACGAAAGCCAAGATGCCGCCGGTTCTGCATATCAAACGCACTGTGGAGTGGTGAAAACACCAGAAAACTTGTTTTTTCGCTTTAAATAGCTCGAAAAGAGCGATCTAGATGATTCTTCATACTTCTGACTGAAGTCTCACCAATATTATCGCAGAAAATGCATATCTCAGCTTGAAACCTCACGAAAATCAAGATGTCGCCGGTTCTGCATATCAAACGCACTGTGGAATGTTGAAAACTCCAGAAAACTTGTTTTTTCCCATTAAATAGATCGAAACGAGCGATCCCGATGATTCTGCATACTTCTGACAGAAGTCTCACCATTATTATTGTAGAAAATGCATATCTCAGCTTGAAACCTCACGAAAACCAAGCTATCTCCGGTTCTGCACATCAAACGTTCCGTGGAGTGGTGAAAACAACCAGATATCGTGTTTCTCGCATTAAGTAGCTCGGAAAGAGCGATCTCGAATATTCTGCAAACTTCTGAAAGAAGTTTCACCAAGATTATCGTAGAAAATGCATATCTCAGCTTGATACCCGACGAAAGCCAAGATGCCGCCGGTTCTGCATATCAAACGCACTGTGGAGTGGTGAAAACACCAGAAAACTTGTTTTTTCGTTTTAAATAGCTCGAAAAGAGCGATCTAGATGATTCTTCATAATTCTGACTGAAGTCTCACCAATATTATCGCAGAAAATGCATATCTCAGCTTGAAACATCACGAAAACCAAGTTATCTCCGGTTCTGCACATCATACGCACTGTGGAGTGGTGAAAACACCAGAAAACGTGTTTCTCGCATTAAGTTGCTCGAAAAGAGCGTTCTCGAAGATTCTGCAAACTTCTGAAAGAAGTTTCACCAAGATTATCGTAGAAAATGCATATCTCAGCTTGATACCCGACGAAAGCCAAGATGCCGCCGGATCTGCATATCAAACGCACTGTGGAGTGGTGAAAACACCAGAAAACTTGTTTTTTCGTTTTAAATAGCTCGAAAAGAGCGATCTAGATGATTCTTCATAATTCTGACTGAAGTCTCACCAATATTATCGCAGAAAATGCATATCTCAGCTTGATACCCGACGAAAGCCAAGATGCCGCCGGTTCTGCATATCAAACGCACTGTGGAGTGGTGAAAACACCAGAAAACTTGTTTTTTCGCTTTAAATAGCTCGAAAAGAGCGATCTAGATGATTCTTCATACTTCTGACTGAAGTCTCACCAATATTATCGCAGAAAATGCATATCTCAGCTTGAAACCTCACGAAAATCAAGATGTCGCCGGTTCTGCATATCAAACGCACTGTGGAATGTTGAAAACTCAAGAAAACTTGTTTTTCGCATTAAATAGCTCGAAACGAGCGATCCCGATGATTCTGCATACTTCTGACAGAAGTCTCACCATTATTATCGTAGAAAATGCATATCTCAGCTTGAAACCTCACGAAAACCAAGTTATCTCCGGTTCTGCACATCAAACGAACCGTGGAGTGGTGAAAACACCAGAAAACGTGTTTCGCTCATTAGGTTGCTCGAAAATAGCGTTCTCGAAGATTCTGCATACTTCTAACAGAAGTCTCACCAAGATTATCGCAGAAAATGCATATCTCAGCTTGAAACATCACGAAAACCAAGTTATCTCCGGTTCTGCACATCATACGCACTGTGGAGTGGTGAAAACACCAGAAAACGTGTTTCTCGCATTATGTTGCTCGAAAAGAGCGTTCTCGAAGATTCTGCATACTTCTGACAGAAGTCTCACATAGATTATCGCAGATAATGCATATCTGAGCTTGATACCCGACGAAAGCCAAGATGTCGCCGGTTCTGCATATCAAACGCACTGTGGAGTGGTGAAAACCACAGATAACGTGATTTTCGCATTAAATAGCTCGAAAAGAGCGATCTCGATGATTCTGCATACTTCTAACAGAAGTCTCACCAGGATTATCGCAGAAAATGCATATCTCAGCTTGAAACCCGACGAAAACGAAAATATCTCCGGTTCTGCATATCATAAGCACTGTGGAGTGGTGAAAACACCAGATAACGTGTTTCTCGCACTAAATAGCTCGAAAAGTGCGATCTCGATGATTCTGCATACTTCTAACAGAAGCCTCACCAAGATTATCGCAGAAAATGCATATCTCTGCTTGAAACCCCACGTAAACCAGGATATCTCCTGGTCTGCATATCCAACGAACTGTGGATTGGTGAAAACCCCAGAAAACGTGTTTCTCGCATTAAATAGCTCGAAAAGGGCGCTCTCGATGTTTCTGCATACTTCGGACAGATGTCTCACCAAGCTTATCGTAGAAAATGCATATCTCAGCTTGAAACACGACGAAAACGAAAATATCTCCGCTTCTGCATATCCAACGCACTGTGGAGTGGTGAAAACACCAGATAACGTGTTTCCCGCATTCAATAGCTAGAAATGAGCGATCTCAATGATTAAGCATACTTCGGACAGAAGTCTCACCAAGATTATCGCAGAAAATGCATATCTCAGCTTGAAACCCCACGAAAACCAAGATGTCGCCGGTTCTGCATATCAAACGCACTGTGGAGTGTTGAAAACACCAGAAAACGTGTTTTTTCGCATTAAATGGCACTAAACCAGCGATGTCGGCGATTGTGCATACTTCTCACAGAAGTCTCACCAAGATTATCGCAGAAAATGCATATCTCTGCTTGAAACCCCACGTAAACCAGGATATCTCCTGGTCTGCATATCCAACGCACTGTGGAGTGGTGAAAACACCAGATAACGTGTTTCCCGCATTCAATAGCTAGAAATGAGCGATCTCAATGATTAAGCATACTTCGGACAGAAGTCTCACCAAGATTATCGCAGAAAATGCATATCTCAGCTTGAAACCCCACGCAAACCAAGATATCTCCTGGTCTGCATATCCAACGAACTGTGGATTGGTGAAAACCCCAGAAAAGATGTTTCTCGCATTAAATAGCTCGAAAAGAGCGCTCTCGATGTTTCTGCATACTTCGGACAGATGTCTCACCAACCTTATCGTTGAAAATGCATATCTCAGCTTGATACCCGGCGAAAACCAAGATATCGCCGGTTCTGCATATCCAACGAACTGTGGAGTGGTGAAAACACCAGATAACGTGTTTCTCGCATTAAATAGCTCGAAAAGTGCGATCTCGATGATTCTGCATACTTCTAACAGAAGTCTCACAAAGATTATCGCAGAAAATGCATATCTCAGCTTGAAACCCCACGAAAACCAAGATATCGACGGTTCTGCATATCAAACACACTGTGGAGTGCTGAAAACACCAGATAACGTGTATCTCGCATTAAATAGCTCGAAAAGAGGGCTCTCGATGTTTCTGCATACTTCGAACATATGTCTCACCAAGCTTATCGATCAAAATGCATATCTCAGCTTGATACCCGACGAAAACCAAAATATCTCCGGTTCTGCATATCAAACGCACTGTGGAATGGTGAAAACACCAGATAACGTATTTCTCGCATTAAATAGCTCGAAAAGTGCGATCTCGATGATTCTGCATACTTCTAACAGAAGTCTCACCAGGATTATCGCAGAAAATGCATATCTCTCCACGAAACCCCATGCAAACCAAGATATCGCTGTGTTCTGCATATCAAACGCACTGTGGAGTGGTGAAAACACCAGATAACGTGTACCTCGCATTGAATAGCTCGAAAAGAGCGATCTCGATGATTCTGCACACTTCGGACAGAAGTCTCACCAAGATTATCTTAAAAAATGCATATCTCAGCTTGAAACCCCACGAAAACCAAGATGTCGCCGGTTCTGCATATCAAACGCACTGTGGAGTGTTGAAAACACCAGAAAACGTGTTTTTTCGCATTAAATGGCACTAAACCAGCGATGTCGGCGATTGTGCATACTTCTCACAGAAGTCTCACCAAGATTATCGCAGAAAATGCATATCTCTGCTTGAAACCCCACGAAACCCTAGATATCTCCTGTTCGGCATATCCAACGAACTGTGGAGTGGTGAAAACACCAGATAACGTGTATCTAGCATTAAATAGCTCGAAAAGTGCGATCTCGATGATTCTGCATACTTCGGATAGAAGTCTCACCAAGATTATCACAGAAAATGCATATCTCAGCTTGAAACCCCACGAAAACCAAGATATCGCCGGATCTGCATATCATACGCACTGTGGAGTGGTGAAAACACCAGAAAACGTGTTTCTCGCATTAAGTTGCTCGAAAAGAGCGTTCTCGAAGATTCTGCATACTTCTGACAGAAGTCTCACATAGATTATCGCAGAAAATGCATATCTCAGCTTGAACCCTGGCGAAATCCAAGATGTCGCCGGTTTTGCATATCAAACGCACTGTAGAGAGGTGAAAACACCAGAAAACGTGTTTCTCGCATTAAGTAGCTCGGAAGGAGCGATCTCGAAGATTCTGCAAACTTCTGACAGAAGTTTCACCAAGATTATCGTAGAAAATGCATATCTCAGCTTGATACCCGACGAAAGCCAAGATGCCGCCGGTTCTGCATATCAAACGCTCTGTGGAGTGGTGAAAAAACCAGAAAACTTGTTTTTTCGCTTTAAATAGCTCGAAAAGAGCGATCTAGATGATTCTTCATACTTCTGACTGAAGTCTCACCAATATTATCGCAGAAAATGCATATCTCAGCTTGAAACCTCACGAAAATCAAGATGTCGCCGGTTCTGCATATCAAACGCACTGTGGAATGTGGAAAACTCCAGAAAACTTGTTTTTTCCCATTAAATAGCTCGAAGCGAGCGATCCCGATGATTGTGCATACTTCTGACAGAAGTCTCACCATTATTATCGTAGAAAATGCATATCTCAGCTTGAAACCTCACGAAAACCAAGTTATCTCCGGTTCTGCACATCAAACGTACCGAGGAGTGGTGAAAACAACCAGATAACGTGTTTCTCGCATTAAGTAGCTCGGAAAGAGCGATCTCGAAGATTCTGCAAACTTCGAAAGAAGTTTCACCAAGATTATCGTAGAAAATGCATATCTCAGCTTGATACCCGACGAAAGCCAAGATGCCGCCGGTTCTGCATATCAAACGCACTGTGGAGTGGTGAAAACACCAGAAAACTTGTTTTTTCGCTTTAAATAGCTCGAAAAGAGCGATCTAGATGATTCTTCATACTTCTGACTGAAGTCTCACCAATATTATCGCAGAAAATGCATATCTCAGCTTGAAACCTCACGAAAATCAAGATGTCGCCGGTTCTGCATATCAAACGCACTGTGGAATGTTGAAAACTCAAGAAAACTTGTTTTTCGCATTAAATAGCTCGAAACGAGCGATCCCGATGATTCTGCATACTTCTGACAGAAGTCTCACCATTATTATCGTAGAAAATGCATATCTCAGCTTGAAACCTCACGAAAACCAAGTTATCTCCGGTTCTGCACATCAAACGAACCGTGGAGTGGTGAAAACACCAGAAAACGTGTTTCGCTCATTAGGTTGCTCGAAAATAGCGTTCTCGAAGATTCTGCATACTTCTAACAGAAGTCTCACCAAGATTATCGCAGAAAATGCATATCTCAGCTTGAAACATCACGAAAACCAAGTTATCTCCGGTTCTGCACATCATACGCACTGTGGAGTGGTGAAAACACCAGAAAACGTGTTTCTCGCATTATGTTGCTCGAAAAGAGCGTTCTCGAAGATTCTGCATACTTCTGACAGAAGTCTCACATAGATTATCGCAGATAATGCATATCTGAGCTTGATACCCGACGAAAGCCAAGATGTCGCCGGTTCTGCATATCAAACGCACTGTGGAGTGGTGAAAACCACAGATAACGTGATTTTCGCATTAAATAGCTCGAAAAGAGCGATCTCGATGATTCTGCATACTTCTAACAGAAGTCTCACCAGGATTATCGCAGAAAATGCATATCTCAGCTTGAAACCCGACGAAAACGAAAATATCTCCGGTTCTGCATATCATAAGCACTGTGGAGTGGTGAAAACACCAGATAACGTGTTTCTCGCACTAAATAGCTCGAAAAGTGCGATCTCGATGATTCTGCATACTTCTAACAGAAGCCTCACCAAGATTATCGCAGAAAATGCATATCTCTGCTTGAAACCCCACGTAAACCAGGATATCTCCTGGTCTGCATATCCAACGAACTGTGGATTGGTGAAAACCCCAGAAAACGTGTTTCTCGCATTAAATAGCTCGAAAAGGGCGCTCTCGATGTTTCTGCATACTTCGGACAGATGTCTCACCAAGCTTATCGTAGAAAATGCATATCTCAGCTTGAAACACGACGAAAACGAAAATATCTCCGCTTCTGCATATCCAACGCACTGTGGAGTGGTGAAAACACCAGATAACGTGTTTCCCGCATTCAATAGCTAGAAATGAGCGATCTCAATGATTAAGCATACTTCGGACAGAAGTCTCACCAAGATTATCGCAGAAAATGCATATCTCAGCTTGAAACCCCACGAAAACCAAGATATCGCTGGTTCTGCATATCATACGCACTGTGGAGTGGTGAAAACACCAGATAACGTGTTTCTCACATTAAATAGCTCGAAAAGAGCGCTCTCGATGTATCTGCATACTTCGGACAGATGTCTCACCAAGCTTATCGTAGAAAATGCATATCTCAGCTTGATACCCGACGAAAACCAAAATATCTCCGGTTCTGCATATCAAACGCACTGTGGAATGGTGAAAACACCAGATAACGTATTTCTCGCATTAAATAGCTCGAAAAGTGCGATCTCGATGATTCTGCATACTTCTAACAGAAGTCTCACCAGGATTATCGCAGAAAATGCATATCTCAGCTTGAAACCCGACGAAAACGAAAATATCTCCGGTTCTGCATATCCAACGCACTGTGGAGTGGTGAAAACACCAAATAACGTGTTTCCCGCATTCAATAGCTAGAAATGAGCGATCTCAATGATTAAGCATACTTCGGACAGAAGTCTCACCAGGATTATCGCAGAAAATGCATATCTCAGCTTGAAACCCCACGAAAACCAAGATGTCGCCGGTTCTGCATTTCAATCGCACTGTGGAGTGTTGAAAACACCAGATAACGTGTTTCTCAAACTAAATAGCTCGAAAAGTGCGATCTCGATGATACCTGCATACTTCTAACAGAAGTCTCACCAAGATTATCGCAGAAAATGCATATCTCTGCTTGAAACCCCACGCAAACCAAGATATCTCCTGGTCTGCATATCCAACGAACTGTGGATTGGTGAAAACCCCAGAAAAGGTGTTTCTCGCATTAAATAGCTCGAAAAGAGGGCTCTCGATGTTTCTGCATACTTCGAACATATGTCTCACCAAGCTTATCGATCAAAATGCATATCTCAGCTTGATACCCGACGAAAACCAAAATATCTCCGGTTCTGCATATCAAACGCACTGTGGAATGGTGAAAACACCAGATAACGTATTTCTCGCATTAAATAGCTCGAAAAGTGCGATCTCGATGATTCTGCATACTTCTAACAGAAGTCTCACCAGGATTATCGCAGAAAATGCATATCTCTCCACGAAACCCCATGCAAACCAAGATATCGCTGTGTTCTGCATATCAAACGCACTGTGGAGTGGTGAAAACACCAGATAACGTGTACCTCGCATTGAATAGCTCGAAAAGAGCGATCTCGATGATTCTGCACACTTCGGACAGAAGTCTCACCAAGATTATCTTAAAAAATGCATATCTCAGCTTGAAACCCCACGAAAACCAAGATGTCGCCGGTTCTGCATATCAAACGCACTGTGGAGTGTTGAAAACACCAGAAAACGTGTTTTTTCGCATTAAATGGCACTAAACCAGCGATGTCGGCGATTGTGCATACTTCTCACAGAAGTCTCACCAAGATTATCGCAGAAAATGCATATCTCTGCTTGAAACCCCACGAAACCCTAGATATCTCCTGTTCGGCATATCCAACGAACTGTGGAGTGGTGAAAACACCAGATAACGTGTATCTAGCATTAAATAGCTCGAAAAGTGCGATCTCGATGATTCTGCATACTTCGGATAGAAGTCTCACCAAGATTATCACAGAAAATGCATATCTCAGCTTGAAACCCCACGAAAACCAAGATATCGCCGGATCTGCATATCATACGCACTGTGGAGTGGTGAAAACCACAGATAACGTGATTTTCGCATTAAATAGCTCGAAAAGAGCGATCTCGATGATTCTGCATACTTCTAACAGAAGTCTCACCAGGATTATCGCAGAAAATGCATATCTCAGCTTGAAACCCGACGAAAACGAAAATATCTCCGGTTCTGCATATCATAAGCACTGTGGAGTGGTGAAAACACCAGATAACGTGTTTCTCGCACTAAATAGCTCGAAAAGTGCGATCTCGATGATTCTGCATACTTCTAACAGAAGCCTCACCAAGATTATCGCAGAAAATGCATATCTCTGCTTGAAACCCCACGTAAACCAGGATATCTCCTGGTCTGCATATCCAACGAACTGTGGATTGGTGAAAACCCCAGAAAACGTGTTTCTCGCATTAAATAGCTCGAAAAGGGCGCTCTCGATGTTTCTGCATACTTCGGACAGATGTCTCACCAAGCTTATCGTAGAAAATGCATATCTCAGCTTGAAACACGACGAAAACGAAAATATCTCCGCTTCTGCATATCCAACGCACTGTGGAGTGGTGAAAACACCAGATAACGTGTTTCCCGCATTCAATAGCTAGAAATGAGCGATCTCAATGATTAAGCATACTTCGGACAGAAGTCTCACCAAGATTATCGCAGAAAATGCATATCTCAGCTTGAAACCCCACGAAAACCAAGATATCGCTGGTTCTGCATATCATACGCACTGTGGAGTGGTGAAAACACCAGATAACGTGTTTCTCACATTAAATAGCTCGAAAAGAGCGCTCTCGATGTATCTGCATACTTCGGACAGATGTCTCACCAAGCTTATCGTAGAAAATGCATATCTCAGCTTGATACCCGACGAAAACCAAAATATCTCCGGTTCTGCATATCAAACGCACTGTGGAATGGTGAAAACACCAGATAACGTATTTCTCGCATTAAATAGCTCGAAAAGTGCGATCTCGATGATTCTGCATACTTCTAACAGAAGTCTCACCAGGATTATCGCAGAAAATGCATATCTCAGCTTGAAACCCGACGAAAACGAAAATATCTCCGGTTCTGCATATCCAACGCACTGTGGAGTGGTGAAAACACCAAATAACGTGTTTCCCGCATTCAATAGCTAGAAATGAGCGATCTCAATGATTAAGCATACTTCGGACAGAAGTCTCACCAGGATTATCGCAGAAAATGCATATCTCAGCTTGAAACCCCACGAAAACCAAGATGTCGCCGGTTCTGCATATCAATCGCACTGTGGAGTGTTGAAAACACCAGATAACGTGTTTCTCAAACTAAATAGCTCGAAAAGTGCGATCTCGATGATACCTGCATACTTCTAACAGAAGTCTCACCAAGATTATCGCAGAAAATGCATATCTCTGCTTGAAACCCCACGCAAACCAAGATATCTCCTGGTCTGCATATCCAACGAACTGTGGATTGGTGAAAACCCCAGAAAAGGTGTTTCTCGCATTAAATAGCTCGAAAAGAGCGCTCTCGATGTTTCTGCATACTTCGGACAGATGTCTCACCATTATTATCGTAGAAAATGCATATCTCAGCTTGAAACCTCACGAAAACCAAGTTATCTCCGGTTCTGCACATCAAACGTACCGAGGAGTGGTGAAAACAACCAGATAACGTGTTTCTCGCATTAAGTAGCTCGGAAAGAGCAATCTCGAAGATTCTGCAAACTTCGAAAGAAGTTTCACCAAGATTATCGTAGAAAATGCATATCTCAGCTTGATACCCGACGAAAGCCAAGATGCCGCCGGTTCTGCATATCAAACGCACTGTGGAGTGGTGAAAACACCAGAAAACTTGTTTTTTCGCTTTAAATAGCTCGAAAAGAGCGATCTAGATGATTCTTCATACTTCTGACTGAAGTCTCACCAATATTATCGCAGAAAATGCATATCTCAGCTTGAAACCTCACGAAAATCAAGATGTCGCCGGTTCTGCATATCAAACGCACTGTGGAATGTTGAAAACTCCAGAAAACTTGTTTTTTCCCATTAAATAGCTCGAAACGAGCGATCCCGATGATTCTGCATACTTCTGACAGAAGTCTCACCATTATTATCGTAGAAAATGCATATCTCAGCTTGAAACCTCACGAAAACCAAGTTATCTCCGGTTCTGCACATCAAACGTACCGAGGAGTGGTGAAAACAACCAGATAACGTGTTTCTCGCATTAAGTAGCTCGGAAAGAGCGATCTCGAAGATTCTGCAAACTTCTGAAAGAAGTTTCACCAAGATTATCGTAGAAAATGCATATCTCAGCTTGAAACCCGACGAAAGCCAAGATGCCGCCGGTTCTGCATATCAAACGCACTGTGGAGTGGTGAAAACACCAGAAAACTTGTTTTTTCGCTTTAAATAGCTCGTAAAGAGCGATCTAGATGATTCTTCATAATTCTGACTGAAGTCTCACCAATATTATCGCAGAAAATGCATATCTCAGCTTGAAACCTCACGAAAATCAAGATTTCGCCGGTTCTGCATATCAAACGCACTGTAGAATGTTGAAAACTCAAGAAAACTTGTTTTTTCCCATTAAATAGCTCGAAACGAGCGATCCCGATGATTCTGCATACTTCTGACAGAAGTCTCACCATTATTATCGTAGAAAATGCATATCTCAGCTTGAAACCTCACGAAAACCAAGTTATCTCCGGTTCTGCACATCAAACGTACCGAGGAGTGGTGAAAACAACCAGATAACGTGTTTCTCGCATTAAGTAGCTCGGAAAGAGCGATCTCGAAGATTCTGCAAACTTCTGAAAGAAGTTTCACCAAGATTATCGTAGAAAATGCATATCTCAGCTTGATACCCGACGAAAGCCAAGTTATCTCCGGTTCTGCACATCAAACGAACCGTGGAGTGGTGAAAACACCAGAAAAAGTGTTTCGCTCATTAGGTTGCTCGAAAATAGCGTTCTCGAAGATTCTGCATACTTCTGACAGAAGTCTCACCAAGATTATCGTAGAAAATGCATGTCTCAGCTTGATACCCGACGAAAGCCAAGATGTCGTCGGTTCTGCATATCAAACGTACCGTGGAGTGGTGAAAACCCCAGAAAACGTGTTTCTCGCATTAAATAGCTCGAAAAGAGCGCTCTCGATGTTTCTGCATACTACGGACAGATGTCTCACCAAGCTGATCGTAGAAAATGCATATCTCAGCTTGAAACACGACGAAAACCAAAATATCTCCGGTTCTGCATATACAACGCACTGTGGAGTGGTGAAAACACCTGATAACGTGTTTCTCGCATTAAATAGCTCGAAAAGTTCGATCTCGATGATTCTGCATACTTCTAACAGAAGTCTCACCAAGATTATCGCAGAAAATGCATATCTCTGCTTGAAACCCCACGAAAACCAAGATATCGCCGGTTCTGCATATCATACGCACTGTGGATTGGTGAAAACACCAGATAACGTGTTTCTCGCATTACATTGCTCGAAAAGAGCGATCTCGATGATTAAGCATACTTCGGACAGAAGTCTCACCAAGATTATCGTAAAAATGCATATCTCAGCTTGAAACCCCACGAAAACCAAGATATCGCCGGTTCTGCATATCAAACGCACTGTGGAGTGGTGAAAACCACAGATAACGTGATTTTCGCATTAAATAGCTCGAAACGAGCGATCCCGATGATTCTGCATACTTCTGACAGAAGTCTCACCATTATTATCGTAGAAAATGCATATCTCAGCTTGAAACCTCACGAAAACCAAGTTATCTCCGGTTCTGCACATCAAACGTACCGAGGAGTGGTGAAAACAACCAGATAACGTGTTTCTCGCATTAAGTAGCTCGGAAAGAGCGATCTCGAAGATTCTGCAAACTTCTGAAAGAAGTTTCACCAAGATTATCGTAGAAAATGCATATCTCAGCTTGATACCCGACGAAAGCCAAGTTATCTCCGGTTCTGCACATCAAACGAACCGTGGAGTGGTGAAAACACCAGAAAACGTGTTTCGCTCATTAGGTTGCTCGAAAATAGCGTTCTCGAAGATTCTGCATACTTCTGACAGAAGTCTCACCAAGATTATCGTAGAAAATGCATGTCTCAGCTTGATACCCGACGAAAGCCAAGATGTCGTCGGTTCTGCATATCAAACGTACCGTGGAGTGGTGAAAACCCCAGAAAACGTGTTTCTCGCATTAAATAGCTCGAAAAGAGCGCTCTCGATGTTTCTGCATACTACGGACAGATGTCTCACCAAGCTGATCGTAGAAAATGCATATCTCAGCTTGAAACACGACGAAAACCAAAATATCTCCTGTTCTGCATATACAACGCACTGTGGAGTGGTGAAAACACCTGATAACGTGTTTCTCGCATTAAATAGCTCGAAAAGTTCGATCTCGATGATTCTGCATACTTCTAACAGAAGTCTCACCAAGATTATCGCAGAAAATGCATATCTCTGCTTGAAACCCCACGAAAACCAAGATATCGCCGGTTCTGCATATCATACGCACTGTGGATTGGTGAAAACACCAGATAACGTGTTTCTCGCATTACATTGCTCGAAAAGAGCGATCTCGATGATTAAGCATACTTCGGACAGAAGTCTCACCAAGATTATCGTAAAAAATGCATATCTCAGCTTGAAACCCCACGAAAACCAAGATATCGCCGGTTCTGCATATCAAACGCACTGTGGAGTGGTGAAAACCACAGATAACGTGATTTTCGCATTAAATAGCTCGAAAAGAGCGATCCCGATGATTCTGCATACTTATGACAGAAGTCTCACCAAGATTATGGTAGAAAATGCATTACTCAGCTTGAACCCTTGCGAAATCCAAGATGTCGCCGGTTCTGCACATCAAACGTACCGTGGAGTGGTGAAAACACCAGAAAACGTGTTTCGCGCATTAGGTTGCTCGAAAATAGCGTTCTCGAAGATTCTGCATACTTCTGACAGAAGTCTCACCAAGATTATCGTAGAAAATGCATGTCTCAGCTTGATACCCGACGAAAGCCAAGATATCGCCGGTTCTGCATACCATACGTACCGTGGAGTGGTGAAAACCCCAGAAAACGTGTTTCTCGCATTAAATAGTTCGAAAAGAGCGCTCTCGATGTTTCTGCATACTTCGGACAGATGTCTCACCAAGCTGTTCGTAGAAAATGCATATCTCAGCTTGAAACCCGACGAAAACCAAAATATCTCCGGTTCTGCATATACAACGCACTGTGGAGTGGTGAAAACACCAGATAACGTGTTTCTCGCACTAAATAGCTCGAAAAGTGGATCTCGATGATTCTGCATACTTCTAACAGAAGTCTCACCAAGATTATCGCAGAAAATGCATATCTCTGCTTGAAACCCCACACAAACCAAGATATCTCCTGGTCTGCATATCCAACGAACTGTGGATTGGTGAAAACCCCAGAAAAGGTGTTTCTCGCATTAAATAGATCGAAAAGAGCGATCTCCACGATTCTGCATACTTCGGACAGAAGTCTCACCAAGATTATCGCAGAAACTGCATATCTCATCTTGAAACCCCACGAAAACCAAAATGTCGCCGGTTCTGCATATTAAACCAACTGTGGAGTGGTGAAAATACCAGATAACGTGTTTCTCGCACTAAATAGCTCGAAAAGTGCGATCTCGATGATTCTGCATACTTCTAACAGAAATCTCACCAAGATTATCGCAGAAAATGCATACCTCTGCTTGAAACCCCACGAAAACCAAAATATCTCAGGTTCTGCATATCCAACGCACTGTGGAGTGGTGAAAACACCAGATAACGTGTATCTAGCATTAAATAGCTCGAAAAGTGCGATGTCGATGATTCTGCATACTTCGGATAGAAGTCTCACCAAGATTATAGCAGAAAATGCATATCTGAGCTTGACACCCCACGAAAACCAAGATATCGTCGGTTCTGCATATCATACGCACTGTGGAGTGGTGAAAACACCAGATAACGTGTTTCTCGCATTAAATAGCTCGAAAAGAGCGATCTCCATGATTCTGCATACTTCGGACAGAAGTCTCACCAAGATTATCGCAGAAACCGCATATCTCATCTTGAAACCCCACGAAAACCAAAATATCTCCTTATCGGCATATCCAACGAACTGTGGAGTGGTGACAACACCAGATAACGTGTTTCTGGCACTAAATAGCTCGAAAAGTGCGATCTCGATGATTCTGCATACTTCTAACAGAAGTCTCACCAGGATTATCGCAGAAAATGCATATCTCTCGACGAAACCCCACGCAAACCAAGATATCGCTGTGTTCTGCATATCAAACGCACTGTGGAGTGGTGAAAACCCCAGAAAACGTGTTTCTCGCATTAAATAGCTCGAAAAGAGCGCTCTCGATGTTTCTGCATACTTCGGACAGATGTCTCACCAAGCTTATCGTAGAAAATGCATATCTCAGCTTGAAACACGACGAAAACGAAAATATCTCCGGTTCTCCATATCCAACGCACTGTGGAGTGGTGAAAACACCAGATAACGTGTTTCCCGCATTCAATAGCTAGAAATGAGCGATCTCAATGAGTAAGCATACTTCGGACAGAAGTCTCACCAAGATTATCGCAGAAAATGCATATCTCAGCTTGAAACCCCACGAAAACCAAGATATCGTCGGTTCTGCATATCATACGCACTGTGGAGTGGTGAAAACACCAGATAACGTGTTTCTCGCATTAAATAGCTCGAAAAGAGCGATCTCCATGATTCTGCATACTTCGGACAGAAGTCTCACCAAGATTATCGCAGAAACTGCATATCTCATCTTGAAACCCCACGAAAACCAAAATATCGCCGGTTCTGCATATTAAACCAACTGTGGAGTGGTGAAAATACCAGATAACGTGTTTCTCGCACTAAATAGCTCGAAAAGTGCGATCTCGATGATTCTGCATACTTCTAACAGAAGTCTCACCAAGATTATCGCAGAAAATGCATACCTCTGCTTGAAACCCCACGAAAACCAAAATATCTCCGGTTCTGCATATCCAACGCACTGTGGAGTGGTGAAAACTCCAGATAACGTGTATCTAGCATTAAATAGCTCGAAAAGTGCGATCTCGATGATTCTGCATACTTCGGATAGAAGTCTCACCAAGATTATAGCAGAAAATGCATATCTGAGCTTGACACCCCACGAAAACCAAGATATCGTCGGTTCTGCATATCATACGCACTGTGGAGTGGTGAAAACACCAGATAACGTGTTTCTCGCACTAAATAGCTCGAAAAGTGCGATCTCGATGATTCTGCATACTTCTAACAGAAGTCTCACCAGGATTATCGCAGAAAATGCATATCTCTCCACGAAACCCCACGCAAACCAAGATATCGCTGTGTTCTGCATATCAAACGCACTGTGGAGTGGTGAAAACACCAGATAACGTGTATCTCGCATTAAATAGCTCGAAAAGAGCGATCTCGATGATTCTGCACACTTCGGACAGAAGTCTCACCAAGATTATCGTAAAAAATGCATATCTCAGCTTGAAACCCCACGAAAACCAAGATATCTCCTTTTCGGCATATCCAACGAACTGTGGAGTGGTGACAACACCAGATAACGTGTTTCTCGAAACTAAATAGCTCGAAAAGTGCGATCTCGATGATTCTGCATACTTCTAACAGAAGTCTCACCAAGATTATCGCAGTAAATGCATATCTCTGCTTGAAACCCCACGAAAACCAAAATATCTCCGGTTCTGCATATCCAACGCACTGTGGAGTGGTGAAAACACCAGATAACGTGTTTCTCGCATTCAATAGCTCGAAAAGAGCGATCTCCATGATTCTGCATACTTCGGACAGAAGTCTCACCAAGATTATCGCAGAAACCGCATATCTCATCTTGAAACCCCACGAAAACCAAAATATCTCCTTATCGGCATATCCAACGAACTGTGGAGTGGTGACAACACCAGATAACGTGTTTCTGGCACTAAATAGCTCGAAAAGTGCGATCTCGATGATTCTGCATACTTCTAACAGAAGTCTCACCAGGATTATCGCAGAAAATGCATATCTCTCGACGAAACCCCACGCAAACCAAGATATCGCTGTGTTCTGCATATCAAACGCACTGTGGAGTGGTGAAAACCCCAGAAAACGTGTTTCTCGCATTAAATAGCTCGAAAAGAGCGCTCTCGATGTTTCTGCATACTTCGGACAGATGTCTCACCAAGCTTATCGTAGAAAATGCATATCTCAGCTTGAAACACGACGAAAACGAAAATATCTCCGGTTCTCCATATCCAACGCACTGTGGAGTGGTGAAAACACCAGATAACGTGTTTCCCGCATTCAATAGCTAGAAATGAGCGATCTCAATGAGTAAGCATACTTCGGACAGAAGTCTCACCAAGATTATCGCAGAAAATGCATATCTCAGCTTGAAACCCCACGAAAACCAAGATATCGTCGGTTCTGCATATCATACGCACTGTGGAGTGGTGAAAACACCAGATAACGTGTTTCTCGCATTAAATAGCTCGAAAAGAGCGATCTCCATGATTCTGCATACTTCGGACAGAAGTCTCACCAAGATTATCGCAGAAACTGCATATCTCATCTTGAAACCCCACGAAAACCAAAATATCGCCGGTTCTGCATATTAAACCAACTGTGGAGTGGTGAAAATACCAGATAACGTGTTTCTCGCACTAAATAGCTCGAAAAGTGCGATCTCGATGATTCTGCATACTTCTAACAGAAGTCTCACCAAGATTATCGCAGAAAATGCATACCTCTGCTTGAAACCCCACGAAAACCAAAATATCTCCGGTTCTGCATATCCAACGCACTGTGGAGTGGTGAAAACTCCAGATAACGTGTATCTAGCATTAAATAGCTCGAAAAGTGCGATCTCGATGATTCTGCATACTTCGGATAGAAGTCTCACCAAGATTATAGCAGAAAATGCATATCTGAGCTTGACACCCCACGAAAACCAAGATATCGTCGGTTCTGCATATCATACGCACTGTGGAGTGGTGAAAACACCAGATAACGTGTTTCTCGCACTAAATAGCTCGAAAAGTGCGATCTCGATGATTCTGCATACTTCTAACAGAAGTCTCACCAGGATTATCGCAGAAAATGCATATCTCTCCACGAAACCCCACGCAAACCAAGATATCGCTGTGTTCTGCATATCAAACGCACTGTGGAGTGGTGAAAACACCAGATAACGTGTATCTCGCATTAAATAGCTCGAAAAGAGCGATCTCGATGATTCTGCACACTTCGGACAGAAGTCTCACCAAGATTATCGTAAAAAATGCATATCTCAGCTTGAAACCCCACGAAAACCAAGATATCTCCTTTTCGGCATATCCAACGAACTGTGGAGTGGTGACAACACCAGATAACGTGTTTCTCGAAACTAAATAGCTCGAAAAGTGCGATCTCGATGATTCTGCATACTTCTAACAGAAGTCTCACCAAGATTATCGCAGTAAATGCATATCTCTGCTTGAAACCCCACGAAAACCAAAATATCTCCGGTTCTGCATATCCAACGCACTGTGGAGTGGTGAAAACACCAGATAACGTGTTTCTCGCATTCAATAGCTCGAAACGAGCGATCTCGATGATTAAGCATACTTCGGACAGAAGTCTCACCAAGATTATCGCAGAAAATGCATATCTCAGCTTGAAACCCCACCAAAACCAAGATATCGCCGGATCTGCATATCATAAGCACTGTGGAGTGGTGAAAACACCAGATAACGTGTTTCTCGCACTAAATAGCTCGAAAAGTGCGATCTCGATGATTCTGCATACTTCTAACAGAAGTCTCACCAAGATTATCGCAGAAAATGCATATCTCTGCTTGAAACCCCACGTAAACCAGGATATCTCCTGGTCTGCATATCCAACGAACTGTGGATTGGTGAAAACCCCAGAAAAGGTGTTTCTCGCATTAAATAGCTCGAAAAGAGCGCTCTCGATGTTTCTGCATACTTCGGACAGATGTCTCACCAACCTTATCGTAGAAAATGCATATCTCAGCTTGAAACACGACGAAAACGAAAATATCTCCGCTTCTACATATCCAACGCACTGTGGAGTGGTGAAAACACCAGATAACGTGTTTCCCGCATTCAATAGCTAGAAATGAGCGATCTCAATGATTAAGCATACTTCGGACAGAAGTCTCACCAAGATTATCGCAGAAAATGCATATCTCAGCTTGAAACCCCACGAAATCCAAGATATCGCTGGTTCTGCATATCATACGCACTGTGGAGTGGTGAAAACACCAGATAACGTGTTTCTCACATTAAATAGCTCGAAAAGAGCGCTCTCGATGATTCTGCACACTTCGGACAGAAGTCTCTCCAAGATTATCTTAAAAAATGCATATCTCAGCTTGAAACCTCACGAAAACCAAGATGTCGCCGGTTCTGCATATCCAACGAACTGTGGATTGGTGAAAACCCCAGAAAAGGTGTTTCTCGCAATAAATAGCTCGAAAAGAGCGCTCTCGATGTTTCTGCATACTTCGGACAGATGTCTCACCAACCTTATCGTTGAAAATGCATACCTCTGCTTGAAACCCCACGAAATCCAAAATATCTCCGGTTCTGCATATTAAACCAACTGTGGAGTGGTGAAAATACCAGATAACGTGTTTCTCGCACTAAATAGCTCGAAAAGTGCGATCTCGATGATTCTGCATACTTCCAACAGAAGTCTCACCAAGATTATAGCAGAAAATGCATATCTCAGCTTGAAACCCCACGAAAACCAAGATATCTCCTTTTCGGCATATCCAACGAACTGTGGAGTGGTGACAACACCAGATAACGTGTTTCTCGAAACTAAATAGCTCGAAAAGTGCGATCTCGATGATTCTGCATACTTCTAACAGAAGTCTCACCAAGATTATCGCAGTAAATGCATATCTCTGCTTGAAACCCCACGAAAACCAAAATATCTCCGGTTCTGCATATCCAACGCACTGTGGAGTGGTGAAAACCCCAGAAAAGGTGTTTCTCGCATTAAATAGCTCGAAAAGAGCGATCTCCATGATTCTGCATACTTCGGACAGAAGTCTCACCAAGATTATCGCAGAAACTGCATATCTCATCTTGAAACCCCACGAAAACCAAAATATCGCCGGTTCTGCATATCAAACGCACTGTGGTATGGTGAAAACACCAGATAACGTATTTCTCGCATTAAATAGCTCGAAAAGTGCGATCTCGATGATTCTGCATACTTCTAACAGAAGTCTCACCAGGATTATCGCAGAAAATGCATATCTCAGCTTGAAACCCGACGAAAACGAAAATATCTCCGGTTCTGCATATCCAACGAACTGTGGATTGGTGAAAACCCCAGAAAAGGTGTTTCTCGCATTAAATAGCTCGAAAAGAGCGCTCTCGATGTTTCTGCATACTTCGGACAGATGTCTCACCAACCTTATCGTTGAAAATGCATATCTCAGCTTGATACCCGGCGAAAACCAAGATATCGCCGGTTCTGCATATCCAACGAACTGTGGAGTGGTGAAAACACCAGATAACGTGTTTCTCGCATTAAATAGCTCGAAAAGTGCGATCTCGATGATTCTGCATACTTCTAACAGAAGTCTCACCAGGATTATCGCAGAAAATGCATATCTCTCCACGAAACCCCACGCAAACCAAGATATCGCTGTGTTCTGCATATCAAACGCACTGTGGAGTGGTGAAAACACCAGATAACGTGTACCTCGCATTGAATAGCTCGAAAAGAGCGATCTCGATGATTCTGCACACTTCGGACAGAAGTCTCTCCAAGATTATCTTAAAAAATGCATATCTCAGCTTGAAACCCCACGAAAACCAAGATGTCGCCGGTTCTGCATATCAAACGCACTGTGGAGTGTTGAAAACACCAGAAAACGTGTTTTTTCGCATTAAATGGCACTAAACCAGCGATGTCGGCGATTGTGCATACTTCTCACAGAAGTCTCACGAAGATTATCGCAGAAAATGCATATCTCTGCTTGAAACCCCACGAAAACCTAGATATCTCCTGTTCGGCATATCCAACCAACTGTGGAGTGGTGAAAACACCAGATAACGAGTTTCTCGCACTAAATAGCTCGAAAAGTGCGATCTCGATGATTCTGCATACTTCTAACAGAAGTCTCACCAAGATTATCGCAGAAAATGCATATCTCTGCTTGAAACCCCACACAAACCAAGATATCTCCTGGTCTGCATATCCAACGAACTGTGGATTGGTGAAAACCCCAGAAAAGGTGTTTCTCGCATTAAATAGCTCGAAAGGAGCGATCTCCATGATTCTGCATACTTCGGACAGAAGTCTCACCAAGATTATCGCAGAAACTGCATATCTCATCTTGAAACCACTCGAAAACCAAAATATCGCCGGTTCTGCATATTAAACCAACTGTGGAGTGGTGAAAATACCAGATAACGTGTTTCTCGCATTAAATAGCTCGAAAAGTGCGATCTCGATGATTCTGCATACTTCTAACAGAAGTCTCACCAGGATTATCGCAGAAAATGCATATCTCTCCACGAAACCCCACGCAAACCAAGATATCGCTGTGTTCTGCATATCAAACGCACTGTGGAGTGGTGAAAACACCAGATAACGTGTACCTCGCACTAAATAGCTCGAAAAGTGCGATCTCGATGATTCTGCATACTTCCAACAGAAGTCTCACCAAGATTATAGCAGAAAATGCATATCTGAGCTTGAAACCCGACGAAAACCAAAATATCTCCGGTTCTGCATATCAAACGCACTACGGAGTGGTGAAAACACCAGATAACGTGTTTCTCGCATTAAATAGCTCGAAAAGTGCGATTACGATGATTCTGCATACTTCTAACAGAAGTCTCACCAAGATTATCGTAAAAAATGCATGTCTCAGCTTGAAACCCGACGAAAACCAAAATATCTCCGGTTCTGCATATCAAACGCACTACGGAGTGGTGAAAACACCAGATAACGTGTTTCTCGCATTAAATAGCTAGAAAAGTGCGATTACGATGATTCTGCATACTTCTAACAGAAGTCTCACCAAGATTATCGCAGAAAATGCATATCTCTGCTTGAAACCCCACGAAAACCAAAATATCTCCGGTTCTGCATATCCAACGCACTGTGGAGTGGTGAAATCACCAGATAACGTGTTACTCGCATTAAATAGCTCGAAAAGTGCGATCTCGATGATTCTGCATACTTCCAACAGAAGTCTCACCAAGATTATAGCAGAAAATGCATATCTGAGCTTGACACCCCACGAAAACCAAGATATCGTCGGTTCTGCATATCATACGCACTGTGGAGTGGTGAAAACACCAGATAACGTGTTTCTCGCACTAAATAGCTCGAAAAGTGCGATCTCGATGATTCTGCATACTTCTAACAGAAGTCTCACAAAGATTATCGCAGAAAATGCATATCTCTGCTTGAAGCCCCTCACAAACCAAGGTATCTCCTGTTCTGCATATCCAACGAACTGTGGAGTGGTGAAAACCCCAGAAAACGTGTTTCTCGCATTAAATAGCACGAAAAGGGAGCTCTCGATGTTTCTGCATACTTCGGACCGATGTCTCACCAAGATTATCGCAGAAAATGCATATCTCAGCTTGAAACCCCACGAAAACCATGATATCGCAGGATCTGAATATCATACGCACTGTGGAGTGGTGAAAACACCAGATAACGTGTTTCTCGCATTACATTGATCGAAAAGTGCGATCTCGATGATGCTGCATACTTCTAACAGAAGTCTCACCAAGATTATCGCAGAAAATGCATATCTCTGCTTGAAACCCGACGAAAACCAAAATATCTCCGGTTCTGCATATCAAACGCACTACGGAGTGGTGAAAACACCAGATAACGTGTTTCTCGCATTAAATAGCTCGAAAAGTGCGATTACGATGATTCTGCATACTTCTAACAGAAGTCTCACCAAGATTATCGCAGAAAATGCATATCTCAGCTTGAAACCCGACGAAAACGAAAATATCTCCGGTTCTGCATATCCAACGAACTGTGGATTGGTGGAAACCCCAGAAAAGGTGTTTCTCGCATTAAATAGCTCGAAAAGAGCGCTCTCGATGTTTCTGCATACTTCGGACAGATGTCTCACCAACCTTATCGTTGAAAATGCATATCTCAGCTTGATACCCGGCGAAAACCAAGATATCGCCGGTTCTGCATATCCAACGAACTGTGGAGTGGTGAAAACACCAGATAACGTGTTTCTCGCATTAAATAGCTCGAAAAGTGCGATCTCGATGATTCTGCATACTTCTAACAGAAGTCTCACCAGGATTATCGCAGAAAATGCATATCTCTCCACGAAACCCCACGCAAACCAAGATATCGCTGTGTTCTGCATATCAAACGCACTGTGGAGTGGTGAAAACACCAGATAACGTGTACCTCGCATTGAATAGCTCGAAAAGAGCGATCTCGATGATTCTGCACACTTCGGACAGAAGTCTCTCCAAGATTATCTTAAAAAATGCATATCTCAGCTTGAAACCCCACGAAAACCAAGATGTCGCCGGTTCTGCATATCAAACGCACTGTGGAGTGTTGAAAACACCAGAAAACGTGTTTTTTCGCATTAAATGGCACTAAACCAGCGATGTCGGCGATTGTGCATACTTCTCACAGAAGTCTCACGAAGATTATCGCAGAAAATGCATATCTCTCCACGAAACCCCACGAAAACCTAGATATCTCCTGTTCGGCATATCCAACGAACTGTGGAGTGGTGAAAACACCACATAACGAGTTTCTCGCACTAAATAGCTCGAAAAGTGCGATCTCGATGATTCTGCATACTTCTAACAGAAGTCTCACCAAGATTATCGCAGAAAATGCATATCTCTCCACGAAACCCCACGCAAACCAAGATATCGCTGTGTTCTGCATATCAAACGCACTGTGGAGTGGTGAAAACACCAGATAACGTGTACCTCGCACTAAATAGCTCGAAAAGTGCGATCTCGATGATTCTGCATACTTCCAACAGAAGTCTCACCAAGATTATAGCAGAAAATGCATATCTGAGCTTGACACCCCACGAAAACCAAGATATCGTCGGTTCTGCATATCATACGCACTGTGGAGTGGTGAAAACACCAGATAACGTGTTTCTCGCACTAAATAGCTCGAAAAGTGCGATCTCGATGATTCTGCATACTTCTAACAGAAGTCTCACAAAGATTATCGCAGAAAATGCATATCTCTGCTTGAAGCCCCTCACAAACCAAGGTATCTCCTGTTCTGCATATCCAACGAACTGTGGAGTGGTGAAAACCCCAGAAAACGTGTTTCTCGCATTAAATAGCACGAAAAGGGAGCTCTCGATGTTTCTGCATACTTCGGACAGATGTCTCACCAAGATTATCGCAGAAAATGCATATCTCAGCTTGAAACCCCACGAAAACCATGATATCGCAGGATCTGAATATCATACGCACTGTGGAGTGGTGAAAACACCAGATAACGTGTTTCTCGCATTACATTGATCGAAAAGTGCGATCTCGATGATTCTGCATACTTCTAACAGAAGTCTCACCAAGATTATCGCAGAAAATGCATATCTCAGCTTGAAACCCGACGAAAACCAAAATATCTCCGTTTCTGCATATCAAACGCACTACGGAGTGGTGAAAACACCAGATAACGTGTTTCTCGCATTAAATAGCTCGAAAAGTGCGATCTCGATGATTCTGCATACTTCCAACAGAAGTCTCACCAAGATTATAGCAGAAAATGCATATCTGAGCTTGACACCCCACGAAAACCAAGATATCGTCGGTTCTGCATATCATACGCACTGTGGAGTGGTGAAAACACCAGATAACGTGTTTCTCGCACTAAATAGCTCGAAAAGTGCGATCTCGATGATTCTGCATACTTCTAACAGAAGTCTCACAAAGATTATCGCAGAAAATGCATATCTCTGCTTGAAACCCCACACAAACCAAGATATCTCCTGGTCTGCATATCCAACGAACTGTGGATTGGTGAAAACCCCAGAAAAGGTGTTTCTCGCATTAAATAGCTCGAAAGGAGCGATCTCCATGATTCTGCATACTTCGGACAGAAGTCTCACCAAGATTATCGCAGAAACTGCATATCTCATCTTGAAACCACTCGAAAACCAAAATATCGCCGGTTCTGCATATTAAACCAACTGTGGAGTGGTGAAAATACCAGATAACGTGTTTCTCGCATTAAATAGCTCGAAAAGTGCGATCTCGATGATTCTGCATACTTCTAACAGAAGTCTCACCAGGATTATCGCAGAAAATGCATATCTCTCCACGAAACCCCACGCAAACCAAGATATCGCTGTGTTCTGCATATCAAACGCACTGTGGAGTGGTGAAAACACCAGATAACGTGTACCTCGCACTAAATAGCTCGAAAAGTGCGATCTCGATGATTCTGCATACTTCCAACAGAAGTCTCACCAAGATTATAGCAGAAAATGCATATCTGAGCTTGACACCCCACGAAAACCAAGATATCGTCGGTTCTGCATATCATACGCACTGTGGAGTGGTGAAAACACCAGATAACGTGTTTCTCGCACTAAATAGCTCGAAAAGTGCGATCTCGATGATTCTGCATACTTCTAACAGAAGTCTCACAAAGATTATCGCAGAAAATGCATATCTCTGCTTGAAGCCCCTCACAAACCAAGGTATCTCCTGTTCTGCATATCCAACGAACTGTGGAGTGGTGAAAACCCCAGAAAACGTGTTTCTCGCATTACATAGCACGAAAAGGGAGCTCTCGATGTTTCTGCATACTTCGGACAGATGTCTCACCAAGATTATCGCAGAAAATGCATATCTCAGCTTGAAACCCCACGAAAACCATGATATCGCAGGATCTGAATATCATACGCACTGTGGAGTGGTGAAAACACCAGATAACGTGTTTCTCGCATTACATTGATCGAAAAGTGCGATCTCGATGATTCTGCATACTTCTAACAGAAGTCTCACCAAGATTATCGCAGAAAATGCATATCTCAGCTTGAAACCCGACGAAAACCAAAATATCTCCGTTTCTGCATATCAAACGCACTACGGAGTGGTGAAAACACCAGATAACGTGTTTCTCGCATTAAATAGCTCGAAAAGTGCGATTACGATGATTCTGCATACTTCTAACAGAAGTCTCACCAAGATTATCGCAGAAAATGCATATCTCTGCTTGAAACCCCACGAAAACCAAAATATCTCCGGTTCTGCATATCCAACGCACTGTGGAGTGGTGAAATCACCAGATAACGTGTTACTCGCATTAAATAGCTCGAAAAGTGCGATCTCGATGATTCTGCATACTTCTAACAGAAGTCTCACAAAGATTATCGCAGAAAATGCATATCTCTGCTTGAAGCCCCTCGCAAACCAAGATATCTCCTGTTGTGCATATCCAACGAACTGTGGAGTGGTGAAAACCCCAGAAAACGTGTTTCTCGCATTACATTGCTCGAAAAGTGCGATCTCGATGATTCTGCATACTTCTAACAGAAGTCTCACCAAGAGTATCGCAGAAAATGCATATCTCTGCTTGAAACCCCACGAAAACCAAATTATCGACGGTTCTGTATATCATACGCACTGTGGAGTGGTGAAAACACCAGATAACGTGTTTCTCGCATTACATTGCTCGAAAAGTGCGATCTCGATGATTCAGCATACTTCGGACAGAAGTCTCACCAAGATTATCGCAGAAAATGCATATCTCAGCTCGAAACCCCAAGAAAACCAAGATACCTCCGGTGCTGCATATCAAACCAACTATGGAGTGGTGAAAACAACAGATAACGTGTTACTCGCATTAAATCGCTCGAAAAGTGCGATCTCGATGATTCTGCATACTTCTAACAGAAGTCTCACCAAGAGTATCGCAGAAAATGCATATCTCAGCTTGAAACCCCACGAAAACCAAGATGTCGCCGGTTCTGCATACCATACGCACTGTGGAGTGGTGAAAACACCAGATAACGTGTATCTCGCATTAAATAGCTCGAAAAGAGCGATCTCGATGATTCAGCATACTTCGGACAGAAGTCTCACCAAGATTATCGCAGAAAATGCATATCTCTGCTTGAAACCCCTCGCAAACCAAGATGTCTCCTGTTCTGCATATCCAACGAACTGTGGAGTGGTGAAAACCCCAGAAAACGAGTTTCTCGCATTACATTGCTCGAAAAGTGCGATCTCGATGATTAAGCATACTTCGGACAGAAGTCTCACCTAGATTATCGTAAAAAATGCATATCTCAGCTTGAAACCCCACGAAAACCAAGATGTCGCCGGTTCTGCATACCATACGCACTGTGGAGTGGTGAAAACACCAGATAACGTGTATCTCGCATTAAATAGTTCGAAAAGAGCGATCTCGATGATTCAGCATACTTCGGACAGAAGCCTCACCAAGATTATCGCAGAAAATGCATATCTCAGCTCGAAACCCCAAGAAAACCAAGATACCTCCGGTGCTGCATATCAAACCAACTATGGAGTGGTGAAAACACCAGATAACGTGTTACTCGCATTAAATAGCTCGAAAAGTGCGATCTCGATGATTCTGCATACTTCTAACAGAAGTCTCACAAAGATTATCGCAGAAAATGCATATCTCTGCTTGAAACCCCTCGCAAACCAAGATATCTCCTGTTCTGCATATCCAACGAACTGTGGAGTGGTGAAAACCCCAGAAAACGTGTTTCTCGCATTAAATAGCACGAAAAGAGAGCTCTCGATGTTTCTGCATAATTCGGACAGATGTCTCACCAAGATTATAGCAGAAAATGCATATCTCAGCTTGAAACCCCACGAAAACCAAGATATCGCCGGTTCTGCTTACCATACGCACTGTGGAGTGGTGAAAACACCAGATAACGTGTTACTCGCATTAAATAGCTCGAAAAGTGCGATCTCGATGATTAAGCATACTTCGGACAGAAGTCTCACCAAGATTATCGTAAAAAATGCATGTCTCAGCTTGAAAGACCACGAAAACCAAGATAACGCCGGTGCTGCATACCATACGCACTGTGGAGTGGTGAAAACACCAGATAACGGGTTTTTCGCATTAAATAGCTCGAAAAGTGCGATTTCGATGATTCTGCATACTTCAAACAGAAGTCTCACCAAGATTATCGCAGAAAATGCATATCTCTGCACGAAACCCCACGCAAACCAAGATATCGCTGTGTTCTGCATATCAAACGCACTGTGGAGTGGTGAAAACACCAGATAACGTGTTTCTCGCATTAAATAGCTCGAAAACTGCGATCTCGATGATTCTGCACACTTCTAACAGAAGTCTCACAAAGATTATCGCAGAAAATGCATATCTCTGCTTGAAGCCCCTCGCAAACCAAGATATCTCCTGTTCTGCATATCCAACGAACTGTGGAGTGGTGAAAACCCCAGAAAACGTGTTTCTCGCATTACATTGCTCGAAAAGTGCGATCTCGATGATTCTGCATACTTCTAACAGAAGTCTCACCAAGATTATCGCAGAAAATACATATCTCTGCTTGAAACCCCACGAAAACCAAATTATCGACGGTTCTGAATATCATACGCACTGTGGAGTGGTGAAAACACCAGATAACGTGTTTCTCGCATTACATTGCTCGAAAAGTGCGATCTCGATGATTCAGCATACTTCGGACAGAAGTCTCACCAAGATTATCGCAGAAAATGCATATCTCAGCTCGAAACCCCAAGAAAACCAAGATACCTCCGGTGCTGCATATCAAACCAACTATGGAGTGGTGAAAACAACAGATAACGTGTTACTCGCATTAAATCGCTCGAAAAGTGCGATCTCGATGATTCTGCATACTTCTAACAGAAGTCTCACAAAGATTATGGCAGAAAATGCATATCTCTGCTTGAAACCCCTTGCAAACCAAGATATCTCCTGTTCTGCATATCCAACGAACTGTGGAGTGGTGAAAACCCCAGAAAACGTGTTTCTCGCATTACATTGCTCGAAAAGTGCGATCTCGATGATTAAGCATACTTCGGACAGAAGTCTCACCTAGATTATCGTAAAAAATGCATATCTCAGCTTGAAACCCCACGAAAACCAAGATGTCGCCGGTTCTGCATACCATACGCACTGTGGAGTGGTGAAAACACCAGATAACGTGTATCTCGCATTAAATAGCTCGAAAAGAGCGATCTCGATGATTCAGCATACTTCGGACAGAAGTCTCACCAAGATTATCGCAGAAAATGCATATCTCTGCTTGAAACCCCTCGCAAACCAAGATATCCCCTGTTCTGCATATCCAACGAACTGTGGAGTGGTGAAAACCCCAGAAAACGTGTTTCTCGCATTACATTGCTCGAAAAGTGCGATCTCGATGATTAAGCATACTTCGGACAGAAGTCTCACCTAGATTATCGTAAAAAATGCATATCTCAGCTTGAAACCCCACGAAAACCAAGATGTCGCCGGTTCTGCATACCATACGCACTGTGGAGTGGTGAAAACACCAGATAACGTGTATCTCGCATTAAATAGCTCGAAAAGAGCGATCTCGATGATTCAGCATACTTCGGACAGAAGCCTCACCAAGATTATCGCAGAAAATGCATATCTCAGCTCGAAACCCCAAGAAAACCAAGATACCTCCGGTGCTGCATATCAAACCAACTATGGAGTGGTGAAAACACCAGATAACGTGTTACTCGCATTAAATAGCTCGAAAAGTGCGATCTCGATGATTCTGCATACTTCTAACAGAAGTCTCACAAAGATTATCGCAGAAAATGCATATCTCTGCTTGAAACCCCTCGCAAACCAAGATATCTCCTGTTCTGCATATCCAACGAACTGTGGAGTGGTGAAAACCCCAGAAAACGTGTTTCTCGCATTAAATAGCACGAAAAGAGAGCTCTCGATGTTTCTGCATAATTCGGACAGATGTCTCACCAAGATTATAGCAGAAAATGCATATCTCAGCTTGAAACCCCACGAAAACCAAGATATCGCAGGTTCTGAATATCATACGCACTGTGGAGTGGTGAAAATACCAGATAACGGGTTTCTCGCATTACATTGCTCGAAAAGTGCGATCTCGATGATTAAGCATACTTCGGACAGAAGTCTCACCAAGATTATCGTAAAAAATGCATATCTCAGCTTGAAACCCCATGAAAACCAAGATATCGCCGGTTCTGCATACCATACGCACTGTGGAGTGGTGAAAACCCCAGATAACGTGTTACTCGCATTAAATAGCTCGAAAAGTGCGATCTCGATGATTAAGCATACTTCGGGCAGAAGTCTCACCAAGATTATCGTAAAAAATGCATATCTCAGCTTGAAACCCCACGAAAACCAAGATATCGCCGGTTCTGCTTACCATACGCACTGTGGAGTGGTGACAACACCAGATAACGTGTTTTTCGCATTAAATAGATCGAAACGAGCGATCTCGATGATTCTGCATACTTCGGACAGAAGTCTCACCAAGATTATCGTAAAAAATGCATGTCTCAGCTTGAAAGACCACGAAAACCAAGATAACGCCGGTGCTGCATACCATACGCACTGTGGAGTGGTGAAAACACCAGATAACGGGTTTCTCGCATTAAATAGCTCGAAAAGTGCGATTTCGATGATTCTGCATACTTCAAACAGAAGTCTCACCAAGATTATCGCAGAAAATGCATATCTCTGCACGAAACCCCACGCAAACCAAGATATCGCTGTGTTCTGCATATCCAACGCACTGTGGAGTGGTGAAAACACCAGATAACGTGTTTCTCGCATTAAATAGCTCGAAAAGTGCGATCTCGATGATTCTGCACACTTCTAACAGAAGTCTCACCAAGATTATCGCAGAAAATGCATCTCTCTGCTTGAAACCCCACGCAAACCAAGATATCTCCTTTTCTGCATATCCAACGAACTGTGGAGTGGTGAAAACCCCAGAAAACGTGTTTCTCGCATTAAATACCTCCAATCGAGCGATCTCGATGATTCTGCATACTTCGCACAGAAGTCTCACCAAGATTATCGTAAAAAATGCATATCTCAGCTTGAAACCCCATGAAAACCAAGATATCGCCGGTTCTGCATACCATACGCACTGTGGAGTGGTGAAAACACCAGATAACGTGTTACTCGCATTAAATAGCTCGAAAAGTGCGATCTCGATGATTAAGCATACTTCGGACAGAAGTCTCACCAAGATTATCGTAAAAAATGCATATCTCAGCTTGAAACCCGGCGAAAACCAAAATATCTCCGGTTCTGCATATCAAACGCACTATGAAGTGGTGAAAACACCAGATAACGTGTTTCTCGCATTAAATAGCTCGAAAAGTGCGATCTCGATGATTCTGCATACTTCTAACAGAAGTCTCACCAAGATTATCGCAGAAAATGCATACCTCTGCTTGAAACCCCACGAAAACCAAAATATCTCCGGTTCTGCATATCCAACGCTCTGTGGAGTGGTGGAAACCCCAGAAAACGTGTTTCTCGAATTAAATAGCTCGAAAAGAGCGCTCTCGATGTTTCTGCATATTGCGGACAGATGTCTCACCAAGCTTATCGTAGAAAATGCATATCTCAGCTTGAAACCCGACGAAAACCAAAATATCTCCGGTTCTGCAAATCCAACGCACCGTGGAGTGGTGAAAACACCAGATAACGTGTTTCCCGCATTCAATAGCTCGAAACGAGCGATCTCGATGATTAAGCATACTTCGGACAGAAGTCTCACCAAGATTATCGCAGAAAATGCATATCTCAGCTTGAAACCCCACGAAAACCAAGATATCGCTGGTTCTGCATATCAAACGCACTGTGGTGTGCTGAAAATGCCAGATAACTTTGTTTCTCACATTAAATAGCTCGAATCGAGCGATCTCGATGATTCTGCATACTATTGACAGAAGTCTCACCAAGATTATCGCAGAAAATGCATATCTCTGCACGAAACCCCACGCAAACCAAGATATCGCTGTGTTCTGCATATCAAACGCACTGTGGAGTGGTGAAAACACCAGATATCGTGTTTCTCGCATTAAATAGCTCGAAAAGTGCGATCTCGATGATTCTGCACACTTCTAACAGAAATCTCACCAAGATTATCGCAGAAAATGCATCTCTCTGCTTGAAACCCCACGCAAACCAAGATATCTCCTGTTCTGCATATCCAACGAACTGTGGAGTGGTGAAAACCACAGAAAACGTGTTTCACGCATTAAATACCTCCAATCGAGCGATCTCGATGATTCTGCATACTTCGCACAGAAGTCTCACCAAGATTATCGCAGAAAATGCATGTCTCATCTTGAAACCCCACGAAAACCAATATATTGCCGGTTCTGCATATCCAACGAACTGTGGAGTGGTGAAAACCCCAGAAAACCTGTTTCTCGCATTGAATAGATCGAAAAGAGCGCTCTCGATGTTTCTGCATACTTCGAACAGGTGTCTCACCAAGCTTATCGTTGAAAGTGCATATCTCAGCTTGAAACCCGACGAAAACCAAAATATCTCCGGTTCTGCATATCAAACGCACTATGAAGTGGTGAAAACACCAGATAACGTGTTTCTCGCATTAAATAGCTCGAAAAGTGCGATCTCGATGATTCTGCATAGTTCTAACAGAAGTCTCACCAAGATTATCGCAGAAAATGCATACCTCTGCTTGAAACCCCACGAAAACCAAAATATCTCCGGTTCTGCATATCCAACGCACTGTGGAGTGGTGAAAACCCCAGAAAACGTGTTTCTCGCATTAAATAGCTCGAAAAGAGCGCTCTCGATGTTTCTGCATATTTCGGACAGATGTCTCACCAAGCTTATCGTAGAAAATGCATATCTCAGCTTGAAACCCGACGAAAACCAAAATATCTCCGGTTCTGCAAATCCAACGCACCGTGGAGTGGTGAAAACACCAGATAACGTGTTTCCCGCATTCAATAGCTCGAAATGAGCGATCTCGATGATTAAGCATACTTCGGACAGAAGTCTCACCAAGATTATCGCAGAAAATGCATATCTCAGCTTGAACCCTGACGAAAGCCAAGATGTCGCCGGTTCTGCATATCAAACGCACTGTGGAGTGGTGAAAACACTAGATAACGTGTTTCTCTCATTAAATAGCTCGAAAAGAGCGATCCCGATGATTCTGCATACTTCTGACAGAAGTCTCACCAAGATAATCGCAGAAAATGCATATCTCAGCTGGAAACACCACGAAAATCAAGATATCGCCGGTTCTGCATATCAAACGCACTGTGGAGTGTTGAAAACACCAGATAACGTGTTTCTCGCACTAAATAGCTCGAAAAGTGCAATCTCGATAATTCTGCATACTTCTAACAGAAGTCTCACCAGGATTATCGCAGAAAATGCATATCTCTCCACGAAACCCGACGAAAACCAAAATATCTCCGGTTCTGCATATACAACGCACTGTGGAGTGGTGAAAACACCAGATAACGTGTTTCTCGCATTACATTGCTCGAAAAGAGCGATCTCGATGATTAAGCATACTTCGGACAGAAGTCTCACCAAGATTAACGTAAAAAATGCATATCTCAGCTTGAAACCCCACGAAAACCAAGATATCTCCTGTTCGGCATATCCAACGAACTGTGGAGTGGTGACAACACCAGATAACGTGTTTCCCGCATTCAATAGCTAGAAATGAGCGATCTCAATGATTAAGCATACTTCGGACAGAAGTCTCACCAAGATTATCGCCGAAAATGCATATCTCAGCTTGAAACCCCACGAAAACCAAGATATCGCTGGTTCTGCATATCATACGCACTGTGGAGTGGTAAAAACCCCAGAAAAGGTGTTTCTCGCATTAAATAGCTCGAAAAGAGCGATCTCCATGATTCTGCATACTTCGGACAGAAGTCTCACCAATATTATCGCAGAAACTGCATATCTCATCTTGAAACCCCACGAAAACCAAAATATCGCCGGTTCTGCATACTAAACCAACTGTGGAGTGGTGAAAACACCAGATAACGTGTTTCTCGCATTACATTGCTCGAAAAGAGCGATCTCGATGATTAAGCATACTTCGGATAGAAGTCTCACCAAGATTATAGCAGAAAATGCACATCTGAGCTTGACACCCCACGAAAACCAAAATATCTCCGGTTCTGCATATCCAACGCACTGTGGAGTGGTGAAAACACCAGATAACGTGTATCTAGCATTAAATAGCTCGAAAAGAGCGATCTCGATGATTCTGCACACTTCGGACAGAAGTCTCACCAAGATTATCGTAAAAAATGCATATCTCAGCTTGAAACCCCACGAAAACCAAGATATCTCCTTATCGGCATATCCAACGAACTGTGGAGTGGTGACAACACCAGATAACGTGTTTCTGGCACTAAATAGCTCGAAAAGTGCGATCTCGATGATTCTGCATACTTCTAACAGAAGTCTCACCAGGATTATCGCAGAAAATGCATATCTCTCGACGAAACCCCACGCAAACCAAGATATCGCTGTGTTCTGCATATCAAACGCACTGTGGAGTGGTGAAAACCCCAGAAAACGTGTTTCTCGCATTAAATAGCTCGAAAAGAGCGCTCTCGATGTTTCTGCATACTTCGGACAGATGTCTCACCAAGCTTATCGTAGAAAATGCATATCTCAGCTTGAAACACGACGAAAACGAAAATATCTCCGGTTCTCCATATCCAACGCACTGTGGAGTGGTGAAAACACCAGATAACGTGTTTCCCGCATTCAATAGCTAGAAATGAGCGATCTCAATGAGTAAGCATACTTCGGACAGAAGTCTCACCAAGATTATCGCAGAAAATGCATATCTCAGCTTGAAACCCCACGAAAACCAAGATATCGTCGGTTCTGCATATCATACGCACTGTGGAGTGGTGAAAACACCAGATAACGTGTTTCTCGCATTAAATAGCTCGAAAAGAGCGATCTCCATGATTCTGCATACTTCGGACAGAAGTCTCACCAAGATTATCGCAGAAACTGCATATCTCATCTTGAAACCCCACGAAAACCAAAATATCGCCGGTTCTGCATATTAAACCAACTGTGGAGTGGTGAAAATACCAGATAACGTGTTTCTCGCACTAAATAGCTCGAAAAGTGCGATCTCGATGATTCTGCATACTTCTAACAGAAGTCTCACCAAGATTATCGCAGAAAATGCATACCTCTGCTTGAAACCCCACGAAAACCAAAATATCTCCGGTTCTGCATATCCAACGCACTGTGGAGTGGTGAAAACTCCAGATAACGTGTATCTAGCATTAAATAGCTCGAAAAGTGCGATCTCGATGATTCTGCACACTTCGGACAGAAGTCTCACCAAGATTAGCGTAAAAAATGCATATCTCAGCTTGAAACCCCACGAAAACCAAGATATCTCCTTTTCGGCATATCCAACGAACTGTGGAGTGGTGACAACACCAGATAACGTGTTTCCCGCATTCAATAGCTAGAAATGAGCGATCTCAATGAGTAAGCATACTTCGGACAGAAGTCTCACCAAGATTATCGCAGAAAATGCATATCTCAGCTTGAAACCCCACGAAAACCAAGATATCGTCGGTTCTGCATATCATACGCACTGTGGAGTGGTGAAAACACCAGATAACGTGTTTCTCGCATTAAATAGCTCGAAAAGAGCGATCTCCATGATTCTGCATACTTCGGACAGAAGTCTCACCAAGATTATCGCAGAAACTGCATATCTCATCTTGAAACCCCACGAAAACCAAAATATCGCCGGTTCTGCATATTAAACCAACTGTGGAGAGGTGAAAATACCAGATAACGTGTTTCTGGCACTAAATAGCTCGAAAAGTGCGATCTCGATGATTCTGCATACTTCTACCAGAAGTCTCACCAGGATTATCGCAGAAAATGCATATCTCTCCACGAAACCCCACGCAAACCAAGATATCGCTGTGTTCTGCATATCAAACGCACTGTGGAGTGGTGAAAACACCAGATAACGTGTATCTCGCATTAAATAGCTCGAAAAGAGCGATCTCGATGATTCTGCACACTTCGGACAGAAGTCTCACCAAGATTATCGTAAAAAATGCATATCTCAGCTTGAAACCCCACGAAAACCAAGACATCTCCTTTTTGGCATATCCAACGAACTGTGGAGTGGTGACAACACCAGATAACGTGTTTCTCGAAACTAAATAGCTCGAAAAGTGCGATCTCGATGATTCTGCATACTTCTAACAGAAGTCTCACCAAGATTATCGCAGTAAATGCATATCTCTGCTTGAAACCCCACGAAAACCAAAATATCTCCGGTTCTGCATATCCAACGCACTGTGGAGTGGTGAAAACACCAGATAACGTGTTTCTCGCATTCAATAGCTCGAAACGAGCGATCTCGATGATTAAGCATACTTCGGACAGAAGTCTCACCAAGATTATCGCAGAAAATGCATATCTCAGCTTGAAACCCCACCAAAACCAAGATATCGCCGGATCTGCATATCATAAGCACTGTGGAGTGGTGAAAACACCAGATAACGTGTTTCTCGCACTAAATAGCTCGAAAAGTGCGATCTCGATGATTCTGCATACTTCTAACAGAAGTCTCACCAAGATTATCGCAGAAAATGCATATCTCTGCTTGAAACCCCACGTAAACCAGGATATCTCCTGGTCTGCATATCCAACGAACTGTGGATTGGTGAAAACCCCAGAAAACGTGTTTCTCGCATTAAATAGCTCGAAAAGGGCGCTCTCGATGTTTCTGCATACTTCGGACAGATGTCTCACCAAGCTTATCGTAGAAAATGCATATCTCAGCTTGAAACACGACGAAAACGAAAATATCTCCGCTTCTACATATCCGACGCACTGTGGAGTGGTGAAAACACCAGATAACGTGTTTCCCGCATTCAATAGCTAGAAATGAGCGATCTCAATGATTAAGCATACTTCGGACAGAAGTCTCACCAAGATTATCGCAGAAAATGCATATCTCAGCTTGAAACCCCACGAAATCCAAGATATCGCTGGATCTGCATATCATACGCACTGTGGAGTGGTGAAAACACCAGATAACGTGTTTCTCACATTAAATAGCTCGAAAAGAGCGCTCTCGATGATTCTGCACACTTCGGACAGAAGTCTCTCCAAGATTATCTTAAAAAATGCATATCTCAGCTTGAAACCCCACGAAAACCAAGATGTCGCCGGTTCTGCATATCCAACGAACTGTGGATTGGTGAAAACCCCAGAAAAGGTGTTTCTCGCATTAAATAGCTCGAAAAGAGCGCTCTCGATGTTTCTGCATACTTCGGACAGATGTCTCACCAACCTTATCGTTGAAAATGCATACCTCTGCTTGAAACCCCACGAATACCAAAATATCTCCGGTTCTGCATATTAAACCAACTGTGGAGTGGTGAAAATACCAGATAACGTGTTTCTCGCACTAAATAGCTCGAAAAGTGCGATCTCGATGATTCTGCATACTTCCAAGAGAAGTCTCACCAAGATTATAGCAGAAAATGCATATCTCAGCTTGAAACACCACGAAAACCAAGATATCTCCTTTTCGGCATATCCAACGAACTGTGGAGTGGTGACAACACCAGATAACGTGTTTCTCGAAACTAAATAGCTCGAAAAGTGCGATCTCGATGATTCTGCATACTTCGGATAGAAGTCTCACCAAGATTATCGCAGTAAATGCATATCTCTGCTTGAAACCCCACGAAAACCAAAATATCTCCGGTTCTGCATATCCAACGCACTGTGGAGTGGTGAAAACCCCAGAAAAGGTGTTTCTCGCATTAAATAGCTCGAAAAGAGCGATCTCCATGATTCTGCATACTTCGGACAGAAGTCTCACCGAGATTATCGCAGAAACTGCATATCTCATCTTGAAACCCCACGAAAACCAAAATATCGCCGGTTCTGAATATCAAACGAACTGTGGAGTGGTGACAACACCAGATAACGTGTTTCTCGAAACTAAATAGCTCGAAAAGTGCGATCTCGATGATTCTGCATACTTCGGATAGAAGTCTCACCAAGATTATCGCAGTAAATGCATATCTCTGCTTGAAACCCCACGAAAACCAAAATATCTCCGGTTCTGCATATCCAACGCACTGTGGAGTGGTGAAAACCCCAGAAAAGGTGTTTCTCGCATTAAATAGCTCGAAAAGAGCGATCTCCATGATTCTGCATACTTCGGACAGAAGTCTCACCGAGATTATCGCAGAAACTGCATATCTCATCTTGAAACCCCACGAAAACCAAAATATCGCCGGTTCTGCATATTAAACCAACTGTGGAGTGGTGAAAATACCAGATAACGTGTTTCTCGCACTAAATAGCTCGAAAAGTGCGATCTCGATGATTCTGCATACTTCTAACAGAAGTCTCACCAAGATTATCGCAGAAAATGCATACCTCTGCTTGAAACCCCACGAAAACCAAAATATCTCCGGTTCTGCATATCCAACGCACTGTGGAGTGGTGAAAACACCAGATAACGTGTTTCCCGCATTCAATAGCTAGAAATGAGCGATCTCAATGATTAAGCATACTTCGGACAGAAGTCTCACCAAGATTATCGCAGAAAATGCATATCTCAGCTTGAAACCCCACGAAAACCAAAATATCTCCGGTTCTGCATATCAAACGCACTGTGGTATGGTGAAAACACCAGATAACGTATTTCTCGCATTAAATAGCTCGAAAAGTGCGATCTCGATGATTCTGCATACTTCTAACAGAAGTCTCACCAGGATTATCGCAGAAAATGCATATCTCAGCTTGAAACCCGACGAAAACGAAAATATCTCCGGTTCTGCATATCCAACGAACTGTGGATTGGTGAAAACACCAGAAAAGGTGTTTCTCGCATTAAATAGCTCGAAAAGAGCGCTCTCGATGTTTCTGCATACTTCGGACAGATGTCTCACCAACCTTATCGTTGAAAATGCATATCTCAGCTTGATACCCGGCGAAAACCAAGATATCGCCGGTTCTGCATATCCAACGAACTGTGGATTGGTGAAAACCCCAGAAAACGTGTTTCTCGCATTAAATAGCTCGAAAAGGGCGCTCTCGATGTTTCTGCATACTTCGGACAGATGTCTCACCAAGCTTATCGTAGAAAATGCATATCTCAGCTTGAAACACGACGAAAACGAAAATATCTCCGCTTCTACATATCCGACGCACTGTGGAGTGGTGAAAACACCAGATAACGTGTATCTCGCATTAAATAGCTCGAAAAGAGCGCTCTCGATGTTTCTGCATACTTCGAACATATGTCTCACCAAGCTTATCGATCAAAATGCATATCTCAGCTTGATACCCGACGAAAACCAAAATATCTCCGGTTCTGCATATCAAACGCACTGTGGAATGGTGAAAACACCAGATAACGTATTTCTCGCATTAAATAGCTCGAAAAGTGCGATCTCGATGATTCTGCATACTTCTAACAGAAGTCTCACCAGGATTATCGCAGAAAATGCATATCTCTCCACGAAACCCCACGCAAACCAAGATATCGCTGTGTTCTGCATATCAAACGCACTGTGGAGTGGTGAAAACACCAGATAACGTGTACCTCGCATTGAATAGCTCGAAAAGAGCGATCTCGATGATTCTGCACACTTCGGACAGAAGTCTCTCCAAGATTATCTTAAAAAATGCATATCTCAGCTTGAAACCCCACGAAAACCAAGATGTCGCCGGTTCTGCATATCATACGCACTGTGGAGTGGTGAAAACACCAGATACCGTGTTTCTCGCACTAAATAGCTCGAAAAGTGCGATCTCGATGATTCTGCATACTTCTAACAGAAGTCTCACCAAGATTATCGCAGAAAATGCATATCTCTGCTTGAAACCCCACGCAAACCAAGATATCCCCTGGTCTGCATATCCAACGAACTGTGGAAGGGTGAAAACCCCAGAAAAGGTGTTTCTCGCATTAAATAGCTCGAAAGGAGCGATCTCCATGATTCTGCATACTTCGGACAGAAGTCTCACCAAGATTATCGCAGAAAATGCATATCTCAGCTTGAAAACCCACCAAAACCAAGATATCGCCGGATCTTCATATCATAAGCACTGTGGAGTGGTGAAAACACCAGATAACGTGTTTCTCGCACTAAATAGCTCGAAAAGTGCGATCTCGATGATTCTGCATACTTCTAACAGAAGTCTCACCAAGATTATCGCAGAAGATGCATATCTCTGCTTGAAACCCCACGTAAACCAGGATATCTCCTGGTCTGCATATCCAACGAACTGTGGATTGGTGAAAACCCCAGAAAACGTGTTTCTCGCATTACATAGCTCGAAAAGGGCGCTCTCGATGTTTCTGCACACTTCGGACAGATGTCTCACCAAGCTTATCGTAGAAAATGCATATCTCAGCTTGAAACACGACGAAAACGAAAATATCTCCGCTTCTGCATATCCAACGCACTGTGGAGTGGTGAAAACACCAGATAACGTGTTTCCCGCATTCAATAGCTAGAAATGAGCGATCTCAATGATTAAGCATACTTCGGACAGAAGTCTCACCAAGATTATCGCAGAAAATGCATATCTCAGCTTGAAACCCCACGAAAACCAAGATATCGCTGGTTCTGCATATCATACGCACTGTGGAGTGGTGAAAACACCAGATAACGTGTTTCTCACATTAAATAGCTCGAAAAGAGCGCTCTCGATGATTCTGCACACTTCGGACAGAAGTCTCTCCAAGATTATCTTAAAAAATGCATATCTCAGCTTGAAACACGACGAAAACGAAAATATCTCCGCTTCTGCATATCCAACGCACTGTGGAGTGGTGAAAACACCAGATAACGTGTTTCCCGCATTCAATAGCTAGAAATGAGCGATCTCAATGATTAAGCATACTTCGGACAGAAGTCTCACCAAGATTATCGCAGAAAATGCATATCTCAGCTTGAAACCCCACGAAAACCAAGATATCGCTGGTTCTGCATATCATACGCACTGTGGAGTGGTGAAAACACCAGATAACGTGTTTCTCACATTAAATAGCTCGAAAAGTGCGATCTCGATGATTCTGCATACTTCCAACAGAAGTCTCACCAAGATTATAGCAGAAAATGCATATCTCAGCTTGAAACCCCACGAAAACCAAGATATCTCCTTTTCGGCATATCCAACGAACTGTGGAGTGGTGACAACACCAGATAACGTGTTTCTCGAAACTAAATAGCTCGAAAAGTGCGATCTCGATGATTCTGCATACTTCTAACAGAAGTCTCACCAAGATTATCGCAGTAAATGCATATCTCTGCTTGAAACCCCACGAAAACCAAAATATCTCCGGTTCTGCATATCCAACGCACTGTGGAGTGGTGAAAACCCCAGAAAAGGTGTTTCTCGCATTAAATAGCTCGAAAAGAGCGATCTCCATGATTCTGCATACTTCGGACAGAAGTCTCACCAAGATTATCGCAGAAACTGCATATCTCATCTTGAAACCCCACGAAAACCAAAATATCGCCGGTTCTGCATATCAAACGCACTGTGGTATGGTGAAAACACCAGATAACGTATTTCTCGCATTAAATAGCTCGAAAAGTGCGATCTCGATGATTCTGCATACTTCTAACAGAAGTCTCACCAGGATTATCGCAGAAAATGCATATCTCAGCTTGAAACCCGACGAAAACGAAAATATCTCCGGTTCTGCATATCCAACGAACTGTGGATTGGTGAAAACCCCAGAAAAGGTGTTTCTCGCATTAAATAGCTCGAAAAGAGCGCTCTCGATGTTTCTGCATACTTCGGACAGATGTCTCACCAACCTTATCGTTGAAAATGCATATCTCAGCTTGATACCCGGCGAAAACCAAGATATCGCCGGTTCTGCATATCCAACGAACTGTGGAGTGGTGAAAACACCAGATAACGTGTTTCTCGCATTAAATAGCTCGAAAAGTGCGATCTCGATGATTCTGCATACTTCTAACAGAAGTCTCACCAGGATTATCGCAGAAAATGCATATCTCTCCACGAAACCCCACGCAAACCAAGATATCGCTGTGTTCTGCATATCAAACGCACTGTGGAGTGGTGAAAACACCAGATAACGTGTACCTCGCATTGAATAGCTCGAAAAGAGCGATCTCGATGATTCTGCACACTTCGGACAGAGGTCTCTCCAAGATTATCTTAAAAAATGCATATCTCAGCTTGAAACCCCACGAAAACCAAGATGTCGCCGGTTCTGCATATCAAACGCACTGTGGAGTGTTGAAAACACCAGAAAACGTGTTTTTTCGCATTAAATGGCACTAAACCAGCGATGTCGGCGATTGTGCATACTTCTCACAGAAGTCTCACGAAGATTATCGCAGAAAATGCATATCTCTGCTTGAAACCCCACGAAAACCTAGATATCTCCTGTTCGGCATATCCAACGAACTGTGGAGTGGTGAAAACACCAGATAACGAGTTTCTCGCACTAAATAGCTCGAAAAGTGCGATCTCGATGATTCTGCATACTTCTAACAGAAGTCTCACCAAGATTATCGCAGAAAATGCATATCTCAGCTTGAAACCCGACGAAAACGAAAATATCTCCGGTTCTGCATATCCAACGAACTGTGGATTGGTGAAAACCCCAGAAAAGGTGTTTCTCGCATTAAATAGCTCGAAAAGAGCGCTCTCGATGTTTCTGCATACTTCGGACAGATGTCTCACCAACCTTATCGTTGAAAATGCATATCTCAGCTTGATACCCGGCGAAAACCAAGATATCGCCGGTTCTGCATATCCAACGAACTGTGGAGTGGTGAAAACACCAGATAACGTGTTTCTCGCATTAAATAGCTCGAAAAGTGCGATCTCGATGATTCTGCATACTTCTAACAGAAGTCTCACCAGGATTATCGCAGAAAATGCATATCTCTCCACGAAACCCCACGCAAACCAAGATATCGCTGTGTTCTGCATATCAAACGCACTGTGGAGTGGTGAAAACACCAGATAACGTGTACCTCGCATTGAATAGCTCGAAAAGAGCGATCTCGATGATTCTGCACACTTCGGACAGAAGTCTCTCCAAGATTATCTTAAAAAATGCATATCTCAGCTTGAAACCCCACGAAAACCAAGATGTCGCCGGTTCTGCATATCAAACGCACTGTGGAGTGTTGAAAACACCAGAAAACGTGTTTTTTCGCATTAAATGGCACTAAACCAGCGATGTCGGCGATTGTGCATACTTCTCACAGAAGTCTCACGAAGATTATCGCAGAAAATGCATATCTCTGCTTGAAACCCCACGAAAACCTAGATATCTCCTGTTCGGCATATCCAACGAACTGTGGAGTGGTGAAAACACCAGATAACGAGTTTCTCGCACTAAATAGCTCGAAAAGTGCGATCTCGATGATTCTGCATACTTCTAACAGAAGTCTCACCAAGATTATCGCAGAAAATGCATATCTCTGCTTGAAACCCCACACAAACCAAGATATCTCCTGGTCTGCATATCCAACGAACTGTGGATTGGTGAAAACCCCAGAAAAGGTGTTTCTCGCATTAAATAGCTCGAAAGGAGCGATCTCCATGATTCTGCATACTTCGGACAGAAGTCTCACCAAGATTATCGCAGAAACTGCATATCTCATCTTGAAACCACTCGAAAACCAAAATATCGCCGGTTCTGCATATTAAACCAACTGTGGAGTGGTGAAAACACCAGATAACGTGTACCTCGCACTAAATAGCTCGAAAAGTGCGATCTCGATGATTCTGCATACTTCCAACAGAAGTCTCACCAAGATTATAGCAGAAAATGCATATCTGAGCTTGACACCCCACGAAAACCAAGATATCGTCGGTTCTGCATATCATACGCACTGTGGAGTGGTGAAAACACCAGATAACGTGTTTCTCGCACTAAATAGCTCGAAAAGTGCGATCTCGATGATTCTGCATACTTCTAACAGAAGTCTCACAAAGATTATCGCAGAAAATGCATATCTCTGCTTGAAGCCCCTCACAAACCAAGGTATCTCCTGTTCTGCATATCCAACGAACTGTGGAGTGGTGAAAACCCCAGAAAACGTGTTTCTCGCATTAAATAGCACGAAAAGGGAGCTCTCGATGTTTCTGCATACTTCGGACAGATGTCTCACCAAGATTATCGCAGAAAATGCATATCTCAGCTTGAAACCCCACGAAAACCATGATATCGCAGGATCTGAATATCATACGCACTGTGGAGTGGTGAAAACACCAGATAACGTGTTTCTCGCATTACATTGATCGAAAAGTGCGATCTCGATGATTCTGCATACTTCTAACAGAAGTCTCACCAAGATTATCGCAGAAAATGCATATCTCTGCTTGAAACCCGACGAAAACCAAAATATCTCCGGTTCTGCATATCAAACGCACTACGGAGTGGTGAAAACACCAGATAACGTGTTTCTCGCATTAAATAGCTCGAAAAGTGCGATTACGATGATTCTGCATACTTCTAACAGAAGTCTCACCAAGATTATCGTAAAAAATGCATGTCTCAGCTTGAAACCCGACGAAAACCAAAATATCTCCGGTTCTGCATATCAAACGCACTACGGAGTGGTGAAAACACCAGATAACGTGTTTCTCGCATTAAATAGCTCGAAAAGTGCGATTACGATGATTCTGCATACTTCTAACAGAAGTCTCACCAAGATTATCGCAGAAAATGCATATCTCTGCTTGAAACCCCACGAAAACCAAAATATCTCCGGTTCTGCATATCCAACGCACTGTGGAGTGGTGAAATCACCAGATAACGTGTTACTCGCATTAAATAGCTCGAAAAGTGCGATCTCGATGATTCTGCATACTTCTAACAGAAGTCTCACAAAGATTATCGCAGAAAATGCATATCTCTGCTTGAAGCCCCTCGCAAACCAAGATATCTCCTGTTGTGCATATCCAACGAACTGTGGAGTGGTGAAAACCCCAGAAAACGTGTTTCTCGCATTACATTGCTCGAAAAGTGCGATCTCGATGATTCTGCATACTTCTAACAGAAGTCTCACCAAGAGTATCGCAGAAAATGCATATCTCTGCTTGAAACCCCACGAAAACCAAATTATCGACGGTTCTGTATATCATACGCACTGTGGAGTGGTGAAAACACCAGATAACGTGTTTCTCGCATTACATTGCTCGAAAAGTGCGATCTCGATGATTCAGCATACTTCGGACAGAAGTCTCACCAAGATTATCGCAGAAAATGCATATCTCAGCTCGAAACCCCAAGAAAACCAAGATACCTCCGGTGCTGCATATCAAACCAACTATGGAGTGGTGAAAACAACAGATAACGTGTTACTCGCATTAAATCGCTCGAAAAGTGCGATCTCGATGATTCTGCATACTTCTAACAGAAGTCTCACAAAGATTATGGCAGAAAATGCATATCTCTGCTTGAAACCCCTTGCAAACCAAGATATCTCCTGTTCTGCATATCCAACGAACTGTGGAGTGGTGAAAACCCCAATAAACGTGTTTCTCGCATTACATTGCTCGAAAAGTGCGATCTCGATGATTAAGCATACTTCGGACAGAAGTCTCACCTAGATTATCGTAAAAAATGCATATCTCAGCTTGAAACCCCACGAAAACCAAGATGTCGCCGGTTCTGCATACCATACGCACTGTGGAGTGGTGAAAACACCAGATAACGTGTATCTCGCATTAAATAGTTCGAAAAGAGCGATCTCGATGATTCAGCATACTTCGGACAGAAGCCTCACCAAGATTATCGCAGAAAATGCATATCTCAGCTCGAAACCCCAAGAAAACCAAGATACCTCCGGTGCTGCATATCAAACCAACTATGGAGTGGTGAAAACACCAGATAACGTGTTACTCGCATTAAATAGCTCGAAAAGTGCGATCTCGATGATTCTGCATACTTCTAACAGAAGTCTCACAAAGATTATCGCAGAAAATGCATATCTCTGCTTGAAACCCCTCGCAAACCAAGATATCTCCTGTTCTGCATATCCAACGAACTGTGGAGTGGTGAAAACCCCAGAAAACGTGTTTCTCGCATTAAATAGCACGAAAAGAGAGCTCTCGATGTTTCTGCATAATTCGGACAGATGTCTCACCAAGATTATAGCAGAAAATGCATATCTCAGCTTGAAACCCCACGAAAACCAAGATATCGCAGGTTCTGAATATCATACGCACTGTGGAGTGGTGAAAATACCAGATAACGGGTTTCTCGCATTAAATTGCTCGAAAAGTGCGATCTCGATGATTAAGCATACTTCGGACAGAAGTCTCACCAAGATTATCGTAAAAAATGCATATCTCATCTTGAAACCCCATGAAAACCAAGATATCGCCGGTTCTGCATACCATACGCACTGTGGAGTGGTGAAAACACCAGATAACGTGTTACTCGCATTAAATAGCTCGAAAAGTGCGATCTCGATGATTAAGCATACTTCGGACAGAAGTCTCACCAAGATTATCGTAAAAAATGCATATCTCAGCTTGAAACCCCACGAAAACCAAGATATCGCCGGTTCTGCTTACCATACGCACTGTGGAGTGGTGACAACACCAGATAACGTGTTTTTCGCATTAAATAGATCGAAACGAGCGATCTCGATGATTCTGCATACTTCGGACAGAAGTCTCACCAAGATTATCGTAAAAAATGCATGTCTCAGCTTGAAAGACCACGAAAACCAAGATAACGCCGGTGCTGCATACCATACGCACTGTGGAGTGGTGAAAACACCAGATAACGGGTTTTTCGCATTAAATAGCTCGAAAAGTGCGATTTCGATGATTCTGCATACTTCAAACAGAAGTCTCACCAAGATTATCGCAGAAAATGCATATCTCTGCACGAAACCCCACGCAAACCAAGATATCGCTGTGTTCTGCATATCAAACGCACTGTGGAGTGGTGAAAACACCAGATAACGTGTTTCTCGCATTAAATAGCTCGAAAACTGCGATCTCGATGATTCTGCACACTTCTAACAGAAGTCTCACAAAGATTATCGCAGAAAATGCATATCTCTGCTTGAAGCCCCTCGCAAACCAAGATATCTCCTGTTCTGCATATCCAACGAACTGTGGAGTGGTGAAAACCCCAGAAAACGTGTTTCTCGCATTACATTGCTCGAAAAGTGCGATCTCGATGATTCTGCATACTTCTAACAGAAGTCTCACCAAGATTATCGCAGAAAATACATATCTCTGCTTGAAACCCCACGAAAACCAAATTATCGACGGTTCTGAATATCATACGCACTGTGGAGTGGTGAAAACACCAGATAACGTGTTTCTCGCATTACATTGCTCGAAAAGTGCGATCTCGATGATTCAGCATACTTCGGACAGAAGTCTCACCAAGATTATCGCAGAAAATGCATATCTCAGCTCGAAACCCCAAGAAAACCAAGATACCTCCGGTGCTGCATATCAAACCAACTATGGAGTGGTGAAAACAACAGATAACGTGTTACTCGCATTAAATCGCTCGAAAAGTGCGATCTCGATGATTCTGCATACTTCTAACAGAAGTCTCACAAAGATTATGGCAGAAAATGCATATCTCTGCTTGAAACCCCTTGCAAACCAAGATATCTCCTGTTCTGCATATCCAACGAACTGTGGAGTGGTGAAAACCCCAGAAAACGTGTTTCTCGCATTACATTGCTCGAAAAGTGCGATCTCGATGATTAAGCATACTTCGGACAGAAGTCTCACCTAGATTATCGTAAAAAATGCATATCTCAGCTTGAAACCCCACGAAAACCAAGATGTCGCCGGTTCTGCATACCATACGCACTGTGGAGTGGTGAAAACACCAGATAACGTGTATCTCGCATTAAATAGCTCGAAAAGAGCGATCTCGATGATTCAGCATACTTCGGACAGAAGTCTCACCAAGATTATCGCAGAAAATGCATATCTCTGCTTGAAACCCCTCGCAAACCAAGATATCTCCTGTTCTGCATATCCAACGAACTGTGGAGTGGTGAAAACCCCAGAAAACGTGTTTCTCGCATTACATTGCTCGAAAAGTGCGATCTCGATGATTAAGCATACTTCGGACAGAAGTCTCACCTAGATTATCGTAAAAAATGCATATCTCTGCTTGAAACCCCTCGCAAACCAAGATATCTCCTGTTCTGCATATCCAACGAACTGTGGAGTGGTGAAAACCCCAGAAAACGTGTTTCTCGCATTAAATAGCACGAAAAGAGAGCTCTCGATGTTTCTGCATAATTCGGACAGATGTCTCACTAAGATTATAGCAGAAAATGCATATCTCAGCTTGAAACCCCACGAAAACCAAGATATCGCAGGTTCTGAATATCATACGCACTGTGGAGTGGTGAAAATACCAGATAACGGGTTTCTCGCATTACATTGCTCGAAAAGTGCGATCTCGATGATTAAGCATACTTCGGACAGAAGTCTCACCAAGATTATCGTAAAAAATGCATATCTCAGCTTGAAACCCCATGAAAACCAAGATATCGCCGGTTCTGCATACCATACGCACTGTGGAGTGGTGAAAACCCCAGATAACGTGTTACTCGCATTAAATAGCTCGAAAAGTGCGATCTCGATGATTAAGCATACTTCGGGCAGAAGTCTCACCAAGATTATCGTAAAAAATGCATATCTCAGCTTGAAACCCCACGAAAACCAAGATATCGCCGGTTCTGCTTACCATACGCACTGTGGAGTGGTGACAACACCAGATAACGTGTTTTTCGCATTAAATAGATCGAAACGAGCGATCTCGATGATTCTGCATACTTCGGACAGAAGTCTCACCAAGATTATCGTAAAAAATGCATGTCTCAGCTTGAAAGACCACGAAAACCAAGATAACGCCGGTGCTGCATACCATACGCACTGTGGAGTGGTGAAAACACCAGATAACGGGTTTCTCGCATTAAATAGCTCGAAAAGTGCGATTTCGATGATTCTGCATACTTCAAACAGAAGTCTCACCAAGATTATCGCAGAAAATGCATATCTCTGCACGAAACCCCACGCAAACCAAGATATCGCTGTGTTCTGCATATCCAACGCACTGTGGAGTGGTGAAAACACCAGATAACGTGTTTCTCGCATTAAATAGCTCGAAAAGTGCGATCTCGATGATTCTGCACACTTCTAACAGAAGTCTCACCAAGATTATCGCAGAAAATGCATCTCTCTGCTTGAAACCCCACGCAAACCAAGATATCTCCTTTTCTGCATATCCAACGAACTGTGGAGTGGTGAAAACCCCAGAAAACGTGTTTCTCGCATTAAATACCTCCAATCGAGCGATCTCGATGATTCTGCATACTTCGCACAGAAGTCTCACCAAGATTATCGTAAAAAATGCATATCTCAGCTTGAAACCCCATGAAAACCAAGATATCGCCGGTTCTGCATACCATACGCACTGTGGAGTGGTGAAAACACCAGATAACGTGTTACTCGCATTAAATCGCTCGAAAAGTGCGATCTCGATGATTAAGCATACTTCGGACAGAAGTCTCACCAAGATTATCGTAAAAAATGCATATCTCAGCTTGAAACCCGGCGAAAACCAAAATATCTCCGGTTCTGCATATCAAACGCACTATGAAGTGGTGAAAACACCAGATAACGTGTTTCTCGCATTAAATAGCTCGAAAAGTGCGATCTCGATGATTCTGCATACTTCTAACAGAAGTCTCACCAAGATTATCGCAGAAAATGCATACCTCTGCTTGAAACCCCACGAAAACCAAAATATCTCCGGTTCTGCATATCCAACGCTCTGTGGAGTGGTGAAAACCCCAGAAAACGTGTTTCTCGAATTAAATAGCTCGAAAAGAGCGCTCTCGATGTTTCTGCATATTGCGGACAGATGTCTCACCAAGCTTATCGTAGAAAATGCATATCTCAGCTTGAAACCCGACGAAAACCAAAATATCTCCGGTTCTGCAAATCCAACGCACCGTGGAGTGGTGAAAACACCAGATAACGTGTTTCCCGCATTCAATAGCTCGAAACGAGCGATCTCGATGATTAAGCATACTTCGGACAGAAGTCTCACCAAGATTATCGCAGAAAATGCATATCTCAGCTTGAAACCCCACGAAAACCAAGATATCGCTGGTTCTGCATATCAAACGCACTGTGGTGTGCTGAAAATGACAGATAACTTTGTTTCTCACATTAAATAGCTCGAATCGAGCGATCTCGATGATTCTGCATACTATTGACAGAAGTCTCACCAAGATTATCGCAGAAAATGCATATCTCTGCACGAAACCCCACGCAAACCAAGATATCGCTGTGTTCTGCATATCAAACGCACTGTGGAGTGGTGAAAACACCAGATATCGTGTTTCTCGCATTAAATAGCTCGAAAAGTGCGATCACGATGATTCTGCACACTTCTAACAGAAATCTCACCAAGATTATCGCAGAAAATGCATCTCTCTGCTTGAAACCCCACGCAAACCAAGATATCTCCTGTTCTGCATATCCAACGAACTGTGGAGTGGTGAAAACCACAGAAAACGTGTTTCTCGCATTAAATACCTCCAATCGAGCGATCTCGATGATTCTGCATACTTCGCACAGAAGTCTCACCAAGATTATCGCAGAAAATGCATGTCTCATCTTGAAACCCCACGAAAACCAATATATTGCCGGTTCTGCATATCCAACGAACTGTGGAGTGGTGAAAACCCCAGAAAACCTGTTTCTCGCATTGAATAGATCGAAAAGAGCGCTCTCGATGTTTCTGCATACTTCGAACAGGTGTCTCACCAAGCTTATCGTTGAAAGTGCATATCTCAGCTTGAAACCCGACGAAAACCAAAATATCTCCGGTTCTGCATATCAAACGCACTATGAAGTGGTGAAAACACCAGATAACGTGTTTCTCGCATTAAATAGCTCGAAAAGTGCGATCTCGATGATTCTGCATAGTTCTAACAGAAGTCTCACCAAGATTATCGCAGAAAATGCATACCTCTGCTTGAAACCCCACGAAAACCAAAATATCTCCGGTTCTGCATATCCAACGCACTGTGGAGTGGTGAAAACCCCAGAAAACGTGTTTCTCGCATTAAATAGCTCGAAAAGAGCGCTCTCGATGTTTCTGCATATTTCGGACAGATGTCTCACCAAGCTTATCGTAGAAAATGCATATCTCAGCTTGAAACCCGACGAAAACCAAAATATCTCCGGTTCTGCAAATCCAACGCACCGTGGAGTGGTGAAAACACCAGATAACGTGTTTCCCGCATTCAATAGCTCGAAATGAGCGATCTCGATGATTAAGCATACTTCGGACAGAAGTCTCACCAAGATTATCGCAGAAAATGCATATCTCAGCTTGAACCCTGACGAAAGCCAAAATGTCGCCGGTTCTGCATATCAAACGCACTGTGGAGTGGTGAAAACACTAGATAACGTGTTTCTCTCATTAAATAGCTCGAAAAGAGCGATCCCGATGATTCTGCATACTTCTGACAGAAGTCTCACCAAGATAATCGCAGAAAATGCATATCTCAGCTGGAAACACCACGAAAATCAAGATATCGCCGGTTCTGCATATCAAACGCACTGTGGAGTGTTGAAAACACCAGATAACGTGATTCTCGCATTAAATAGCTCGAAAAGAGCGATCTGGATGATTCTGCATACTTCTGACAGAAGACTCACCAACATTATAACAGAAAATGCATATCTCAGCTCGAAACCTCACGAAAATCAAGATGTCGCCGGTTCTGCATTTCAAACGCACTGTGGAGTGATGAAAACAACCAGATAACGTGTTTCTCGCATTAAATAGCTCGAAAAGAGCGTTCTCGAAGATTCTGCATACTTCTGACAGAAGTTTCTCCAAGATTATCGTAGAAAATGCATATCTCAGCTTGATACCCGAAGAAAGCCAAGATGTCGCCGGTTCTGCATATCAAACGCACTGTGGAGTGGTGAAAACCACAGATTACGTGATTTTCGCATTAAATAGCTCGAAAAGAGCGATCCCGATGATTCTGCATACTTATGACTGAAGTCTCACCAATATTATCGCAGAAAATGCATATCTCAGCTTGAAACCTCACGAAAATCAAGATGTAGCCGGTTCTGCATATCAAACACACTGTGGAATGTTGAAAACTGCAGAGAACTTGTTTTTTCGCATTAAATAGCTCGAAACGAGCGATCCCGATAATTCTGCATACTTCTGACAGACGTCTCACCTAGATTATCGTAGAAAATGCATATCTCAGCTTGATACCCGACGAAAGCCAAGATGTCGCCGGTTCTGCATATCAAACGCACTGTGGAGTGGTGAAAACACCAGAAAACTTGTTTTTTCGCATTAAATAGCTCGAAACTAGCGATCCCGATGATTCTGCATACTTTTGACAGAAGTCTCACCATTATTATCGTAGAAAATGCATATCTCAACTTGAAACCTCACGAAAACCAAGTTATCTCCGGTTCTGCACATCAAACGTACTGTGGAGTGGTGAAAACACCAGAAAACGTATTTCTCGCATTAAGTTGCTCGAATAGAGCGTTCTCGAAGATTCTGCATACTTCTGACAGACGTCTCACCTAGATTATCGCAGAAAATGCATATCTCAGCTTGAAACCTCACGAAAACCAAGTGATCTCCGGTTCTGCACATCAAACGTACCGTGGAGTGGTGAAAACACCAGAAAACGTGTTTCGCGCATTCGGTTGCTCGCAAAGAGCGTTCTCGAAGATTCTGCATACTTCTGACAGAAGTCTCACCAAGATTATCGCAGAAAATGCATGTCTCAGCTTGATACCCGACGAAAGCCAAGATGTCGTCGGTTCTGCATATCAAAGGCACTGTGGAGTGGTGAAATCACCAGATAACGGGATTCTCGCACTAAATAGCTCGAAACGAGCGATCTCGACCTTTCTGCATACTTCTGACTGAAGTCTCACCAAGATTATCGCAGAAAATGCATATCTCAGCTTGAAACCTCACGAAAACCAAGTTATCTCCGGTTCTGCCCATCAAACGTACTGTGGAATGTTGAAAACACCAGAAAACTTGTTTTTTCGCATTAAATAGCACGAAACGAGCGATCTAGATGTTTCTGCATACCTCTGACTGAAGTCTCACCAAGATTATCGCAGAAACTGCATATCCCAGCTTGAAACCCAACCGAAACCAAGATATCTCCGGTTCTGCATGTCAAACGCACTGTGGAGTGGTGAAAACACCAGAAAACGTGTTTCTCGCATTAAGTTGCTCGAAAAGAGTGTTCTCGAAGATTCTGCATACTTCTGACAGACGTCTCACCTAGATTATCGCAGGAAATGCATATCTCAGCTTGAAACCTCACGAAAACCAAGTGATCTCCGGTTCTGCACATCAAACGTACTGTGGAATGTTGAAAACACCAGAGGACTTGTTTTTTCGCATTAAATAGCACGAAACGAGCGATCTAGATGTTTCTGCATACCTCTGACTGAAGTCTCACCAAGATTATCGCAGAAACTGCATATCCCAGCTTGAAACCCGACCGAAACCAATATATCTTCGGTTCTGCATGTCAAACGTACTGTGGAGTGCTGAATACACCAGAAAGCGTGTTTGTCGCATTAAATAGCTCGAAAAGAGCGATCTAGATGATTCTGCATACTTCTGACAGATGACTCACCAAGATTATCGCAGAAAATGCATATCTCAGATGGAAACACCACGAAAATCAAGATATCGCCGGTTCTGCATATCAAACGCACTGTGGAATGTTGAAAACACAAGAAAACTTGTTTTTTCGCATTAAATAGCACGAAACGAGCGATCTAGATGTTTCTGCATACCTCTGACTGAAGTCTCACCAAGATTATCGCAGAAACTGCATATCCCAGCTTGAAACCCGACCGAAACCAAGATATCTCCGGTTCTGCATGTCAAACGCACTGTGGAGTGGTGAAAACACCAGATAACGTGTATCTCACATTAAATTGCTCGAAAAGAGCGATCTCGATGATTCTGCACACTTAGGACAGAAGTCTCACCAAGATTATCGCAGAAAATGCATATCTCAGCTTGAACCCTGACGAAAGCCAAGATGTCGCCGGTTCTGCATATCAAACGCACTGTGGAGTGGTGAAAACCACAGATAACGTGATTTTCGCATTAAATAGCTCGAAAAGAGCGATCCCGATGATTCTGCATACTTATGACTGAAGTCTCACCAATATTATCGCAGAAAATGCATATCTCAGCTTGAAACCTCACGAAAATCAAGATGTAGCCGGTTCTGCATATCAAACACACTGTGGAATGTTGAAAACTCCAGAAAACTTGTTTTTTCGCATTAAATAGCTCGAAACGAGCGATCCCGATAATTCTGCATACTTCTGACAGACGTCTCACCTAGATTATCGCAGAAAATGCATATCTCAGCTTGAAACCTCACGAAAACCAAGTGATCTCCGGTTCTGCACATCAAACGTACCGTGGAGTGGTGAAAACACCAGAAAACGTGTTTCGCGCATTAGGTTGCTCGAAAAGAGCGTTCTCGAAGATTCTGCATACTTCTGACAGAAGTCTCACCAAGATTATCGCAGAAAATGCATGTCTCAGCTTGATACCCGACGAAAGCCAAGATGTCGTCGGTTCTGCATATCAAAGGCACTGTGGAGTGGTGAAATCACCAGATAACGGGATTCTCGCACTAAATAGCTCGAAACGAGCGATCTCGACCTTTCTGCATACTTCTGACTGAAGTCTCACCAAGATTATCGCAGAAAATGCATATCTCAGCTTGAAACCTCACGAAAACCAAGTTATCTCCGGTTCTGCCCATCAAACGTACTGTGGAATGTTGAAAACACCAGAGGACTTGTTTTTTCGCATTAAATAGCACGAAACGAGCGATCTAGATGTTTCTGCATACCTCTGACTGAAGTCTCACCAAGATTATCGCAGAAACTGCATATCCCAGCTTGAAACCCGACCGAAACCAATATATCTTCGGTTCTGCATGTCAAACGTACTGTGGAGTGCTGAATACACCAGAAAGCGTGTTTGTCGCATTAAATAGCTCGAAAAGAGCGATCTAGATGATTCTGCATACTTCTGACAGAAGACTCACCAAGATTATCGCAGAAAATGCATATCTCAGCTGGCAACACCACGAAAATCAAGATATCGCCGGTTCTGCATATCAAACGCACTGTGGAATGTTGAAAACACAAGAAAACTTGTTTTTTCGCATTAAATAGCACGAAACGAGCGATCTAGATGTTTCTGCATACCTCTGACTGAAGTCTCACCAAGATTATCGCAGAAACTGCATATCCCAGCTTGAAACCCGACCGAAACCAAGATATCTCCGGTTCTGCATGTCAAACGCACTGTGGAGTGGTGAAAACACCAGATAACGTGTATCTCACATTAAATTGCTCGAAAAGAGCGATCTCGATGATTCTGCACACTTAGGACAGAAGTCTCACCAAGATTATCGCAGAAAATGCATATCTCAGCTTGAACCCTGACGAAAGCCAAGATGTCGCCGGTTCTGCATATCAAACGCACTGTGGAGTGGTGAAGACACCAGGTAACGAGATTCTCGCATTAAATAGCTCGAAAAGAGCGATCTAGATGATTTTGCATACTTCTGACAGAAGACTCACCAACATAGTAACAGAAAATGCATATCTCAGCTCGAAACCTCACGAAAATCAAGATGTCGCCGGTTCTGCACTTCAAACGCACTGCGGAGTGATGAAAACAACCAGATAACGTGTTTCTCGCATTAAGTTGCTCGAATAGAGCGTTCTCGAAGATTCTGCATACTTCTGACAGACGTCTGACCTAGATTATCGCAGAAAATGCATATCTCAGCTTGAAACCTCACGAAAACCAAGTGATCTCCGGTTCTGCACATCAAACGTACCGTGGAGTGGTGAAAACACCAGAAAACGTGTTTCGCGCATTAGGTTGCTCGAAAAGAGCGTTCTCGAATATTCTGCATACTTCTGACAGAAGTCTCACCAAGATTATCGCAGAAAATGCATGTCTCAGCTTGATACCCGACGAAAGCCAAGATGTCGTCGGTTCTGCATATCAAAGGCACTGTGGAGTGGTGAAATCACCAGATAACGGGATTCTCGCACTAAATAGCTCGAAACGAGCGATCTCGACCTTTCTGCATACTTCTGACTGAAGTCTCACCAAGATTATCGCAGAAAATGCATATCTCAGCTTGAAACCTCACGAAAACCAAGTTATCTCCGGTTCTGCCCATCAAACGTACTGTGGAATGTTGAAAACACCAGAAAACTTGTTTTTTCGCATTAAATAGCACGAAACGAGCGATCTAGATGTTTCTGCATACCTCTGACTGAAGTCTCACCAAGATTATCGCAGAAACTGCATATCCCAGCTTGAAACCCGACCGAAACCAATATATCTTCGGTTCTGCATGTCAAACGTACTGTGGAGTGCTGAATACACCAGAAAGCGTGTTTGTCGCATTAAATAGCTCGAAAAGAGCGATCTAGATGATTCTGCATACTTCTGACAGAAGACTCACCAAGATTATCGCAGAAAATGCATATCTCAGCTGGCAACACCACGAAAATCAAGATATCGCCGGTTCTGCATATCAAACGCACTGTGGAATGTTGAAAACACCAGAAAACTTGTTTTTTCGCATTAAATAGCACGAAACGAGCGATCTAGATGTTTCTGCATACCTCTGACTGAAGTCTCACCAAGATTATCGCAAAAACTGCATATCCCAGCTTGAAACCCGACCGAAACCAAGATATCTCCGGTTCTGCATGTCAAACGCACTGTGGAGTGGTGAAAACACCAGATAACGTGTATCTCACATTAAATTGCTCGAAAAGAGCGATCTCGATGATTCTGCACACTTAGGACAGAAGTCTCACCAAGATTATCGCAGAAAATGCATATCTCAGCTTGAACCCTGACGAAAGCCAAGATGTCGCCGGTTCTGCATATCAAACGCACTGTGGAGTGGTGAAGACACCAGGTAACGAGATTCTCGCATTAAATAGCTCGAAAAGAGCGATCTAGATGATTTTGCATACTTCTGACAGAAGACTCACCAACATAATAACAGAAAATGCATATCTCAGCTCGAAACCTCACGAAAATCAAGATGTCGCCGGTTCTGCACTTCAAACGCACTGCGGAGTGATGAAAACAACCAGATAACGTGTTTCTCGCATTAAATAGCTCGAAAAGAGCGTTCTCGAAGATTCTGCATACTTCTGACAGAAGTTTCTCCAAGATTATCGTAGAAAATGCATATCTCAGCTTGATACCCGACGAAAGCCAAGATGTCGCCGGTTCTGCATATCAAACGCACTGTGGAGTGGTGAAAACCACAGATAACGTGATTTTCGCATTAAATAGCTCGAAAAGAGCGATCCCGATGATTCTGCATACTTTTGACAGAAGTCTCACCAAGATTATGGTAGAAAATGCATTACTCAGCTTGAACCCTGACGAAATCCAAGATGTCGCCGGTTCTGCATATCAAACGCACTGTAGAGTGGGGAAAACACCTGATAACGTGTTTCTCGCATTAAGTAGCTCGGAAAGAGCGATCTCGAAGATTCTGCATACTTCTGACAGAAGTTTCACCAAGATTATCGTAGAAAACGCATATCTCAGCTTGATACCCGACGAAAGCCAAGATGTCGCCGGTTCTGCATATCAAACGCACTGTGGAGTGGTGAAAACACCAGAAAACTTGTTTTTTCGCTTTAAATAGCTCGAAAAGAGCGATCTAGATGATTCTTCATACTTCTGACTGAAGTCTCACCAATATTATCGCAGAAAATGCATATCTCAGCTTGAAACCTCACGAAAATCAAGATGTCGCCGGTTCTGCATATCAAACACACTGTGGAATGTTGAAAACTCCAGAAAACTTGTTTTTTCGCATTAAATAGCTCGAAACGAGCGATCCCGATGATTCTGCATACTGTTGACAGAAGTCTCACCATTATTTTCGTAGAAAATGCATATCTCAGCTTGAAACCTCACGAAAACCAAGTTATCTCCGGTTCTGCACATCAAACGTACTGTGGAGTGGTGAAAACACCAGAAAACGTGTTTCTCGCATTAAGTTGCTCGAAAAGAGCGTTCTCGAAGATTCTGCATACTTCTGACAGACGTCTCACCTAGATTATCGCAGAAAATGCATATCTCAGCTTGAATCCTCACGAAAACCGAGTGATCTCCGGTTCTGCACATCAAACGTACCGTGGAGTGGTGAAAACACCAGAAAACGTGTTTCGCGCATTAGGTTGCTCGAAAAGAGCGTTCTCGAAGATTCTGCATACTTCTGACAGAAGTCTCACCAAGATAATCGCAGAAAATGCATGTCTCAGCTTGATACTCGACGAAATCCAAGATGTCGTCGGTTCTGCATATCAAAGGCACTGTGGAGTGGTGAAATCACCAGATAAAGTGATTCTCGCACTAAATAGCTCGAAACGAGCGATCTCGACCATTCTGCATACTTCTGACTGAAGTCTCACCAAGATTATCGCAGAAATTGCATATCTCAGCTTGAAACCTCACGAAAACCAAGTTATATCCGGTTCTGCCCATCAAACGTACTGTGGAATGTTGAAAACACCAGAAGACTTGTTTCGCGCATTAGGTTGCTCGAAAAGAGCGTTCTCGAAGATTCTGCATTCTTCTGACAGAAGTCTCACCAAGATTATCGTAGAAAATGCATATCTCAGCTTGAAACCCGACCGAAACCAAGATATCTTCGGTTCTGCATGTCAAACGTACTGTGGAGTGCTGAATACACCATAAAGCGTGTTTGTCGCATTAAATCGCTCGAAAAGAGCGATCTAGATGATTCTGCATACTTCTGACAGACGTCTCACCTAGATTATCGCAGAAAATGCATATCTCAGCTTGAAACCTCACGAAAACCAAGTGATCTCCGGTTCTGCACATCAAACGTACCGTGGAGTGGTGAAAACACCAGAAAACGTGTTTCGCACATTAGGTTGCTCGAAACGAGCGATCTAGATGTTTCTGCATACCTCTGACTGAAGTCTCACCAAGATTATCGTAGAAAATGCATATCTCAGCTTGATACCCGACGAAAGCCAAGATGTCGCCGGTTCTGCATATCAAACGCACTGTGGAGTGGTGAAAACCACAGATAACGTGATTTTCGCATTAAATAGCTCGAAAAGAGCGATCCCGATGATTCTGCATACTTTTGACAGAAGTCTCACCAAGATTATGGTAGAAAATGCATTACTCAGCTTGAACCCTGACGAAATCCAAGATGTCGCCGGTTCTGCATATCAAACGCACTGTAGAGTGGGGAAAACACCTGATAACGTGTTTCTCGCATTAAGTAGCTCGGAAAGAGCGATCTCGAAGATTCTGCATACTTCTGACAGAAGTTTCACCAAGATTATCGTAGAAAACGCATATCTCAGCTTGATACCCGACGAAAGCCAAGATGTCGCCGGTTCTGCATATCAAACGCACTGTGGAGTGGTGAAAACACCAGAAAACTTGTTTTTTCGCTTTAAATAGCTCGAAAAGAGCGATCCCGATGATTCTTCATACTTCTGACTGAAGTCTCACCAATATTATCGCAGAAAATGCATATCTCAGCTTGAAACCTCACGAAAATCAAGATGTCGCCGGTTCTGCATATCAAACACACTGTGGAATGTTGAAAACTCCAGAAAACTTGTTTTTTCGCATTAAATAGCTCGAAACGAGCGATCCCGATGATTCTGCATACTGTTGACAGAAGTCTCACCATTATTATCGTAGAAAATGCATATCTCAGCTTGAAACCTCACGAAAACCAAGTTATCTCCGGTTCTGCACATCAAACGGACTGTGGAGTGGTGAAAACACCAGAAAACGTGTTTCTCGCATTAAGTTGCTCGAAAAGAGCGTTCTCGAAGATTCTGCATACTTCTGACAGACGTCTCACCTAGATTATCGCAGAAAATGCATATCTCAGCTTGAAACCTCACGAAAACCAAGTGATCTCCGGTTCTGCACATCAAACGTACCGTGGAGTGGTGAAAACACCAGAAAACGTGTTTCGCGCATTAGGTTGCTCGAAAAGAGCGATCTCGAAGATTCTGCATACTTCTGACAGAAGTCTCACCAAGATAATCGCAGAAAATGCATGTCTCAGCTTGATACCCGACGAAAGCCAAGATGTCGTCGGTTCTGCATATCAAAGGCACTGTGGAGTGGTGAAATCACCAGATAACGTGATTCTCGCACTAAATAGCTCGAAACGAGCGATCTCGACCTTTCTGCATACTTCTGACTGAAGTCTCACCAAGATTATCGCAGAAATTGCATATCTCAGCTTGAAACCTCACGAAAACCAAGTTATCTCCGGTTCTGCCCATCAAACGTACTGTGGAATGTTGAAAACACCAGAAGACTTGTTTCGCGCATTAGGTTGCTCGAAAAGAGCGTTCTCGAAGATTCTGCATTCTTCTGACAGAAGTCTCACCAAGATTATCGTAGAAAATGCATATCTCAGCTTGAAACCCGACCGAAACCAAGATATCTTCGGTTCTGCATGTCAAACGTACTGTGGAGTGCTGAATACACCAGAAAGCGTGTTTGTCGCATTAAATCGCTCGAAAAGAGCGATCTAGATGATTCTGCATACTTCTGACAGACGTCTCACCTAGATTATCGCAGAAAATGCATATCTCAGCTTGAAACCTCACGAAAACCAAGAGATCTCCGGTTCTGCACATCAAACGTACCGTGGAGTGGTGAAAACACCAGAAAACGTGTTTCGCACATTAGGTTGCTCGAAACGAGCGATCTAGATGTTTCTGCATACCTCTGACTGAAGTCTCACCAAGATTATCGCAGAAACTGCATATCCCAGCTTGAAACCCGACCGAAACCAAGATATCTCCGGTTCTGCATGTCAAACGCACTGTGGAGTGGTGAAAACACCAGATAACGTGTATCTCACATTAAATTGCTCGAAAAGAGCGATCTCGATGATTCTGTACACTTCGGACAGAAGTCTCACCAAGATTATCGCAGAAAATGCATATCTCAGCTTGAAACCCCACGAAAACCAAGATATCTCCGGTGCTGCATATCAAACCAACTATGGAGTGGTGAAAACACCAGATAACGTGTTACTCGCATTAAATAGCTCGAAAAGTGCGATCTCGATGATTCTGCATACTTCTAACAGAAGTCTCACCAAGATTATCGCAGAAAATGCATATCTCTGCTTGAAACCCCACGCAAACCAAGATATCGCTGTGTTCTGCATATCAAACGCACTGTGGAGTGGTGAAAACACCAGATAACGTGTATCTCGCATTAAATAGCTCGAAAAGAGCGATCTCGATGTTTCTGCACACTTCAGACAGAAGTCTCATCAAGATTATCGCAGAAAATGCATATCTCAGCTTGAAACCCCACGAAAACCAAGATATCTCCGGTGCTGCATATCAAACCAACTATGGGGTGGTGAAAACACCAGATATCGTGTTACTCGCATTAAATAGCTCGAAAAGTGCGATCTCGATGATTCTGCATACTTCTAACAGAAGTCTCACCAAGATTATCGCAGAAAATGCATATCTCTGCTTGAAACCCCACGCAAACCAAGATATCGCTGTGTTCTGCATATCACACGCACTGTGGAGTGGTGAAAACACCAGATAACGTGTATCTCGCATTAAATAGCTCGAAAAGAGCGATCTCGATGATTCTGCACACTTCGGACCGAAGTCACACCAAGATTATCGCAGAAAATGCATATCTCAGCTTGAAACCCGACGAAAACCAAAATATCGCCGGCTCTGCATGTCAAACGCACTGTGCAGTGGTGAAAACACCAGATAAAGTGTTTCTCGCATTAGATAGCTCGAAAAGTGCGATCTCGATGATTAAGCATACTTCGGACAGAAGTCTCACCAAGATTATCGCAGAAAATGCATATCTCATCTTGAAACCCCACGATAACCAAGATATCGCTGGTTCTGCATCTCATACGCACTGTGGAGTGGTGAAAACACCAGATAACGTGTTTCTCGCATTAAATAGCTGGAAACGAGCGATCTCGATGATTAAGCATACTTCGGACAGAAGTCTCACAAAGATTATCGTAAAAAATGCATATCTCAGCTTGAAACCTCACGAAAACCAAGTTATCTCCGGTTCTGCCCATCAAACGTACTGTGGAATGTTGAAAACACCAGAAGACTTGTTTCGCGCATTAGGTTGCTCGAAAAGAGCGTTCTCGAAGATTCTGCATTCTTCTGACAGAAGTCTCACCAAGATTATCGTAGAAAATGCATATCTCAGCTTGAAACCCGACCGAAACCAAGATATCTTCGGTTCTGCATGTCAAACGTACTGTGAAGTGCTGAATACACCAGAAAGCGTGTTTGTCGCATTAAATAGCTCGAAAAGAGCGATCTAGATGATTCTGCATACTTCTGACAGACGTCTCACCTAGATTATCGCAGAAAATGCATATCTCAGCTTGAAACCTCACGAAAACCAAGTGATCTCCGGTTCTGCACATCAAACGTACCGTGGAGTGGTGAAAACACCAGAAAACGTGTTTCGCGCATTAGGTTGCTCGAAACGAGCGATCTAGATGTTTCTGCATACCTCTGACTGAAGTCTCACCAAGATTATCGCAGAAACTGCATATCCCAGCTTGAAACCCGACCGAAACCAAGATATCTCCGGTTCTGCATGTCAAACGCACTGTGGAGTGGTGAAAACACCAGAAAACGTGTTTCTCGCATTAAGTTGCTCGAAAAGAGCGTTCTCGAAGATTCTGCTTACTTCTGAGAGACGTCTCACCTAGATTATCGCAGAAAATGCATATCTCAGCTTGAAACCTCACGAAAACCAAGTGATCTCCGGTTCTGCACATCAAACGTACCGTGGAGTGGTGAAAACACCAGAAAACGTGTTTCGCGCATTAGGTTGCTCGAAAAGAGCGTTCTCGAAGATTCTGCATTCTTCTGACAGAAGTCTCACCAAGATTATCGTAGAAAATGCATATCTCAGCTTGAAACCCGACCGAAACCAAGATATCTTCGGTTCTGCATGTCAAACGTACTGTGGAGTGCTGAATACACCAGAAAGCGTGTTTGTCGCATTAAATAGATCGAAAAGAGCGATCTAGATGATTCTGCATACTTCTGACAGAAGACTCACCACGATTATCGCAGAAAATGCATATCTCAGCTGGCAACACCACGAAAATCAAGATATCGCCGGTTCTGCATATCAAACGCACTGTGGAATGTTGAAAACACCAGAAAACTTGTTTTTTCGCATTAAATAGCACGAAACGAGCGATCTAGATGTTTCTGCATACTTCTGACTGAAGTCTCACCAAGATTATCGCAGAAACTGCATATCCCAGCTTGAAACCCGACCGAAACCAAGATATCTCCGGTTCTGCATGTCAAACGCACTGTGGAGTGGTGAAAACACCAGATAACGTGTATCTCACATTAAATTGCTCGAAAAGAGCTATCTCGATGATTCTGCACACTTCGGACAGAAGTCTCACCAAGATTATCGCAGAAAATGCATATCTCAGCTTGAAACCCCACGAAAACCAAGATATCTCCGGTGCTGCATATCAAACCAACTATGGAGTGGTGAAAACACCAGATAACGTGTTACTCGCATTAAATAGCTCGAAAAGTGCGATCTCGATGATTCTGCATACTTCTAACAGAAGTCTCACCAAGATTATCGCAGAAAATGCATATCTCTGCTTGAAACCCCACGCAAACCAAGATATCGCTGTGTTCTGCATATCAAACGCACTGTGGAGTGGTGAAAACACCAGATAACGTGTATCTCGCATTAAATAGCTCGAAAAGAGCGATCTCGATGATTCTGCACACTTCAGACAGAAGTCTCATCAAGATTATCGCAGAAAATGCATATCTCAGCTTGAAACCCGACGAAAACCAAAATATCGCCAGCTCTGCATGTCAAACGCACTGTGCAGTGGTGAAAACACCAGATAAAGTGTTTCTCGCATTAGATAGCTCGAAAAGTGCGATCTCGATGATTAAGCATACTTCGGACAGAAGTCTCACCAAGATTATCGCAGAAAATGCATATTTCATCTTGAAACCCCACGATAACCAAGATATCGCTGGTTCTGCATCTCATACGCACTGTGGAGTGGTGAAAACACCAGATAACGTGTTTCTCGCATTAAATAGCTGGAAACGAGCGATCTCGATGATTAAGCATACTTCGGACAGAAGTCTCACAAAGATTATCGTAAAAAATGCATATCTCAGCTTGAAACCCCACGAAAACCAAAACATCTCCGGTTCTGCATATCCAACGCACTGTGGAGTGGTGAAAACACCAGATAACGTGTTTCTCGCATTCAATAGCTCGAAACGAGCGATCCCGATGATTCTGCATACTTATGACAGAAGTCTCACAAAGATTATGGTAGAAAATGCATTACTCAGCTTGAACCCTGGCGAAATCCAAGATGTCGCCGGTTCTGCATATCAAACGCACTGCAGAGTGGTGAAAACACCAGATAACGTGTTTCTCGCATTAAGTAGCTCGGGAAGAGCGATCCAGATGATTCTTCATACTTCTGACTGAAGTCTCACCAATATTATCGCTGAAAATGCATATCTCAGCTTCAAACCTCACGAAAATCAAGATGTCGCCGGTTCTGCATATCAAACGCACTGTGGAATGTTGAAAACTCCAGAAAGTTGTTTTTTCGCATTAAATAGCTCGAAACGAGCGATCCCGATGATTCTGCATACTTCTGACAGAAGTCTCACCATTATTATCGTAGAAAATGCATATATCAGCTTGAAACCTCACGAAAACCAAGTTATCTCCGGTTCTGCACATCAAACGTACCGTGGAGTTGTGAAAACAACAGAAAACGTGTTTCACGCATTAGGTTGCTCGAAAAGAGCGTTCTCGAAGATTCTGCATACTTCTGACAGAAGTCTCACCAAGATTATCGTAGAAAATGCATATCTCAGCTTGAAATCCGACCGAAACCAAGATATCTCCTGTTCTGCATATCCAACGAACTGTGGAGTGATGAAAACCTCAGAAAACGTGTTTCTCGCATTAAATAGCTCGAAAAGAGAGCTCTCGATGTTTCTGCATACTTCGGACAGATGTCTCACCAAGATTATCGCAGAAAATGCATATCTCAGCTTGAAACCCCACGAAAACCAAGATATCGCCGGTTCTGAATATCATACGCACTGTGGAGTGGTGAAAACACCAGATAACGTGTTTCTCGCATTCAATAGCTCGAAACGAGCGATCCCGATGATTCTGCATACTTTTGACAGAAGTCTCACCGAGATTATGGTAGAAAATGCATTACTCAGCTTGAACCCTGGCGAAATCCAAGATGTCGCCGGTTCTGCATATCAAACGCACTGCAGAGTGGTGAAAACACCAGATAACGTGTTTCTCGCATTAAGTAGCTCGGGAAGAGCGATCCAGATGATTCTTCATACTTCTGACTGAAGTCTCACCAATATTATCGCTGAAAATGCATATCTCAGCTTCAAACCTCACGAAAATCAAGATGTCGCCGGTTCTGCATATCAAACGCACTGTGGAATGTTGAAAACTCCAGAAAACTTGTTTTTTCGCATTAAATAGCTCTAAACGATCGATCCCGATGATTCTGCATACTTCTGACAGAAGTCTCACCATTATTATCGTAGAAAATGCATATATCAGCTTGAAACCTCACGAAAACCAAGTTATCTCCGGTTCTGCACATCAAACGTACCGTGGAGTGGTGAAAACACCAGAAAACGTGTTTCGTGCATTAGGTTGCTCGAAAAGAGCGTTCTCGAAGATTCTGCATACTTCTGACAGAAGTCTCACCAAGATTATCGGTGAAAATGCATGTCTCAGCTTGATACCAGACGAAAGCCAAGATGTCGTCGGTTCTGCATATCAAAGGCACTGTGGAGTGGTGAAAACACCAGAAAACGTGTTTCTCGCACTAAGTTGCTCGAAAAGAGCGTTCTCGAAGATTCTGCATACTTCTGACAGAAGTCTCACCAAGATTATCGTAGAAAATGCATATCTCAGCTTGAAATCCGACCGAAACCAAGATATCTCCTGTTCTGCATATCAAACGCACTGTGGAGTGGTGAAAACACCAGATAACGTGTATCTCGCATTAAATAGCTCGAAAAGAGCGATCTCGATGATTCTGCACACTTCTGACAGAAGTCTCATCAAGATTATCGCAGAAAATGCATATCTCAGCTTGAAACCCCACGAAAACCAAGATATCTCCGGTGCTGCATATCAAACCAACTATGGGGTGGTGAAAACACCAGATAACGTGTTACTCGCATTAAATAGCTCGAAAAGTGCGATCTCGATGATTCTGCATACTTCTAACAGAAGTCTCACCAAGATTATCGCAGAAAATGCATATCTCTGCTTGAAACCCCACGCAAACCAAGATATCGCTGTGTTCTGCATATCACACGCACTGTGGAGTGGTGAAAACACCAGATAACGTGTATCTCGCATTAAATAGCTCGAAAAGAGCGATCTCGATGATTCTGCACACTTCGGACAGAAGTCACACCAAGATTATCGCAGAAAATGCATATCTCAGCTTGAAACCCGACGAAAACCAAAATATCGCCGGCTCTGCATGTCAAACGCACTGTGCAGTGGTGAAAACACCAGATAAAGTGTTTCTCGCATTAGATAGCTCGAAAAGTGCGATCTCGATGATTAAGCATACTTCGGACAGAAGTCTCACCAAGATTATCGCAGAAAATGCATATCTCATCTTGAAACCCCACGATAACCAAGATATCGCTGGTTCTGCATCTCATACGCACTGTGGAGTGGTGAAAACACCAGATAACGTGTTTCTCGCATTAAATAGCTGGAAACGAGCGATCTCGATGATTAAGCATATTTCGGACAGAAGTCTCCCCACGATTATTGCAGAAAATGCTTATCTCTGCTTGAAACCCCACGTAAACCAAGATATCTCCTGGTCTGCATATCCAACGAACTGTGGATTGGTGAAAACCCCAGAAAACGTGTTTCTCGCATTAAATAGCTCGAAAAGAGCGCTCTCGATGCTTCTGCATACTTCGGACAGATGTCTCACCAAGCTTACCGTAGAAAATGCATATCTCAGCTTGAAACCCGACGAAAACGAAAATATCTCTGGTTCTGCATATCCAACGCACTGTGGAGTGGTGAAAACACCAGATAACGTGTTTCCCGCATTGAATAGCCAGAAACGAGCGATCTCGATTATTAAGCATACTTCGGACAGAAGTCTCACCAGGATTATCGCAGAAAATGCATATCTCAGCTTGAACCCTGACGAAAGCCAAGATGTCGCCGGTTCTGCATATCAAACGCACTGTGGAGTGGTGAAAACACCAGATAACGTGATTCTCGCATTAAATAGCTCGAAAAGAGCGATCTAGATGATTTTGCATACTTCTGACAGAAGACTCACCAACATTATAACAGAAAATGCATATCTCAGCTCGAAACCTCACGAAAATCAAGATGTCGCCGGTTCTGCATTTCAAACGCACTGTGGAGTGATGAAAACAACCAGATAACGTGTTTCTCGCATTAAATAGCTCGAAAAGAGCGTTCTCGAAGATTCTGCATACTGCTGACAGAAGTTTCTCCAAGATTATCGTAGAAAATGCATATCTCAGCTTGATACCCGACGAAAGCCAAGATGTCGCCGGTTCTGCATATCAAACGCACTGTGGAGTGGTGAAAACCACAGATAACGTGGTTTTCGCATTAAATAGCTCGAAAAGAGCGATCCCGATGATTCTGCATACTTTTGACAGAAGTCTCACCAAGATTATGGTAGAAAATGCATTACTCAGCTTGAACCCTGACGAAATCCAAGATGTCGCCGGTTCTGCATATCAAACGCACTGTAGAGTGGGGAAAACACCTGATAACGTGTTTCTCGCATTAAGTAGCTCGGAAAGAGCGATCTCGAAGATTCTGCATACTTCTGACAGAAGTTTCACCAAGATTATCGTAGAAAACGCATATCTCAGCTTGATACCCGACGAAAGCCAAGATGTCGCCGGTTCTGCATATCAAACGCACTGTGGAGTGGTGAAAACACCAGAAAACTTGTTTTTTCGCTTTAAATAGCTCGAAAAGAGCGATCTAGATGATTCTTCATACTTCTGACTGAAGTCTCACCAATATTATCGCAGAAAATGCATATCTCAGCTTGAAACCTCACGAAAATCAAGATGTCGCCGGTTCTGCATATCAAACACACTGTGGAATGTTGAAAACTCCAGAAAACTTGTTTTTTCGCATTAAATAGCTCGAAACGAGCGATCCCGATGATTCTGCATACTGTTGACAGAAGTCTCACCATTATTATCGTAGAAAATGCATATCTCAGCTTGAAACCTCACGAAAACCAAGTTATCTCCGATTCTGCACATCAAACGTACTGTGGAGTGGTGAAAACACCAGAAAACGTGTTTCTCGCATTAAGTTGCTCGAAAAGAGCGTTCTCGAAGATTCTGCATACTTCTGACAGACGTCTCACCTAGATTATCGCAGAAAATGCATATCTCAGCTTGAAACCTCACGAAAACCAAGTGATCTCCGGTTCTGCACATCAAACGTACCGTGGAGTGGTGAAAACACCAGACAACGTGTTTCGCGCATTAGGTTGCTCGAAAAGAGCGTTCTCGAAGATTCTGCATACTTCTGACAGAAGTCTCACCAAGATAATCGCAGAAAATGCATGTCTCAGCTTGATACCCGACGAAAGCCAAGATGTCGTCGGTTCTGCATATCAAAGCCACTGTGGAGTGGTGAAATCACCAGATAACGTGATTCTCGCACTAAATAGCTCGAAACGAGCGATCTCGACCTTTCTGCATACTTCTGACTGAAGTCTCACCAAGATTATCGCAGAAATTGCATATCTCAGCTTGAAACCTCACGAAAACCAAGTTATCTCCGGTTCTGCCCATCAAACGTACTGTGGAATGTTGAAAACACCAGAAGACTTGTTTCGCGCATTAGGTTGCTCGAAAAGAGCGTTCTCGAAGATTCTGCATTCTTCTGACAGAAGTCTCACCAAGATTATCGTAGAAAATGCATATATCAGCTTGAAACCCGACCGAAACCAAGATATCCTCGGTTCTGCATGTCAAACGTACTGTGAAGTGCTGAATACACCAGAAAGCGTGTTTGTCGCATTAAATAGCTCGAAAAGAGCGATCTAGATGATTCTGCATACTTCTGACAGTCGTCTCACCTAGATTATCGCAGAAAATGCATATCTCAGCTTGAAACCTCACGAAAACCAAGTGATCTCCGGTTCTGCACATCAAACGTACCGTGGAGTGGTGAAAACACCAGAAAACGTGTTTCGCGCATTAGGTTGCTCGAAACGAGCGATCTAGATGTTTCTGCATACCTCTGACTGAAGTCTCACCAAGATTATCGCAGAAACTGCATATCCCAGCTTGAAACCCGACCGAAACCAAGATATCTCCGGTTCTGCATGTCAAACGCACTGTGGAGTGGTGAAAACACCAGAAAACGTGTTTCTCGCATTAAGTTGCTCGAAAAGAGCGTTCTCGAAGATTCTGCTTACTTCTGACAGACGTCTCACCTAGATTATCGCAGAAAATGCATATCTCAGCTTGAAACCTCACGAAAACCAAGTGATCTCCGGTTCTGCACATCAAACGTACCGTGAAGTGGTGAAAACACCAGAAAACGTGTTTCGCGCATTAGGTTGCTCGAAAAGAGCGTTCTCGAAGATTCTGCATTCTTCTGACAGAAGACTCACCACGATTATCGCCGAAAATGCATATCTCAGCTGGCAACACCACGAAAATCAAGATATCGCCGGTTCTGCATATCAAACGCACTGTGGAATGTTGAAAACACCAGAAAACTTGTTTTTTCGCATTAAATAGCACGAAACGAGCGATCTAGATGTTTCTGCATACATCTGACTGAAGTCTCACCAAGATTATCGCAGAAACTGCATATCCCAGCTTGAAACCCGACCGAAACCAAGATATCTCCGGTTCTGCATGTCAAACGCACTGTGGAGTGGTGAAAACACCAGAAAACGTGTTTCTCGCATTAAGTTGCTCGAAAAGAGCGTTCTCGAAGATTCTGCTTACTTCTGACAGACGTCTCACCTAGATTATCGCAGAAAATGCATATCTCAGCTTGAAACCTCACGAAAACCAAGTGATCTCCGGTTCTGCACATCAAACGTACCGTGAAGTGGTGAAAACACCAGAAAACGTGTTTCGCGCATTAGGTTGCTCGAAAAGAGCGTTCTCGAAGATTCTGCACACTTCGGACAGAAGTCACACCAAGATTATCGCAGAAAATGCATATCTCAGCTTGAAACCCGACGAAAACCAAAATATCGCCGGCTCTGCATGTCAAACGCACTGTGCAGTGGTGAAAACACCAGATAAAGTGTTTCTCGCATTAGATAGCTCGAAAAGTGCGATCTCGATGATTAAGCATACTTCGGACAGAAGTCTCACCAAGATTATCGCAGAAAATGCATATCTCATCTTGAAACCCCACGATAACCAAGATATCGCTGGTTCTGCATCTCATACGCACTGTGGAGTGGTGAAAACACCAGATAACGTGTTTCTCGCATTAAGTAGCTCGAAAAGTGCGATCTCGATGATTCTGCATACTTCTAACAGAAGTCTCACCAAGATTATCGCAGAAAATGCATATCTCTGCTTGAAACCCCACGAAAACCAAAATATCTCCGGTTCTGCATATCAAACGCACTGTGGAATGTTGAAAACTCCAGAAAACTTGTTTTTTCGCATTAAATAGCTCGAAACGAGCGATCCCGATGATTCTGCATACTTCTGACAGAAGTCTCACCATTATTATCGTAGAAAATGCATATATCAGCTTGAAACCTCACGAAAACCAAGTTATCTCCGGTTCTGCACATCAAACGTACCGTGGAGTTGTGAAAACAACAGAAAACGTGTTTCACGCATTAGGTTGCTCGAAAAGAGCGTTCTCGAAGATTCTGCATACTTCTGACAGAAGTCTCACCAAGATTATCGTAGAAAATGCATATCTCAGCTTGAAATCCGACCGAAACCATGATATCTCCTGTTCTGCATATCCAACGAACTGTGGAGTGATGAAAACCCCAGAAAACGTGTTTCCCGCATTAAATAGCTCGAAAAGAGAGCTCTCGATGTTTCTGCATACTTCGGACAGATGTCTCACCGAGATTATGGTAGAAAATGCATTACTCAGCTTGAACCCTGGCGAAATCCAAGATGTCGCCGGTTCTGCATATCAAACGCACTGCAGAGTGGTGAAAACACCAGATAACGTGTTTCTCGCATTAAGTAGCTCGGGAAGAGCGATCCAGATGATTCTTCATACTTCTGACTGAAGTCTCACCAATATTATCGCTGAAAATGCATATCTCAGCTTCAAACCTCACGAAAATCAAGATGTCGTCGGTTCTGCATATCAAACGCACTGCAGAGTGGTGAAAACACCAGGTAACGTGTTTCTCGCATTCAATAGCTCGAAACGAGCGATCCCGATGATTCTGCATACTTATGACAGAAGTCTCACCAAGATTATGGTAGAAAATGCATTACTCAGCTTGAACCCTGGCGAAATCCAAGATGTCGCCGGTTCTGCATATCAAACGCACTGTGGAATGTTGAAAACTCCAGAAAACTTGTTTTTTCGCATTAAATAGCTCGAAACGAGCGATCCCGATGATTCTGCATACTTCTGACAGAAGTCTCACCATTATTATCGTAGAAAATGCATATATCAGCTTGAAACCTCACGAAAACCAAGTTATCTCCGGTTCTGCACATCAAACGTACCGTGGAGTTGTGATAACAACAGAAAACGTGTTTCACGCATTAGGTTGCTCGAAAAGAGCGTTCTCGAAGATTCTGCATACTTCTGACAGAAGTCTCACCAAGATTATCGTAGAAAATGCATATCTCAGCTTGAAATCCGACCGAAACCAAGATATCTCCTGTTCTGCATATCCAACGAACTGTGGAGTGATGAAAACCCCAGAAAACGTGTTTCTCGCATTAAATAGCTCGAAAAGAGAGCTCTCGATGTTTCTGCATACTTCGGACAGATGTCTCACCGAGATTATGGTAGAAAATGCATTACTCAGCTTGAACCCTGGCGAAATCCAAGATGTCGCCGGTTCTGCATATCAAACGCACTGCAGAGTGGTGAAAACACCAGATAACGTGTTTCTCGCATTAAGTAGCTCGGGAAGAGCGATCCAGATGATTCTTCATACTTCTGACTGAAGTCTCACCAATATTATCGCTGAAAATGCATATCTCAGCTTCAAACCTCACGAAAATCAAGATGTCGCCGGTTCTGCATATCAAACGCACTGTGGAATGTTGAAAACTCCAGAAAACTTGTTTTTTCGCATTAAATAGCTCGAAACGATCGATCCCGATGATTCTGCATACTTCTGACAGAAGTCTCACCATTATTATCGTAGAAAATGCATATATCAGCTTGAAACCTCACGAAAACCAAGTTATCTCCGGTTCTGCACATCAAACGTACCGTGGAGTGGTGAAAACACCAGAAAACGTGTTTCGTGCATTAGGTTGCTCGAAAAGAGCGTTCTCGAAGATTCTGCATACTTCTGACAGAAGTCTCACCAAGATTATCGGTGAAAATGCATGTCTCAGCTTGATACCAGACGAAAGCCAAGATGTCGTCGGTTCTGCATATCAAAGGCACTGTGGAGTGGTGAAAACACCAGAAAACGTGTTTCTCGCACTAAGTTGCTCGAAAAGAGCGTTCTCGAAGATTCTGCATACTTCTGACAGAAGTCTCACCAAGATTATCGTAGAAAATGCATATCTCAGCTTGAAATCCGACCGAAACCAAGATATCTCCTGTTCTGCATATCCAACGAACTGTGGAGTGATGAAAACCCCAGAAAACGTGTTTCTCGCATTAAATAGCTCGAAAAGAGAGCTCTCGATGTTTCTGCATACTTCGGACAGATGTCTCACCAAGATTATCGCAGAAAATGCATATCTCAGCTTGACACCCCACGAAAACCAAGATATCGCCGGTTCTGAATATCATACGCACTGAGGAGTGGTGAAAACACCAGATAACGTGTTTGTCGCACTAAATAGCTCGAAAAGTGCGATCTCGATGATTCTGCATACATCTAACAGAAGTCTCACCACGATTATTGCAGAAAATGCTTATCTCTGCTTGAAACCCCACGTAAACCAAGATATCTCCTGGTCTGCATATCCAACGAACTGTGGAGTGATGAAAACCCCAGAAAACGTGTTTCTCGCATTAAATAGCTCGAAAAGAGAGCTCTCGATGTTTCTGCATACTTCGGACAGATGTCTCACCAAGATTATCGCAGAAAATGCATATCTCAGCTTGACACCCCACGAAAACCAAGATATCGCCGGTTCTGAATATCATACGCACTGAGGAGTGGTGAAAACACCAGATAACGTGTTTGTCGCACTAAATAGCTCGAAAAGTGCGATCTCGATGATTCTGCATACATCTAACAGAAGTCTCACCACGATTATTGCAGAAAATGCTTATCTCTGCTTGAAACCCCACGTAAACCAAGATATCTCCTGGTCTGCATATCCAACGAACTGTGGAGTGGTGAAAACACCAGAAAACGTGTTTCTCGCATTAAGTTGCTCGAAAAGAGCGTTCTCAAAGATTCTGCATACTTCTGACAGACGTCTCACCTAGATTATCGCAGAAAATGCATATCTCAGCTTGAAACCTCACGAAAACCAAGTGATCTCCGGTTCTGCACATCAAACGTACCGTGGAGTGGTGAAAACACCAGAAAACGTGTTTCGCGCATTAGGTTGCTCGAAAAGAGCGTTCTCGAAGATTCTGCATACTTCTGACAGAAGTCTCACCAAGATAATCGCAGAAAATGCATGTCTCAGCTTGATACCCGACGAAAGCCAAGATATCGTCGGTTCTGCATATCAAAGGCACTGTGGAGTGGTGAAATCACCAGATAACGTGATTCTCGCACTAAATAGCTCGAAACGAGCGATCTCGACCTTTCTGCATACTTCTGACTGAAGTCTCACCAAGATTATCGCAGAAATTGCATATCTCAGCTTGAAACCTCAAGAAAACCAAGTTATCTCCGGTTCTGCCCATCAAACGTACTGTGGAATGTTGAAAACACCAGAAAACTTGTTTTTTCGCATTAAATAGCACGAAACGAGCGATCTAGATGTTTCTGCATACCTCTGACTGAAGTCTCACCAAGATTATCGCAGAAACTGCATATCCCTGCTTGAAACCCGTCCGAAACCAAGATATCTCCGGTTCTGCATGTCAAACGCACTGCAGAGTGGTGAAAACACCAGAAAACTTGTTTTTTCGCATTAAATAGCTAGAAACGAGCGATCCCGATGATTCTGCATACTTCTGACAGAAGACTCACCAAGATTATCGCAGAAAATGCATATCTCAGCTGGCAACACCACGAAAATCAAGATATCGCCGGTTCTGCATATCAAACGCACTGTGGAATGTTGAAAACACCAGAAAACTTGTTTTTTCGCATTAAATAGCACGAAACGAGCGATCTAGATGTTTCTGCATACCTCTGACTGTAGTCTCACCAAGATTATCGCAGAAACTGCATATCCCAGCTTGAAACCCGACCGAAACCAAGATATCTCCGGTTCTGCATGTCAAACGCACTGTGGAGTGGTGAAAACACCAGATAACGTATATCTCACATTAAATTGCTCGAAAAGAGCGATCTCGATGATTCTGCACACCACGTCAGAAGTCTCACCAAGATTATCGCAGAAAATGCATATCTCAGCTTGAACCCTGACGAAAGCCAAGATGTCGCCGGTTCTGCATATCAAACGCACTGTGGAGTGGTGAAAACCACAGATAACGTGATTTTCGCATTAAATAGCTCGAAAAGAGCGATCCCGATGATTCTGCATACTTTTGACAGAAGTCTCACCAAGATTATGGTAGAAAATGCATTACTCAGCTTGAACCCTGACGAAATCCAAGATGTCGCCGGTTCTGCATATCAAACGCACTGTAGAGTGGGGAAAACACCTGATAACGTGTTTCTCGCAATAAGTAGCTCGGAAAGAGCGATCTCGAAGATTCTGCATACTTCTGACAGAAGTTTCACCAAGATTATCGTAGAAAACGCATATCTCAGCTTGATACCCGACGAAAGCCAAGATGTCGCCGGTTCTGCATATCAAACGCACTGTGGAGTGGTGAAAACACCAGAAAACTTGTTTTTTCGCTTTAAATAGCTCGAAAAGAGCGATCTAGATGATTCTTCATACTTCTGACTGAAGTCTCACCAATATTATCGCAGAAAATGCATATCTCAGCTTGAAACCTCACGAAAATCAAGATGTCGCCGGTTCTGCATATCAAACACACTGTGGAATGCTGAAAACTCCAGAAAACTTGTTTTTTCGCATTAAATAGCTCGAAACGAGCGATCCCGATGATTCTGCATACTGTTGACAGATGTCTCACCATTATTATCGTAGAAAATGCATATCTCAGCTTGAAACCTCACGAAAACCAAGTTATCTCCGGTTCTGCACATCAAACGTACTGTGGAGTGGTGAAAACACCAGAAAACGTGTTTCCCGCATTAAGTTGCTCGAAAAGAGCGTTCTCGAAGATTCTGCATACTTCTGACAGACGTCTCACCTAGATTATCGCAGAAAATGCATATCTCAGCTTGAAACCTCACGAAAACCAAGTGATCTCCGGTTCTGCGCATCAAACGTACCGTGGAGTGGTGAAAACACCAGAAAACGTGTTTCGCGCATTAGGTTGCTCGAAAAGAGCGTTCTCGAAGATTCTGCATACTTCTGACAGAAGTCTCACCAAGATAATCGCAGAAAATGCATGTCTCAGCTTGAAACCTCACGAAAACCAAGTGATCTCCGGTTCTGCACATCAAACGTACCTTGGAGTGGTGAAAACACCAGAAAACGTGTTTCGCGCATTAAATAGCTCGAAAAGAGCGATCTAGATGATTCTGCATACTTCTGACAGAAGACTCACCAAGATTATCGCAGAAAATGCATATCTCAGCTGGCAACACCACGAAAATCAAGATATCGCCGGTTCTGCATATCAAACGCACTGTGGAATGTTGAAAACACCAGAAAACTTGTTTTTTCGCATTAAATAGCACGAAACGAGCGATCTAGATGTTTCTGCATACCTCTGACTGAAGTCTCACCAAGATTATCGCAGAAACTGCATATCCCAGCTTGAAACCCGACCGAAACCAAGATATCTCCGGTTCTGCATGTCAAACGCACTGTGGAGTGGTGAAAACACCAGAAAACGTGTTTCTCGCATTAAGTTGCTCGAAAAGAGAATTCTCGAAGATTCTGCTTACTTCTGACAGACGTCTCACCTAGATTATCGCTGAAAATGCATATCTCAGCTTGAAACCTCACGAAAACCAAGTGATCTCCGGTTCTGCACATCAAACGTACCGTGGAGTGGTGAAAACACCAGAAAACGTGTTTCGCGCATTAGGTTGCTCGAAAAGAGAATTCTCGAAGATTCTGCTTACTTCTGACAGACGTCTCACCTAGATTATCGTAGAAAATGCATATCTCTGCTTGAAACCCCACGTAAACCAAGATATCTCCTGGTCTGCATATCCAACGAACTGTGGATTGGTGAATACCCCAGAAAACGTGTTTCTCGCATTAAATAGCTCGAAAAGAGCGCTCTCGATGTTTCTGCATACTTCGGACAGATGTCTCGCCAAGCTTACCGTAGAAAATGCATATCTCAGCTTGAAACCCGACGAAAACGAAAATATCTTTGGTTCTGCATATCCAACGCACTGTGGAGTGGTGAAAACACCAGATAACGTGTTTCCCGCATTGAATAGCCAGAAACGAGCGATCTCGATTATTAAGCATACTTCGGACAGAAGTCTCACCAAGATTATCGCAGAAAATGCATATCTCAGCTTGAAACCCCACGAAAACCAAGATATCGCTGGTTCTGCATATCATACGCACTGTGAGGTGGTGAAAACACCAGATAACGTGTTTCTCGCATTAAATAACTGGAAACGAGCGATCTCGATGATTAAGCATACTTCGAACAGAAGTCTCACCAAGATTATCGCAGAAAATGCATATCTCTGCTTGAAACCCCACGAAAACCAAAATACCTCCGGTTCTGCATATCCAACGAACTGTGGATTGGTGAATACCCCAGAAAACGTGTTTCTCGCATTAAATAGCTCGAAAAGAGCGCTCTCGATGTTTCTGCATTCTTCTGACAGAAGTCTCACCAAGATTATCGTAGAAAATGCATATCTCAGCTTGAAACCCGACCGAAACCAAGATATCTTCGGTTCTGCATGTCAAACGTACTGCGGAGTGCTGATTACACCAGAAAGCGTGTTTGTCGCATTAAATAGCTCGAAAAGAGCGATCTAGATGATTCTGCATACTTCTGACAGAAGACTCACCAAGATAATCGCAGAAAATGCATGTCTCAGCTTGATACCTCACGAAAACCAAGTTATCTCCGGTTCTGCCCATCAAACGTACTGTGGAATGTTGAAAACACCAGAAAACTTGTTTTTTCGCATTAAATAGCACGAAACGAGCGATCTAGATGTTTCTGCATACCTCTGACTGAAGTCTCACCAAGATTATCGCAGAAACTGCATATCCCAGCTTGAAACCTCACGAAAACCAAGTGATCTCCGGTTCTGCACATCAAACGTACCGTGGAGTGGTGAAAACACCAGAAAACGTGTTTCGCGCATTAGGTTGCTCGAAAAGAGCGTTCTCGAAGATTCTGCATTCTTCTGACAGAAGTCTCACCAAGATTATCGTAGAAAATGCATATCTCAGCTTGAAACCCGACCGAAACCAAGATATCTTCGGTTCTGCATGTCAAACGTACTGCGGAGTGCTGAATACACCAGAAAGCGTGTTTGTCGCATTAAATAGCTCGAAAAGAGCGATCTAGATGATTCTGCATTCTTCTGACAGAAGTCTCACCAAGATAATCGCAGAAAATGCATGTCTCAGCTTGATACCCGACGAATGCCAAGATGTCGTCGGTTTGCATATCAAAGGCACTGTGGAGTGGTGAAATCACCAGATAACGTGATTCTCGCACTAAATAGCTCGAAGCGAGCGATCTCGACCTTTCTGCATACTTCTGACTGAAGTCTCACCAAGATTATCGCAGAAATTGCATATCTCAGCTTGAAACCTCACGAAAACCAAGTTATCTCCGGTTCTGCCTATCAAACGTACTGTGGAATGTTGAAAACACCAGAAAACTTGTTTTTTCGCATTAAATAGCACGAAACGAGCGATCTAGATGTTTCTGCATACCTCTGACTGAAGTCTCTCCAAGATTATCGCAGAAACTGCATATCCCAGCTTGAAACCCGACCGAAACCAAGATATCTCCGGTTCTGCATGTCAAACGCACTGTGGAGTGGTGAAAACACCAGAAAACGTGTTTCTCGCATTAAGTTGCTCGAAAAGAGAATTCTCGAAGGTTCTGCTTACTTCTGACAGACGTCTCACCTAGATTATCGCTGAAAATGCATATCTCAGCTTGAAACCTCACGAAAACCAAGTGATCTCCGGTTCTGCACATCAAACGTACCGTGGAGTGGTGAAAACACCAGAAAACGTGTTTCGCGCATTAGGTTGCTCGAAAAGAGAATTCTCGAAGATTCTGCTTACTTCTGACAGACGTCTCACCTAGATTATCGTAGAAAATGCATATCTCTGCTTGAAACCCCACGTAAACCAAGATATCTCCTGGTCTGCATATCCAACGAACTGTGGATTGGTGAATACCCCAGAAAACGTGTTTCTCGCATTAAATAGCTCGAAAAGAGCGCTCTCGATGTTTCTGCATACTTCGGACAGATGTCTCGCCAAGCTTACCGTAGAAAATGCATATCTCAGCTTGAAACCCGACGAAAACGAAAATATCTCTGGTTCTGCATATCCAACGCACTGTGGAGTGGTGAAAACACCAGATAACGTGTTTCCCGCATTGAATAGCCAGAAACGAGCGATCTCGATTATTAAGCATACTTCGGACAGAAGTCTCACCAAGATTATCGCAGAAAATGCATATCTCAGCTTGAAACCCCACGAAAACCAAGATATCGCTGGTTCTGCATATCATACGCACTGTGAGGTGGTGAAAACACCAGATAACGTGTTTCTCGCATTAAATAACTGGAAACGAGCGATCTCGATGATTAAGCATACTTCGAAAAGAAGTCTCACCAAGATTATCGCAGAAAATGCATATCTCTGCTTGAAACCCCACGCAAACCAAGATATCTCCTGGTCTGCATATCCAACGAACTGTGGATCGGAGAAAACCCCAGAAAACGTGTTTCTCGCATTAAATAGCTCGAAAAGAGCGATCTCGATGATTCTGCACACTTCGGACAGAAGTCTCACCAAGATTATCGCAGAAAATGCATATCTCAGCTTGAAACCCCACGAAAACCAAGATATCGCCGGATCTGCATATCATACGCACTGTGGAGTGGAGAAAACACCAGATAACGTGTTTCTCGCACTAAATAGCTCGAAAAGTGCGATCTCGATGATTCTGCACACTTCGGACAGAAGTCTCACCAAGATTATCGCAGAAAATCCATATCTCAGCTTGAAACCCCACGAAAACCAAGATATCGCCGGGTCTGCATATCATACGCACTGTGGAGTGGTGAAAACACCAGATAACGTGTTTCTCGCACTAAATAGCACGAAAAGAGCGCTCTCGATGTTTTTGCATACTTCGGACAGATGTCTCACCAAGCTTATCGTAGAAAATGCATATCTCAGCTTGAAACCCGACGAAAACGAAAATATCTCCGGTTCTGCATATCCAACGCACTGTGGAGTGGTGAAAACACCAGATAACGTGTTTCCCGCTTTCAATAGCCAGAAACGAGCGATCTCGATGATTAAGCATACTTCGGACAGAAGTCTCACCAAGATTATCGCAGAAAATGCATATCTCAGCTTGAGACCCCACGAAAACCAAGATATCGCTGGTTCTGCATATCATACGCACTGTGGAGTGGTGAAAACACCAGATAACGTGTTTCTCGCATTAAATAGCTGGAAACGAGCGATCTCGATGATTAAGCATACTTCGGACAGAAGTCTCACCAAGATTATCGCAGAAAATGCATATCTCAGCTTGAAACCCCACGAAAACCAAGATATCTCCGGTGCTGCATATCAAACCAACTATGGAGTGGTGAAAACACCAGATAACGTGTTACTCGCTTTAAATAGCTCGAAAAGTGCGATCTCGATGATTCTGCGTACTTCTAACAGAAGACTCACCACGATTATCGCAGAAAATGCATATCTCAGCTTGAAACCCCACGAAAACCAAGATATCGCTGGTTCTGCATATCATACGCACTGTGGAGTGGTGAAAACACCAGATAACGTGTTTCTCGCATTAAATAGCTGGAAACGAGCGATCTCGATGGTTAAGCATACTTCGGACAGAAGTCTCACCACGATTATTGCAGAAAATGCATATCTCTGCTTGAAACCCCACGTAAACCAAGATATCTCCTGGTCTGCATATCCAACGAACTGTGGATTGGGGAAAACCCCAGAAAACGTGTTTCTCGCATTAAATAGCTCGAAAAGATCGCTCTCGATGTTTCTGCATACTTCGGACAGATGTCTCACCAAGCTTATCGTAGAAAATGCATATCTCAGCTTGAAACCCGACGAAAACGAAAATATCTCTGGTTCTGCATATCCAACGCACTGTGGAGTGGTGAAAACACCAGATAACGTGTTTCCCGCATTGAATAGCCAGAAACGAGCGATCTCGATTATTAAGCATACTTCGGACAGAAGTCTCACCAAGATTATTGCAGAAAATGCATATCTCAGCTTGAAACCCCACGAAAACCAAGATATCGCTGGTTCTGCATATCATACGCACTGTGGAGTGGTGAAAACAACAGATAACGTGTTTCTCGCATTAAATAACTGGAAACGAGCGATCTCGATGATTAAGCATACTTCGAACCGAAGTCTCACCAAGATTATCGCAGAAAATGCATATCTCTGCTTGAAACCCCACGAAAACCAAAATACCTCCGGTTCTGCATATCCAACGCACTGTGGAGTGGTGAAAACACCAGATAACGTGTTTCTCGCATTCAATAGCTCGAAACGAGCGATCTCGATGATTAAGCATACTTCGGACAGAAGTCTCACCAAGATTAACGCAGAAAATGCATATCTCAGCTGGCAACACCACGAAAATCAAGATATCGCCGGTTCTGCATATCAAACGCACTGTGGAATGTTGAAAACACCAGAAAACTTGTTTTTTCGCATTAAATAGCACGAAACGAGCGATCTAGATGTTTCTGCATACCTCTGACTGAAGTCTCACCAAGATTATCGCAGAAACTGCATATCCCAGCTTGAAACCCGACCGAAACCAAGATATCTCCGGTTCTGCATGTCAAACGCACTGTGGAGTGGTGAAAACACCAGATAACGTGTATCTCACATTAAATTGCTCGAAAAGAGCGATCTCGATGATTCTGCACACTTAGGACAGAAGTCTCACCAAGATTATCGCAGAAAATGCATATCTCAGCTTGAACCCTGACGAAAGCCAAGATGTCGCCGGTTCTGCATATCAAACGCACTGTGGAGTGGTGAAAACCACAGATAACGTGATTTTCGCATTAAATAGCTCGACAAGAGCGATCCCGATGATTCTGCATACTTTTGACAGAAGTCTCACCAAGATTATCGCAGAAAATGCATATCTTAGCTTGAAACCCCACGAAAACCAAGATATCGCCGGATCTGCATATCATACGCACTGTGGAGTGGTGAAAACACCAGATAACGTGTTTCTCGCACTAAATAGCTCGAAAAGTGCGATCTCGATGATTCTGCACACTTCGGACAGAAGTCTCACCAAGATTATCGCAGAAAATCCATATCGCAGCTTGAAACCCCACGAAAACCACGATATCGCCGGATCTGCATATCATACGCACTGTGGAGTGGTGAAAACACCAGATAACGTGTTTCTCGCACTAAATAGCACGAAAAGAGCGCTCTCGATGTTTCTGTATATTTCGGACAGATGTCTCACCAAGCTTATCAAAGAAAATGCATATCTCATCTTGAAACCCCACGAAAACCAAGATATCGCCGGTGCTGCATATCCAACGAACTGTGGAGTGGTGAAAACCCCAGAAAACGTGTTTCTCGCATTAAATAGCTCGAAAAGAGCGCTCTCGATGTTTCTGCATACTTCGAACAGATGTCTCACCAAGCTTATCGTTGAAAATGCATATCTCAGCTTGAAACCCGACGAAAACCAAAATATCTCCGGTTCTGCATATCAAACGCACTACGGAGTGGTGAAAACACCAGATAACGTGTTTCTCGCATTAAATAGCTCGAAAAGTGCGATTCCGATGATTCTGCATACTTCTAACAGAAGTCTCACCAAGATAATCGCAGAAAATGCTTATCTCTGCTTGAAACCCCACGAAAACCAAGATATCGCCGGTTCTGCATATCATACGCACTGTGGATTGGTGAAAACTCCAGATAAGGTGTTTCTCGCATTACATTGCTCGAAAAGTGCGATCTCGATGATTAAGCATACTTCGGACAGAAGTCTCACCAAGATTATCGTAAAAAATGCATATCTCAGCTTGAAACCCCACGAAAACCAAGATATCGCCGGTTCTGCATATCAAACGCACGGTGGAGTGCTGAAAACACCAGAAAACGTGTTTTTCGCATTCAAAAGCACGAAAACAGCGATTTCGGTGATTCTGCACACTTGTAACAGCAGAATCGTGAAGATTATCACTGATAATGCATATCTCAGCTGGAAACGACAACGATACCGAAGATATGGCAGTTTCCGCATATCAAACGCACTGTGGAGTGCTGAAAACACCAGAAAACGTGTTTTTCGCATTCAATAGCACGAAAACAGCGATTTCGGTGATTCTGCACACTTGTAACGGCAGAATCATGAAGATTATCACTGAAAATGCATATCTCAGCTGGAAACAACAACGATACCGAAGATATCGTAGTTTCCGCATATCAAACGCACTGTGGAGTGCTGAAAACACCAGAAAACGTGTTTTTCGCATTCAAAAGCACGAAAACAGCGACTTCGGTGATTCTGCACACTTGTAACAGCAGAATCGTGAAGATTATCACTGAAAGTGCATATCTCAGCTGGAAACATAAACGATACCGAAGATATCGTAGTTTCCGCATATCAAACGCACTGTGGAGTGCTGAACACACCAGAAAACGTGTTTTTCGCATTCAAAAGCAGGAAATCAGCGATTTCGGTGATTCTGCACACTTGTAACAGCAGAATCGTGAAGATTATCACTGAAAGTGCATATCTCAGCTGGAAACAACAACGATACCGAAGATATCGCAGTTTCCGCATATCAAACGCCCTGTGGAGTGTTGAAAACACCAGAAAACGTGTTTTTCGCATTCAAAAGCACGAAAACAGCGATTTCTGTGATTCTGCACACTTGTAACAGCAGAATCATGAAGATTATCACTGATAATGCATATCTCAGCTGGAAACAACAACGATACCGAAGATATGGCAGTTTCCGCATATCAAACGCACTGTGGAGTGCTGAAAACACCAGAAAACGGGTTTTTCGCATTCAATAGCACGAAAACAGCGATTTCGGTGATTCTGCACACTTGTAACGGCAGAATCATGAAGATTATCACTGAAAATGCATATCTCAGCTGGAAACAACAACGATACCGAAGATATCGTAGTTTCCGCATATCAAACGCACTGTGGAGTGCTGAAAACACCAGAAAACGTGTTTTTCGCATTAAAAAGCACGAAAACAGCGATTTCGGTGATTCTGCACACTTGTAACAGCAGAATCGTGAAGATTATCACTGAAAATGCATATCTCAGCTGGAAACAACAACGATACCGAAGATATCGTAGTTTCCGCATATCAAACGCACTGTGGAGTGCTGAAAACACCAGAAAACGTGTTTTTCGCATTCAAAAGCACGAAAACAGCGATTTCGGTGATTCTGCACACTTGTAACAGCAGTATCGTGAAGATTATCACTGAAAGTGCATATCTCAGCTGGAAACAACAACGATACCGAAGATATCGTAGTTTCCGCATATCAAACGCACTGTGGAGTGCTGAACACACCAGAAAACGTGTTTTTCGCATTCAAAAGCACGAAAACAGCGACTTCGGTGATTCTGCACACTTGTAACAGCAGAATCGTGAAGATTATCACTGAAAGTGCATATCTCAGCTGGAAACAACAACGATACCGAAGATATCGCAGTTTCCGCATATCAAACGCACTGTGGAGTGCTGAACACACCAGAAAACGTGTTTTTCGCATTCAAAAGCACGAAAACAGCGATTTCGGTGATTCTGCACACTTGTAACAGCAGAATCGTGAAGATTATCACTGATAATGCATATCTCAGCTGGAAACGACAACGATACCGAAGATATGGCAGTTTCCGCATATCAAACGCACTGTGGAGTGCTGAAAACACCAGAAAACGTGTTTTTCGCATTCAAAAGCACGAAAACAGCGACTTCGGTGATTCTGCACACTTGTAACAGCAGAATCGTGAAGATTATCACTGAAAGTGCATATCTCAGCTGGAAACATAAACGATACCGAAGATATCGTAGTTTCCGCATATCAAACGCACTGTGGAGTGCTGAACACACCAGAAAACGTGTTTTTCGCATTCAAAAGCAGGAAAACAGCGATTTCGGTGATTCTGCACACTTGTAACAGCAGAATCGTGAAGATTATCACTGAAAGTGCATATCTCAGCTGGAAACAACAACGATACCGAAGATATCGCAGTTTCCGCATATCAAACGCACTGTGGAGTGTTGAAAACACCAGAAAACGTGTTTTTCGCATTCAAAAGCACGAAAACAGCGATTTCTGTGATTCTGCACACTTGTAACAGCAGAATCATGAAGATTATCACTGATAATGCATATCTCAGCTGGAAACAACAACGATACCGAAGATATGGCAGTTTCCGCATATCAAACGCACTGTGGAGTGCTGAAAACACCAGAAAACGGGTTTTTCGCATTCAATAGCACGAAAACAGCGATTTCGGTGATTCTGCACACTTGTAACGGCAGAATCATGAAGATTATCACTGAAAATGCATATCTCAGCTGGAAACAACAACGATACCGAAGATATCGTAGTTTCCGCATATCAAACGCACTGTGGAGTGCTGAAAACACCAGAAAACGTGTTTTTCGCATTCAAAAGCACGAAAACAGCGATTTCGGTGATTCTGCACACTTGTAACAGCAGAATCGTGAAGATTATCACTGAAAATGCATATCTCAGCTGGAAACAACAACGATACCGAAGATATCGTAGTTTCCGCATATCAAACGCACTGTGGAGTGTTGAAAACACCAGAAAACGTGTTTTTCGCATTCAAAAGCACGAAAACAGCGATTTCGGTGATTCTGCACACTTGTAACAGCAGTATCGTGAAGATTATCACTGAAAGTGCATATCTCAGCTGGAAACAACAACGATACCGAAGATATCGTAGTTTCCGCATATCAAACGCACTGTGGAGTGCTGAACACACCAGAAAACGTGTTTTTCGCATTCAAAAGCACGAAAACAGCGACTTCGGTGATTCTGCACACTTGTAACAGCAGAATCGTGAAGATTATCACTGAAAGTGCATATCTCAGCTGGAAACAACAACGATACCGAAGATATCGCAGTTTCCGCATATCAAACGCACTGTGGAGTGCTGAACACACCAGAAAACGTGTTTTTCGCATTCAAAAGCACGAAAACAGCGATTTCGGTGATTCTGCACACTTGTAACAGCAGAATCGTGAAGATTATCACTGAAAGTGCATATCTCAGCTGGAAACAACAACGATACCGACGATATCGCAGTTTCCGCATATCAAACGCACTGTGGAGTGTTGAAAACACCAGAAAACGTGTTTTTCGCATTCAAAAGCACGAAAACAGCGACTTCGGTGATTCTTCACACTTGTAACAGCAGAATCGTGAAGATTATCACTGAAAGTGCATATCTCAGCTGGAAACAACAACGATAACGAAGATATCGCAGTTTCCGCATATCAAACGCACTGTGGAGTGCTGAAAACACCAGAAAACGTGTTTTTCGCATTCAATAGCACGAAAACAGCGATTTCGGTGATTCTGCACACTTGTAACGGCAGAATCATGAAGATTATCACTGAAAATGCATATCTCAGCTGGAAACAACAACGATACCGAAGATATCGTAGTTTCCGCATATCAAACGCACTGTGGAGTGCTGAAAACACCAGAAAACGTGTTTTTTGCATTCAAAAGCACGAAAACAGCGACTTCGGTGATTCTGCACACTTGTAACAGCAGAATCGTGAAGATTATCACTGAAAGTGCATATCTCAGCTGGAAACAACAACGATACCGAAGATATCGTAGTTTCCGCATATCAAACGCACTGTGGAGTGCTGAAAACACCAGAAAACGTGTTTTTCGCATTCAAAAGCACGAAAACAGCGACTTCGGTGATTCTGCACACTTGTAACAGCAGAATCGTGAAGATTATCACTGAAAGTGCATATCTCAGCTGGAAACAACAACGATACCGAAGATATCGTAGTTTCCGCATATCAAACGCACTGTGGAGTGCTGAAAACACCAGAAAACGTGTTTTTCGCATTCAAAAGCACGAAAACAGCGATTTCGGTGATTCTGCACACTTGTAACAGCAGAATCATGAAGATTATCACTGAAAATGCATATCTCAGCTGGAAACAACAACGATACCGAAGATATCGTAGTTTCCGCATATCAAACGCACTGTGGAGTGCTGAAAACACCAGAAAACGTGTTTTTCGCATTGAATAGCGCGAAAACAGCGATTTCGGTGATTCTGCACACTTGTAACAGCAGAATCGTGAAGATTATCACTGAAAGTGCATATCTCAGCTGGAAACAACAACGATACCGAAGATATCGCAGTTTCCGCATATCAAACGCACTGTGGAGTGCTGAAAACACCAGAAAACGTGTTTTTCGCATTCAAAAGCACGAAAACAGCGATTTCGGGGATTCTGCACACTTGTAACAGCAGAATCATGAAGATTATCACTGAAAATGCATGTCTCAGCTGGAAACAACAATGATACCGAAGATATCGTAGTTTCCGCATATCAAACGCACTGTGGAGTGCTGAAAACACCAGAAAACGCGTTTTTCGCATTCAAAAGCACGAAAACAGCGATTTCGGTGATTCTGCACACTTGTAACAGCAGGATCATGAAGATTATAACTGAAAATGCATATCTCAGCTGGAAACAACAACGATACCGAAGATATCGTAGTTTCCGCATATCAAAAGCACTGTGGAGTGCTGAAAACACCAGAAAACGTGTTTTTCGCATTCAAAAGCACGAAAACAGCGACTTCGGTGATTCTGCACACTTGTAACAGCAGAATCATGAAGATTATCACTGAAAATGCATGTCTCAGCTGGAAACAACAATGATACCGAAGATATCGTAGTTTCCGCATATCAAACGCACTGTGGAGTGCTGAAAACACCAGAAAACGTGTTTTTCGCATTCAAAAGCACGAAAACAGCGATTTCGGTGATTCTGCACACTTGTAACAGCAGAATCGTGAAGATTATCACTGAAAGTGCATATCTCAGCCGGAAACAACAACGATACCGAAGATATCGTAGTGTCCGCATATCAAACGCACTGTGGAGTGCTGAACACACCAGAAAACGTGTTTTTCGCATTCAAAAGCACGAAAACAGCGATTTCGGTGATTCTGCGCACTTGTAACAGCAGAATCGTGAAGATTATCACTGAAAGTGCATATCTCAGCTGGAAACAACAACGATACCGAAGATATCGCAGTTTCCGCATATCAAACGCACTGTGGAGTGCTGAACACACCAGAAAACGTGTTTTTCGCATTCAAAAACACGAAAACAGCGATTTCGGTGATTCTGCACACTTGTAACAGCAGAATCGTGAAGATTATCACTGAAAGTGCATATCTCAGCTGGAAACAACAACGATACCGACGATATCGCAGTTTCCGCATATCAAACGCACTGTGGAGTGTTGAAAACACCAGAAAACGTGTTTTTCGCATTCAAAAGCACGAAAACAGCGACTTCGGTGATTCTGCACACTTGTAACAGCAGAATCGTGAAGATTATCACTGAAAGTGCATATCTCAGCTGGAAACAACAACGATACCGAAGATATCGCAGTTTCCGCATATCAAACGCACTGTGGAGTGCTGAACACACCAGAAAACGTGTTTTTCGCATTCAAAAGCACGAAAACAGCGATTTCGGTGATTCTGCACACTTGTAACAGCAGAATCGTGAAGATTATCACTGAAAGTGCATATCTCAGCTGGAAACAACAACGATACCGACGATATCGCAGTTTCCGCATATCAAACGCACTGTGGAGTGTTGAAAACACCAGAAAACGTGTTTTTCGCATTCAAAAGCACGAAAACAGCGACTTCGGTGATTCTTCACACTTGTAACAGCAGAATCGTGAAGATTATCACTGAAAGTGCATATCTCAGCTGGAAACAACAACGATACCGAAGATATCGCAGTTTCCGCATATCAAACGCACTGTGGAGTGCTGAAAACACCAGAAAACGTGTTTTTCGCATTCAATAGCACGAAAACAGCGATTTCGGTGATTCTGCACACTTGTAACGGCAGAATCATGAAGATTATCACTGAAAATGCATATCTCAGCTGGAAACAACAACGATACCGAAGATATCGTAGTTTCCGCATATCAAACGCACTGTGGAGTGCTGAAAACACCAGAAAACGCGTTTTTCGCATTCAAAAGCAGGAAAACAGCGATTTCGGTGATTCTGCACACTTGTAACAGCAGAATCATGAAGATTATCACTGAAAATGCATGTCTCAGCTGGAAACAACAATGATACCGAAGATATCGTAGTTTCCGCATATCAAACGCACTGTGGAGTGCTGAAAACACCAGAAAACATGTTTTTCGCATTCAAAAGCACGAAAACAGCGATTTCGGTGATTCTGCACACTTGTAACAGCAGAATCGTGAAGATTATCACTGAAAGTGCATATCTCAGCCGGAAACAACAACGATACCGAAGATATCGTAGTGTCCGCATATCAAACGCACTGTGGAGTGCTGAACACACCAGAAAACGTGTTTTTCGCATTCAAAAGCACGAAAACAGCGATTTCGGTGATTCTGCGCACTTGTAACAGCAGAATCGTGAAGATTATCACTGAAAGTGCATATCTCAGCTGGAAACAACAACGATACCGAAGATATCGCAGTTTCCGCATATCAAACGCACTGTGGAGTGCTGAACACACCAGAAAACGTGTTTTTCGCATTCAAAAGCACGAAAACAGCGATTTCGGTGATTCTGCACACTTGTAACAGCAGAATCGTGAAGATTATCACTGAAAGTGCATATCTCAGCTGGAAACAACAACGATACCGACGATATCGCAGTTTCCGCATATCAAACGCACTGTGGAGTGTTGAAAACACCAGAAAACGTGTTTTTCGCATTCAAAAGCACGAAAACAGCGACTTCGGTGATTCTGCGCACTTGTAACAGCAGAATCGTGAAGATTATCACTGAAAGTGCATATCTCAGCTGGAAACAACAACGATACCGAAGATATCGCAGTTTCCGCATATCAAACGCACTGTGGAGTGCTGAACACACCAGCAAACGTGTTTTTCGCATTCAAAAGCACGAAAACAGCGATTTCGGTGATTCTGCACACTTGTAACAGCAGAATCGTGAAGATTATCACTGAAAGTGCATATCTCAGCTGGAAACAACAACGATACCGACGATATCGCAGTTTCCGCATATCAAACGCACTGTGGAGTGTTGAAAACACCAGAAAACGTGTTTTTCGCATTCAAAAGCACGAAAACAGCGACTTCGGTGATTCTTCACACTTGTAACAGCAGAATCGTGAAGATTATCACTGAAAGTGCATATCTCAGCTGGAAACAACAACGATACCGAAGATATCGCAGTTTCCGCATATCAAACGCACTGTGGAGTGCTGAAAACACCAGAAAACGTGTTTTTCGCATTCAATAGCACGAAAACAGCGATTTCGGTGATTCTGCACACTTGTAACGGCAGAATCATGAAGATTATCACTGAAAATGCATATCTCAGCTGGAAACAACAACGATACCGAAGATATCGTAGTTTCCGCATATCAAACGCACTGTGGAGTGCTGAAAACACCAGAAAACGTGTTTTTCGCATTCAAAAGCACGAAAACAGCGACTTCGGTGATTCTGCACACTTGTAACAGCAGAATCGTGAAGATTATCACTGAAAGTGCATATCTCAGCTGGAAACAACAACGATACCGAAGATATCGTAGTTTCCGCATATCAAACGCACTGTGGAGTGCTGAAAACACCAGAAAACGTGTATTTCGCATTCAAAAGCACGAAAACAGCGATTTCGGTGATTCTGCACACTTGTAACAGCAGAATCATGAAGATTATCACTGAAAATGCATATCTCAGCTGGAAACAACAACGATACCGAAGATATCGTAGTTTCCGCATATCAAACGCACTGTGGAGTGCTGAAAACACCAGAAAACGTGTTTTTCGCATTGAATAGCGCGAAAACAGCGATTTCGGTGATTCTGCACACTTGTAACAGCAGAATCATGAAGATTATCACTGATAATGCATATCTCAGCTGGAAACAACAACGATACCGAAGGTATGGCAGTTTCAGCATATCAAACGCACTGTGGAGTGCTGAAAACACCAGAAAACGTGTTTTTCGCATTCAAAAGCACGAAAACAGCGATTTCGGTGATTCTGCACACTTGTAACAGCAGAATCGTGAAGATTATCACTGAAAGTGCATATCTCAGCCGGAAACAACAACGATACCGAAGATATCGTAGTGTCCGCATATCAAACGCACTGTGGAGTGCTGAACACACCAGAAAACGTGTTTTTCGCATTCAAAAGCACGAAAACAGCGATTTCGGTGATTCTGCGCACTTGTAACAGCAGAATCGTGAAGATTATCACTGAAAGTGCATATCTCAGCTGGAAACAACAACGATACCGAAGATATCGCAGTTTCCGCATATCAAACGCACTGTGGAGTGCTGAAAACACCAGAAAACGTGTTTTTCGCATTCAAAAGCACGAAAACAGCGACTTCGGTGATTCTGCACACTTGTAACAGCAGAATCGTGAAGATTATCACTGAAAGTGCATATCTCAGCTGGAAACAACAACGATACCGAAGATATCGTAGTTTCCGCATATCAAACGCACTGTGGAGTGCTGAAAACACCAGAAAACGTGTTTTTCGCATTCAAAAGCACGAAAACAGCGATTTCGTGGATTCTGCACACTTGTAACAGCAGAATCATGAAGATTATCACTGAAAATGCATGTCTCAGCTGGAAACAACAATGATACCGAAGATATCGTAGTTTCCGCATATCAAACGCACTGTGGAGTGCTGAAAACACCAGAAAACGCGTTTTTCGCATTCAAAAGCACGAAAACAGCGATTTCGGTGATTCTGCACACTTGTAACAGCAGAATCATGAAGATTATAACTGAAAATGCATATCTCAGCTGGAAACAACAACGATACCGAAGATATCGTAGTTTCCGCATATCAAACGCACTGTGGAGTGCTGAAAACACCAGAAAACGTGTTTTTCGCATTCAAAAGCACGAAAACAGCGACTTCGGTGATTCTGCACACTTGTAACAGCAGAATCGTGAAGATTATCACTGAAAGTGCATATCTCAGCTGGAAACAACAACGATACCGAAGATATCGCAGTTTCCGCATATCAAACGCACTGTGGAGTGCTGAAAACACCAGAAAACGTGTTTTTCGCATTCAAAAGCACGAAAACAGCGATTTCGGTGATTCTGCACACTTGTAACAGCAGAATCATGAAGATTATCACTGAAAATGCATGTCTCAGCTGGAAACAACAATGATACCGAAGATATCGTAGTTTCCGCATATCAAACGCACTGTGGAGTGCTGAAAACACCAGAAAACGCGTTTTTCGCATTCAAAAGCACGAAAACAGCGATTTCGGTGATTCTGCACACTTGTAACAGCAGAATCATGAAGATTATAACTGAAAATGCATATCTCAGCTGGAAACAACAACGATACCGAAGATATCGTAGTTTCCGCATATCAAACGCACTGTGGAGTGCTGAAAACACCAGAAAACGTGTTTTTCGCATTCAAAAGCACGAAAACAGCGACTTCGGTGATTCTGCACACTTGTAACAGCAGAATCGTGAAGATTATCACTGAAAGTGCATATCTCAGCTGGAAACAACAACGATACCGAAGATATCGTAGTTTCCGCATATCAAACGCACTGTGGAGTGCTGAAAACACCAGAAAACGTGTTTTTCGCATTCAAAAGCACGAAAACAGCGATTTCGGTGATTCTGCACACTTGTAACAGCAGAATCGTGAAGATTATCACTGAAAGTGCATATCTCAGCTGGAAACAACAACCATACCGAAGATATCGCAGTTTCCGCATATCAAACGCACTGTGGAGTGCTGAAAACACCAGAAAACGTGTTTTTCGCATTCAAAAGCACGAAAACAGCGATTTCGGTGATTCTGCACACTTGTAACAGCAGAATCGTGAAGATTATTACTGAAAATGCATATCTCAGCTGGAAACAACAACGATACCGAAGATATCGTAGTTTCCGCATATCAAACGCACTGTGGAGTGCTGAAAACACCAGAAAACGTGTTTTTCGCATTCAAAAGCACGAAAACAGCGATTTCGGTGATTCTGCACACTTGTAACAGCAGAATCGTGAAGATTATCACTGAAAGTGCATATCTCAGCTGGAAACAACAACGATACCGAAGATATCGTAGTTTCCGCATATCAAACGCACTGTGGAGTGCTGAACACACCAGAAAACGTGTTTTTCGCATTCAAAAGCACGAAAACAGCGATTTCGGTGATTCTGCACACTTGTAACAGCAGAATCGTGAAGATTATCACTGAAAGTGCATATCTCAGCTGGAAACAACAACCATACCGAAGATATCGCAGTTTCCGCATATCAAACGCACTGTGGAGTGTTGAAAACACCAGAAAACGTGTTTTTCGCATTCAAAAGCACGAAAACTGCGATTTCTGTGATTCTGCACACTTGTAACAGCAGAATCATGAAGATGATCACTGATAATGCATATCTCAGCTGGAAACAACAACGATACCGAAGATATCGTAGTTTCCGCATATCAAACGCACTGTGGAGTGCTGAAAACACCAGAAAACGTGTTTTTCGCATTCAAAAGCACGAAAACAGCGATTTCGGTGATTCTGCACACTTGTAACAGCAGAATCGTGAAGATTATCACTGAAAGTGCATGTCTCAGCTGGAAATAACAACGATACCGAAGATATCGTAGTGTCCGCATATCAAACGCACTGTGGAGTGCTGAACACACCAGAAAACGTGTTTTTCGCATTCAAAAGCACGAAAACAGCGATTTCGGTGATTCTGCGCACTTGTAACAGCAGAATCGTGAAGATTATCTCTGAAAGTGCATATCTCAGCTGGAAACAACAACGATACCGAAGATATCGCAGTTTCCGCATATCAAACGCACTGTGGAGTGCTGAAAACACCAGAAAACGTGTTTTTCGCATTCAATAGCGCGAAAACAGCGATTTCGGTGATTCTGCACACTTGTAACAGCAGAATCGTGAAGATTATCACTGAAAGTGCATATCTCAGCTGGAAACAACAACGATACCGAAGATATCGCAGTTTCCGCATATCAAACGCACTGTGGAGTGCTGAAAACACCAGAAAACGTGTTTTTCGCATTCAAAAGCACGAAAACAGCGATTTCGGTGATTCTGCACACTTGTAACAGCAGAATCATGAAGATTATCACTGAAAATGCATGTCTCAGCTGGAAACAATAATGATACCGAAGATATCGTAGTTTCCGCATATCAAACGCACTGTGGAGTGCTGAAAACACCAGAAAACGCGTTTTTCGCATTCAAAAGCACGAAAACAGCGATTTCGGTGATTCTGCACACTTGTAACAGCAGAATCATGAAGATTATAACTGAAAATGCATATCTCAGCTGGAAACAACAACGATACCGAAGATATCGTAGTTTCCGCATATCAAACGCACTGTGGAGTGCTGAAAACACCAGAAAACGCGTTTTTCGCATTCAAAAGCACGAAAACAGCGATTTCGGTGATTCTGCACACTTGTAACAGCAGAATCATGAAGATTATAACTGAAAATGCATATCTCAGCTGGAAACAACAACGATACCGAAGATATCGTAGTTTCCGCATATCAAACGCACTGTGGAGTGCTGAAAACACCAGAAAACGTGTTTTTCGCATTCAAAAGCACGAAAACAGAGACTTCGGTGATTCTGCACACTTGTAACAGCAGAATCGTGAAGATTATCACTGAAAGTGCATATCTCAGCTGGAAACAACAACGATACCGAAGATATCGTAGTTTCCGCATATCAAACGCACTGTGGAGTACTGAAAACACCAGAAAACGTGTTTTTCGCATTGTATAGCGCGAAAACAGCGATTTCGGTGATTCTGCACACTTGTAACAGCAGAATCATGAAGATTATAACTGAAAATGCATATCTCAGCTGGAAACAACAACGATACCGAAGATATCGTAGTTTCCGCATATCAAACGCACTGTGGAGTGCTGAAAACACCAGAAAACGTGTTTTTCGCATTCAAAAGCACGAAAACCGCGATTTCGGTGATTCTGCACACTTGTAACAGCAGAATCGTGAAGATTATCACTGAAAGTGCATATCTCAGCTGGAAACAACAACGATACCGAAGATATCGTAGTTTCCGCATATCAAACGCACTGTGGAGTGCTGAAAACACCAGAAAACGCGTTTTTCGCATTCAAAAGCACGAAAACAGCGATTTCGGTGATTCTGCACACTTGTAACAGCAGAATCGTGAAGATTATCACTGAAAGTGCATATCTCAGCTGGAAACAACAACGATACCGAAGATATCGTAGTTTCCGCATATCAAACGCACTGTGGAGTGCTGAAAACACCAGAAAACGCGTTTTTCGCATTCAAAAGCACGAAAACAGCGATTTCGGTGATTCTGCACACTTGTAACAGCAGAATCGTGAAGATTATCACTGAAAATGCATATCTCAGCTGGAAACAACAACGATACCGAAGATATCGTAGTTTCCGCATATCAAACGCACTGTGGAGTGCTGAAAACACCAGAAAACGTGTTTTTCGCATTCAAAAGCACGAAAACAGCGATTTCGGTGATTCTGCACACTTGTAACAGCAGAATCGTGAAGATTATCACTGAAAGTGCATATCTCAGCTGGAAACAACAACGATACCGAAGATATCGTAGTTTCCGCATATCAAACGCACTGTGGAGTGCTGAACACACCAGAAAACGTGTTTTTCGCATTCAAAAGCACGAAAACAGCGATTTCGGTGATTCTGCACACTTGTAACAGCAGAATCGTGAAGATTATCACTGAAAGTGCATATCTCAGCTGGAAACAACAACGATACCGAAGATATCGCAGTTTCCGCATATCAAACGCACTGTGGAGTGCTGAACACACCAGAAAACGTGTTTTTCGCATTCAAAAGCACGAAAACAGCGATTTCGGTGATTCTGCACACTTGTAACAGCAGAATCGTGAAGATTATCACTGAAAGTGCATATCTCAGCTGGAAACAACAACGATACCGAAGATATCGCAGTTTCCGCATATCAAACGCACTGTGGAGTGTTGAAAACACCAGAAAACGTGTTTTTCGCATTCAAAAGCACGAACAACAGCGATTTCTGTGATTCTGCACACTTGTAACAGCAGAATCATGAAGATTATCACTGAAAATGCATATCTCAGCTGGAAACAACAACGATACCGAAGATATCGTAGTTTCCGCATATCAAACGCACTGTGGAGTACTGAAAACACCAGAAAACGTGTTTTTCGCATTGTATAGCGCGAAAACAGCGATTTCGGTGATTCTGCACACTTGTAACAGCAGAATCATGAAGATTATCACTGATAATGCATATCTCAGCTGGAAACAACAACGATACCGAAGGTATGGCAGTTTCCGCATATCAAACGCACTGTGGAGTGCTGAATACACCAGAAAACGTGTTTTTCGCATTCAATAGCACGAAAACAGCGATTTCGGAGATTCTGCACACTTGTCACAGCAGAATCGTGAAGATTATCACTGAAAGTGCATATCTCAGCTGGAAACAACAACGATACCGAAGATATCGTAGTTTCCGCATATCAAACGCACTGTGGAGTGCTGAAAACACCAGAAAACTTGTTTTTCGCATTCAAAAGCACGAAAACAGCGATTTCGGTGATTCTGCACACTTGTAACAGCAGAATCATGAAGATTATCACTGAAAATGCATGTCTCAGCTGGAAACAACAACGATACCGAAGATATCGCAGTTTCCGCATATCAAACGCACTGTGGAGTGCTGAATACACCAGAAAACGTGTTTTTCGCATTCAATAGCACGAAAACAGCGATTTCGGAGATTCTGCACACTTGTCACAGCAGAATCGTGAAGATTATCACTGAAAGTGCATATCTCAGCTGGAAACAACAACGATACCGAAGATATCGTAGTTTCCGCATATCAAACGCACTGTGGAGTGCTGAAAACACCAGAAAACGTGTTTTTCGCATTCAAAAGCACGAAAACAGAGACTTCGGTGATTCTGCACACTTGTAACAGCAGAATCGTGAAGATTATCACTGAAAGTGCATATCTCAGCTGGAAACAACAACGATACCGAAGATATCGTAGTTTCCGCATATCAAACGCACTGTGGAGTACTGAAAACACCAGAAAACGTGTTTTTCGCATTGTATAGCGCGAAAACAGCGATTTCGGTGATTCTGCACACTTGTAACAGCAGAATCATGAAGATTATAACTGAAAATGCATATCTCAGCTGGAAACAACAACGATACCGAAGATATCGTAGTTTCCGCATATCAAACGCACTGTGGAGTGCTGAAAACACCAGAAAACGTGTTTTTCGCATTCAAAAGCACGAAAACCGCGATTTCGGTGATTCTGCACACTTGTAACAGCAGAATCGTGAAGATTATCACTGAAAGTGCATATCTCAGCTGGAAACAACAACGATACCGAAGATATCGTAGTTTCCGCATATCAAACGCACTGTGGAGTGCTGAAAACACCAGAAAACGCGTTTTTCGCATTCAAAAGCACGAAAACAGCGATTTCGGTGATTCTGCACACTTGTAACAGCAGAATCGTGAAGATTATCACTGAAAGTGCATATCTCAGCTGGAAACAACAACGATACCGAAGATATCGTAGTTTCCGCATATCAAACGCACTGTGGAGTGCTGAAAACACCAGAAAACGCGTTTTTCGCATTCAAAAGCACGAAAACAGCGATTTCGGTGATTCTGCACACTTGTAACAGCAGAATCGTGAAGATTATCACTGAAAATGCATATCTCAGCTGGAAACAACAACGATACCGAAGATATCGTAGTTTCCGCATATCAAACGCACTGTGGAGTGCTGAAAACACCAGAAAACGTGTTTTTCGCATTCAAAAGCACGAAAACAGCGATTTCGGTGATTCTGCACACTTGTAACAGCAGAATCGTGAAGATTATCACTGAAAGTGCATATCTCAGCTGGAAACAACAACGATACCGAAGATATCGTAGTTTCCGCATATCAAACGCACTGTGGAGTGCTGAACACACCAGAAAACGTGTTTTTCGCATTCAAAAGCACGAAAACAGCGATTTCGGTGATTCTGCACACTTGTAACAGCAGAATCGTGAAGATTATCACTGAAAGTGCATATCTCAGCTGGAAACAACAACGATACCGAAGATATCGCAGTTTCCGCATATCAAACGCACTGTGGAGTGCTGAACACACCAGAAAACGTGTTTTTCGCATTCAAAAGCACGAAAACAGCGATTTCGGTGATTCTGCACACTTGTAACAGCAGAATCGTGAAGATTATCACTGAAAGTGCATATCTCAGCTGGAAACAACAACGATACCGAAGATATCGCAGTTTCCGCATATCAAACGCACTGTGGAGTGTTGAAAACACCAGAAAACGTGTTTTTCGCATTCAAAAGCACGAACAACAGCGATTTCTGTGATTCTGCACACTTGTAACAGCAGAATCATGAAGATTATCACTGAAAATGCATATCTCAGCTGGAAACAACAACGATACCGAAGATATCGTAGTTTCCGCATATCAAACGCACTGTGGAGTACTGAAAACACCAGAAAACGTGTTTTTCGCATTGTATAGCGCGAAAACAGCGATTTCGGTGATTCTGCACACTTGTAACAGCAGAATCATGAAGATTATCACTGATAATGCATATCTCAGCTGGAAACAACAACGATACCGAAGGTATGGCAGTTTCCGCATATCAAACGCACTGTGGAGTGCTGAATACACCAGAAAACGTGTTTTTCGCATTCAATAGCACGAAAACAGCGATTTCGGAGATTCTGCACACTTGTCACAGCAGAATCGTGAAGATTATCACTGAAAGTGCATATCTCAGCTGGAAACAACAACGATACCGAAGATATCGTAGTTTCCGCATATCAAACGCACTGTGGAGTGCTGAAAACACCAGAAAACTTGTTTTTCGCATTCAAAAGCACGAAAACAGCGATTTCGGTGATTCTGCACACTTGTAACAGCAGAATCATGAAGATTATCACTGAAAATGCATGTCTCAGCTGGAAACAACAACGATACCGAAGATATCGCAGTTTCCGCATATCAAACGCACTGTGGAGTGCTGAAAACACCAGAAAACGTGTTTTTCGCATTCAAAAGCACGAAAACAGCGATTTCGGTGATTCTGCACACTTGTAACAGCAGAATCGTGAAGATTATCACTGAAAGTGCATATCTCAGCTGGAAACAACAACGATACCGAAGATATCGTAGTTTCCGCATATCAAACGCACTGTGGAGTGCTGAAAACACCAGAAAACGTGTTTTTCGCATTCAAAAGCACGAAAACAGCGACTTCGGTGATTCTGCACACTTGTAACAGCAGAATCATGAAGATTATCACTGATAATGCATATCTCAGCTGGAAACAACAACGATACCGAAGATATCGTAGTTTCCGCATATCAAACGCACTGTGGAGTGCTGAAAACACTAGAAAACGTGTTTTTCGCATTCAAAAGTACGAAAACAGCGATTTCGGTGATTCTGCACACTTGTAACAGCAGAATCATGAAGATTATCACTGAAAATGCATATCTCAGCTGGAAACAACAACGATACCGAAGATATCGTAGTTTCCGCATATCAAACGCACTGTGGAGTGCTGAAAACACCAGAAAACGTGTTTTTCGCATTGAATAGCGCGAAAACAGCGATTTCGGTGATTCTGCACACTTGTAACAGCAGAATCATGAAGATTATCACTGATAATGCATATCTCAGCTGGAAACAACAACGATACCGAAGATATCGTAGTTTCCGCATATCAAACGCACTGTGGAGTGCTGAAAACACCAGAAAACGTGTTTTTCGCATTCAAAAGCACGAAAACAGCGATTTCGGTGATTCTGCACACTTGTAATAGCTGAATCGTGAAGATTATCACTGAAAGTGCATATCTCAGCTGGAAACAACAACGATACCGAAGATATCGTAGTTTCCGCATATCAAACGCACTGTGGAGTGCTGAAAACACCAGAAAACGTGTTTTTCGCATTCAAAAGCACGAAAACAGCGATTTCGGTGATTCTGCACACTTGTAACAGCAGAATCGTGAAGGTTATCACTGAAAGTGCATATCTCAGCTGGAAACAACAACGATACCGAAGATATCGCAGTTTCCGCATATCAAACGCACTGTGGAGTGCTGAAAACACCAGAAAACGTGTTTTTCGCATTCAAAAGCACGAAAACAGCGATTTCGGTGATTCTGCACACTTGTAACAGCAGAATCGTGAAGATTATCACTGAAAATGCATATCTCAGCTGGAAACAACAACGATACCGAAGATATCGTAGTTTCCGCATATCAAACGCACTGTGGAGTGCTGAAAACACCAGAAAACGTGTTTTTCGCATTCAAAAGCACGAAAACAGCGATTTCGGTGATTCTGCACACTTGTAACAGCAGAATCATGAAGATTATCACTGAAAATGCATATCTCAGCTGGAAACAACAACGATACCGAAGATATCGTAGTTTCCGCATATCAAACGCACTGTGGAGTGCTGAAAACACCAGAAAACGTGTTTTTCGCATTGAATAGCGCGAAAACAGCGATTTCGGTGATTCTGCACACTTGTAACAGCAGAATCATGAAGATTATCACTGATAATGCATATCTCAGCTGGAAGCAACAACGATACCGAAGATATCGTAGTTTCCGCATATCAAACGCACTGTGGAGTGCTGAAAACACCAGAAAACGTGTTTTTCGCATTCAAAAGCACGAAAACAGCGATTTCGGTGATTCTGCACACTTGTAACAGCAGAATCATGAAGATTATCACTGAAAATGCATATCTCAGCTGGAAACAACAACGATACCGAAGATATCGTAGTTTCCGCATATCAAACGCACTGTGGAGTGCTGAAAACACCAGAAAACGTGTTTTTCGCATTCAAAGGCACGAAAACAGCGATTTCGGTGATTCTGCACACTTGTAACAGCAGAATCATGAAGATTATCACTGAAAATGCATATCTCAGCTGGAAACAACAACGATACCGAAGATATCGTAGTTTCCGCATATCAAACGCACTGTGGAGTACTGAAAACACCAGAAAACGTGTTTTTCGCATTCAAAAGCACGAAAACAGCGATTTCGGTGATTCTGCACACTTGTAATAGCTGAATCGTGAAGATTATCACTGAAAGTGCATATCTCAGCTGGAAACAACAACGATACCGAAGATATCGTAGTTTCCGCATATCAAACGCACTGTGGAGTGCTGAAAACACCAGAAAACGTGTTTTTCGCATTCAAAAGCACGAAAAAAGCGATTTCGGTGATTCTGCACACTTGTAACAGCAGAATCGTGAAGGTTATCACTGAAAGTGCATATCTCAGCTGGAAACAACAACGATACCGAAGATATCGCAGTTTCCGCATATCAAACGCACTGTGGAGTGCTGAAAACACCAGAAAACGTGTTTTTCGCATTCAAAAGCACGAAAACAGCGATTTCGGTGATTCTGCACACTTGTAACAGCAGAATCGTGAAGATTATCACTGAAAATGCATATCTCAGCTGGAAACAACAACGATACCGAAGATATCGTAGTTTCCGCATATCAAACGCACTGTGGAGTGCTGAAAACACCAGAAAACGTGTTTTTCGCATTCAAAAGCACGAAAACAGCGATTTCGGTGATTCTGCACACTTGTAACAGCAGAATCATGAAGATTATCACTGAAAATGCATATCTCAGCTGGAAACAACAACGATACCGAAGATATCGTAGTTTCCGCATATCAAACGCACTGTGGAGTGCTGAAAACACCAGAAAACGTGATTTTCGCATTGAATAGCGCGAAAACAGCGATTTCGGTGATTCTGCACACTTGTAACAGCAGAATCATGAAGATTATCACTGATAATGCATATCTCAGCTGGAAGCAACAACGATACCGAAGATATCGTAGTTTCCGCATATCAAACGCACTGTGGAGTGCTGAAAACACCAGAAAACGTGTTATTCGCATTCAAAAGCACGAAAACAGCGATTTCGGTGATTCTGCACACCTGTAACAGCAGAATCATGAAGATTATAACTGAAAATGCATATCTCAGCTGGAAACAACAACGATACCGAAGATATCGTAGTTTCCGCATATCAAACGCACTGTGCAGTGCTGAAAACACCAGAAAACGTGTTTTTCGCATTCAAAAGCACGAAAACAGCGATTTCGGTGATTCTGCACACTTGTAACAGCAGAATCATGAAGATTATCACTGAAAATGCATATCTCAGCTGGAAACAACAACGATACCGAAGATATCGTAGTTTCCGCATATCAAACGCACTGTGGAGTGCTGAAAACACCAGAAAACGTGTTTTTCGCATTCCAAAGCACGAAAACAGCGATTTCGGTGATTCTGCACACTTGTAATAGCAGAATCGTGAAGATTATCACTGAAAGTGCATATCTCAGCTGGAAACAACAACGATACCGAAGATATCGTAGTTTCCGCATATCAAACGCACTGTGGAGTGCTGAAAACACCAGAAAACGTGTTTTTCGCATTCAAAAGCACGAAAACAGCGATTTCGGTGATTCTGCACACTTGTAACAGCAGAATCATGAAGATTATCACTAAAAATGCATATCTCAGCTGGAAACAACAACGATACCGAAGATATCGTAGTTTCCGCATATCAAACGCACTGTGGAGTGCTGAAAACACCAGAAAACGTGTTTTTCGCATTCAAAAGCACGAAAACAGCGATTTCGGTGATTCTGCACACATGTAACAGCAGAATCATGAAGATTATCACTGAAAATGCATGTCTCAGCTGGAAACAACAACGATACCGAAGATATCGTAGTTTCCGCATATCAAACGCACTGTGGAGTGCTGAAAACACCAGAAAACGTGTTATTCGCATTCAAAAGCACGAAAACAGCGATTTCGGTGATTCTGCACACCTGTAACAGCAGAATCATGAAGATTATAACTGAAAATGCATATCTCAGCTGGAAACAACAACGATACCGAAGATATCGTAGTTTCCGCATATCAAACGCACTGTGCAGTGCTGAAAACACCAGAAAACGTGTTTTTCGCATTCAAAAGCACGAAAACAGCGATTTCGGTGATTCTGCACACTTGTAACAGCAGAATCATGAAGATTATCACTGAAAATGCATATCTCAGCTGGAAACAACAACGATACCGAAGATATCGTAGTTTCCGCATATCAAACGCACTGTGGAGTGCTGAAAACACCAGAAAACGTGTTTTTCGCATTCCAAAGCACGAAAACAGCGATTTCGGTGATTCTGCACACTTGTAATAGCAGAATCGTGAAGATTATCACTGAAAGTGCATATCTCAGCTGGAAACAACAACGATACCGAAGATATCGTAGTTTCCGCATATCAAACGCACTGTGGAGTGCTGAAAACACCAGAAAACGTGTTTTTCGCATTCAAAAGCACGAAAACAGCGATTTCGGTGATTCTGCACACTTGTAACAGCAGAATAGTGAAGATTATCACTGAAAGTGCATATCTCAGCTGGAAACAACAACGATACCGAAGATATCGCAGTTTCCGCATACCAAACGCACTGTGGAGTGCTGAAAACACCAGAAAACGTGTTTTTCGCATTCAAAAGCACGAAAACAGCGATTTCGGTGATTCTGCACACATGTAACAGCAGAATCATGAAGATTATCACTGAAAATGCATGTCTCAGCTGGAAACAACAACGATACCGAAGATATCGTAGTTTCCGCATATCAAACGCACTGTGGAGTGCTGAAAACACCAGAAAACGTGTTATTCGCATTCAAAATCACGAAAACAGCGATTTCGGTGATTCTGCACACTTGTAACAGCAGAATCATGAAGATTATAACTGAAAATGCATATCTCAGCTGGAAACAACAACGATACCGAAGATATCGTAGTTTCCGCATATCAAACGCACTGTGCAGTGCTGAAAACACCAGAAAACGTGTTTTTCGCATTCAAAAGCACGAAAACAGCGATTTCGGTGATTCTGCACACTTGTAACAGCAGAATCGTGAAGATTATCACTGAAAGTGCATATCTCAGCTGGAAAAAACAACGATACTGAAGATATCGTAGTTTCCGCATATCAAACGCACTGTGGAGTGCTGAAAACACCAGAAAACGTGTTTTTCGCATTCAAAAGCACGAAAACAGCGATTTCGGTGATTCTGCACACTTGTAACAGCAGAATCATGAAGATTATCACTGAAAATGCATATCTCAGCTGGAAACAACAACGATACCGAAGATATCGTAGTTTCCGCATATCAAACGCACTGTGGAGTGCTGAAAACACCAGAAAACGTGTTTTTCGCATTGAATAGCGCGAAAACAGCGATTTCGGTGATTCTGCACACTTGTAACAGCAGAATCATGAAGATTATCACTGAAAATGCATATCTCAGCTGGAAACAACAACGATACCGAAGACATCGTAGTTTCCGCATATCAAACGCACTGTGGAGAGCTGAAAACACCAGAAAACGTGTTTTTCGCATTCAAAAGCACGAAAACAGCGACTTCGGTGATTCTGCACACTTGTAACAGCAGAATCGTGAAGATTATCACTGAAAGTGCATATCTCAGCTGGAAACAACAACGATACCGAAGATATCGTAGTTTCCGCATATCAAACGCACTGTGGAGTGCTGAACACACCAGAAAACGTGTTTTTCGCATTCAAAAGCACGAAAACAGCGATTTCGGTGATTCTGCACACTTGTAACAGCAGAATCGTGAAGATTATCACTGAAAGTGCATATCTCAGCTGGAAACAACAACGATACCGAAGATATTGCAGTTTCCGCATATCAAACGCACTGTGGAGTGCTGAACACACCAGAAAACGTGTTTTTCGCATTCAAAAGCACGAAAACAGCGATTTCTGTGATTCTGCACACTTGTAACAGCAGAATCATGAAGATTATCACTGAAAATGCATATCTCAGCTGGAAACAACAACGATACCGAAGATATCGTAGTTTCCGCATATCAAACGCACTGTGGAGTACTGAAAACACCAGAAAACGTGTTTTTCGCATTGAATAGCGCGAAAACAGCGATTTCGGTGATTCTGCACACTTGTAACAGCAGAATCATGAAGATTATCACTGATAATGCATATCTCAGCTGGAAACAACAACGATACCGAAAGTATGGCAGTTTCCGCATATCAAACGCACTGTGGAGTGCTGAAAACACCAGAAAACGTGTTTTTCGCATTCAATAGCGGGAAAACAGCGATTTCGGAGATTCTGCACACTTGTCACAGCAGAATCATGAAGATTATCACTGAAAATGCATATCTCAGCTGGAAACAACAACGATACCGAAGATATCGTAGTTTCCGCATATCAAACGCACTGTGGAGTGCTGAAAACACCAGAAAACGTGTTTTTCGCATTGAATAGCGCGAAAACAGCGATTTCGGTGATTCTGCACACTTGTAACAGCAGAATCATGAAGATTATCACTGATAATGCATATCTCAGCTGGAAGCAACAACGATACCGAAGATATCGTAGTTTCCGCATATCAAACGCACTGTGGAGTGCAGAAAACACTAGAAAACGTGTTTTTCGCATTCAAAAGTACGAAAACAGCGATTTCGGTGATTCTGCACACTTGTAACAGCAGAATCATGAGGATTATCACTGAAAATGCATATCTCAGCTGGAAAAAACAACGATACCGAAGATATCGTAGTTTCCGCATGTCAAACGCACTGTGGAGTGCTGAAAACACCAGAAAACGTGTTTTTCGCATTCAAAAGCACGAAAACAGCGACTTCGGTGATTCTGCACACTTGTAACAGCAGAATCATGAAGATTATCACTGATAATGCATATCTCAGCTGGAAACAACAACGATACCGAAGATATCGTAGTTTCCGCATATCAAACGCACTGTGGAGTGCTGAAAACACTAGAAAACGTGTTTTTCGCATTCAAAAGTACGAAAACAGCGATTTCGGTGATTCTGCACACTTGTAACAGCAGAATCATGAGGATTATCACTGAAAATGCATATCTCAGCTGGAAAAAACAACGATACCGAAGATATCGTAGTTTCCGCATATCAAACGCACTGTGGAGTGCTGAAAACACCAGAAAACGTGTTTTTCGCATTCAAAAGCACGAAAACAGCGACTTCGGTGATTCTGCACACTTGTAACAGCAGAATCGTGAAGATTATCACTGAAAGTGCATATCTCAGCTGGAAACAACAACGATACCGAAGATATCGTAGTTTCCGCATATCAAACGCACTGTGGAGTGCTGAAAACACCAGAAAACGTGTTTTTCGCATTCAAAAGCACGAAAACAGCGATTTCGGTGATTCTGCACACTTGTAACAGCAGAATCGTGAAGATTATCACTGAAAATGCATATCTCAGCTGGAAACAACAACGATACCGAAGATATCGTAGTTTCCGCATATCAAACGCACTGTGGAGTGCAGAAAACACCAGAAAACGTGTTTTTCGCATTCAAAAGCACGAAAACAGCGATTTCGGTGATTCTGCACACTTGTAACAGCAGAATCGTGAAGATTATCACTGAAAGTGCATGTCTCAGCTGGAAACAACAACGATACCGAAGACATCGTAGTTTCCGCATATCAAACGCACTGTGGAGTGCTGAAAACACCAGAAAACGTGTTTTTCGCATTCAAAAGCACGCAAACAGCGATTTCGGTGATTCTGCACACTTGTAACAGCAGAATCGTGAAGATTATCACTGATAATGCATATCTCAGCTGGAAACAACAACGATACCGAAGGTATGGCAGTTTCCGCATATCAAACGCACTGTGGAGTGCTGAAAACACCAGAAAACGTGTTTTTCGCATTCAAAAGCACGAAAACAGCGATTTCGGTGATTCTGCACACTTGTAACAGCAGAGTCGTGAAGATTATCACTGAAAGTGCATATCTCAGCTGGAAACAACAACGATACCGAAGATATCGTAGTTTCCGCATATCAAACGCACTGTGGAGTGCTGAACACACCAGAAAACGTGTTTTTCGCATTCAAAAGCACGAAAACAGCGATTTCGGTGATTCTGCACACTTGTAACAGCAGAATCGTGAAGATTATCACTGAAAGTGCATATCTCAGCTGGAAACAACAACGATACCGAAGATATCGCAGTTTCCGCATATCAAACGCACTGTGGAGTGCTGAACACACCAGAAAACGTGTTTTTCGCATTCAAAAGCACGAAAACAGCGATTTCTGTGATTCTGCACACTTGTAACAGCAGAATCATGAAGATTATCACTGAAAATGCATATCTCAGCTGGAAACAACAACGATACCGAAGATATCGTAGTTTCCGCATATCAAACGCACTGTGGAGTACTGAAAACACCAGAAAACGTGTTTTTCGCATTGAATAGCGCGAAAACAGAGATTTCGGTGATTCTGCACACTTGTAACAGCAGAATCATGAAGATTATCACTGACAATGCATATCTCAGCTGGAAACAACAACGATACCGAAGGTATGGCAGTTTCCGCATATCAAACGCACTGTGGAGTGCTGAAAACACCAGAAAACGTGTTTTTCGCATTCAAAAGCACGAAAACAGCGATTTCGGTGATTCTGCACACTTGTAACAGCAGAATCGTGAAGATTATCACTGAAAGTGCATATCTCAGCTGGAAACAACAACGATACCGAAGATATCGTAGTTTCCGCATATCAAACGCACTGTGGAGTGCTGAAAACACCAGAAAACGTGTTTTTCGCATTCAAAAGCACGAAAACAGCGACTTCGGTGATTCTGCACACTTGTAACAGCAGAATCATGAAGATTATCACTGATAATGCATATCTCAGCTGGAAACAACAACGATACCGAAGATATCGTAGTTTCCGCATATCAAACGCACTGTGGAGTGCTGAAAACACTAGAAAACGTGTTTTTCGCATTCAAAAGTACGAAAACAGCGATTTCGGTGATTCTGCACACTTGTAACAGCAGAATCATGAGGATTATCACTGAAAATGCATATCTCAGCTGGAAAAAACAACGATACCGAAGATATCGTAGTTTCCGCATATCAAACGCACTGTGGAGTGCTGAAAACACCAGAAAACGTGTTTTTCGCATTCAAAAGCACGAAAACAGCGACTTCGGTGATTCTGCACACTTGTAACAGCAGAATCGTGAAGATTATCACTGAAAGTGCATATCTCAGCTGGAAACAACAACGATACCGAAGATATCGTAGTTTCCGCATATCAAACGCACTGTGGAGTGCTGAAAACACCAGAAAACGTGTTTTTCGCATTCAAAAGCACGAAAACAGCGATTTCGGTGATTCTGCACACTTGTAACAGCAGAATCGTGAAGATTATCACTGAAAGTGCATGTCTCAGCTGGAAACAACAACGATACCGAAGATATCGTAGTTTCCGCATATCAAACGCACTGTGGAGTGCTGAAAACACCAGAAAACGTGTTTTTCGCATTCAAAAGCACGAAAACAGCGATTTCGGTGATTCTGCACACTTGTAACAGCAGAATCGTGAAGATTATCACTGAAAATGCATATCTCAGCTGGAAACAACAACGATACCGAAGATATCGTAGTTTCCGCATATCAAACGCACTGTGGAGTGCTGAAAACACCAGAAAACGTGTTTTTCGCATTCAAAAGCACGAAAACCGCGATTTCGGTGATTCTGCACACTTGTAACAGCAGAATCGTGAAGATTATCACTGAAAGTGCATATCTCAGCTGGAAACAACAACGATACCGAAGATATCGTAGTTTCCGCATATCAAACGCACTGTGGAGTGCTGAAAACACCAGAAAACGTGTTTTTCGCATTCAAAAGCACGAAAACAGCGACTTCGGTGATTCTGCACACTTGTAACAGCAGAATCATGAAGATTATCACTGATAATGCATATCTCAGCTGGAAACAACAACGATACCGAAGATATCGTAGTTTCCGCATATCAAACGCACTGTGGAGTGCTGAAAACACCAGAAAACGTGTTTTTCGCATTCAAAAGCACGAAAACAGCGATTTCGGTGATTCTGCACACTTGTAACAGCAGAATCGTGAAGATTATCACTGAAAGTGCATATCTCAGCTGGAAACAACAACGATACCGAAGATATCGTAGTTTCCGCATATCAAACGCACTGTGGAGTGCTGAAAACACCAGAAAACGTGTTTTTCGCATTCAAAAGCACGAAAACAGCGATTTCGGTGATTCTGCACACTTGTAATAGCAGAATCGTGAAGATTATCACTGAAAGTGCATATCTCAGCTGGAAACAACAACGATACCGAAGATATCGTAGTTTCGGCATATCAAACGCACTGTGGAGTGCTGAAAACCCCAGAAAACGTGTTTTTCGCATTCAATAGCACGAAAACAGCGATTTCGGAGATTCTGCACACTTGTCACAGCAGAATCGTGAAGATTATCACTGAAAGTGCATATCTCAGCTGGAAACAACAACGATACCGAAGATATCGTAGTTTCCGCATATCAAACGCACTGTGGAGTGCTGAAAACACCAGAAAACTTGTTTTTCGCATTCAAAAGCACGAAAACAGCGATTTCGGTGATTCTGCACACTTGTAACAGCAGAATCATGAAGATTATCACTGAAAATGCATGTCTCAGCTGGAAACAACAACGATACCGAAGATATCGTAGTTTCCGCATATCAAACGCACTGTGGAGTGCTGAAAACACCAGAAAACGTGTTTTTCGCATTCAAAAGCACGAAAACAGCGATTTCGGTGATTCTGCACACTTGTGACAGCAGAATCGTGAAGATTATCACTGAAAGTGCATGTCTCAGCTGGAAACAACAACGATACCGAAGATATCATTGTTTCCGCATATCAAACGCACTGTGGAGTGCTGAAAACACCAGAAAACGTGTTTTTCGCATTCAAAAGCACGAAAACAGCGATTTCGGTGATTCTGCACACTTGTAACAGCAGAATCGTGAAGATTATCACTGAAAGTGCATATCTCAGCTGGAAACAACAACGATACCGAAGATATCGTAGTTTCCGCATATCAAACGCACTGTGGAGTGCTGAAAACACCAGAAAACGTGTTTTTCGCATTCAAAAGCACGAAAACAGCGACTTCGGTGATTCTGCACACTTGTAACAGCAGAATCATGAAGATTATCACTGATAATGCATATCTCAGCTGGAAACAACAACGATACCGAAGATATCGTAGTTTCCGCATATCAAACGCACTGTGGAGTGCTGAAAACACTAGAAAACGTGTTTTTCGCATTCAAAAGTACGAAAACAGCGATTTCGGTGATTCTGCACACTTGTAACAGCAGAATCATGAAGATTATCACTGAAAATGCATATCTCAGCTGGAAACAACAACGATACCGAAGATATCGTAGTTTCCGCATATCAAACGCACTGTGGAGTGCTGTAAACACCAGAAAACGTGTTTTTCGCATTGAATAGCGCGAAAACAGCGATTTCGGTGATTCTGCACACTTGTAACAGCAGAATCATGAAGATTATCACTGATAATGCATATCTCAGCTGGAAACAACAACGATACCGAAGATATCGTAGTTTCCGCATATCAAACGCACTGTGGTGTAACGTCGGCACACCGACCTCCGACCCTACCGACCCTCACTCTGCTTACCCGTAGTCAATAAGTATATATTACCTACACTATATGTATACCACTAGTCGATAAACCTGTATTACCCACCGTAGACATTAAGCATTAGTCGATAAGTTTACATTATACATTACCAACCATAGCTATACTCCACATAGGATAAGCTGATACACTGTATTACCGACCTTCGCCAAAACGTACCATAGGCATCCACGAGGATGCGCTAGCACCGAACCCCCACCCTCCGCGACTACAGCGCGACCTCCCGCCCTCGGCAGCGGGAGTTCAGTTCTCGTCCAGTCGTCTCCGCGTCTACACGTATTCGACTCCGCGTACTCACGGCATACAAACGTGCCACTTCTAACTCTTCAATATTATTCTTCTAATCTATTATTGTTAACTTCAAGTTCTACGTTAAGTCTTTTACTCTTAATTATTAGTTAGTGCATAGTGTGTAGTTTATGTATTTTAGTGTTAAGTGCTATATTGAATAAACATATTGTTAAACTGGAATCTGTCTGGTCCATTGTCGCCAACACCGTATCTATCCACTTTCGCTCTGCATCTTCAAGCCTGCGAAAGCTAAGGATTATCGACACTTGAGCAGGAGCAACAGGTTCCCAGGTCAGTCGTGGACGGTACGAGCCACGAGCACTAAAAGTAAGTATTTATATTTTTATTTTTGAACGTCACGCTGCTGAGACGTGACAAATTTGGTGACAGCGGTGGGATCTGCTGTTGCTCCAACTCTTTGTAATCTTGCTGCTCTTATACATATTCGCCTATCTCATTAACAATGGAAACGCGTAAGAAAACTACGGAACAACGCGCCGCACCGTCCGAGGCTGAGCTAATCGAGCTCCAGAGACAGCTTCGTGAAAAAGAGAAATCTCTGCACGACGCAGCCGCGCGATTGGAAAGCGAACGTTCGGCTCTCGCGGAAGCCCGTGCTGCACAAAAACATAATGATCTCAATACGCAGTTAGTCGAGGAATTAGCTGCGGCTCGTCGCGAATTGGACGAAATTAGACGTGCGAAGCCAGAAACCACGCGCGGAATTGATTTCGATCTGGCAGAAGCCTCAACTCGTCCGCTGCTCAGCGATCTCGTCTCAGAAAACGGTGCAATTTCCACTTATTCTCTCCGTGAGGCGGTCGAAACCGTTCCGTCGTACGATGGAACGAATATCTCCGTTTTCCAGTTCATTCGCGCGTGTAAAAGGGCGAAGGAGCTCGTCTCGCCGCATGCTGAGAGCACTCTCGCACGTTTGATAATAAATCGTTTGAAGGGTCGCGCGTATCTCGCGATCGAGGACGAAACGTGCAGCAGTATATGCGAACTATGCGACATCATGCGTATCACATTTGGCCCGCAAAAGAATGTAGAGCAATACCGTGGCTTGTTAGCAAGCACCTATCAGCTCCCAGACGAGCATATTATAGACTACATTAGTAGAATAAAGGATCTTAGGTCCGCAATAATCGACTGCGAGCGCGGTTCGAGACACGTCGATTTGCTCGAGATTGATGATTTCGCGCTTCGTTGCTTTTCCGACGGACTCATTCCAGAAATTCGACACCTATTGATGTTGAGTTTGCGCGCCGCTACGCTGTCGGAAGCGTTTGCCAAGGCGCGCGAGCTCTACCGTCGGTTAGAGTTGGACCGTGAACGCCAGCGAACCGCGCAGAAGGCCAGTTATGCGGAAAAAGCCGCGCAAAAAACTCCAGACATCGATTTTCCGCGTCAGCGCACCGCGACGGCACCTCGCGCTCCAGCGCACAAGACGTGTGCCTATTGCAAAAACCTCGGGCACACAATTGATGAATGTCGCAAGCGACGCTATAATAATGCGATGCGGGAACGATACTTTGATTCACGCCGCACAGACGACAGGGAACGGCGGAATCCACCCAGCCGTGAAACACGCGACCGTTACGAAAGACGCGACGATCGTGCAGACGGAGGAAACCGAGTTCACCCCGAAAATCAGGGAAACGGGCGAGGCCTCTCGCCTCGTCGCGAGGACAGGCGAGAGGCAAACCTGTCGAAAGTACGCGCAATAGTCCCGATAACGGAACCGGAAGACGATATAGAATCGCAACTGTCAGGTTAAAGACCAACTGTTTCGTGCCCCATATTAATATTAACTCCGACGATTTTGTTGCCAATTCTGCATGCCTAATGGTAGACACAGGTTCCGAACCTAATATCATTAAATTACGCGCTATTAAACGACACCTGCCAATAGATAAAACCGAGGCTTTGGCAATCTCCGGAATAACGGACGGACAGGTTAAAACATATGGATCCGTCAAAATACACGTAAACGCGCGGGAACTTCCGTTCCAGGTCGTCTCGAACGACTTTCCCATAGATACGGAAGGAATACTTGGAAGTCAATTTTGCAATCGCAGCGTGGACATACTATATTCGCAGAATTGTCTAGTCTGGGAAGATATCAATATCCCGTTCTCGAATACCCCAGACATAACTATACCTCCGCGCTCCAGCAAATGCATTGCTGTTAATGTTCGGAACAAACATCCGCTCGTCGGATTGCTTCCGAGAATCGACGTCGCGCCGGGAGTTTACTTAGGAGACGCGCTGGTCTCTAATCGCCGTGGAAGAGTGTTCACACGCGTATTCAATACCACGAACCGCCGTATAGACATTCCAACACCGTTAGCGGAGTTGGAGGAAATAGATATGGACGGAAGCGATGGCCAAAGACTAAACACTCGGGAGCAGCTACGCGACGATCCCGTGCGAGAGGAGGTTCCGTCACCGTCGCACGCGCGTCGGGTTTCGCGCCGCGTTATCGCTCGCCCAGATACGGCGAGGTCACCGCCGCATACCAGCGCTATCGCTTCGCCCGCTGATATCACGCGAGCCGCCAGACACGAAAATGTTCTCGCGCCTCGTGATCATACGAAACCTACTATCTCTACTAATCTCACTGTATCTACTAAATCTTCTACGTACACGGAACCTGCTAAATCTTCCACCGCTAAATCTGCAAAACCACTGAAATCCACTGTATCCGCTGTGCCTACCAACTCCTCTGAGTCCGTCCTTGTTCGTCGTTCAACTTCCTCTGTGCCTTCTCAGGTATTTCGTGGCGGAAAATGTATGCCACATAAAAACTCCAATTTTAAAGACGAAACCCCAACGGGGTTGCCCTGTGGGTCGGAGAATCGGGAACGGCGCTCAGCCAAACATACTGTCTTCGTCGCCAGAAAAACATCGCCGCGCACGGAGCGGGTAAAACGATTATTACGCCTTGATCACCTCAACGATGAGGAATACTCAGCGGTTGATACATTAATAAACGCAAATCACGACCTCTTCTACCTTCCCGGTGATCGCCTGGGAAAAACAACGGTAATAGAACATAAAATTCCAACGATAAATAACGATCCGATTCACGTAAAACAATACCGGTACCCCCCAATTCACCGCGAAGAGATTACGAGGCAGGTCGCGGATTTGCTGGAAAACGACATTATCCAACCGTCGACATCACCATATAACTCGCCTCTGTGGGTGGTCCCAAAGAAGGCCGACTCACGGGGTAACAAGCGTTGGAGGATGGTCATCGACTACCGAGCGCTCAATGAAACATCTGTCGCGGATGCCTACCCACTTCCGAATATAACCGAAATTCTAGATCAGCTGGGTAGCGCCAAATATTTTAGTACTTTTGACTTGGCGAACGGTTTCCACCAAATCGGTCTGTCCGAACAAGATGCTGCGAAAACAGCATTCTCCACGCCCTACGGGCATTATCAATTTAAGCGAATGCCTTTCGGACTTCGAAACGCACCGTCTACCTTCCAACGGTTGATGGACTCGGTGTTGTCCGGACTGCAGGGAAACGAAATGTTCGTTTACCTTGATGACGTTGTTATATATGCCAGCTCGTTAACCGAGCATAATATTAAATTTAACAAACTAGCGGAGCGCCTACGAAAGGCCAATTTATCACTGCAGCCGGACAAGTGCGAGTTCCTCAGGAAGGAGGTGGCATACTTAGGACATGTGATCGGCCGCAACGGCGTCAAACCGGACCCGCGTAATGTGAGGGCTATCAGGGACTTTCCTGTTCCAAAGAACGCAAAAAATATCAAACAATTTCTCGGCCTGGCCGGTTACTATCGCCGTTTCATCCCTAAATTCTCGCACATTACAAAGCCACTAACGACTCTCTTAAAGAAGGACGCGAAATTTCAATGGAACAAGGAGCAGGAAAGGGCCTTTACAGCTCTTAGGGATATGCTATGCACGGAGCCGATCCTGCAATACCCAGACTTTTCAAAGCAGTTTATTGTCACCACCGATGCGTCCGGTTACGCCATAGGCGCGGTGCTCAGTCAGGGCAAAGTCGGCAGAGACTTGCCCATTGCGTATGCGTCCCGTCTCCTAAACTCCGCAGAACAAAATTATTCTACCATCGAAAAAGAGTGTCTGGCAATCATGTACGCGGTACAATACTTTCGCCCATATTTGTACGGTCGCGAATTCCTGTTAGTAACTGACCACCGACCATTGGTATGGATGCACAGTGTGAAAGATCCTTCATCCCGCTTGGTGAGGTGGCGTCTGAAACTGGCTGAATTTGAATACCGAATTATATATAAAGAGGGAAAAACCAATATGAACGCTGACGCTCTAAGTCGAAACCCGATACAAATCCTTCCTCTCACATTAGAAGAAGACACCACTGACGACGACGCATTATTCGTTTCGCCACCCACTCGCCTTGCAAAACAGAGACTGACTGAAGCGCATACGTCCCCCACCACGCAACCTCTCCCACCACGACTCGATCCAACCAGCTCCCCACTCGCTGGAACCTCTGACGATCTGTCGGACCAACTGCAATCCTTGGAAGATTCCAGACCTACCAGCCCAGACATGTTACCGACCGTTTCACCACATACCGACAGCGACCACACCTCCGACGAGGAAATCTTTGTTGCCGACGATCAACCTTTCATTCAGCGACACCGACTGATAACCGAGACCCGTGACAAGTTAGAAATGAGAAAAGACAACACGGTATATTTCATCACGATGAATGGAGAACCGATCGGCGACTCGGTAAACGAATTTTTGAACGCATACCACATAAAGAGACAGCCGGGAATAATACTAAATCGCGCTAGAATAGAATGCTTTAATAATACGAAATACTCCATAGCACTACCGGTTAAATACGAACTACGAGAATCCGCAACAAGGGAAAACTTAATCGAAGCATTGAAATCGTTGTCGGACGTTGTGACGGAATTGGAATTGAAAACGATCAACATTGCCAAGACTTCTATCGACGATATTCCTTGGCCCGTAATAAGAGATCTAATTATTGAAATCTTCCACGATAAACACGTAAAGTTCGTGGTTTGTCAAGGCCTGACACGAGTTCCACTCCCGGAAGAGCGGGAAGGAATTATCACAGAATACCATGCATCCGCGTTTGCTGGCCACAAGGGCATAAACAAGACCTATTCTAGAATCCGCGAGAAATATTACTGGAACACCATGAAAAAGGACATACAGAAATTCGTTCAAAACTGCCAGAGTTGCCAGCTGCAAAAGCTAACACGACAAAAGACGAGACAGCCCATGGTGCTGACGGACACTCCGGGAACAGCTTTTGACAAAATTTCAATGGACATAGTGGGACCACTCCCCACCACTGCTAACAACTTTTCGTACATTTTAACCATCCAGGACCTGTTAACAAAATATTCTATCGCTGCACCCCTCCGCCAAGCCTCCGCGATCGACGTAGCCGACGCGTTTATTACGAACCTTATTTGCAAACACGGCGCTCCCAAAGCACTTATAACGGATCAAGGATCGCACTTCCTGAATGGCCTTTTCAGAACCATTGCAAAACGATTCAAAATCTCTCATTATAAAACGACAGCGTTCCATCCGCAATCCAATGGGTCGATAGAAAGATCTCACCATGTGTTGGCAGAGTATTTAAAGCATTTCGTGAATAAAAGTCAGGAATGGGACACATGGCTCCCCATGGCAATGTTTTCATATAACACCAGCGTACATGAGGGCACACAATACACACCACACGAGTTGGTTTACGGAAAACTGGCGAGAACCCCGTCCAGCGACGCGTCGCCGCTGGATCTGGCGGACGAATCTTATTCTAACTACCTCCGAGATCTCAACCTAAAAATACACGAAGTACAGACCCAAGCGAAAGGAAATCTGGACCAAGCCAAACAGAAGTACAAGCGTTATTATGATCGTAAACTGAAAACCCTAAAGTTGAACACAGGCGACAAAGTATTTCTTTTGAAAGAACCGCGTAGAGGCAAATTCGACGCCCAATATACAGGGCCGTACGAAATATCCGAAATCCTAGAAAATAACAATGTTAGAATTAAGTTTAAGAATAAGTATAGGGTAGTACATGCGAACAAACTAAAATTATGTAAATATTCTAAATGACGGTGCGCCACGCAGAGTGGGGAGGCGCGTCATACCCCCTCCCGAGTGAGATACCCTCATTCAAGAATCACCGGAACCCCTTCCACGGTGTTACTACTTCAGTGCTGCGACGGACACCAGTTCTTCATGTGCCGCCGAGTGACAATGATCTTGCCAATTATACTGATATCCGCGAGTACGGTTTGCAGCGCCCTAGTCGCGTACGACTATGCGGGTAGTTCACTGCATATTGCGACCCTTTCACTCACGAGTGTCGAAAAATGTGAGATCCCGCGGAGTGAACCGAAAACCGAAAAACAATATATACAACTCTTGCAATTGGCAGAATATGCCAGCACGCGCGTAACACAGTGCAGGGTTAAAATAGACAGGACAATCTATTGTTGTGGGATGCACTCCCACGTACCTGTGGTGCATGGGGGACAACGGGAGTACTTAATAGATGTTGCAGCCGACTTGTGCTATCAGTTGCACAAAACTGGACGGCTACAATTCTCAGCCGCAGTCACCGTCAGAAACGCGTCGCTGTATATGAAGCCGGGGAACCACATACCAGTCCGTACCGCATCTCCGAAGCAATGCAGTGAGCTTCTTCCGGTCATGTATCGAACCTTTGACAACTGGTACAAGATGGACCCTAATCCAATAGAAGCATTACCACCGCCGAACATCAAGCCATTAACAACACCAACGTGGCACTACAGAAATCCGGAAAACCTAGCAACAAGCGGAATTTATACGCAGAACCAAATAAACGAATTACGGGAGCACATACTATTTCCAATAGAAAAACCGGCAGCCATGAATACTGTGGCCCACGGAGCAATGGGAGGAATCATTCCTCCATGTACTATCCATCTGGAAAACTTACTCGATACACAGTCACTGGAGAAAATAACAGAATCAGCAGCGAGGAAGGTCTGGACGGCCTTTATGTCGTTCGGTTCGATCAGCGCTGGCCTCATGGGACTGTATCTTATTGTGAGGCTGGTCGAACTCGTCTTGGACACAATAATAAATCGATACTCACTTCATACCATATACGGCTGGAGCACACATCTGCTCAGTGCCGTGTGGAGCTCGTTGGCAAACCTGCTAATCATCAAGGGCAGATCATCCGATGGCAATCGCACGGCAGACGTCGAGGGACAACCCGCGGACAACGCACCTTCAGGCAGTCATCACCAAGGACCTCACCACCGCACCTTCGCCGAGTACTATACCCTACCCTCAACGGAGATCTCGGCATGGCCGAGATTCCTCCTAAAAGGGGGGAGGTGTAACGTCGGCACACCGACCTCCGACCCTACCGACCCTCACTCTGCTTACCCGTAGTCAATAAGTATATATTACCTACACTATATGTATACCACTAGTCGATAAACCTGTATTACCCACCGTAGACATTAAGCATTAGTCGATAAGTTTACATTATACATTACCAACCATAGCTATACTCCACGTAGGATAAGCTGATACACTGTATTACCGACCTTCGCCAAAACGTACCATAGGCATCCACGAGGATGCGCTAGCACCGAACCCCCACCCTCCGCGACTACAGCGCGACCTCCCGCCCTCGGCAGCGGGAGTTCAGTTCTCGTCCAGTCGTCTCCGCGTCTACACGTATTCGACTCCGCGTACTCACGGCATACAAACGTGCCACTTCTAACTCTTCAATATTATTCTTCTAATCTATTATTGTTAACTTCAAGTTCTACGTTAAGTCTTTTACTCTTAATTATTAGTTAGTGCATAGTGTGTAGTTTATGTATTTTAGTGTTAAGTGCTATATTGAATAAACATATTGTTAAACTGGAATCTGTCTGGTCCATTGTCGCCAACACCGTATCTATCCACTTTCGCTCTGCATCTTCAAGCCTGCGAAAGCTAAGGATTATCGACACTTGAGCAGGAGCAACAGGTTCCCAGGTCAGTCGTGGACGGTACGAGCCACGAGCACTAAAAGTAAGTATTTATATTTTTATTTTTGAACGTCACGCTGCTGAGACGTGACAGTGGAGTGCTGAAAACACCAGAAAACGTGTTTTTCGCATTCAAAGGCACGAAAACAGCGATTTCGGTGATTCTGCACACTTGTAACAGCAGAATCATGAAGATTATCACTGAAAATGCATATCTCAGCTGGAAACAACAACGATACCGAAGATATCGTAGTTTCCGCATATCAAACGCACTGTGGAGTGCTGAAAACACCAGAAAACGTGTTTTTCGCATTCAAAAGCACGAAAACAGCGATTTCGGTGATTCTGCACACTTGTAACAGCAGAATCATGAAGATTATCACTGAAAATGCATATCTCAGCTGGAAACAACAACGATACCGAAGATATCGTAGTTTCCGCATATCAAACGCACTGTGGAGTGCTGAAAACACCAGAAAACGTGTTTTTCGCATTGAATAGCGCGAAAACAGCGATTTCGGTGATTCTGCACACTTGTAACAGCAGAATCATGAAGATTATCACTGATAATGCATATCTCAGCTGGAAGCAACAACGATACCGAAGTTATCGTAGTTTCCGCATATCAAACGCACTGTGGAGTGCTGAAAACACCAGAAAACGTGTTTTTCGCATTCAAAAGCACGAAAACAGCGATTTCGGTGATTCTGCACACTTGTAACAGCAGAATCATGAAGATTATCACTGAAAATGCATATCTCAGCTGGAAACAACAACGATACCGAAGATATCGTAGTTTCCGCATATCAAACGCACTGTGGAGTGCTGAAAACACCAGAAAACGTGTTTTTCGCATTCAAAAGCACGAAAACAGCGATTTCGGTGATTCTGCACACTTGTAACAGCAGAATCGTGAAGATTATCACTGAAAGTGCATATCTCAGCTGGAAACAACAATGATACCGAAGATATCGTAGTTTCCGCATATCAAACGCACTGTGGAGTGCTGAAAACACCAGAAAACGTGTTTTTCGCATTCAATAGCACGAAAACAGCGATTTCGGTGATTCTGCACACTTGTAACAGCAGAATCATGAAGATTATCACTGAAAATGCATGTCTCAGCTGGAAACAACAACGATACCGAAGATATCGTAGTTTCCGCATATCAAACGCACTGTGGAGTGCTGAAAACACCAGAAAACGTGTTTTTCGCATTCAAAAGCAAGAAAACAGCGATTTCGGTGATTCTGCACACTTGTAACAGCAGAATCGTGAAGATTATCACTGAAAATGCATGTCTCAGCTGGAAACAACAACGATACCGAAGATATCGTAGTTTCCGCATATCAAACGCACTGTGGAGTGCTGAAAACACCAGAAAACGTGTTTTTCGCATTCAAAAGCAAGAAAACAGCGATTTCGGTGATTCTGCACACTTGTAACAGCAGAATCATGAAGATTATCACTGATAATGCATATCTCAGCTGGAAACAACAACGATACCGAAGGTATGGCAGTTTCCGCATATCAAACGCACTGTGGAGTGCTGAAAACACTAGAAAACGTGTTTTTCGCATTCAATAGCACGAAAACAGGGATTTCGGTGATTCTGCACACTTGTAACAGCAGAATCGTGAAGATTATCACTGAAAGTGCATATCTCAGCTGGAAACAACAACGATACCGAAGATATGGCAGATTCCGCATATCAAACGCACTGTGGAGTGCTGAAAACACCAGAAAACGTGTTTTTCGCATTCAATAGCACGAAAACAGCGATTTCGGTGATTCTGCACACTTGTAACAGCAGAATCATGAAGATTATCACTGAAAATGCATGTCTCAGCTGGAAACAACAACGATACCGAAGATATGGCAGATTCCGCATATCAAACGCACTGTGGAGTGCTGAAAACACCAGAAAACGTGTTTTTCGCATTCAATAGCACGAAAACAGCGATTTCGGTGATTCTGCACACTTGTAACAGCAGAATCGTGAAGATTATCACTGATAATGCATATCTCAGCTGGAAACAACAACGATACCGAAGGTATGGCAGTTTCCGCATATCAAACGCACTGTGGAGTGCTGAAAACACCAGAAAACGTGTTTTTCGCATTCAATAGCACGAAAACAGCATGTTACGTCCCGGATCGCGCTAACAGGCAAAACCAAGATCGAGCACAACAATTTGCTGTTCTTTAAACGTCCACGCAGCGCGTACGTCTGCGTCTGACGGGGTCTCTCGCTTATTCAATTGAATGGTAGTGGTTACTCACCTCAACTCCTGGTTGATCAGCAGACTTAAAGTTGAACGTAGTAGATATAATTCAGTAGCGCGCACTCGGTTTGGAAATTGGAATAATTAGAATTGTAGCTAGACTATTATATGAACTTTAATACACTTTGGGATTATAGAATACAATGGAGTTATAACTAAGAGATAGATAGTAATACAAGATATGGAATACAAGTTAAATAATACTAGATATAGAATACAAGTTAAAGAATACTAGATATAGAATCGCAGGATATAGAAATACAAGATGTAGAAACGCGGTGATGTGAGCTCCTCGAGCTCTGGGCTCAGACTGACTAGTGGCTGGCGGAATGGCTTAATTATACTGTGAGGTTGTAGGTGCGGGGTGTGGTGTAGGTACGATAGCGGAGGAATTTGTCTGGAGGAGATTGGGACACGTGTGGCTTGGATCGTGGGAGTCAGGATGTTTATGAGATAATAGAGGAATGCGATAAGGAGACGCCTGGGAATCGGGACACGTGCATGATGACGTCATGGGATTGGTATGCGGCGGGAGATTAGGTCTTGCGGTCGGCGGATGTTTGGAATGTAATACGAGTGTGAGAATGGAATGTGTTTGGCTTGGTGGATTAGTCTAGACGGATCGGTGGAGTTTTATGTGATAACGAGCTTGGGAAAGGAATTGGGTTATCGGGGATTGCTTCTAGAATGATCTTGATTATTCTAGAGGCTTCTGGAAGGATGACGTAAGGACTGGTAGTAGGATGTGGCAGGAGTGAGGGTGCGCTTATGACTATGCTTATAACTACGTACTTATTCGAGTAGCTTATTCTAGAACGTTCGTTGTGTTTCACCGTCACTATCACTCAGTGTCTATCGGCTAACTCCAACGTCGCAGACGTAACAAGCAATTTCGGTGATTCTGCACACTTGTAACAGCAGAATCATGAAGATTATCAGTGAAAATGCATGTCTCAGCTGGAAACAACAACGATACCGAAGATATCGTAGTTTCCGCATATCAAACGCACTGTGTAGTGCTGAAAACACCAGAAAACGTGTTTTTCGCATTCAAAAGCACGAAAACAGCGATTTCGGTGATTCTGCACACTTGTAACAGCAGAATCGTGAAGATTATCACTGAAAGTGCATATCTCTGCTGGAAACAACAACGATACCGAAGATATCGCAGTTTCCGCATATCAAACGCACTGTGGAGTGTTGAAAACACCAGAAAACGTGTTTTTCGCATTCAAAAGCACGAAAACAGCGATTTCGGTGATTCTGCACACTTGTAACAGCAGAATCATGAAGATTATCACTGATAATGCATATCTCAGCTGGAAACAACAACGATACCGAAGGTATGGCAGTTTCCGCATATCAAACGCACTGTGGAGTGCTGAAAACACCAGAAAACATGTTTTTCGCATTCAATAGCACGAAAACAGCAATTTCGGTGATTCTGCACACTTGTAACAGCAGAATCATGAAGATTATCAGTGAAAATGCATGTCTCAGCTGGAAACAACAACGATACCGAAGATATCGTAGTTTCTGCATATCAAACGCACTGTGGAGTGCTGAAAACACCAGAAAACGTGTTTTTCGCATTCAAAAGCACGAAAACAGCGATTTCGGTGATTCTGCACACTTGTAACAGCAGAATCGTGAAGATTATCACTGAAAGTGCATATCTCAGCTGGAAACAACAATGATACCGAAGATATCGTAGTTTCCGCATATCAAACGCACTGTGGAGTGCTGAAAACACCAAAAAACGTGTTTTCGCATTCAAAAGCACGAAAACAGCGATTTCGGTGATTCTGCACACTTGTAACAGCAGAATTGTGAAGATTAACACTGAAAGTGCATATCTCAGCAGGAAACAACAACGATACCGAAGATATCGTAGTTTCCACATATCAAACGCACTGTGGAGTGCTGAAAACACCAGAAAACGTGTTTTTCGCATTCAATAGCACGAAAACAGCGATTTCGGTGATTCTGCACACTTGTAACAGCAGAATCATGAAGATTATCACTGAAAATGCATGTCTCAGCTGGAAACAACAACGATACCGAAGATATCGTAGTTTCCGCATATCAAACGCACTGTGGAGTGCTGAAAACACCAGAAAACGTGTTTTTCGCATTCAAAAGCACGAAAACAGCGATTTCGGTGATTCTGCACACTTGTAACAGCAGAATCGTGAAGATTATCACTGAAAGTGCATATCTCAGCTGGAAACAACAACGATACCGAAGGTATGGCAGTTTCCGCATATCAAACGCACTGTGGAGTGCTGAAAACACCAGAAAACGTGTTTTTCGCATTCAATAGCACGAAAACAGCGATTTCGGTGATTCTGCACACTTGTAACAGCAGAATCATGAAGATTATCACTGAAAATGCATGTCTCAGCTGGAAACAACAACGATACCGAAGATATCGTAGTTTCCGCACATCAAACGCACTGTGGAGTGCTGAAAACACCAGAAAACGTGTTTTTCGCATTCAAAAGTACGAAAACAGCGATTTCGGTGATTCTGCACACTTGTAACAGCAGAATCGTGAAGATTATCACTGATAATGCATATCTCAGCTGGAAACAACAACGATACCGAAGGTATGGCAGTTTCCGCATATCAAACGCACTGTGGAGTGCTGAAAACACCAGAAAACGTGTTTTTCGCATTCAATAGCACGAAAACAGCGATTTCGGTGATTCTGCACACTTGTAACAGCAGAATTGTGACGATTAACACTGAAAGTGCATATCTCAGCAGGAAACAACAACGATACCGAAGATATCGTAGTTTCCGCATATCAAACGCACTGTGGAGTGCTGAAAACACCAGAAAATGTGTTTTTCGCATTCAATAGCACGAAAACAGCGATTTCGGTGATTCTGCACACTTGTAACAGCAGAACTGTGAAGATTAACACTGAAAGTGCATATCTCAGCAGGAAACACCAACGATACCGAAGATATCGTAGTTTCCGCATATCAAACGCACTGTGGAGTGCTGAAAACACCAGAAAACGTGTTTTTCGCATTCAAAAGCACGAAAACAGCGATTTCGGTGATTCTGCACACTTGTAACAGCAGAATCATGAAGATTATCAGTGAAAATGCATGTCTCAGCTGGAAACAACAACGATACCGAAGATATCGTAGTTTCCGCATATCAAACGCACTGTGGAGTGCTGAAAACACGAGAAAACGTGTTTTTCGCATTCAAAAGCAAGAAAACAGCGATTTCGGTGATTCTGCACACTTGTAACAGCAGAATCGTGAAGATTATCACTGAAAGTGCATATCTCAGCTGGAAACAACAATGATACCGAAGATATCGTAGTTTCCGCATATCAAACGCACTGTGGAGTGCTGAAAACACCAGAAAACGTGTTTTTCGCATTCAATAGCACGAAAACAGCGATTTCGGTGATTCTGCACACTTGTAACAGCAGAATCATGAAGATTATCACTGAAAATGCATGTCTCAGCTGGAAACAACAACGATACCGAAGATATCGTAGTTTCCGCATATCAAACGCACTGTGGAGTGCTGAAAACACCAGAAAACGTGTTTTTCGCATTCAAAAGCACGAAAACAGCGACTTCGGTGATTCTGCACACTTGTAACAGCAGAATCGTGAAGATTATCACTGAAAGTGCATATCTCAGCTGGAAACAACAACGATACCGAAGATATGGCAGTTTCCGCATATCAAACGCACTGTGGAGTGCTGAAAACACCAGAAATCGTGTTTTTCGCATTCAATAGCACGAAAACAGCGATTTCGGAGATTCTGCACACTTGTCACAGCAGAATCGTGAAGATTATCAGTGAAAATGCATATCTCAGCTGGAAACAACAACGATACCGAAGATATCGTAGTTTCCGCATATCAAACGCACTGTGGAGTGCTGAAAACACCAGAAAACGTGTTTTTCGCATTCAAAAGCACGAAAACAGCGATTTCGGTGATTCTGCACACTTGTAACAGCAGAATCGTGAAGATTATCACTGAAAGTGCATATCTCAGCTGGAAACCACAACGATACCGAAGATATCGTAGTTTCCGCATATCAAACGCACTGTGGAGTGCTGAAAACACCAAAAAACGTGTTTTCGCATTCAAAAGCACGAAAACAGCGATTTCGGTGATTCTGCACACTTGTAACAGCAGAATTGTGAAGATTAACACTGAAAGTGCATATCTCAGCAGGAAACGACAACGATACCGAAGATATCGTAGTTTCCGCATATCAAACGCACTGTGGAGTGCTGAAAACACCAGAAAACGTGTTTTTCGCATTCAATAGCACGAAAACAGCGATTTCGGTGATTCTGCACACTAGTAACAGCAGAATCATGAAGATTATCACTGAAAATGCATGTCTCAGCTGGAAACAACAACGATACCGAAGATATCGTAGTTTCCGCATATCAAACGCACTGTGGAATGCTGAAAACACCAGAAAACGTGTTTTTCGCATTCAAAAGCACGAAAACAGCGATTTCGGTGATTCTGCACACTTGTAACAGCAGAATCATGAAGATTATCACTGAAAATGCATGTCTCAGCTGGAAACAACAACGATACCGAAGATATCGTAGTTTCCGCATATCAAACGCACTGTGGAGTGCTGAAAACACCAGAAAACGTGTTTTTCGCATTCAAAAGCACGAAAACAGCGACTTCGGTGATTCTGCACACTTGTAACAGCAGAATCGTGAAGATTATCACTGAAAGTGCATATCTCAGCTGGAAACAACAACGATACCGAAGATATGGCAGTTTCCGCATATCAAACGCACTGTGGAGTGCTGAAAACACCAGAAAACGTGTTTTTCGCATTCAATAGCACGAAAACAGCGATTTCGGTGATTCTGCACACTTGTAACAGCAGAATCATGAAGATTATCACTGAAAATGAATGTCTCAGCTGGAAACAACAACGATACCGAAGATATCGTAGTTTCCGCATATCAAACGCACTGTGGAGTGCTGAAAACACCAGAAAACGTGTTTTTCGCATTCAAAAGCACGAAAACAGCGATTTCGGTGATTCTGCACACTTGTAACAGCAGAATCGTGAAGATTATCACTGAAAGTGCATATCTCAGCTGGAAACAACAATGATACCGAAGATATCGTAGTTTCCGCATATCAAACGCACTGTGGAGTGCTGAAAACACCAAAAAACGTGTTTTCGCATTCAAAAGCACGAAAACAGCGATTTCGGTGATTCTGCACACTTGTAACAGCAGAATTGTGAAGATTAACACTGAAAGTGCATATCTCAGCAGGAAACAACAACGATACCGAAGATATCGTAGTTTCCGCATATCAAACGCACTGTGGAGTGCTGAAAACACCAGAAAACGTGTTTTTCGCATTCAATAGCACGAAAACAGCGATTTCGGTGATTCTGCACACTTGTAACAGCAGAACTGTGAAGATTAACACTGAAAGTGCATATCTCAGCAGGAAACAACAACGATACCGAAGATATCGTAGTTTCCGCATATCAAACGCACTGTGGAGTGCTGAAAACACCAGAAAACGTGTTTTTCGCATTCAATAGCACGAAAACAGCGATTTCGGTGATTCTGCACACTTGTAACAGCAGAATCATGAAGATTATCACTGAAAATGCATGTCTCAGCTGGAAACAACAACGATACCGAAGATATCGTAGTTTCCGCATATCAAACGCACTGTGGAATGCTGAAAACACCAGAAAACGTGTTTTTCGCATTCAAAAGCACGAAAACAGCGATTTCGGTGATTCTGCACACTTGTAACAGCAGAATCGTGAAGATTATCACTGAAAGTGCATATCTCTGCTGGAAACAACAATGATACCGAAGATATCGTAGTTTCCGCATATCAAACGCACTGTGGAGTGCTGAAAACACCAAAAAACGTGTTTTCGCATTCAAAAGCACGAAAACAGCGATTTCGGTGATTCTGCCCACTTGTAACAGCAGAATTGTGAAGATTAACACTGAAAGTGCATATCTCAGCAGGAAACAACAACGATACCGAAGATATCGTAGTTTCCGCATATCAAACGCACTGTGGAGTGTTGAAAACACCAGAAAACGTGTTTTTCGCATTCAATAGCACGAAAACAGCGATTTCGGTGATTCTGCACACTTGTAACAGCAGAATCATGAAGATTATCAGTGAAAATGCATGTCTCAGCTGGAAACAACAACGATACCGAAGATATCGTAGTTTCCGCATATCAAACGCACTGTGGAGTGCTGAAAACACCAGAAAACGTGTTTTTCGCATTCAAAAGCACGAAAACAGCGATTTCGGTGATTCTGCACACTTGTAACAGCAGAATCGTGAAGATTATCACTGAAAGTGCATATCTCAGCTGGAAACCACAATGATACCGAAGATATCGTAGTTTCCGCATATCAAACGCACTGTGGAGTGCTGAAAACACCAAAAAACGTGTTTTCGCATTCAAAAGCACGAAAACAGCGATTTCGGTGATTCTGCACACTTGTAACAGCAGAATTGTGAAGATTAACACTGAAAGTGCATATCTCAGCAGGAAACGACAACGATACCGAAGATATCGTAGTTTCCGCATATCAAACGCACTGTGGAGTGCTGAAAACACCAGAAAACGTGTTTTTCGCATTCAATAGCACGAAAACAGCGATTTCGGTGATTCTGCACACTTGTAACAGCAGAATCATGAAGATTATCACTGAAAATGCATGTCTCAGCTGGAAACAACAACGATACCGAAGATATCGTAGTTTCCGCATATCAAACGCACTGTGGAATGCTGAAAACACCAGAAAACGTGTTTTTCGCATTCAAAAGCACGAAAACAGCGATTTCGGTGATTCTGCACACTTGTAACAGCAGAATCGTGAAGATTATCACTGAAAGTGCATATCTCAGCTGGAAACAACAACGATACCGAAGATATGGCAGTTTCCGCATATCAAACGCACTGTGGAGTGCTGAAAACACCAGAAAACGTGTTTTTCGCATTCAATAGCACGAAAACAGCGATTTCGGTGATTCTGCACACTTGTAACAGCAGAATCATGAAGATTATCACTGAAAATGCATGTCTCAGCTGGAAACAACAACGATACCGAAGATATCGTAGTTTCCGCATATCAAACGCACTGTGGAGTGCTGAAAACACCAGAAAACGTGTTTTTCGCATTCAAAAGCACGAAAACAGCGATTTCGGTGATTCTGCACACTTGTAACAGCAGAATCGTGAAGATTATCACTGAAAGTGCATATCTCAGCTGGAAACAAAAATGATACCGAAGATATCGTAGTTTCCGCATATCAAACGCACTGTGGAGTGCTGAAAACACCAAAAAACGTGTTTTCGCATTCAAAAGCACGAAAACAGCGATTTCGGTGATTCTGCACACTTGTAACAGCAGAATTGTGAAGATTAACACTGAAAGTGCATATCTCAGCAGGAAACAACAACGATACCGAAGATATCGTAGTTTCCGCATATCAAACGCACTGTGGAGTGCTGAAAACACCAGAAAACGTGTTTTTCGCATTCAATAGCACGAAAACAGCTATTTCGGTGATTCTGCACACTTGTAACAGCAGAACTGTGAAGATTAACACTGAAAGTGCATATCTCAGCAGGAAACAACAACGATACCGAAGATATCGTAGTTTCCGCATATCAAACGCACTGTGGAGTGCTGAAAACACGAGAAAACGTGTTTTTCGCATTCAAAAGCAAGAAAACAGCGATTTCGGTGATTCTGCACACTTGTAACAGCAGAATCGTGAAGATTATCACTGAAAATGCATATCTCAGCTGGAAACAACAAAGAATACCGAAGATATCGTAGTTTCCGCATATCAAACGCACTGTGGAGTGCTGAAAACACCAGAAAACGTGTTTTTCGCATTCAAAAGCACGAAAACAGCGATTTCGGTGATTCTGCACACTTGTAACAGCAGAACTGTGAAGACTAACACTGAAAGTGCATATCTCAGCAGGAAACAACAACGATACCGAAGATATCGTAGTTTCCGCATATCAAACGCACTGTGGAGTGCTGAAAACACCAGAAAACGTGTTTTTCGCATTCAAAAGCACGAAAATAGCGATTTCGGTGATTCTGCACACTTGTAACAGCAGAATCGTGAAGATTATCACTGAAAGTGCATATCTCTGCTGGAAACAACAACGATACCGAAGATATCGCAGTTTCCGCATATCAAACGCACTGTGGAGTGTTGAAAACATCAGAAAACGTGTTTTTCGCATTCAAAAGCACGAAAACAGCGATTTCGGTGATTCTGCACACTTGTAACAGCAGAATCATGAAGATTATCACTGATAATGCATATCTCTGCTGGAAACAACAACGATACCGAAGATATCGCAGTTTCCGCATATCAAACGCACTGTGGAGTGCTGAAAACACCAGAAAATGTGTTTTTCGCATTCAAAAGCACGAAAACAGCGAGTTCGGTGATTCACCACACTTGTAACTGCAGAATCGTGAAGATTATCACTGAAAGTGCATATCTCAGCTGGAAACAACAACGATACCGAAGATATCGTAGTTTCCGCATATCAAACGCACTGTGGAGTGCTGAAAACACCAGAAAACGTGTTTTTCGCATTCAAAAGCACGAAAACAGCGACTTCGGTGATTCGTCACACTTGTAACAGCAGAATCGTGAAGATTATCACTGAAAATGCATGTCTCAGCTGGAAACAACAACGATACCGAAGATATCGTAGTTTCCGCATATCAAACGCACTGTGGAGTGCTGAAAACACCAAAAAACGTGTTTTCGCATTCAAAAGTACGAAAACAGCGATTTCGGTGATTCTGCACACTTGTAACAGCAGAATTGTGAAGATTAACACTGAAAGTGCATATCTCAGCAGGAAACGACAACGATACCGAAGATATCGTAGTTTCCGCATATCAAACGCACTGTGGAGTGCTGAAAACACCAGAAAACGTGTTTTTCGCATTGAATAGCACGAAAACAGCGATTTCGGTGATTCTGCACGCTTGTAACAGCAGAATCGTGAAGATTATCACTGAAAATGCATATCTCAGCTGGAAACAACAACGATACCGAAGATATCGTAGTTTCCGCATATCAAACGCACTGTGGAGTGCAGAAAACACCAGAAAACGTGTTTTTCGCATTCAAAAGCACGAAAACAGCGATTTCGGTGATTCTGCACACTTGTAACAGCAGAATCGTGAAGATTATCACTGAAAGTGCATGTCTCAGCTGGAAACAACAACGATACCGAAGACATCGTAGTTTCCGCATATCAAACGCACTGTGGAGTGCTGAAAACACCAGAAAACGTGTTTTTCGCATTCAAAAGCACGAAAACAGCGACTTCGGTGATTCTGCACACTTGTAACAGCAGAATCGTGAAGATTATCACTGAAAGTGCATATCTCAGCTGGAAACAACAACGATACCGAAGATATCGTAGTTTCCGCATATCAAACGCACTGTGGAGTGCTGAAAACACCAGAAAACGTGTTTTTCGCATTCAAAAGCACGAAAACAGCGATTTCGGTGATTCTGCACACTTGTAACAGCAGAATCGTGAAGATTATCACTGAAAATGTATATCTCAGCTGGAAACAACAACGATACCGAAGATATCGTAGTTTCCGCATATCAAACGCACTGTGGAGTGCTGAAAACACCAGAAAACGTGTTTTTCGCATTCAAAAGCACGAAAACAGCGATTTCGGTGATTCTGCACACTTGTAACAGCAGAATCATGAAGATTATCACTGAAAATGCATATCTCAGCTGGAAACAACAACGATACCGAAGATATCGTAGTTTCCGCATATCAAACGCACTGTGGAGTGCTGAAAACACCAGAAAACGTGTTTTTCGCATTCAAAAGCACGAAAACAGCGCTTTCGGTGATTCTGCACACTTGTAACAGCAGAATCGTGAAGATTATCACTGAAAGTGCATATCTCAGCTGGAAACAACAACGATACCGAAGATATCGCAGTTTCCGCATATCAAACGCACTGTGGAGTGTTGAAAACACCAGAAAACGTGTTTTTCGCATTGAATAGCGCGAAAACAGCGATTTCGGTGATTCTGCACACTTGTAACAGCAGAATCATGAAGATTATCACTGATAATGCATATCTCAGCTGGAAACAACAACGATACCGAAGGTATGGCAGTTTCCGCATATCAAACGCACTGTGGAGTGCTGAAAACACCAGAAAACGTGTTTTTCGCATTCAATAGCACGAAAACAGCGATTTCGGTGATTCTGCACACTTGTAACAGCAGAATCATGAAGATTATCACTGAAAATGCATGTCTCAGCTGGAAACAACAACGATACCGAAGATATCGTAGTTTCCGCATATCAAACGCACTGTGGAGTGCTGAAAACACCAAAAAACGTGTTTTCGCATTCAAAAGCACGAAAACAGCGATTTCGGTGATTCTGCACACTTGTAACAGCAGAATCGTGAAGATTATCACTGAAAGTGCATATCTCAGCTGGAAACAACAATGATACCGAAGATATCGTAGTTTCCGCATATCAAACGCACTGTGGAGTGCTGAAAGCACCAAAAAAAGGTGTTTTCGCATTCAAAAGCACGAAAACAGCGATTTCGGTGATTCTGCACACTTGTAACAGCAGAATTGTGAAGATTAACACTGAAAGTGCATATCTCAGCAGGAAACGACAACGATACCGAAGATATCGTAGTTTCCGCATATCAAACGCACTGTGGAGTGCTGAAAACACCAGAAAACGTGTTTTTCGCATTCAATAGCACGAAAACAGCGATTTCGGTGATTCTGCACACTTGTAACAGCAGAATCATGAAGATTATCACTGAAAATGCATGTCTCAGCTGGAAACAACAACGATACCGAAGATATCGTAGTTTCCGCATATCAAACGCACTGTGGAATGCTGAAAACACCAGAAAACGTGTTTTTCGCATTCAAAAGCACGAAAACAGCGATTTCGGTGATTCTGCACACTTGTAACAGCAGAATCATGAAGATTATCACTGAAAGTGCATATCTCTGCTGGAAACGACAACGATACCGAAGATATCGTAGTTTCCGCATATCAAACGCACTGTGGAGTGCTGAAAACACCAGAAAACGTGTTTTTCGCATTCAATAGCACGAAAACAGCGATTTCGGTGATTCTGCACGCTTGTAACAGCAGAATCGTGAAGATTATCACTGAAAATGCATGTCTCAGCTGGAAACAACAACGATACCGAAGATATCGTAGTTTCCGCACATCAAACGCACTGTGGAGTGCTGAAAACACCAGAAAACGTGTTTTTCGCATTCAAAAGTACGAAAACAGCGATTTCGGTGATTCTGCACACTTGTAACAGCAGAATCGTGAAGATTATCACTGATAATGCATATCTCAGCTGGAAACAACAACGATACCGAAGATATCGTAGTTTCCGCATATCAAACGCACTGTGGAGTGCTGAAAACACCAGAAAACGTGTTTTTCGCATTCAAAAGCACGAAAACAGCGATTTCGGTGATTCTGCACACTTGTAACAGCAGAATCATGAAGATTATCACTGAAAATGCATATCTCAGCTGGAAACAACAACGATACCGAAGATATCGTAGTTTCCGCATATCAAACGCACTGTGGAGTGCTGAAAACACCAGAAAACATGTTTTTCGCATTCAAAAGCACGAAAACAGCGATTTCGGTGATTCTGCACACTTGTAACAGCAGAATCGTGAAGATTATCACTGAAAGTGCATATCTCAGTTGGAAACAACAACGATACCGAAGATATGGCAGTTTCCGCATATCAATCGCACTGTGGAGTGCTGAAAACACCAGAAAACGTGTTTTTCGCATTCAAAAGCACGAAAACAGCGACTTCGGTGATTCTGCACACTTGTAACAGCAGAATCGTGAAGATTATCACTGAAAATGCATGTCTCAGCTGGAAACAACAACGATACCGAAGATATCGTAGTTTCCGCATATCAAACGCACTGTGGAGTGCTGAAAACACCAAAAAACGTGTTTTTTCATTCAAAAGCACGAAAACAGCGATTTCGGTGATTCTGCACACTTGTAACAGCAGAACTGTGAAGATTAACACTGAAAGTGCATATCTCAGCAGGAAACAACAACGATACCGAAGATATCGTAGTTTCCGCATATCAAACGCACTGTGGACTGCAGAAAACACCAGAAAACGTGTTTTTCGCATTCAAAAGCACGAAAACAGCGATTTCGGTGATTCTGCACACTTGTAACAGCAGAATCGTGAAGATTATCACTGAAAGTGCATGTCTCAGCTGGAAACAACAACGATACCGAAGACATCGTAGTTTCCGCATATCAAACGCACTGTGGAGTGCTGAAAACACCAAAAAACGTGTTTTTCGCATTCAAAAGCACGAAAACAGCGATTTCGGTGATTCTGCACACTTGTAACAGCAGAATCGTGAAGATTATCACTGAAAATGTATATCTCAGCTGGAAACAACAACGATACCGAAGATATCGTAGTTTCCGCATATCAAACGCACTGTGGAGTGCTGAAAACACCAGAAAACGTGTTTTTCGCATTCAAAAGCACGAAAACAGCGATTTCGGTGATTCTGCACACTTGTAACAGCAGAGTCATGAAGATTATCACTGAAAATGCATATCTCAGCTGGAAACAACAACGATACCGAAGATATCGTAGTTTCCGCATATCAAACGCACTGTGGAGTGCTGAAAACACCAGAAAACGTGTTTTTCGCATTCAAAAGCACGAAAACAGCGACTTCGGTGATTCTGCACACTTGTAACAGCAGAATCGTGAAGATTATCACTGAAAGTGCATGTCTCAGCTGGAAACAACAACGATACCGAAGACATCGTAGTTTCCGCATATCAAACGCACTGTGGAGTGCTGAAAACACCAGAAAACGTGTTTTTCGCATTCAAAAGCACGAAAACAGCGACTTCGGTGATTCTGCACACTTGTAACAGCAGAATCGTGAAGATTATCACTGAAAGTGCATATCTCAGCTGGAAACAACAACGATACCGAAGATATCGTAGTTTCCGCATATCAAACGCACTGTGGAGTGCTGAAAACACCAGAAAACGTGTTTTTCGCATTCAAAAGCACGAAAACAGCGATTTCGGTGATTCTGCACACTTGTAACAGCAGAATCGTGAAGATTATCACTGAAAATGTATATCTCAGCTGGAAACAACAACGATACCGAAGATATCGTAGTTTCCGCATATCAAACGCTCTGTGGAGTGCTGAAAACACCAGAAAACGTGTTTTTCGCATTCAAAAGCACGAAAACAGCGATTTCGGTGATTCTGCACACTTGTAACAGCAGAATCATGAAGATTATCACTGAAGATGCATATCTCAGCTGGAAACAACAACGATACCGAAGATATCGTAGTTTCCGCATATCAAACGCACTGTGGAGTGCTGAAAACACCAGAAAACGTGTTTTTCGCATTCAAAAGCACGAAAACAGCGATTTCGGTGATTCTGCACACTTGTAACAGCAGAATCGTGAAGATTATCACTGAAAGTGCATATCTCAGCTGGAAACAACAACGATACCGAAGATATCGCAGTTTCCGCATATCAAACGCACTGTGGAGTGTTGAAAACACCAGAAAACGTGTTTTTCGCATTGAATAGCGCGAAAACAGCGATTTCGGTGATTCTGCACACTTGTAACAGCAGAATCATGAAGATTATCACTGATAATGCATATCTCAGCTGGAAACAACAACGATACCGAAGGTATGGCAGTTTCCGCATATCAAACGCACTGTGGAGTGCTGAAAACACCAGAAAACGTGTTTTTCGCATTCAATAGCACGAAAACAGCGATTTCGGTGATTCTGCACACTTGTAACAGCAGAATCATGAAGATTATCACTGAAAATGCATGTCTCAGCTGGAAACAACAACGATACCGAAGATATCGTAGTTTCCGCATATCAAACGCACTGTGGAGTGCTGAAAACACGAGAAAACGTGTTTTTCGCATTCAAAAGCAAGAAAACAGCGATTTCGGTGATTCTGCACACTTGTAACAGCAGAACTGTGAAGATTAACACTGAAAGTGCATATCTCAGCAGGAAACAACAACGATACCGAAGATATCGTAGTTTCCGCATATCAAACGCACTGTGGAGTGCTGAAAACACCAGAAAACGTGTTTTTCGCATTCAAAAGCACGAAAACAGCGATTTCGGTGATTCTGCACACTTGTAACAGCAGAATCATGAAGATTATCAGTGAAAATGCATGTCTCAGCTGGAAACAACAACGATACCGAAGATATCGTTGTTTCCGCATATCAAACGCACTGTGGAGTGCTGAAAACACCAGAAAACGTGTTTTTCGCATTCAAAAGCACGAAAACAGCGATTTCGGTGATTCTGCACACTTGTAACAGCAGAATCGTGAAGATTATCACTGAAAGTGCATGTCTCAGCTGGAAACAACAACGATACCGAAGACATCGTAGTTTCCGCATATCAAACGCACTGTGGAGTGCTGAAAACACCAGAAAACGTGTTTTTCGCATTCAAAAGCACGAAAACAGCGACTTCGGTGATTCTGCACACTTGTAACAGCAGAATCGTGAAGATTATCACTGAAAGTGCATATCTCAGCTGGAAACAACAACGATACCGAAGATATCGTAGTTTCCGCATATCAAACGCACTGTGGAGTGCTGAAAACACCAGAAAACGTGTTTTTCGCATTCAATAGCACGAAAACAGCGATTTCGGTGATTCTGCACACTTGTAACAGCAGAATCATGAAGATTATCACTGAAAATGCATGTCTCAGCTGGAAACAACAACGATACCGAAGATATCGTAGTTTCCGCATATCAAACGCACTGTGGAGTGCTGAAAACACCAAAAAACGTGTTTTCGCATTCAAAAGCACGAAAACAGCGATTTCGGTGATTCTGCACACTTGTAACAGCAGAATCGTGAAGATTATCACTGAAAGTGCATATCTCAGCTGGAAACAACAATGATACCGAAGATATCGTAGTTTCCGCATATCAAACGCACTGTGGAGTGCTGAAAGCACCAAAAAAAGGTGTTTTCGCATTCAAAAGCACGAAAACAGCGATTTCGGTGATTCTGCACACTTGTAACAGCAGAATTGTGAAGATTAACACTGAAAGTGCATATCTCAGCAGGAAACGACAACGATACCGAAGATATCGTAGTTTCCGCATATCAAACGCACTGTGGAGTGCTGAAAACACCAGAAAACGTGTTTTTCGCATTCAATAGCACGAAAACAGCGATTTCGGTGATTCTGCACACTTGTAACAGCAGAATCATGAAGATTATCACTGAAAATGCATGTCTCAGCTGGAAACAACAACGATACCGAAGATATCGTAGTTTCCGCATATCAAACGCACTGTGGAATGCTGAAAACACCAGAAAACGTGTTTTTCGCATTCAAAAGCACGAAAACAGCGATTTCGGTGATTCTGCACACTTGTAACAGCAGAATCATGAAGATTATCACTGAAAGTGCATATCTCTGCTGGAAACGACAACGATACCGAAGATATCGTAGTTTCCGCATATCAAACGCACTGTGGAGTGCTGAAAACACCAGAAAACGTGTTTTTCGCATTCAATAGCACGAAAACAGCGATTTCGGTGATTCTGCACGCTTGTAACAGCAGAATCGTGAAGATTATCACTGAAAATGCATGTCTCAGCTGGAAACAACAACGATACCGAAGATATCGTAGTTTCCGCATATCAAACGCACTGTGGAGTGCTGAAAACACCAGAAAACGTGTTTTTCGCATTCAAAAGCACGAAAACAGCGATTTCGGTGATTCTGCACACTTGTAACAGCAGAATCATGAAGATTATCACTGAAAATGCATATCTCAGCTGGAAACAACAACGATACCGAAGATATCGTAGTTTCCGCATATCAAACGCACTGTGGAGTGCTGAAAACACCAGAAAACGTGTTTTTCGCATTCAAAAGCACGAAAACAGCGATTTCGGTGATTCTGCACACTTGTAACAGCAGAATCGTGAAGATTATCACTGAAAGTGCATATCTCAGCTGGAAACAACAACGATACCGAAGATATCGCAGTTTCCGCATATCAAACGCACTGTGGAGTGCTGAAAACACCAGAAAACGTGTTTTTCATATTTACAAGCACGAAAACAGCGACTTCGGTGATTCTGCACACTTGTAACAGCAGAATCGTGAAGATTATCACTGAAAGTGCATATCTCAGTTGGAAACAACAACGATACCGAAGATATGGCAGTTTCCGCATATCAATCGCACTGTGGAGTGCTGAAAACACCAGAAAATGTGTTTTTCGCATTCAAAAGCACGAAAACAGCGAGTTCGGTGATTCTCCACACTTGTAACTGCAGAATCGTGAAGATTATCACTGAAAGTGCATATCTCAGCTGGAAACAACAAGGATACCGAAGATATCGTAGTTTCCGCATATCAAACGCACTGTGGAGTGCTGAAAACACCAGAAAACGTGTTTTTCGCATTCAAAAGCACGAAAACAGCGACTTCGGTGATTCTGCACACTTGTAACAGCAGAATCGTGAAGATTATCACTGAAAATGCATGTCTCAGCTGGAAACAACAACGATACCGAAGATATCGTAGTTTCCGCATATCAAACGCACTGTGGAGTGCTGAAAACACCAAAAAACGTGTTTTTTCATTCAAAAGCACGAAAACAGCGATTTCGGTGATTCTGCACACTTGTAACAGCAGAACTGTGAAGATTAACACTGAAAGTGCATATCTCAGCAGGAAACAACAACGATACCGAAGATATCGTAGTTTCCGCATATCAAACGCACTGTGGACTGCAGAAAACACCAGAAAACGTGTTTTTCGCATTCAAAAGCACGAAAACAGCGATTTCGGTGATTCTGCACACTTGTAACAGCAGAATCGTGAAGATTATCACTGAAAGTGCATGTCTCAGCTGGAAACAACAACGATACCGAAGACATCGTAGTTTCCGCATATCAAACGCACTGTGGAGTGCTGAAAACACCAAAAAACGTGTTTTTCGCATTCAAAAGCACGAAAACAGCGATTTCGGTGATTCTGCACACTTGTAACAGCAGAATCGTGAAGATTATCACTGAAAATGTATATCTCAGCTGGAAACAACAACGATACCGAAGATATCGTAGTTTCCGCATATCAAACGCACTGTGGAGTGCTGAAAACACCAGAAAACGTGTTTTTCGCATTCAAAAGCACGAAAACAGCGATTTCGGTGATTCTGCACACTTGTAACAGCAGAGTCATGAAGATTATCACTGAAAATGCATATCTCAGCTGGAAACAACAACGATACCGAAGATATCGTAGTTTCCGCATATCAAACGCACTGTGGAGTGCTGAAAACACCAGAAAACGTGTTTTTCGCATTCAAAAGCACGAAAACAGCGACTTCGGTGATTCTGCACACTTGTAACAGCAGAATCGTGAAGATTATCACTGAAAGTGCATATCTCAGCTGGAAACAACAACGATACCGAAGATATCGTAGTTTCCGCATATCAAACGCACTGTGGAGTGCTGAAAACACCAGAAAACGTGTTTTTCGCATTCAAAAGTACGAAAACAGCGATTTCGGTGATTCTGCACACTTGTAACAGCAGAATCGTGAAGATTATCACTGAAAGCGCATATCTCAGCTGGAAACAACAACGATACCGAAGATATCGCAGTTTCCGCATATCAAACGCACTGTGGAGTGTTGAAAACACCAGAAAACGTGTTTTTCGCATTGAATAGCGCGAAAACAGCGATTTCGGTGATTCTGCACACTTGTAACAGCAGAATCGTGAAGATTATCACTGAAAGTGCATGTCTCAGCTGGAAACAACAACGATACCGAAGACATCGTAGTTTCCGCATATCAAACGCACTGTGGAGTGCTGAAAACACCAGAAAACGTGTTTTTCGCATTCAAAAGCACGAAAACAGCGACTTCGGTGATTCTGCACACTTGTAACAGCAGAATCGTGAAGATTATCACTGAAAGTGCATATCTCAGCTGGAAACAACAACGATACCGAAGATATCGTAGTTTCCGCATATCAAACGCACTGTGGAGTGCTGAAAACACCAGAAAACGTGTTTTTCGCATTCAAAAGCACGAAAACAGCGATTTCGGTGATTCTGCACACTTGTAACAGCAGAATCGTGAAGATTATCACTGAAAATGTATATCTCAGCTGGAAACAACAACGATACCGAAGATATCGTAGTTTCCGCATATCAAACGCTCTGTGGAGTGCTGAAAACACCAGAAAACGTGTTTTTCGCATTCAAAAGCACGAAAACAGCGATTTCGGTGATTCTGCACACTTGTAACAGCAGAATCATGAAGATTATCACTGAAGATGCATATCTCAGCTGGAAACAACAACGATACCGAAGATATCGTAGTTTCCGCATATCAAACGCACTGTGGAGTGCTGAAAACACCAGAAAACGTGTTTTTCGCATTCAAAAGCACGAAAACAGCGATTTCGGTGATTCTGCACACTTGTAACAGCAGAATCGTGAAGATTATCACTGAAAGTGCATATCTCAGCTGGAAACAACAACGATACCGAAGATATCGCAGTTTCCGCATATCAAACGCACTGTGGAGTGTTGAAAACACCAGAAAACGTGTTTTTCGCATTGAATAGCGCGAAAACAGCGATTTCGGTGATTCTGCACACTTGTAACAGCAGAATCATGAAGATTATCACTGATAATGCATATCTCAGCTGGAAACAACAACGATACCGAAGGTATGGCAGTTTCCGCATATCAAACGCACTGTGGAGTGCTGAAAACACCAGAAAACGTGTTTTTCGCATTCAATAGCACGAAAACAGCGATTTCGGTGATTCTGCACACTTGTAACAGCAGAATCATGAAGATTATCACTGAAAATGCATGTCTCAGCTGGAAACAACAACGATACCGAAGATATCGTAGTTTCCGCATATCAAACGCACTGTGGAGTGCTGAAAACACGAGAAAACGTGTTTTTCGCATTCAAAAGCAAGAAAACAGCGATTTCGGTGATTCTGCACACTTGTAACAGCAGAACTGTGAAGATTAACACTGAAAGTGCATATCTCAGCAGGAAACAACAACGATACCGAAGATATCGTAGTTTCCGCATATCAAACGCACTGTGGAGTGCTGAAAACACCAGAAAACGTGTTTTTCGCATTCAAAAGCACGAAAACAGCGATTTCGGTGATTCTGCACACTTGTAACAGCAGAATCATGAAGATTATCAGTGAAAATGCATGTCTCAGCTGGAAACAACAACGATACCGAAGATATCGTTGTTTCCGCATATCAAACGCACTGTGGAGTGCTGAAAACACCAGAAAACGTGTTTTTCGCATTCAAAAGCACGAAAACAGCGATTTCGGTGATTCTGCACACTTGTAACAGCAGAATCGTGAAGATTATCACTGAAAGTGCATGTCTCAGCTGGAAACAACAACGATACCGAAGACATCGTAGTTTCCGCATATCAAACGCACTGTGGAGTGCTGAAAACACCAGAAAACGTGTTTTTCGCATTCAAAAGCACGAAAACAGCGACTTCGGTGATTCTGCACACTTGTAACAGCAGAATCGTGAAGATTATCACTGAAAGTGCATATCTCAGCTGGAAACAACAACGATACCGAAGATATCGTAGTTTCCGCATATCAAACGCACTGTGGAGTGCTGAAAACACCAGAAAACGTGTTTTTCGCATTCAAAAGCACGAAAACAGCGATTTCGGTGATTCTGCACACTTGTAACAGCAGAATCGTGAAGATTATCACTGAAAATGTATATCTCAGCTGGAAACAACAACGATACCGAAGATATCGTAGTTTCCGCATATCAAACGCACTGTGGAGTGCTGAAAACACCAGAAAACGTGTTTTTCGCATTCAAAAGCACGAAAACAGCGATTTCGGTGATTCTGCACACTTGTAACAGCAGAATCATGAAGATTATCACTGAAAATGCATATCTCAGCTGGAAACAACAACGATACCGAAGATATCGTAGTTTCCGCATATCAAACGCACTGTGGAGTGCTGAAAACACCAGAAAACGTGTTTTTCGCATTCAAAAGCACGAAAACAGCGACTTCGGTGATTCTGCACACTTGTAACAGCAGAATCGTGAAGATTATCAGTGAAAATGCATGTCTCAGCTGGAAACAACAACGATACCGAAGATATCGCAGTTTCCGCATATCAAACGCACTGTGGAGTGTTGAAAACACCAGAAAACGTGTTTTTCGCATTGAATAGCGCGAAAACAGCGATTTCGGTGATTCTGCACACTTGTAACAGCAGAATCGTGAAGATTATCACTGAAAGTGCATGTCTCAGCTGGAAACAACAACGATACCGAAGACATCGTAGTTTCCGCATATCAAACGCACTGTGGAGTGCTGAAAACACCAGAAAACGTGTTTTTCGCATTCAAAAGCACGAAAACAGCGACTTCGGTGATTCTGCACACTTGTAACAGCAGAATCGTGAAGATTATCACTGAAAGTGCATATCTCAGCTGGAAACAACAACGATACCGAAGATATCGTAGTTTCCGCATATCAAACGCACTGTGGAGTGCTGAAAACACCAGAAAACGTGTTTTTCGCATTCAAAAGCACGAAAACAGCGATTTCGGTGATTCTGCACACTTGTAACTGCAGAATCATGAAGATTATCAGTGAAAATGCATGTCTCAGCTGAAAACAACAACGATACCGAAGATATCGTAGTTTCCGCATATCAAACGCACTGTGGAGTGCTGAAAACACCAGAAAACGTGTTTTTCGCATTCAAAAGCACGAAAACAGCGATTTCGGTGATTCTGCACACTTGTAACAGCAGAATCGTGAAGATTATCACTGAAAGTGCATGTCTCAGCTGGAAACAACAACGATACCGAAGACATCGTAGTTTCCGCATATCAAACGCACTGTGGAGTGCTGAAAACACCAGAAAACGTGTTTTTCGCATTCAAAAGCACGAAAACAGCGACTTCGGTGATTCTGCACACTTGTAACAGCAGAATCGTGAAGATTATCACTGAAAGTGCATATCTCAGCTGGAAACAACAACGATACCGAAGATATCGTAGTTTCCGCATATCAAACGCACTGTGGAGTGCTGAAAACACCAGAAAACGTGTTTTTCGCATTCAATAGCACGAAAACAGCGATTTCGGTGATTCTGCACACTTGTAACAGCAGAAACATGAAGATTATCACTGAAAATGCATGTCCCAGCTGGAAACAACAACGATACCGAAGATATCGTAGTTTCCGCATATCAAACGCACTGTGGAATGCTGAAAACACCAGAAAACGTGTTTTTCGCATTCAAAAGCACGAAAACAGCGATTTCGGTGATTCTGCACACTTGTAACAGCAGAATCATGAAGATTATCACTGAAAATGCATATCTCAGCTGGAAACAACAACGATACCGAAGATATCGTAGTTTCCGCATATCAAACGCACTGTGGAGTGCTGAAAACACCAGAAAACGTGTTTTTCGCATTCAAAAGCACGAAAACAGCGATTTCGGTGATTCTGCACACTTGTAACAGCAGAACTGTGAAGACTAACACTGAAAGTGCATATCTCAGCAGGAAACAGCAACGATACCGAAGATATCGTAGTTTCCGCATATCAAACGCACTGTGGAGTGCTGAAAACACCAGAAAACGTGTTTTTCGCATTCAAAAGCACGAAAATAGCGATTTCGGTGATTCTGCACACTTGTAACAGCAGAATCGTGAAGATTATCACTGAAAGTGCATATCTCTGCTGGAAACAACAACGATACCGAAGATATCGCAGTTTCCGCATATCAAACGCACTGTGGAGTGTTGAAAACATCAGAAAACGTGTTTTTCGCATTCAAAAGCACGAAAACAGCGATTTCGGTGATTCTGCACACTTGTAACAGCAGAATCATGAAGATTATCACTGATAATGCATATCTCAGCTGGAAACAACAACGATACCGAAGGTATGGCAGTTTCCGCATATCAAACGCACTGTGGAGTGCTGAAAACACCAGAAAACGTGTTTTTCATATTTACAAGCACGAAAACAGCGACTTCGGTGATTCTGCACACTTGTAACAGCAGAATCGTGAAGATTATCACTGAAAGTGCATATCTCAGTTGGAAACAACAACGATACCGAAGATATGGCAGTTTCCGCATATCAATCGCACTGTGGAGTGCTGAAAACACCAGAAAATGTGTTTTTCGCATTCAAAAGCACGAAAACAGCGAGTTCGGTGATTCTCCACACTTGTAACTGCAGAATCGTGAAGATTATCACTGAAAGTGCATATCTCAGCTGGAAACAACAAGGATACCGAAGATATCGTAGTTTCCGCATATCAAACGCACTGTGGAGTGCTGAAAACACCAGAAAACGTGTTTTTCGCATTCAAAAGCACGAAAACAGCGACTTCGGTGATTCTGCACACTTGTAACAGCAGAATCGTGAAGATTATCACTGAAAATGCATGTCTCAGCTGGAAACAACAACGATACCGAAGATATCGTAGTTTCCGCATATCAAACGCACTGTGGAGTGCTGAAAACACCAGAAAACGTGTTTTTCGCATTCAAAAGCACGAAAACAGCGATTTCGGTGATTCTGCACACTTGTAACAGCAGAATCATGAAGATTATCACTGAAAATGCATATCTCAGCTGGAAACAACAACGATACCGAAGATATCGTAGTTTCCGCATATCAAACGCACTGTGGAGTGCTGAAAACACCAGAAAACGTGTTTTTCGCATTCAAAATCACGAAAACAGCGATTTCGGTGATTCTGCACACTTGTAACAGCAGAATCGTGAAGATTATCACTGAAAATGTATATCTCAGCTGGAAACAACAACGATACCGAAGATATCGTAGTTTCCGCATATCAAACGCTCTGTGGAGTGCTGAAAACACCAGAAAACGTGTTTTTCGCATTCAAAAGCACGAAAACAGCGACTTCGGTGATTCTGCACACTTGTAACAGCAGAATCGTGAAGATTATCAGTGAAAATGCATGTCTCAGCTGGAAACAACAACGATACCGAAGATATCGCAGTTTCCGCATATCAAACGCACTGTGGAGTGTTGAAAACACCAGAAAACGTGTTTTTCGCATTGAATAGCGCGAAAACAGCGATTTCGGTGATTCTGCACACTTGTAACAGCAGAATCGTGAAGATTATCACTGAAAGTGCATGTCTCAGCTGGAAACAACAACGATACCGAAGACATCGTAGTTTCCGCATATCAAACGCACTGTGGAGTGCTGAAAACACCAGAAAACGTGTTTTTCGCATTCAAAAGCACGAAAACAGCGACTTCGGTGATTCTGCACACTTGTAACAGCAGAATCGTGAAGATTATCACTGAAAGTGCATATCTCAGCTGGAAACAACAACGATACCGAAGATATCGTAGTTTCCGCATATCAAACGCACTGTGGAGTGCTGAAAACACCAGAAAACGTGTTTTTCGCATTCAAAAGCACGAAAACAGCGATTTCGGTGATTCTGCACACTTGTAACTGCAGAATCATGAAGATTATCAGTGAAAATGCATGTCTCAGCTGAAAACAACAACGATACCGAAGATATCGTAGTTTCCGCATATCAAACGCACTGTGGAGTGCTGAAAACACCAGAAAACGTGTTTTTCGCATTCAAAAGCACGAAAACAGCGATTTCGGTGATTCTGCACACTTGTAACAGCAGAATCGTGAAGATTATCACTGAAAGTGCATGTCTCAGCTGGAAACAACAACGATACCGAAGACATCGTAGTTTCCGCATATCAAACGCACTGTGGAGTGCTGAAAACACCAGAAAACGTGTTTTTCGCATTCAAAAGCACGAAAACAGCGACTTCGGTGATTCTGCACACTTGTAACAGCAGAATCGTGAAGATTATCACTGAAAGTGCATATCTCAGCTGGAAACAACAACGATACCGAAGATATCGTAGTTTCCGCATATCAAACGCACTGTGGAGTGCTGAAAACACCAGAAAACGTGTTTTTCGCATTCAATAGCACGAAAACAGCGATTTCGGTGATTCTGCACACTTGTAACAGCAGAAACATGAAGATTATCACTGAAAATGCATGTCTCAGCTGGAAACAACAACGATACCGAAGATATCGTAGTTTCCGCATATCAAACGCACTGTGGAATGCTGAAAACACCAGAAAACGTGTTTTTCGCATTCAAAAGCACGAAAACAGCGATTTCGGTGATTCTGCACACTTGTAACAGCAGAATCATGAAGATTATCACTGAAAATGCATATCTCAGCTGGAAACAACAACGATACCGAAGATATCGTAGTTTCCGCATATCAAACGCACTGTGGAGTGCTGAAAACACCAGAAAACGTGTTTTTCGCATTCAAAAGCACGAAAACAGCGATTTCGGTGATTCTGCACACTTGTAACAGCAGAACTGTGAAGACTAACACTGAAAGTGCATATCTCAGCAGGAAACAGCAACGATACCGAAGATATCGTAGTTTCCGCATATCAAACGCACTGTGGAGTGCTGAAAACACCAGAAAACGTGTTTTTCGCATTCAAAAGCACGAAAATAGCGATTTCGGTGATTCTGCACACTTGTAACAGCAGAATCGTGAAGATTATCACTGAAAGTGCATATCTCTGCTGGAAACAACAACGATACCGAAGATATCGCAGTTTCCGCATATCAAACGCACTGTGGAGTGTTGAAAACATCAGAAAACGTGTTTTTCGCATTCAAAAGCACGAAAACAGCGATTTCGGTGATTCTGCACACTTGTAACTGCAGAATCATGAAGATTATCAGTGAAAATGCATGTCTCAGCTGAAAACAACAACGATACCGAAGATATCGTAGTTTCCGCATATCAAACGCACTGTGGAGTGCTGAAAACACCAGAAAACGTGTTTTTCGCATTCAAAAGCACGAAAATAGCGATTTCGGTGATTCTGCACACTTGTAACAGCAGAATCGTGAAGATTATCACTGAAAGTGCATATCTCTGCTGGAAACAACAACGATACCGAAGATATCGCAGTTTCCGCATATCAAACGCACTGTGGAGTGTTGAAAACATCAGAAAACGTGTTTTTCGCATTCAAAAGCACGAAAGCAGCGATTTCGGTGATTCTGCACACTTGTAACAGCAGAATCATGAAGATTATCACTGATAATGCATATCTCAGCTGGAAACAACAACGATACCGAAGGTATGGCAGTTTCCGCATATCAAACGCACTGTGGAGTGCTGAAAACACCAGAAAACGTGTTTTTCATATTTACAAGCACGAAAACAGCGACTTCGGTGATTCTGCACACTTGTAACAGCAGAATCGTGAAGATTATCACTGAAAGTGCATATCTCAGTTGGAAACAACAACGATACCGAAGATATGGCAGTTTCCGCATATCAATCGCACTGTGGAGTGCTGAAAACACCAGAAAATGTGTTTTTCGCATTCAAAAGCACGAAAACAGCGAGTTCGGTGATTCTCCACACTTGTAACTGCAGAATCGTGAAGATTATCACTGAAAGTGCATATCTCAGCTGGAAACAACAAGGATACCGAAGATATCGTAGTTTCCGCATATCAAACGCACTGTGGAGTGCTGAAAACACCAGAAAACGTGTTTTTCGCATCCAAAAGCACGAAAACAGCGACTTCGGTGATTCTGCACACTTGTAACAGCAGAATCGTGAAGATTATCACTGAAAATGCATGTCTCAGCTGGAAACAACAACGATACCGAAGATATCGTAGTTTCCGCATATCAAACGCACTGTGGAGTGCTGAAAACACCAAAAAACGTGTTTTTTCATTCATAAGCACGAAAACAGCGATTTCGGTGATTCTGCACACTTGTAACAGCAGAACTGTGAAGATTAACACTGAAAGTGCATATCTCAGCAGGAAACAACAACGATACCGAAGATATCGTAGTTTCCGCATATCAAACGCACTGTGGAGTGCTGAAAACACCAGAAAACGTGTTTTTCGCATTCAAAAGCACGAAAACAGCGATTTCGGTGATTCTGCACACTTGTAACAGCAGAACTGTGAAGATTAACACTGAAAGTGCATATCTCAGCAGGAAACAACAACGATACCGAAGATATCGTAGTTTCCGCATATCAAACGCACTGTGGAGTGCTGAAAACACCAGAAAACGTGTTTTTCGCATTCAAAAGCACGAAAACAGCGATTTCGGTGATTCTGCACACTTGTAACAGCAGAATCATGAAGATTATCAGTGAAAATGCATGTCTCAGCTGGAAACAAGAACGATACCGAAGATATCGTAGTTTCCGCATATCAAACGCACTGTGGAGTGCTGAAAACACCAGAAAACGTGTTTTTCGCATTCAAAAGCACGAAAACAGCGATTTCGGTGATTCTGCACACTTGTAACAGCAGAATCGTGAAGATTATCACTGAAAGTGCATATCTCAGCTGGAAACAACAATGATACCGAAGATATCGTAGTTTCCGCATATCAAACGCACTGTGGAGTGCTGAAAACACCAAAAAACGTGTTTTCGCATTCAAAAGCACGAAAACAGCGATTTCGGTGATTCTGCACACTTGTAACAGCAGAATTGTGAAGATTAACACTGAAAGTGCATATCTCAGCAGGAAACGACAACGATACCGAAGATATCGTAGTTTCCGCATATCAAACGCACTGTGGAGTGCTGAAAACACCACAAAACGTGTTTTTCGCATTCAATAGCACGAAAACAGCGATTTCGGTGATTCTGCACGCTTGTAACAGCAGAATCGTGAAGATTATCACTGAAAATGCATATCTCAGCTGGAAACAACAACGATACCGAAGATATCGTAGTTTCCGCATATCAAACGCACTGTGGACTGCAGAAAACACCAGAAAACGTGTTTTTCGCATTCAAAAGCACGAAAACAGCGATTTCGGTGATTCTGCACACTTGTAACAGCAGAATCGTGAAGATTATCACTGAAAGTGCATGTCTCAGCTGGAAACAACAACGATACCGAAGACATCGTAGTTTCCGCATATCAGACGCACTGTGGAGTGCTGAAAACACCAGAAAACGTGTTTTTCGCATTCAAAAGCACGAAAACAGCGACTTCGGTGATTCTGCACACTTGTAACAGCAGAATCGTGAAGATTATCACTGAAAGTCCATATCTCAGCTGGAAACAACAACGATACCGAAGATATCGCAGTTTCCGCATATCAAACGCACTGTGGAGTGTTGAAAACACCAGAAAACGTGTTTTTCGCATTGAATAGCGCGAAAACAGCGATTTCGGTGATTCTGCACACTTGTAACAGCAGAATCATGAAGATTATCACTGATAATGCATATCTCAGCTGGAAACAACAACGATACCGAAGGTATGGCAGTTTCCGCATATCAAACGCACTGTGGAGTGCTGAAAACACCAGAAAACGTGTTTTTCGCATTCAATAGCACGAAAACAGCGATTTCGGTGATTCTGCACACTTGTAACAGCAGAATCATGAAGATTATCACTGAAAATGCATGTCTCAGCTGGAAACAACAACGATACCGAAGATATCGTAGTTTCCGCATATCAAACGCACTGTGGAGTGCTGAAAACACCAGAAAACGTGTTTTTCGCATTCAAAAGTACGAAAACAGCGATTTCGGTGATTCTGCACACTTGTAACAGCAGAATCGTGAAGATTATCACTGAAAGCGCATATCTCAGCTGGAAACAACAACGATACCGAAGATATCGCAGTTTCCGCATATCAAACGCACTGTGGAGTGTTGAAAACACCAGAAAACGTGTTTTTCGCATTGAATAGCGCGAAAACAGCGATTTCGGTGATTCTGCACACTTGTAACAGCAGAATCGTGAAGATTATCACTGAAAGTGCATATCTCAGCTAGAAACAACAACGATACCGAAGATATCGTATTTTCCGCATATCAAACGCACTGTGGAGTGCTGAAAACACCAGAAAACGTGTTTTTCGCATTCAAAAGCACGAAAACAGCGATTTCGGTGATTCTGCACGCTTGTAACAGCAGAATCGTGAAGATTATCACTGAAAATGCATATCTCAGCTGGAAACAACAACGATACCGAAGACATCGTAGTTTCCGCATATCAAACGCACTGTGGAGTGCTGAAAACACCAGAAAACGTGTTTTTCGCATTCAAAAGCACGAAAACAGCGACTTCGGTGATTCTGCACACTTGTAACAGCAGAATCGTGAAGATTATCACTGAAAGTGCATATCTCAGCTGGAAACAACAACGATACCGAAGATATCGTAGTTTCCGCATATCAAACGCACTGTGGAGTGCTGAAAACACCAGAAAACGTGTTTTTCGCATTCAAAAGCACGAAAACAGCGATTTCGGTGATTCTGCACACTTGTAACAGCAGATTCATGAAGATTATCACTGAAAATGCATATCTCAGCTGGAAACAACAACGATACCGAAGATATCGTAGTTTCCGCATATCAAACGCACTGTGGAGTGCTGAAAACACCAGAAAACGTGTTTTTCGCATTCAAAAGCACGAAAACAGCGATTTCGGTGATTCTGCACACTTGTAACAGCAGAATCATGAAGATTATCACTGAAAATGCATTTCTCAGCTGGAAACAACAACGATACCGAAGATATCGTAGTTTCCGCATATCAAACGCACTGTGGAGTGCTGAAAACACCAGAAAACGTGTTTTTCGCATTCAAAAGCACGAAAACAGCGATTTCGGTGATTCTGCACACTTGTAACAGCAGAATCGTGAAGATTATCACTGAAAGTGCATATCTCAGCTGGAAACAACAACGATACCGAAGATATCGCAGTTTCCGCATATCAAACGCACTGTGGAGTGCTGAAAACACCAGAAAACGTGTTTTTCATATTTACAAGCACGAAAACAGCGACTTCGGTGATTCTGCACACTTGTAACAGCAGAATCGTGAAGATTATCACTGAAAGTGCATATCTCAGTTGGAAACAACAACGATACCGAAGATATGGCAGTTTCCGCATATCAATCGCACTGTGGAGTGCTGAAAACACCAGAAAACGTGTTTTTCGCATTCAAAAGCACGAAAACAGCGATTTCGGTGATTCTGCACACTTGTAACAGCAGAACTGTGAAGATTAACACTGAAAGTGCATATCTCAGCAGGAAACAACAACGATACCGAAGATATCGTAGTTTCCGCATATCAAACGCACTGTGGAGTGCTGAGAACACCAGAAAACGTGTTTTTCGCATTCAAAAGCACGAAAACAGCGATTTCGGTGATTCTGCACACTTGTAACAGCAGAACTGTGAAGATTAACACTGAAAGTGCATATCTCAGCAGGAAACAACAACGATACCGAAGATATCGTAGTTTCCGCATATCAAACGCACTGTGGAGTGCTGAAAACACCAGAAAACGTGTTTTTCGCATTCAATAGCACGAAAACAGCGATTTCGGTGATTCTGCACACTTGTAACAGCAGAATCATGAAGATTATCACTGAAAATGCATGTCTCAGCTGGAAACAACAACGATACCGAAGATATCGTAGTTTCCGCATATCAAACGCACTGTGGAGTGCTGAAAACACCAGAAAACGTGTTTTTCGCATTCAAAAGCACGAAAACAGCGACTTCGGTGATTCTGCACACTTGTAACAGCAGAATCGTGAAGATTATCACTGAAAGTGCATATCTCAGCTGGAAACAACAACGATACCGAAGATATCGTAGTTTCCGCATATCAAACGCACTGTGGAGTGCTGAAAACACCAGAAAACGTGTTTTTCGCATTCAAAAGCACGAAAACAGCGATTTCGGTGATTCTGCACACTTGTAACAGCAGATTCATGAAGATTATCACTGAAAATGCATATCTCAGCTGGAAACAACAACGATACCGAAGATATCGTAGTTTCCGCATATCAAACGCACTGTGGAGTGCTGAAAACACCAGAAAACGTGTTTTTCGCATTCAAAAGCACGAAAACAGCGATTTCGGTGATTCTGCACACTTGTAACAGCAGAATCATGAAGATTATCACTGAAAATGCATTTCTCAGCTGGAAACAACAACGATACCGAAGATATCGTAGTTTCCGCATATCAAACGCACTGTGGAGTGCTGAAAACACCAGAAAACGTGTTTTTCGCATTCAAAAGCACGAAAACAGCGATTTCGGTGATTCTGCACACTTGTAACAGCAGAATCGTGAAGATTATCACTGAAAGTGCATATCTCAGCTGGAAACAACAACGATACCGAAGATATCGCAGTTTCCGCATATCAAACGCACTGTGGAGTGCTGAAAACACCAGAAAACGTGTTTTTCATATTTACAAGCACGAAAACAGCGACTTCGGTGATTCTGCACACTTGTAACAGCAGAATCGTGAAGATTATCACTGAAAGTGCATATCTCAGTTGGAAACAACAACGATACCGAAGATATGGCAGTTTCCGCATATCAATCGCACTGTGGAGTGCTGAAAACACCAGAAAACGTGTTTTTCGCATTCAAAAGCACGAAAACAGCGATTTCGGTGATTCTGCACACTTGTAACAGCAGAACTGTGAAGATTAACACTGAAAGTGCATATCTCAGCAGGAAACAACAACGATACCGAAGATATCGTAGTTTCCGCATATCAAACGCACTGTGGAGTGCTGAGAACACCAGAAAACGTGTTTTTCGCATTCAAAAGCACGAAAACAGCGATTTCGGTGATTCTGCACACTTGTAACAGCAGAACTGTGAAGATTAACACTGAAAGTGCATATCTCAGCAGGAAACAACAACGATACCGAAGATATCGTAGTTTCCGCATATCAAACGCACTGTGGAGTGCTGAGAACACCAGAAAACGTGTTTTTCGCATTCAAAAGCACGAAAACAGCGATTTCGGTGATTCTGCACACTTGTAACAGCAGAATCATGAAGATTATCAGTGAAAATGCATGTCTCAGCTGGAAACAAGAACGATACCGAAGATATCGTAGTTTCCGCATATCAAACGCACTGTGGAGTGCTGAAAACACCAGAAAACGTGTTTTTCGCATTCAAAAGCACGAAAACAGCGATTTCGGTGATTCTGCACACTTGTAACAGCAGAATCGTGAAGATTATCACTGAAAGTGCATATCTCAGCTGGAAACAACAATGATACCGAAGATATCGTAGTTTCCGCATATCAAACGCACTGTGGAGTGCTGAAAACACCAAAAAACGTGTTTTCGCATTCAAAAGCACGAAAACAGCGATTTCGGTGATTCTGCACACTTGTAACAGCAGAATTGTGAAGATTAACACTGAAAGTGCATATCTCAGCAGGAAACGACAACGATACCGAAGATATCGTAGTTTCCGCATATCAAACGCACTGTGGAGTGCTGAAAACACCACAAAACGTGTTTTTCGCATTCAATAGCACGAAAACAGCGATTTCGGTGATTCTGCACGCTTGTAACAGCAGAATCGTGAAGATTATCACTGAAAATGCATATCTCAGCTGGAAACAACAACGATACCGAAGATATCGTAGTTTCCGCATATCAAACGCACTGTGGACTGCAGAAAACACCAGAAAACGTGTTTTTCGCATTCAAAAGCACGAAAACAGCGATTTCGGTGATTCTGCACACTTGTAACAGCAGAATCGTGAAGATTATCACTGAAAGTGCATGTCTCAGCTGGAAACAACAACGATACCGAAGACATCGTAGTTTCCGCATATCAGACGCACTGTGGAGTGCTGAAAACACCAGAAAACGTGTTTTTCGCATTCAAAAGCACGAAAACAGCGACTTCGGTGATTCTGCACACTTGTAACAGCAGAATCGTGAAGATTATCACTGAAAGTCCATATCTCAGCTGGAAACAACAACGATACCGAAGATATCGCAGTTTCCGCATATCAAACGCACTGTGGAGTGTTGAAAACACCAGAAAACGTGTTTTTCGCATTGAATAGCGCGAAAACAGCGATTTCGGTGATTCTGCACACTTGTAACAGCAGAATCATGAAGATTATCACTGATAATGCATATCTCAGCTGGAAACAACAACGATACCGAAGGTATGGCAGTTTCCGCATATCAAACGCACTGTGGAGTGCTGAAAACACCAGAAAACGTGTTTTTCGCATTCAATAGCACGAAAACAGCGATTTCGGTGATTCTGCACACTTGTAACAGCAGAATCATGAAGATTATCACTGAAAATGCATGTCTCAGCTGGAAACAACAACGATACCGAAGATATCGTAGTTTCCGCATATCAAACGCACTGTGGAGTGCTGAAAACACCAGAAAACGTGTTTTTCGCATTCAAAAGTACGAAAACAGCGATTTCGGTGATTCTGCACACTTGTAACAGCAGAATCGTGAAGATTATCACTGAAAGCGCATATCTCAGCTGGAAACAACAACGATACCGAAGATATCGCAGTTTCCGCATATCAAACGCACTGTGGAGTGTTGAAAACACCAGAAAACGTGTTTTTCGCATTGAATAGCGCGAAAACAGCGATTTCGGTGATTCTGCACACTTGTAACAGCAGAATCGTGAAGATTATCACTGAAAGTGCATATCTCAGCTAGAAACAACAACGATACCGAAGATATCGTATTTTCCGCATATCAAACGCACTGTGGAGTGCTGAAAACACCAGAAAACGTGTTTTTCGCATTCAAAAGCACGAAAACAGCGATTTCGGTGATTCTGCACGCTTGTAACAGCAGAATCGTGAAGATTATCACTGAAAATGCATATCTCAGCTGGAAACAACAACGATACCGAAGACATCGTAGTTTCCGCATATCAAACGCACTGTGGAGTGCTGAAAACACCAGAAAACGTGTTTTTCGCATTCAAAAGCACGAAAACAGCGACTTCGGTGATTCTGCACACTTGTAACAGCAGAATCGTGAAGATTATCACTGAAAGTGCATATCTCAGCTGGAAACAACAACGATACCGAAGATATCGTAGTTTCCGCATATCAAACGCACTGTGGAGTGCTGAAAACACCAGAAAACGTGTTTTTCGCATTCAAAAGCACGAAAACAGCGATTTCGGTGATTCTGCACACTTGTAACAGCAGATTCATGAAGATTATCACTGAAAATGCATATCTCAGCTGGAAACAACAACGATACCGAAGATATCGTAGTTTCCGCATATCAAACGCACTGTGGAGTGCTGAAAACACCAGAAAACGTGTTTTTCGCATTCAAAAGCACGAAAACAGCGATTTCGGTGATTCTGCACACTTGTAACAGCAGAATCATGAAGATTATCACTGAAAATGCATTTCTCAGCTGGAAACAACAACGATACCGAAGATATCGTAGTTTCCGCATATCAAACGCACTGTGGAGTGCTGAAAACACCAGAAAACGTGTTTTTCGCATTCAAAAGCACGAAAACAGCGATTTCGGTGATTCTGCACACTTGTAACAGCAGAATCGTGAAGATTATCACTGAAAGTGCATATCTCAGCTGGAAACAACAACGATACCGAAGATATCGCAGTTTCCGCATATCAAACGCACTGTGGAGTGCTGAAAACACCAGAAAACGTGTTTTTCATATTTACAAGCACGAAAACAGCGACTTCGGTGATTCTGCACACTTGTAACAGCAGAATCGTGAAGATTATCACTGAAAGTGCATATCTCAGTTGGAAACAACAACGATACCGAAGATATGGCAGTTTCCGCATATCAATCGCACTGTGGAGTGCTGAAAACACCAGAAAATGTGTTTTTCGCATTCAAAAGCACGAAAACAGCGACTTCGGTGATTCTGCACACTTGTAACAGCAGAATCGTGAAGATTATCACTGAAAATGCATGTCTCAGCTGGAAACAACAACGATACCGAAGATATCGTAGTTTCCGCATATCAAACGCACTGTGGAGTGCTGAAAACACCAAAAAACGTGTTTTTTCATTCAAAAGCACGAAAACAGCGATTTCGGTGTTTCTGCACACTTGTAACAGCAGAACTGTGAAGATTAACACTGAAAGTGCATATCTCAGCAGGAAACCACAACGATACCGAAGATATCGTAGTTTCCGCATATCAAACGCACTGTGGAGTGCTGAGAACACCAGAAAACGTGTTTTTCGCATTCAAAAGCACGAAAACAGCGATTTCGGTGATTCTGCACACTTGTAACAGCAGAACTGTGAAGATTAACACTGAAAGTGCATATCTCAGCAGGAAACAACAACGATACCGAAGATATCGTAGTTTCCGCATATCAAACGCACTGTGGAGTGCTGAGAACACCAGAAAACGTGTTTTTCGCATTCAAAAGCACGAAAACAGCGATTTCGGTGATTCTGCACACTTGTAACAGCAGAACTGTGAAGATTAACACTGAAAGTGCATATCTCAGCAGGAAACAACAACGATACCGAAGATATCGTAGTTTCCGCATATCAAACGCACTGTGGAGTGCTGAGAACACCAGAAAACGTGTTTTTCGCATTCAAAAGCACGAAAACAGCGATTTCGGTGATTCTGCACACTTGTAACAGCAGAATCATGAAGATTATCAGTGAAAATGCATGTCTCAGCTGGAAACAACAACGATACCGAAGATATCGTAGTTTCCGCATATCAAACGCACTGTGGAGTGCTGAAAACACCAGAAAACGTGTTTTTCGCATTCAAAAGCACGAAAACAGCGATTTCGGTGATTCTGCACACTTGTAACAGCAGAATCGTGAAGATTATCACTGAAAGTGCATATCTCAGCTGGAAACAACAATGATACCGAAGATATCGTAGTTTCCGCATATCAAACGCACTGTGGAGTGCTGAAAACACCAAAAAACGTGTTTTCGCATTCAAAAGCACGAAAACAGCGATTTCGGTGATTCTGCACACTTGTAACAGCAGAATTGTGAAGATTAACACTGAAAGTGCATATCTCAGCAGGAAACGACAACGATACCGAAGATATCGTAGTTTCCGCATATCAAACGCACTGTGGAGTGCTGAAAACACCAGAAAACGTGTTTTTCGCATTCAATAGCACGAAAACAGCGATTTCGGTGATTCTGCACGCTTGTAACAGCAGAATCGTGAAGATTATCACTGAAAATGCATATCTCAGCTGGAAACAACAACGATACCGAAGATATCGTAGTTTCCGCATATCAAACGCACTGTGGACTGCAGAAAACACCAGAAAACGTGTTTTTCGCATTCAAAAGCACGAAAACAGCGATTTCGGTGATTCTGCACACTTGTAACAGCAGAATCGTGAAGATTATCACTGAAAGTGCATGTCTCAGCTGGAAACAACAACGATACCGAAGACATCGTAGTTTCCGCATATCAAACGCACTGTGGAGTGCTGAAAACACCAGAAAACGTGTTTTTCGCATTCAAAAGCACGAAAACAGCGACTTCGGTGATTCTGCACACTTGTAACAGCAGAATCGTGAAGATTATCACTGAAAGTGCATATCTCAGCTGGAAACAACAACGATACCGAAGATATCGTAGTTTCCGCATATCAAACGCACTGTGGAGTGCTGAAAACACCAGAAAACGTGTTTTTCGCATTCAAAAGCACGAAAACAGCGATTTCGGTGATTCTGCACACTTGTAACAGCAGAATCGTGAAGATTATCACGGAAAATGTATATCTCAGCTGGAAACAACAACGATACCGAAGATATCGTAGTTTCCGCATATCAAACGCACTGTGGAGTGCTGAAAACACCAGAAAACGTGTTTTTCGCATTCAAAAGCACGAAAACAGCGATTTCGGTGATTCTGCACACTTGTAACAGCAGATTCGTGAAGATTATCACTGAAAATGCATATCTCAGCTGGAAACAACAACGATACCGAAGATATCGTAGTTTCCGCATATCAAACGCACTGTGGAGTGCAGAAAACACCAGAAAACGTGTTTTTCGCATTCAAATGCACGAAAACAGTGATTTCGGTGATTCTGCACACTTGTAACAGCAGAATCGTGAAGATTATCACTGAAAGTGCATGTCTCAGCTGGAAACAACAACGATACCGAAGACATCGTAGTTTCCGCATATCAAACGCACTGTGGAGTGCTGAAAACACCAGAAAACGTGTTTTTCGCATTCAAAAGCACGAAAACAGCGATTTCGGTGATTCTGCACACTTGTAACAGCAGATTCATGAAGATTATCACTGAAAATGCATATCTCAGCTGGAAACAACAACGATACCGAAGATATCGTAGTTTCCGCATATCAAACGCACTGTGGAGTGCTGAAAACACCAGAAAACGTGTTTTTCGCATTCAAAAGTACGAAAACAGCGATTTCGGTGATTCTGCACACTTGTAACAGCAGAATCGTGAAGATTATCACTGAAAGCGCATATCTCAGCTGGAAACAACAACGATACCGAAGATATCGCAGTTTCCGCATATCAAACGCACTGTGGAGTGTTGAAAACACCAGAAAACGTGTTTTTCGCATTGAATAGCGCGAAAACAGCGATTTCGGTGATTCTGCACACTTGTAACAGCAGAATCGTGAAGATTATCACTGAAAGTGCATATCTCAGCTGGAAACAACAACGATACCGAAGATATCGTATTTTCCGCATATCAAACGCACTGTGGAGTGCTGAAAACACCAGAAAACGTGTTTTTCGCATTCAAAAGCACGAAAACAGCGATTTCGGTGATTCTGCACGCTTGTAACAGCAGAATCATGAAGATTATCACTGATAATGCATATCTCAGCTGGAAACAACAACGATACCGAAGGTATGGCAGTTTCCGCATATCAAACGCACTGTGGAGTGCTGAAAACACCAGAAAACGTGTTTTTCGCATTCAATAGCACGAAAACAGCGATTTCGGTGATTCTGCACACTTGTAACAGCAGAATCATGAAGATTATCACTGAAAATGCATGTCTCAGCTGGAAACAACAACGATACCGAAGATATCGTAGTTTCCGCATATCAAACGCACTGTGGAGTGCTGAAAACACCAGAAAACGTGTTTTTCGCATTCAAAAGTACGAAAACAGCGATTTCGGTGATTCTGCACACTTGTAACAGCAGAATCGTGAAGATTATCACTGAAAGCGCATATCTCAGCTGGAAACAACTACGATACCGAAGATATCGCAGTTTCCGCATATCAAACGCACTGTGGAGTGCTGAAAACACCAGAAAACGTGTTTTTCGCATTCAAAAGCACGAAAACAGCGATTTCGGTGATTCTGCACACTTGTAACAGCAGAATCGTGAAGATTATCACTGAAAGTGCATATCTCAGCTGGAAACAACAACGATACCGAAGATATCGCAGTTTCCGCATATCAAACGCACTGTGGAGTGTTGAAAACACCAGAAAACGTGTTTTTCGCATTGAATAGCGCGAAAACAGCGATTTCGGTGATTCTGCACACTTGTAACAGCAGAATCGTGAAGATTATCACTGAAAGCGCATATCTCAGCTGGAAACAACAACGATACCGAAGATATCGCAGTTTCCGCATATCAAACGCACTGTGGAGTGTTGAAAACACCAGAAAACGTGTTTTTCGCATTGAATAGCGCGAAAACAGCGATTTCGGTGATTCTGCACACTTGTAACAGCAGAATCATGAAGATTATCACTGAAAGCGCATATCTCAGCTGGAAACAACTACGATACCGAAGATATCGCAGTTTCCGCATATCAAACGCACTGTGGAGTGTTGAAAACACCAGAAAACGTGTTTTTCGCATTGAATAGCGCGAAAACAGCGATTTCGGTGATTCTGCACACTTGTAATAGCAGAATCATGAAGATTATCACTGATAATGCATATCTCAGCTGGAAACAACAACGATACCGAAGGTATGGCAGTTTCCGCATATCAAACGCACTGTGGAGTGCTGAAAACACCAGAAAACGTGTTTTTCGCATTCAAAAGCACGAAAACAGCGATTTCGGTGATTCTGCACACTTGTAACAGCAGAATCATGAAGATTATCACTGATAATGCATATCTCAGCTGGAAACAACAACGATACCGAAGGTATGGCAGTTTCCGCATATCAAACGCACTGTGGAGTGCTGAAAACACCAGAAAACGTGTTTTTCGCATTCAATAGCACGAAAACAGCGATTTCGGTGATTCTGCACACTTGTAACAGCAGAATCATGAAGATTATCACTGAAAATGCATGCCTCAGCTGGAAACAACAACGATACCGAAGATATCGTAGTTTCCGCATATCAAACGCACTGTGGAGTGCTGAAAACACCAGAAAACGTGTTTTTCGCATTCAAAAGCACGAAAACAGCGACTTCGGTGATTCTGCACACTTGTAACAGCAGAATCGTGAAGATTATCACTGAAAGTGCATATCTCAGCTGGAAACAACAACGATACCGAAGATATCGTAGTTTCCGCATATCAAACGCACTGTGGAGTGCTGAAACCACCAGAAAACGTGTTTTTCGCATTCAAAAGCACGAAAACAGCGATTTCGGTGATTCTGCACACTTGTAACAGCAGATTCATGAAGATTATCACTGAAAATGCATATCTCAGCTGGAAACAACAACGATACCGAAGATATCGTAGTTTCCGCATATCAAACGCACTGTGGAGTGCTGAAAACACCAGAAAACGTGTTTTTCGCATTCAAAAGCACGAAAACAGCGATTTCGGTGATTCTGCACACTTGTAACAGCAGAATCGTGAAGATTATCACTGAAAGTGCATGTCTCAGCTGGAAACAACAACGATACCGAAGACATCGTAGTTTCCGCATATCAAACGCACTGTGGAGTGCTGAAAACACCAGAAAACGTGTTTTTCGCATTCAAAAGCACGAAAACAGCGACTTCGGTGATTCTGCACACTTGTAACAGCAGAATCGTGAAGATTATCACTGAAAGTGCATATCTCAGCTGGAAACAACAACGATACCGAAGATATCGTAGTTTCCGCATATCAAACGCACTGTGGAGTGCTGAAAACACCAGAAAACGTGTTTTTCGCATTCAAAAGCACGAAAACAGCGATTTCGGTGATTCTGCACACTTGTAACAGCAGAATCGTGAAGATTATCACGGAAAATGTATATCTCAGCTGGAAACAACAACGATACCGAAGATATCGTAGTTTCCGCATATCAAACGCACTGTGGAGTGCTGAAAACACCAGAAAACGTGTTTTTCGCATTCAAAAGCACGAAAACAGCGATTTCGGTGATTCTGCACACTTGTAACAGCAGAATTGTGAAGATTAACACTGAAAGTGCATATCTCAGCAGGAAACGACAACGATACCGAAGATATCGTAGTTTCCGCATATCAAACGCACTGTGGAGTGCTGAAAACACCAGAAAACGTGTTTTTCGCATTCAATAGCACGAAAACAGCGATTTCGGTGATTCTGCACGCTTGTAACAGCAGAATCGTGAAGATTATCACTGAAAATGCATATCTCAGCTGGAAACAACAACGATACCGAAGATATCGTAGTTTCCGCATATCAAACGCACTGTGGACTGCAGAAAACACCAGAAAACGTGTTTTTCGCATTCAAAAGCACGAAAACAGCGATTTCGGTGATTCTGCACACTTGTAACAGCAGAATCGTGAAGATTATCACTGAAAGTGCATGTCTCAGCTGGAAACAACAACGATACCGAAGACATCGTAGTTTCCGCATATCAAACGCACTGTGGAGTGCTGAAAACACCAGAAAACGTGTTTTTCGCATTCAAAAGCACGAAAACAGCGACTTCGGTGATTCTGCACACTTGTAACAGCAGAATCGTGAAGATTATCACTGAAAGTGCATATCTCAGCTGGAAACAACAACGATACCGAAGATATCGTAGTTTCCGCATATCAAACGCACTGTGGAGTGCTGAAAACACCAGAAAAGGTGTTTTTCGCATTCAAAAGCACGAAAACAGCGATTTCGGTGATTCTGCACACTTGTAACAGCAGAATCGTGAAGATTATCACGGAAAATGTATATCTCAGCTGGAAACAACAACGATACCGAAGATATCGTAGTTTCCGCATATCAAACGCACTGTGGAGTGCTGAAAACACCAGAAAACGTGTTTTTCGCATTCAAAAGCACGAAAACAGCGATTTCGGTGATTCTGCACACTTGTAACAGCAGAATCATGAAGATTATCACTGAAAATGCATATCTCAGCTGGAAACATCAACGATACCGAAGATATCGTAGTTTCCGCATATCAAACGCACTGTGGAGTGCTGAAAACACCAGAAAACGTGTTTTTCGCATTCAAAAGCACGAAAACAGCGATTTCGGTGATTCTGCACACTTGTAACAGCAGAATCGTGAAGATTATCACTGAAAGTGCATATCTCAGCTGGAAACAACAACGATACCGAAGATATCGCAGTTTCCGCATATCAAACGCACTGTGGAGTGTTGAAAACACCAGAAAACGTGTTTTTCGCATTGAAAGGCGCGAAAACAGCGATTTCGGTGATTCTGCACACTTGTAACAGCAGAATCATGAAGATTATCACTGATAATGCATATCTCAGCTGGAAACAACAACGATACCGAAGGTATGGCAGTTTCCGCATATCAAACGCACTGTGGAGTGCTGAAAACACCAGAAAACGTGTTTTTCGCATTCAATAGCACGAAAACAGCGATTTCGGTGATTCTGCACACTTGTAACAGCAGAATCATGAAGATTATCACTGAAAATGCATGTCTCAGCTGGAAACAACAACGATACCGAAGATATCGTAGTTTCCGCATATCAAACGCACTGTGGAGTGCTGAAAACACCAGAAAACGTGTTTTTCGCATTCAAAAGTACGAAAACAGCGATTTCGGTGATTCTGCACACTTGTAACAGCAGAATCGTGAAGATTATCACTGAAAGCGCATATCTCAGCTGGAAACAACAACGATACCGAAGATATCGCAGTTTCCGCATATCAAACGCACTGTGGAGTGTTGAAAACACCAGAAAACGTGTTTTTCGCATTGAATAGCGCGAAAACAGCGATTTCGGTGATTCTGCACACTTGTAACAGCAGAATCGTGAAGATTATCACTGAAAGTGCATATCTCAGCTGGAAACAACAACGATACCGAAGATATCGTATTTTCCGCATATCAAACGCACTGTGGAGTGCTGAAAACACCAGAAAACGTGTTTTTCGCATTCAAAAGCACGAAAACAGCGATTTCGGTGATTCTGCACGCTTGTAACAGCAGATTCGTGAAGATTATCACTGAAAATGCATATCTCAGCTGGAAACAACAACGATACCGAAGATATCGTAGTTTCCGCATATCAAACGCACTGTGGAGTGCAGAAAACACCAGAAAACGTGTTTTTCGCATTCAAATGCACGAAAACAGTGATTTCGGTGATTCTGCACACTTGTAACAGCAGAATCGTGAAGATTATCACTGAAAGTGCATGTCTCAGCTGGAAACAACAACGATACCGAAGACATCGTAGTTTCCGCATATCAAACGCACTGTGGAGTGCTGAAAACACCAGAAAACGTGTTTTTCGCATTCAAAAGCACGAAAACAGCGATTTCGGTGATTCTGCACACTTGTAACAGCAGATTCATGAAGATTATCACTGAAAATGCATATCTCAGCTGGAAACAACAACGATACCGAAGATATCGTAGTTTCCGCATATCAAACGCACTGTGGAGTGCTGAAAACACCAGAAAACGTGTTTTTCGCATTCAAAAGTACGAAAACAGCGATTTCGGTGATTCTGCACACTTGTAACAGCAGAATCGTGAAGATTATCACTGAAAGCGCATATCTCAGCTGGAAACAACAACGATACCGAAGATATCGCAGTTTCCGCATATCAAACGCACTGTGGAGTGTTGAAAACACCAGAAAACGTGTTTTTCGCATTGAATAGCGCGAAAACAGCGATTTCGGTGATTCTGCACACTTGTAACAGCAGAATCGTGAAGATTATCACTGAAAGTGCATATCTCAGCTGGAAACAACAACGATACCGAAGATATCGTATTTTCCGCATATCAAACGCACGGTGGAGTGCTGAAAACACCAGAAAACGTGTTTTTCGCATTCAAAAGCACGAAAACAGCGATTTCGGTGATTCTGCACGCTTGTAACAGCAGAATCATGAAGATTATCACTGATAATGCATATCTCAGCTGGAAACAACAACGATACCGAAGGTATGGCAGTTTCCGCATATCAAACGCACTGTGGAGTGCTGAAAACACCAGAAAACGTGTTTTTCGCATTCAATAGCACGAAAACAGCGATTTCGGTGATTCTGCACACTTGTAACAGCAGAATCATGAAGATTATCACTGAAAATGCATGTCTCAGCTGGAAACAACAACGATACCGAAGATATCGTAGTTTCCGCATATCAAACGCACTGTGGAGTGCTGAAAACACCAGAAAACGTGTTTTTCGCATTCAAAAGTACGAAAACAGCGATTTCGGTGATTCTGCACACTTGTAACAGCAGAATCGTGAAGATTATCACTGAAAGCGCATATCTCAGCTGGAAACAACTACGATACCGAAGATATCGCAGTTTCCGCATATCAAACGCACTGTGGAGTGCTGAAAACACCAGAAAACGTGTTTTTCGCATTCAAAAGCACGAAAACAGCGATTTCGGTGATTCTGCACACTTGTAACAGCAGAATCGTGAAGATTATCACTGAAAGTGCATATCTCAGCTGGAAACAACAACGATACCGAAGATATCGCAGTTTCCGCATATCAAACGCACTGTGGAGTGTTGAAAACACCAGAAAACGTGTTTTTCGCATTGAATAGCGCGAAAACAGCGATTTCGGTGATTCTGCACACTTGTAACAGCAGAATCGTGAAGATTATCACTGAAAGCGCATATCTCAGCTGGAAACAACAACGATACCGAAGATATCGCAGTTTCCGCATATCAAACGCACTGTGGAGTGTTGAAAACACCAGAAAACGTGTTTTTCGCATTGAATAGCGCGAAAACAGCGATTTCGGTGATTCTGCACACTTGTAACAGCAGAATCATGAAGATTATCACTGAAAGCGCATATCTCAGCTGGAAACAACTACGATACCGAAGATATCGCAGTTTCCGCATATCAAACGCACTGTGGAGTGTTGAAAACACCAGAAAACGTGTTTTTCGCATTGAATAGCGCGAAAACAGCGATTTCGGTGATTCTGCACACTTGTAATAGCAGAATCATGAAGATTATCACTGATAATGCATATCTCAGCTGGAAACAACAACGATACCGAAGGTATGGCAGTTTCCGCATATCAAACGCACTGTGGAGTGCTGAAAACACCAGAAAACGTGTTTTTCGCATTCAAAAGCACGAAAACAGCGATTTCGGTGATTCTGCACACTTGTAACAGCAGAATCATGAAGATTATCACTGATAATGCATATCTCAGCTGGAAACAACAACGATACCGAAGGTATGGCAGTTTCCGCATATCAAACGCACTGTGGAGTGCTGAAAACACCAGAAAACGTGTTTTTCGCATTCAATAGCACGAAAACAGCGATTTCGGTGATTCTGCACACTTGTAACAGCAGAATCATGAAGATTATCACTGAAAATGCATGCCTCAGCTGGAAACAACAACGATACCGAGGATATCGTAGTTTCCGCATATCAAACGCACTGTGGAGTGCTGAAAACACCAGAAAACGTGTTTTTCGCATTCAAAAGCACGAAAACAGCGACTTCGGTGATTCTGCACACTTGTAACAGCAGAATCGTGAAGATTATCACTGAAAGTGCATATCTCAGCTGGAAACAACAACGATACCGAAGATATCGTAGTTTCCGCATATCAAACGCACTGTGGAGTGCTGAAACCACCAGAAAACGTGTTTTTCGCATTCAAAAGCACGAAAACAGCGATTTCGGTGATTCTGCACACTTGTAACAGCAGATTCATGAAGATTATCACTGAAAATGCATATCTCAGCTGGAAACAACAACGATACCGAAGATATCGTAGTTTCCGCATATCAAACGCACTGTGGAGTGCTGAAAACACCAGAAAACGTGTTTTTCGCATTAAAAGCACGAAAACAGCGATTTCGGTGATTCTGCACACTTGTAACAGCAGAATCATGAAGATTATCACTGAAAATGCATTTCTCAGCTGGAAACAACAACGATACCGAAGATATCGTAGTTTCCGCATATCAAACGCACTGTGGAGTGCTGAAAACACCAGAAAACGTGTTTTTCGCATTCAAAAGCACGAAAACAGCGATTTCGGTGATTCTGCACACTTGTAACAGCAGAATCGTGAAGATTATCACTGAAAGTGCATATCTCAGCTGGAAACAACAACGATACCGAAGATATCGCAGTTTCCGCATATCAAACGCACTGTGGAGTGTTGAAAACACCAGAAAACGTGTTTTTCGCATTGAATAGCGCGAAAACAGCGATTTCGGTGATTCTGCACACTTGTAACAGCAGAATCGTGAAGATTATCACTGACAGCGCATGTCTCAGCTGGAAACAACAACGATACCGAAGATATCGTAGTTTCCGCATATCAAACGCACTGTGGAGTGCTGAAAACACCAGAAAACGTGTTTTTCGCATTCAAAAGCACGAAAACAGCGACTTCGGTGATTCTGCACACTTGTAACAGCAGAATCGTGAAGATTATCACTGAAAGTGCATATCTCAGCTGGAAACAACAACGATACCGAAGGTATGGCTGTTTCCGCATATCAAACGCACTGTGGAGTGCTGAAAACACCAGAAAACGTGTTTTTCGCATTCAATAGCACGAAAACAGCGATGTCGGTGATTCTGCACACTTGTAACAGCAGAATCATGAAGATTATCACTGAAAATGCATGTCTCAGCTGGAAACAACAACGATACCGAAGATATCGTAGTTTCCGCATATCAAACGCACTGTGGAGTGCTGAAAACACCAGAAAACGTGTTTTTCGCATTCAAAAGCACGAAAACAGCAATTTCGGTGATTCTGCACACTTGTAACAGCAGAATCGTGAAGATTATCACTGAAAGTGCATATCTCAGCTGGAAACAACAACGATACCGAAGATATCGCAGTTTCCGCATATCAAACGCACTGTGGAGTGTTGAAAACACCAGAAAACGTGTTTTTCGCATTGAATAGCGCGAAAACAGCGATTTCGGTGATTCTGCACACTTGTAACAGCAGAATCGTGAAGATTATCACTGACAGCGCATATCTCAGCTGGAAACAACAACGATACCGAAGATATCGCAGTTTCCGCATATCAAACGCACTGTGGAGTGTTGAAAACACCAGAAAACGTGTTTTTCGCATTGAATAGCGCGAAAACAGCGATTTCGGTGATTCTGCACACTTGTAACAGCAGAATCATGAAGATTATCGCTGATAATGCATATCTCAGCTGGAAACAACAACGATACCGAAGGTATGGCAGTTTCCGCATATCAAACGCACTGTGGAGTGCTGAAAACACCAGAAAACGTGTTTTTCGCATTCAATAGCACGAAAACAGCGATTTCGGTGATTCTGCACACTTGTAACAGCAGAATCATGAAGATTATCACTGAAAATGCATGTCTCAGCTGGAAACAACAACGATACCGAAGATATCGTAGTTTCCGCATATCAAACGCACTGTGGAGTGCTGAAAACACCAGAAAACGTGTTTTTCGCATTCAAAAGCACGAAAACAGCGACTTCGGTGATTCTGCACACTTGTAACAGCAGAATCGTGAAGATTATCACTGAAAGTGCATATCTCAGCTGGAAACAACAACGATACCGAAAATATGGCAGTTTCCGCATATCAAACGCACTGTGGAGTGCTGAAAACACCAGAAAACGTGTTTTTCGCATTCAATAGCACGAAAACAGCGATTTCGGTGATTCTGCACACTTGTAACAGCAGAATCATGAAGATTATCACTGAAAATGCATGTCTCAGCTGGAAACAACAACGATACCGAAGATATCGTAGTTTCCGCATATCAAACGCACTGTGGAGTGCTGAAAACACCAGAAAACGTGTTTTTCGCATTCAAAAGCACGAAAACAGCGATTTCGGTGATTCTGCACACTTGTAACAGCAGAATCGTGAAGATTATCACTGAAAGTGCATATCTCTGCTGGAAACAACAACGATACCGAAGATATCGCAGTTTCCGCATATCAAACGCACTGTGGAGTGTTGAAAACACCAGAAAACGTGTTTTTCGCATTCAAAAGCACGAAAACAGCGATTTCGGTGATTCTGCACACTTGTAACAGCAGAATCATGAAGATTATCACTGATAATGCATATCTCAGCTGGAAACAACAACGATACCGAAGGTATGGCAGTTTCCGCATATCAAACGCACTGTGGAGTGCTGAAAACACCAGAAAACGTGTTTTTCGCATTCAATAGCACGAAAACAGCAATTTCGGTGATTCTGCACACTTGTAACAGCAGTATCATGAAGATTATCAGTGAAAATGCATGTCTCAGCTGGAAACAACAACGATACCGAAGATATCGTAGTTTCCGCATATCAAACGCACTGTGGAGTGCTGAAAACACCAGAAAACGTGTTTTTCGCATTCAAAAGTACGAAAACAGCGATTTCGGTGATTCTGCACACTTGTAACAGCAGAATCGTGAAGATTATCACTGAAAGCGCATATCTCAGCTGGAAACAACTACGATACCGAAGATATCGCAGTTTCCGCATATCAAACGCACTGTGGAGTGTTGAAAACACCAGAAAACGTGTTTTTCGCATTGAATAGCGCGAAAACAGCGATTTCGGTGATTCTGCACACTTGTAACAGCAGAATCATGAAGATTATCACTGATAATGCATATCTCAGCTGGAAACAACAACGATACCGAAGGTATGGCAGTTTCCGCATATCAAACGCACTGTGGAGTGCTGAAAACACCAGAAAACGTGTTTTTCGCATTCAATAGCACGAAAACAGCGATGTCGGTGATTCTGCACACTTGTAACAGCAGAATCATGAAGATTATCACTGAAAATGCATGTCTCAGCTGGAAACAACAACGATACCGAAGATATCGTAGTTTCCGCATATCAAACGCACTGTGGAGTGCTGAAAACACCAAAAAACGTGTTTTCGCATTCAAAAGCACGAAAACAGCGATTTCGGTGATTCTGCACACATGTAACAGCAGAATTGTGAAGATTAACACTGAAAGTGCATATCTCAGCAGGAAACAACAACGATACCGAAGATATCGTAGTTTCCGCATATCAAACGCACTGTGGAGTGCTGAAAACACCAGAAAACGTGTTTTTCGCATTCAAAAGCACGAAAACAGCGATTTCGGTGATTCTGCACACTTGTAACAGCAGAATCGTGAAGATTATCACTGAAAGTGCATATCTCTGCTGGAAACAACAACGATAGCGAAGATATCGCAGTTTCCGCATATCAAACGCACTGTGGAGTGTTGAAAACACCAGAAAACGTGTTTTTCGCATTCAAAAGCACGAAAACAGCGATTTCGGTGATTCTGCACACTTGTAACAGCAGAATCATGAAGATTATCACTGATAATGCATATCTCAGCTGGAAACAACAACGATACCGAAGGTATGGCAGTTTCCGCATATCAAACGCACTGTGGAGTGCTGAAAACACCAGAAAACGTGTTTTTCGCATTCAATAGCACGAAAACAGCAATTTCGGTGATTCTGCACACTTGTAACAGCAGAATCATGAAGATTATCAGTGAAAATGCATGTCTCAGCTGGAAACAACAACGATACCGAAGATATCGTAGTTTCCGCATATCAAACGCACTGTGGAGTGCTGAAAACACCAGAAAACGTGTTTTTCGCATTCAAAAGCACGAAAACAGCGATTTCGGTGATTCTGCACACTTGTAACAGCAGAATCGTGAAGATTATCACTGAAAGTGCATATCTCAGCTGGAAACAACAATGATACCGAAGATATCGTAGTTTCCGCATATCAAACGCACTGTGGAGTGCTGAAAACACCAAAAAACGTGTTTTCGCATTCAAAAGCACGAAAACAGCGATTTCGGTGATTCTGCACACTTGTAACAGCAGAATTGTGAAGATTAACACTGAAAGTGCATATCTCAGCTGGAAACAACAACGATACCGAAGATATCGTAGTTTCCGCATATCAAACGCACTGTGGAGTGCTGAAAACACCAGAAAACGTGTTTTTCGCATTCAAAAGCACGAAAACAGCGATTTCGGTGATTCTGCACACTTGTAACAGCAGAATCGTGAAGATTATCACTGAAAGTGCATATCTCTGCTGGAAACAACAACGATAGCGAAGATATCGCAGTTTCCGCATATCAAACGCACTGTGGAGTGCTGAAAACACCAGAAAACGTGTTTTTCGCATTCAAAAGCACGAAAACAGCGATTTCGGTGATTCTGCACACTTGTAACAGCAGAATCGTGAAGATTATCACTGAAAATGCATGTCTCAGCTGGAAACAACAACGATACCGAAGATATCGTAGTTTCCGCATATCAAACGCACTGTGGAGTGCTGAAAACACCAAAAAACGTGTTTTTTCATTCAAAAGCACGAAAACAGCGATTTCGGTGATTCTGCACACTTGTAACAGCAGAACTGTGAAGATTATCACTGAAAGTGCATATCTCTGCTGGAAACAACAACGATACCGAAGATATCGCAGTTTCCGCATATCAAACGCACTGTGGAGTGTTGAAAACACCAGAAAACGTGTTTTTCGCATTCAAAAGCACGAAAACAGCGTTTTCGGTGATTCTGCACACTTGTAACAGCAGAATCGTGAAGATTATCACTGAAAGTGCATATCTCTGCTGGAAACAACAACGATAGCGAAGATATCGCAGTTTCCGCATATCAAACGCACTGTGGAGTGTTGAAAACACCAGAAAACGTGTTTTTCGCATTCAAAAGCACGAAAACAGCGATTTCAGTGATTCTGCACACTTGTAACAGCAGAATCATGAAGATTATCACTGAAAATGCATATCTCAGCTGGAAACAACAACGATACCGAAGATATCGTAGTTTCCGCATATCAAACGCACTGTGGAGTGCTGAAAACACCAAAAAACGTGTTTTCGCATTCAAAAGCACGAAAACAGCGATTTCGGTGATTCTGCACACTTGTAACAGCAGAATCGTGAAGATTATCACTGAAAGTGCATATCTCAGCTGGAAACAACAATGATACCGAAGATATCGTAGTTTCCGCATATCAAACGCACTGTGGAGTGCTGAAAACACCAAAAAACGTGTTTTCGCATTCAAAAGCACGAAAACAGCGATTTCGGTGATTCTGCACACTTGTAACAGCAGAATTGTGAAGATTAACACTGAAAGTGCATATCTCAGCAGGAAACAACAACGATACCGAAGATATCGTAGTTTCCGCATATCAAACGCACTGTGGAGTGCTGAAAACACCAGAAAACGTGTTTTTCGCATTCAAAAGCACGAAAACAGCGATTTCGGTGATTCTGCACACTTGTAACAGCAGAATCGTGAAGATTATCACTGAAAGTGCATATCTCAGCTGGAAACAACAATGATACCGAAGATATCGTAGTTTCCGCATATCAAACGCACTGTGGAGTGCTGAAAACACCAAAAAACGTGTTTTCGCATTCAAAAGCACGAAAACAGCGATTTCGGTGATTCTGCACACTTGTAACAGCAGAATTGTGAAGATTAACACTGAAAGTGCATATCTCAGCAGGAAACAACAACGATACCGAAGATATCGTAGTTTCCGCATATCAAACGCACTGTGGAGTGCTGAAAACACCAGAAAACGTGTTTTTCGCATTCAAAAGCACGAAAACAGCGATTTCGGTGATTCTGCACACTTGTAACAGCAGAATCGTGAAGATTATCACTGAAAGTGCATATCTCTGCTGGAAACAACAACGATAGCGAAGATATCGCAGTTTCCGCATATCAAACGCACTGTGGAGTGTTGAAAACACCAGAAAACGTGTTTTTCGCATTCAAAAGCACGAAAACAGCGATTTCGGTGATTCTGCACACTTGTAACAGCAGAATCATGAAGATTATCACTGATAATGCATATCTCAGCTGGAAACAACAACGATACCGAAGGTATGGCAGTTTCCGCATATCAAACGCACTGTGGAGTGCTGAAAACACCAGAAAACGTGTTTTTCGCATTCAATAGCACGAAAACAGCAATTTCGGTGATTCTGCACACTTGTAACAGCAGAATCATGAAGATTATCAGTGAAAATGCATGTCTCAGCTGGAAACAACAACGATACCGAAGATATCGTAGTTTCCGCATATCAAACGCACTGTGGAGTGCTGAAAACACCAGAAAACGTGTTTTTCGCATTCAAAAGCACGAAAACAGCGATTTCGGTGATTCTGCACACTTGTAACAGCAGAATCGTGAAGATTATCACTGAAAGTGCATATCTCTGCTGGAAACAACAACGATAGCGAAGATATCGCAGTTTCCGCATATCAAACGCACTGTGGAGTGTTGAAAACACCAGAAAACGTGTTTTTCGCATTCAAAAGCACGAAAACAGCGATTTCGGTGATTCTGCACACTTGTAACAGCAGAATCGTGAAGATTATCACTGAAAGTGCATATCTCAGCTGGAAACAACAATGATACCGAAGATATCGTAGTTTCCGCATATCAAACGCACTGTGGAGTGCTGAAAACACCAAAAAACGTGTTTTCGCATTCAAAAGCACGAAAACAGCGATTTCGGTGATTCTGCACACTTGTAACAGCAGAATTGTGAAGATTAACACTGAAAGTGCATATCTCAGCAGGAAACAACAACGATACCGAAGATATCGTAGTTTCCGCATATCAAACGCACTGTGGAGTGCTGAAAACACCAGAAAACGTGTTTTTCGCATTCAATAGCACGAAAACAGCGATTTCGGTGATTCTGCACACTTGTAACAGCAGAACTGTGAAGATTAACACTGAAAGTGCATATCTCAGCAGGAAACAACAACGATACCGAAGATATCGTAGTTTCCGCATATCAAACGCACTGTGGAGTGCTGAAAACACCAGAAAACGTGTTTTTCGCATTCAAAAGCACGAAAACAGCGATTTCGGTGATTCTGCACACTTGTAACAGCAGAATCGTGAAGATTATCACTGAAAGTGCATATCTCTGCTGGAAACAACAACGATAGCGAAGATATCGCAGTTTCCGCATATCAAACGCACTGTGGAGTGTTGAAAACACCAGAAAACGTGTTTTTCGCATTCAAAAGCACGAAAACAGCGATTTCGGTGATTCTGCACACTTGTAACAGCAGAATCATGAAGATTATCACTGATAATGCATATCTCAGCTGGAAACAACAACGATACCGAAGGTATGGCAGTTTCCGCATATCAAACGCACTGTGGAGTGCTGAAAACACCAGAAAACGTGTTTTTCGCATTCAATAGCACGAAAACAGCAATTTCGGTGATTCTGCACACTTGTAACAGCAGAATCATGAAGATTATCAGTGAAAATGCATGTCTCAGCTGGAAACAACAACGATACCGAAGATATCGTAGTTTCCGCATATCAAACGCACTGTGGAGTGCTGAAAACACCAGAAAACGTGTTTTTCGCATTCAAAAGCACGAAAACAGCGATTTCGGTGATTCTGCACACTTGTAACAGCAGAATCGTGAAGATTATCACTGAAAGTGCATATCTCAGCTGGAAACAACAATGATACCGAAGATATCGTAGTTTCCGCATATCAAACGCACTGTGGAGTGCTGAAAACACCAAAAAACGTGTTTTCGCATTCAAAAGCACGAAAACAGCGATTTCGGTGATTCTGCACACTTGTAACAGCAGAATTGTGAAGATTAACACTGAAAGTGCATATCTCAGCTGGAAACAACAACGATACCGAAGATATCGTAGTTTCCGCATATCAAACGCACTGTGGAGTGCTGAAAACACCAGAAAACGTGTTTTTCGCATTCAAAAGCACGAAAACAGCGATTTCGGTGATTCTGCACACTTGTAACAGCAGAATCGTGAAGATTATCACTGAAAGTGCATATCTCTGCTGGAAACAACAACGATAGCGAAGATATCGCAGTTTCCGCATATCAAACGCACTGTGGAGTGCTGAAAACACCAGAAAACGTGTTTTTCGCATTCAAAAGCACGAAAACAGCGATTTCGGTGATTCTGCACACTTGTAACAGCAGAATCGTGAAGATTATCACTGAAAATGCATGTCTCAGCTGGAAACAACAACGATACCGAAGATATCGTAGTTTCCGCATATCAAACGCACTGTGGAGTGCTGAAAACACCAAAAAACGTGTTTTTTCATTCAAAAGCACGAAGACAGCGATTTCGGTGATTCTGCACACTTGTAACAGCAGAACTGTGAAGATTATCACTGAAAGTGCATATCTCTGCTGGAAACAACAACGATACCGAAGATATCGCAGTTTCCGCATATCAAACGCACTGTGGAGTGTTGAAAACACCAGAAAACGTGTTTTTCGCATTCAAAAGCACGAAAACAGCGTTTTCGGTGATTCTGCACACTTGTAACAGCAGAATCGTGAAGATTATCACTGAAAGTGCATATCTCTGCTGGAAACAACAACGATAGCGAAGATATCGCAGTTTCCGCATATCAAACGCACTGTGGAGTGTTGAAAACACCAGAAAACGTGTTTTTCGCATTCAAAAGCACGAAAACAGCGATTTCAGTGATTCTGCACACTTGTAACAGCAGAATCATGAAGATTATCACTGAAAATGCATATCTCAGCTGGAAACAACAACGATACCGAAGATATCGTAGTTTCCGCATATCAAACGCACTGTGGAGTGCTGAAAACACCAAAAAACGTGTTTTCGCATTCAAAAGCACGAAAACAGCGATTTCGGTGATTCTGCACACTTGTAACAGCAGAATCGTGAAGATTATCACTGAAAGTGCATATCTCAGCTGGAAACAACAATGATACCGAAGATATCGTAGTTTCCGCATATCAAACGCACTGTGGAGTGCTGAAAACACCAAAAAACGTGTTTTCGCATTCAAAAGCACGAAAACAGCGATTTCGGTGATTCTGCACACTTGTAACAGCAGAATTGTGAAGATTAACACTGAAAGTGCATATCTCAGCAGGAAACAACAACGATACCGAAGATATCGTAGTTTCCGCATATCAAACGCACTGTGGAGTGCTGAAAACACCAGAAAACGTGTTTTTCGCATTCAAAAGCACGAAAACAGCGATTTCGGTGATTCTGCACACTTGTAACAGCAGAATCGTGAAGATTATCACTGAAAGTGCATATCTCAGCTGGAAACAACAATGATACCGAAGATATCGTAGTTTCCGCATATCAAACGCACTGTGGAGTGCTGAAAACACCAAAAAACGTGTTTTCGCATTCAAAAGCACGAAAACAGCGATTTCGGTGATTCTGCACACTTGTAACAGCAGAATTGTGAAGATTAACACTGAAAGTGCATATCTCAGCAGGAAACAACAACGATACCGAAGATATCGTAGTTTCCGCATATCAAACGCACTGTGGAGTGCTGAAAACACCAGAAAACGTGTTTTTCGCATTCAATAGCACGAAAACAGCGATTTCGGTGATTCTGCACACTTGTAACAGCAGAACTGTGAAGATTAACACTGAAAGTGCATATCTCAGCAGGAAACAACAACGATACCGAAGATATCGTAGTTTCCGCATATCAAACGCACTGTGGAGTGCTGAAAACACCAGAAAACGTGTTTTTCGCATTCAAAAGCACGAAAACAGCGATTTCGGTGATTCTGCACACTTGTAACAGCAGAATCGTGAAGATTATCACTGAAAGTGCATATCTCTGCTGGAAACAACAACGATAGCGAAGATATCGCAGTTTCCGCATATCAAACGCACTGTGGAGTGTTGAAAACACCAGAAAACGTGTTTTTCGCATTCAAAAGCACGAAAACAGCGATTTCGGTGATTCTGCACACTTGTAACAGCAGAATTGTGAAGATTAACACTGAAAGTGCATATCTCAGCAGGAAACGACAACGATACCGAAGATATCGTAGTTTCCGCATATCAAACGCACTGTGGAGTGCTGAAAACACCAGAAAACGTGTTTTTCGCATTCAATAGCACGAAAACAGCGATTTCGGTGATTCTGCACACTTGTAACAGCAGAATCATGAAGATTATCACTGAAAATGCATGTCTCAGCTGGAAACAACAACGATACCGAAGATATCGTAGTTTCCGCATATCAAACGCACTGTGGAATGCTGAAAACACCAGAAAACGTGTTTTTCGCATTCAAAAGCACGAAAACAGCGATTTCGGAGATTCTGCACACTTGTAACAGCAGAATTGTGAAGATTAACACTGAAAGTGCATATCTCAGCAGGAAACAACAACGATACCGAAGATATCGTAGTTTCCGCATATCAAACGCACTGTGGAGTGCTGAAAACACCAGAAAACGTGTTTTTCGCATTCAAAAGCACGAAAACAGCGATTTCGGTGATTCTGCACACTTGTAACAGCAGAACTGTGAAGATTAACACTGAAAGTGCATATCTCAGCAGGAAACAACAACGATACCGAATATATCGTAGTTTCCGCATATCAAACGCACTGTGGAGTGCTGAAAACACCAGAAAACGTGTTTTTCGCATTCAAAAGCACGAAAACAGCGATTTCGGTGATTCTGCACACATGTAACAGCAGAATCATGAAGATTATCAGTGAAAATGCATGTCTCAGCTGGAAACAACAACGATACCGAAGATATCGTAGTTTCCGCATATCAAACGCACTGTGGAGTGCTGAAAACACCAGAAACCGTGTTTTTCGCATTCAAAAGCACGAAAACAGCGATTTCGGTGATTCTGCACACTTGTAACAGCAGAATCGTGAAGATTATCACTGAAAGTGCATATCTCAGCTGGAAACAACAATGATACCGAAGATATCGTAGTTTCCGCATATCAAACGCACTGTGGAGTGCTGAAAACACCAAAAAACGTGTTTTCGCATTCAAAAGCACGAAAACAGCGATTTCGGTGATTCTGCACACTTGTAACAGCAGAATTGTGAAGATTAACACTGAAAGTGCATATCTCTGCTGGAAACAACAACGATACCGAAGATATCGCAGTTTCCGCATATCAAACGCACTGTGGAGTGTTGAAAACACCAGAAAACGTGTTTTTCGCATTCAAAAGCACGAAAACAGCGTTTTCGGTGATTCTGCACACTTGTAACAGCAGAATCGTGAAGATTATCACTGAAAGTGCATATCTCTGCTGGAAACAACAACGATAGCGAAGATATCGCAGTTTCCGCATATCAAACGCACTGTGGAGTGTTGAAAACACCAGAAAACGTGTTTTTCGCATTCAAAAGCACGAAAACAGCGATTTCAGTGATTCTGCACACTTGTAACAGCAGAATCATGAAGATTATCACTGAAAATGCATATCTCAGCTGGAAACAACAACGATACCGAAGATATCGTAGTTTCCGCATATCAAACGCACTGTGGAGTGCTGAAAACACCAAAAAACGTGTTTTCGCATTCAAAAGCACGAAAACAGCGATTTCGGTGATTCTGCACACTTGTAACAGCAGAATCGTGAAGATTATCACTGAAAGTGCATATCTCAGCTGGAAACAACAATGATACCGAAGATATCGTAGTTTCCGCATATCAAACGCACTGTGGAGTGCTGAAAACACCAAAAAACGTGTTTTCGCATTCAAAAGCACGAAAACAGCGATTTCGGTGATTCTGCACACTTGTAACAGCAGAATTGTGAAGATTAACACTGAAAGTGCATATCTCAGCAGGAAACAACAACGATACCGAAGATATCGTAGTTTCCGCATATCAAACGCACTGTGGAGTGCTGAAAACACCAGAAAACGTGTTTTTCGCATTCAAAAGCACGAAAACAGCGATTTCGGTGATTCTGCACACTTGTAACAGCAGAATCGTGAAGATTATCACTGAAAGTGCATATCTCAGCTGGAAACAACAATGATACCGAAGATATCGTAGTTTCCGCATATCAAACGCACTGTGGAGTGCTGAAAACACCAAAAAACGTGTTTTCGCATTCAAAAGCACGAAAACAGCGATTTCGGTGATTCTGCACACTTGTAACAGCAGAATTGTGAAGATTAACACTGAAAGTGCATATCTCAGCAGGAAACAACAACGATACCGAAGATATCGTAGTTTCCGCATATCAAACGCACTGTGGAGTGCTGAAAACACCAGAAAACGTGTTTTTCGCATTCAATAGCACGAAAACAGCGATTTCGGTGATTCTGCACACTTGTAACAGCAGAACTGTGAAGATTAACACTGAAAGTGCATATCTCAGCAGGAAACAACAACGATACCGAAGATATCGTAGTTTTCGCATATCAAACGCACTGTGGAGTGCTGAAAACACCAGAAAACGTGTTTTTCGCATTCAAAAGCACGAAAACAGCGATTTCGGTGATTCTGCACACTTGTAACAGCAGAATCGTGAAGATTATCACTGAAAGTGCATATCTCTGCTGGAAACAACAACGATAGCGAAGATATCGCAGTTTCCGCATATCAAACGCACTGTGGAGTGTTGAAAACACCAGAAAACGTGTTTTTCGCATTCAAAAGCACGAAAACAGCGATTTCGGTGATTCTGCACACTTGTAACAGCAGAATCATGAAGATTATCACTGATAATGCATATCTCAGCTGGAAACAACAACGATACCGAAGGTATGGCAGTTTCCGCATATCAAACGCACTGTGGAGTGCTGAAAACACCAGAAAACGTGTTTTTCGCATTCAATAGCACGAAAACAGCAATTTCGGTGATTCTGCACACTTGTAACAGCAGAATCATGAAGATTATCAGTGAAAATGCATGTCTCAGCTGGAAACAACAACGATACCGAAGATATCGTAGTTTCCGCATATCAAACGCACTGTGGAGTGCTGAAAACACCAGAAAACGTGTTTTTCGCATTCAAAAGCACGAAAACAGCGATTTCGGTGATTCTGCACACTTGTAACAGCAGAATCGTGAAGATTATCACTGAAAGTGCATATCTCTGCTGGAAACAACAACGATAGCGAAGATATCGCAGTTTCCGCATATCAAACGCACTGTGGAGTGTTGAAAACACCAGAAAACGTGTTTTTCGCATTCAAAAGCACGAAAACAGCGATTTCAGTGATTCTGCACACTTGTAACAGCAGAACTGTGAAGATTATCACTGAAAGTGCATATCTCTGCTGGAAACAACAACGATACCGAAGATATCGCAGTTTCCGCATATCAAACGCACTGTGGAGTGTTGAAAACACCAGAAAACGTGTTTTTCGCATTCAAAAGCACGAAAACAGCGATTTCGGTGATTCTGCACACTTGTAACAGCAGAATCGTGAAGATTATCACTGAAAGTGCATATCTCTGCTGGAAACAACAACGATAGCGAAGATAACGCAGTTTCCGCATATCAAACGCACTGTGGAGTGTTGAAAACACCAGAAAACGTGTTTTTCGCATTCAAAAGCACGAAAACAGCGATTTCGGTGATTCTGCACACTTGTAACAGCAGAATTGTGAAGATTAACACTGAAAGTGCATATCTCAGCAGGAAACGACAACGATACCGAAGATATCGTAGTTTCCGCATATCAAACGCACTGTGGAGTGCTGAAAACACCAGAAAACGTGTTTTTCGCATTCAATAGCACGAAAACAGCGATTTCGGTGATTCTGCACACTTGTAACAGCAGAATCATGAAGATTATCACTGAAAATGCATGTCTCAGCTGGAAACAACAACGATACCGAAGATATCGTAGTTTCCGCATATCAAACGCACTGTGGAATGCTGAAAACACCAGAAAACGTGTTTTTCGCATTCAAAAGCACGAAAACAGCGATTTCGGAGATTCTGCACACTTGTAACAGCAGAATTGTGAAGATTAACACTGAAAGTGCATATCTCAGCAGGAAACAACAACGATACCGAAGATATCGTAGTTTCCGCATATCAAACGCACTGTGGAGTGCTGAAAACACCAGAAAACGTGTTTTTCGCATTCAAAAGCACGAAAACAGCGATTTCGGTGATTCTGCACACTTGTAACAGCAGAACTGTGAAGATTAACACTGAAAGTGCATATCTCAGCAGGAAACAACAACGATACCGAAGATATCGTAGTTTCCGCATATCAAACGCACTGTGGAGTGCTGAAAACACCAGAAAACGTGTTTTTCGCATTCAAAAGCACGAAAACAGCGATTTCGGTGATTCTGCACACTTGTAACAGCAGAATCATGAAGATTATCAGTGAAAATGCATGTCTCAGCTGGAAACAACAACGATACCGAAGATATCGTAGTTTCCGCATATCAAACGCACTGTGGAGTGCTGAAAACACCAGAAACCGTGTTTTTCGCATTCAAAAGCACGAAAACAGCGATTTCGGTGATTCTGCACACTTGTAACAGCAGAATCGTGAAGATTATCACTGAAAGTGCATATCTCAGCTGGAAACAACAATGATACCGAAGATATCGTAGTTTCCGCATATCAAACGCACTGTGGAGTGCTGAAAACACCAAAAAACGTGTTTTCGCATTCAAAAGCACGAAAACAGCGATTTCGGTGATTCTGCACACTTGTAACAGCAGAATTGTGAAGATTAACACTGAAAGTGCATATCTCAGCAGGAAACGACAACGATACCGAAGATATCGTAGTTTCCGCATATCAAACGCACTGTGGAGTGCTGAAAACACCAGAAAACGTGTTTTTCGCATTCAATAGCACGAAAACAGCGATTTCGGTGATTCTGCACACTTGTAACAGCAGAATCATGAAGATTATCACTGAAAATGCATGTCTCAGCTGGAAACAACAACGATACCGAAGATATCGTAGTTTCCGCATATCAAACGCACTGTGGAATGCTGAAAACACCAGAAAACGTGTTTTTCGCATTCAAAAGCACGAAAACAGCGATTTCGGTGATTCTGCACACTTGTAACAGCAGAATCATGAAGATTATCACTGAAAATGCATGTCTCAGCTGGAAACAACAACGATACCGAAGATATCGTAGTTTCCGCATATCAAACGCACTGTGGAGTGCTGAAAACACCAGAAAACGTGTTTTTCGCATTCAAAAGCACGAAAACAGCGATTTCGGTGATTCTGCACACTTGTAACAGCAGAATTGTGAAGATTAACACTGAAAGTGCATATCTCAGCAGGAAACAACAACGATACCGAAGATATCGTTGTTTCCGCATATCAAACGCACTGTGGAGTGCTGAAAACACCAGACAACGTGTTTTTCGCATTCAAAAGCACGAAAAAAGCGATTTCGGTGATTCTGCACACTTGTAACAGCAGAATCGTGAAGATTATCACTGAAAGTGCATATCTCTGCTGGAAACAACAACGATACCGAATATATCGCAGTTTCCGCATATCAAACGCACTGTGGAGTGTTGAAAACACCAGAAAACGTGTTTTTCGCATTCAAAAGCACGAAAACAGCGATTTCGGTGATTCTGCACACTTGTAACAGCAGAATCATGAAGATTATCACTGATAATGCATATCTCAGCTGGAAACAACAACGATACCGAAGGTATGGCAGTTTCCGCATATCAAACGCACTGTGGAGTGCTGAAAACACCAGAAAACGTGTTTTTCGCATTCAAAAGCACGAAAACAGCGATTTCGGTGATTCTGCACACTTGTAACAGCAGAATCGTGAAGATTATCACTGAAAGTGCATATCTCAGCTGGAAACAACAATGATACCGAAGATATCGTAGTTTCCGCATATCAAATGCACTGTGGATTGCTGAAAACACCAAAAAACGTGTTTTCGCATTCAAAAGCACGAAAACAGCGATTTCGGTGATTCTGCACACTTGTAACAGCAGAATTGTGAAGATTAACACTGAAAGTGCATATCTCAGCAGGAAACGACAACGATACCGAAGATATCGTAGTTTCCGCATATCAAACGCACTGTGGAGTGCTGAAAACACCAGAAAACGTGTTTTTCGCATTCAATAGCACGAAACAGCGATTTCGGTGATTCTGCACACTTGTAACAGCAGAATCATGAAGATTATCACTGAAAATGCATGTCTCAGCTGGAAACAACAACGATACCGAAGATATCGTAGTTTCCGCATATCAAACGCACTGTGGAATGCTGAAAACACCAGAAAACGTGTTTTTCGCATTCAAAAGCACGAAAACAGCGATTTCGGTGATTCTGCACACTTGTAACAGCAGAATTGTGAAGATTAACACTGAAAGTGCATATCTCAGCAGGAAACGACAACGATACCGAAGATATCGTAGTTTCCGCATATCAAACGCACTGTGGAGTGCTGAAAACACCAGAAAACGTGTTTTTCGCATTCAATAGCACGAAAACAGCGATTTCGGTGATTCTGCACACTTGTAACAGCAGAATCATGAAGATTATCACTGAAAATGCATGTCTCAGCTGGAAACAACAACGATACCGAAGATATCGTAGTTTCCGCATATCAAACGCACTGTGGAATGCTGAAAACACCAGAAAACGTGTTTTTCGCATTCAAAAGCACGAAAACAGCGATTTCGGTGATTCTGCACACTTGTAACAGCAGAACTGTGAAGACTAACACTGAAAGTGCATATCTCAGCAGGAAACAACAACGATACCGAAGATATCGTAGTTTCCGCATATCAAACGCACTGTGGAGTGCTGAAAACACCAGAAAACGTGTTTTTCGCATTCAAAAGCACGAAAATAGCGATTTCGGTGATTCTGCACACTTGTAACAGCAGAATCGTGAAGATTATCACTGAAAATGCATATCTCAGCAGGAAACAACAACGATACCGAAGATATCGTAGTTTCCGCATATCAAACGCACTGTGGAGTGCTGAAAACACCAGAAAACGTGTTTTTCGCATTCAAAAGCACGAAAACAGCGATTTCGGTGATTCTGCACACTTGTAACAGCAGAATCGTGAAGATTATCACTGAAAGTGCATATCTCAGCTGGAAACAACAACGATACCGAAGATATGGCAGTTTCCGCATATCAATCGCACTGTGGAGTGCTGAAAACACCAGAAAACGTGTTTTTCGCATTCAATAGCACGAAAACAGCGATTTCGGTGATTCTGCACACTTGTAACAGCAGAATCATGAAGATTATCACTGAAAATGCATGTCTCAGCTGGAAACAACAACGATACCGAAGATATCGTAGTTTCCGCATATCAAACGCACTGTGGAGTGCTGAAAACACCAGAAAACGTGTTTTTCGCATTCAAAAGAACGAAAACAGCGATTTCGGTGATTCTCCACACTTGTACCTGCAGAATCGTGAAGATTATCACTGAAAGTGCATATCTCAGCGGGAAACAACAACGATACCGAAGATATCGTAGTTTCCGCATATCAAACGCACTGTGGAGTGCTGAAAACACCAGAAAACGTGTTTTTCGCATTCAAAAGCACGAAAACAGCGACTTCGGTGATTCTGCACACTTGTAACAGCAGAATCGTGAAGATTATCACTGAAAATGCATGTCTCAGCTGGAAACAACAACGATACCGAAGATATCGTAGTTTCCGCATATCAAACGCACTGTGGAGTGCTGAAAACACCAGAAAACGTGTTTTTCGCATTCAAAAGCACGAAAACAGCGATTTCGGTGATTCTGCACACTTGTAACAGCAGAATTGTGAAGATTAACACTGAAAGTGCATATCTCAGCAGGAAACAACAACGATACCGAAGATATCGTTGTTTCCGCATATCAAACGCACTGTGGAGTGCTGAAAACACCAGACAACGTGTTTTTCGCATTCAAAAGCACGAAAAAAGCGATTTCGGTGATTCTGCACACTTGTAACAGCAGAATCGTGAAGATTATCACTGAAAGTGCATATCTCTGCTGGAAACAACAACGATACCGAAGATATCGCAGTTTCCGCATATCAAACGCACTGTGGAGTGTTGAAAACACCAGAAAACGTGTTTTTCGCATTCAAAAGCACGAAAACAGCGATTTCGGTGATTCTGCACACTTGTAACAGCAGAATCATGAAGATTATCACTGATAATGCATATCTCAGCTGGAAACAACAACGATACCGAAGGTATGGCAGTTTCCGCATATCAAACGCACTGTGGAGTGCTGAAAACACCAGAAAACGTGTTTTTCGCATTCAAAAGCACGAAAACAGCGATTTCGGTGATTCTGCACACTTGTAACAGCAGAATCGTGAAGATTATCACTGAAAGTGCATATCTCAGCTGGAAACAACAATGATACCGAAGATATCGTAGTTTCCGCATATCAAATGCACTGTGGATTGCTGAAAACACCAAAAAACGTGTTTTCGCATTCAAAAGCACGAAAACAGCGATTTCGGTGATTCTGCACACTTGTAACAGCAGAATTGTGAAGATTAACACTGAAAGTGCATATCTCAGCAGGAAACGACAACGATACCGAAGATATCGTAGTTTCCGCATATCAAACGCACTGTGGAGTGCTGAAAACACCAGAAAACGTGTTTTTCGCATTCAATAGCACGAAACAGCGATTTCGGTGATTCTGCACACTTGTAACAGCAGAATCATGAAGATTATCACTGAAAATGCATGTCTCAGCTGGAAACAACAACGATACCGAAGATATCGTAGTTTCCGCATATCAAACGCACTGTGGAATGCTGAAAACACCAGAAAACGTGTTTTTCGCATTCAAAAGCACGAAAACAGCGATTTCGGTGATTCTGCACACTTGTAACAGCAGAATTGTGAAGATTAACACTGAAAGTGCATATCTCAGCAGGAAACGACAACGATACCGAAGATATCGTAGTTTCCGCATATCAAACGCACTGTGGAGTGCTGAAAACACCAGAAAACGTGTTTTTCGCATTCAATAGCACGAAAACAGCGATTTCGGTGATTCTGCACACTTGTAACAGCAGAATCATGAAGATTATCACTGAAAATGCATGTCTCAGCTGGAAACAACAACGATACCGAAGATATCGTAGTTTCCGCATATCAAACGCACTGTGGAATGCTGAAAACACCAGAAAACGTGTTTTTCGCATTCAAAAGCACGAAAACAGCGATTTCGGTGATTCTGCACACTTGTAACAGCAGAACTGTGAAGACTAACACTGAAAGTGCATATCTCAGCAGGAAACAACAACGATACCGAAGATATCGTAGTTTCCGCATATCAAACGCACTGTGGAGTGCTGAAAACACCAGAAAACGTGTTTTTCGCATTCAAAAGCACGAAAATAGCGATTTCGGTGATTCTGCACACTTGTAACAGCAGAATCGTGAAGATTATCACTGAAAATGCATATCTCAGCAGGAAACAACAACGATACCGAAGATATCGTAGTTTCCGCATATCAAACGCACTGTGGAGTGCTGAAAACACCAGAAAACGTGTTTTTCGCATTCAAAAGCACGAAAACAGCGATTTCGGTGATTCTGCACACTTGTAACAGCAGAATCGTGAAGATTATCACTGAAAGTGCATATCTCAGCTGGAAACAACAACGATACCGAAGATATGGCAGTTTCCGCATATCAATCGCACTGTGGAGTGCTGAAAACACCAGAAAACGTGTTTTTCGCATTCAATAGCACGAAAACAGCGATTTCGGTGATTCTGCACACTTGTAACAGCAGAATCATGAAGATTATCACTGAAAATGCATGTCTCAGCTGGAAACAACAACGATACCGAAGATATCGTAGTTTCCGCATATCAAACGCACTGTGGAGTGCTGAAAACACCAGAAAACGTGTTTTTCGCATTCAAAAGAACGAAAACAGCGATTTCGGTGATTCTCCACACTTGTACCTGCAGAATCGTGAAGATTATCACTGAAAGTGCATATCTCAGCGGGAAACAACAACGATACCGAAGATATCGTAGTTTCCGCATATCAAACGCACTGTGGAGTGCTGAAAACACCAGAAAACGTGTTTTTCGCATTCAAAAGCACGAAAACAGCGACTTCGGTGATTCTGCACACTTGTAACAGCAGAATCGTGAAGATTATCACTGAAAATGCATGTCTCAGCTGGAAACAACAACGATACCGAAGATATCGTAGTTTCCGCATATCAAACGCACTGTGGAGTGCTGAAAACACCAAAAAACGTGTTTTTTCATTTAAAAGCACGAAAACAGCGATTTCGGTGATTCTGCACACTTGTACCTGCAGAATCGTGAAGATTATCACTGAAAGTGCATATCTCAGCAGGAAACAACAACGATACCGAAGATATCGTAGTTTCCGCATATCAAACGCACTGTGGAGTGCTGAAAACACCAGAAAACGTGTTTTTCGCATTCAAAAGCACGAAAACAGCGATTTCGGTGATTCTGCACACTTGTAACAGCAGAACTGTGAAGATTAACAGTGAAAGTGCATATCTCAGCAGGAAACAACAACGATACCGAAGATATCGTAGTTTCCGCATATCAAACGCACTGTGGAGTGCTGAAAACACCAGAAAACGTGTTTTTCGCATTCAAAAGCACGAAAACAGCGATTTCGGTGATTCTGCACACTTGTACCTGCAGAATCGTGAAGATTATCACTGAAAGTGCATATCTCAGCTGGAAACAACAACGATACCGAAGATATCGTAGTTTCCGCATATCAAACGCACTGTGGAGTGCTGAAAACACCAGAAAACGTGTTTTTCGCATTCAAAAGCACGAAAACAGCAATTTCGGTGATTCTGCACACTTGTAACAGCAGAATCGTGAAGATTATCACTGAAAGTGCATATCTCAGCTGGAAACAACAACGATACCGAAGATATCGTAGTTTCCGCATATCAAACGCACTGTGGAGTGCTGAAAACACCAGAAAACGTGTTTTTCGCATTCAAAAGCACGAAAACAGCGACCTCGGTGATTCTGCACACTTGTAACAGCAGAATCGTGAAGATTATCACTGAAAATGCATGTCTCAGCTGGAAACAACAACGATACCGAAGATATCGTAGTTTCCGCATATCAAACGCACTGTGGAGTGCTGAAAACACCAAAAAACGTGTTTTTTCATTCAAAAGCACGAAAACAGCGATTTCGGTGATTCTGCACACTTGTACCTGCAGAATCGTGAAGATTATCACTGAAAGTGCATATCTCAGCTGGAAACAACAACGATACCGAAGATATGGCAGTTTCCGCATATCAATCGCACTGTGGAGTGCTGAAAACACCAGAAAACGTGTTTTTCGCATTCAATAGCACGAAAACAGCGATTTCGGTGATTCTGCACACTTGTAACAGCAGAATCATGAAGATTATCACTGAAAATGCATGTCTCAGCTGGAAACAACAACGATACCGAAGATATCGTAGTTTCCGCATATCAAACGCACTGTGGAGTGCTGAAAACACCAGAAAACGTGTTTTTCGCATTCAAAAGCACGAAAACAGCGATTTCGGTGATTCTCCACACTTGTACCTGCAGAATCGTGAAGATTATCACTGAAAGTGCATATCTCAGCTGGAAACAACAACGATACCGAAGATATCGTAGTTTCCGCATATCAAACGCACTGTGGAGTGCTGAAAACACCAGAAAACGTGTTTTTCGCATTCAAAAGCACGAAAACAGCGACTTCGGTGATTCTGCACACTTGTAACAGCTGAATCGTGAAGATTATCACTGAAAATGCATGTCTCAGCTGGAAACAACAACGATACCGAAGATATCGTAGTTTCCGCATATCAAACGCACTGTGGAGTGCTGAAAACACCAGAAAACGTGTTTTTCGCATTCAAAAGCACGAAAACAGCGATTTCGGTGATTCTGCACACTTGTAACAGCAGAATCGTGAAGATTATCAGTGAAAGTGCATATCTCAGCTGGAAACAACAACGATACCGAAGATATCGTAGTTTCCGCATATCAAACGCACTGTGGAGTGCTGAAAACACCAGAAAACGTGTTTTTCGCATTCAAAAGCACGAAAACAGCGACCTCGGTGATTCTGCACACTTGTAACAGCAGAATCGTGAAGATTATCACTGAAAATGCATGTCTCAGCTGGAAACAACAACGATACCGAAGATATCGTAGTTTCCGCAATTCAAACGCACTGTGGAGTGCTGAAAACACCAAAAAACGTGTTTTTTCATTCAAAAGCACGAAAACAGCGATTTCGGTGATTCTGCACACTTGTAACAGCAGAATCGTGAAGATTATCACTGAAAGTGCATATCTCAGCTGGAAACAACAACGATACCGAAGATATCGTAGTTTCCGCATATCAAACGCACTGTGGAGTGCTGAAAACACCAGAAAACGTGTTTTTCGCATTCAAAAGCACGAAAACAGCGACCTCGGTGATTCTGCACACTTGTAACAGCAGAACTGTGAAGATTATCACTGATAATGCATATCTCAGCTGGAAACAACAACGATACCGAAGGTATGGCAGTTTCCGCATATCAAACGCACTGTGGAGTGCTGAAAACACCAGAAAACGTGTTTTTCATATTTACAAGCACGAAAACAGCGACTTCGGTGATTCTGCACACTTGTAACAGCAGAATCGTGAAGATTATCACTGAAAGTGCATATCTCAGCTGGAAACAACAACGATACCGAAGATATGGCAGTTTCCGCATATCAATCGCACTGTGGAGTGCTGAAAACACCAGAAAACGTGTTTTTCGCATTCAATAGCACGGAAACAGCGATTTCGGTGATTCTGCACACTTGTAACAGCAGAATCATGAAGATTATCACTGAAAATGCATGTCTCAGCTGGAAACAACAACGATACCGAAGATATCGTAGTTTCCGCATATCAAACGCACTGTGGAGTGCTGAAAACACCAGAAAACGTGTTTTTCGCATTCAAAAGCACGAAAACAGCGATTTCGGTGATTCTCCACACTTGTACCTGCAGAATCGTGAAGATTATCACTGAAAGTGCATATCTCAGCTGGAAACAACAACGATACCGAAGATATCGTAGTTTCCGCATATCAAACGCACTGTGGAGTGCTGAAAACACCAGAAAACGTGTTTTTCGCATTCAAAAGCACGAAAACAGCGACTTCGGTGATTCTGCACACTTGTAACAGCAGAATCGTGAAGATTATCACTGAAAATGCATGTCTCAGCTGGAAACAACAACGATACCGAAGATATCGTAGTTTCCGCATATCAAACGCACTGTGGAGTGCTGAAAACACCAAAAAACGTGTTTTTTCATTCAAAAGCACGAAAACAGCGATTTCGGTGATTCTGCACACTTGTAACAGCAGAACTGTGAAGATTAACACTGAAAGTGCATATCTCAGCAGGAAACAACAACGATACCGAAGATATCGTAGTTTCCGCATATCAAACGCACTGTGGAGTGCTGAAAACACCAGAAAACGTGTTTTTCGCATTCAAAAGCACGAAAACAGCGATTTCGGTGATTCTGCACACTTGTAACAGCAGAACTGTGAAGATTAACACTGAAAGTGCATATCTCAGCAGGAAACAACAACGATACCGAAGATATCGTAGTTTCCGCATATCAAACGCACTGTGGAGTGCTGAAAACACCAGAAAACGTGTTTTTCGCATTCAAAAGCACGAAAACAGCGACCTCGGTGATTCTGCACACTTGTAACAGCACAATCGTGAAGATTATCACTGAAAATGCATGTCTCAGCTGGAAACAACAACGATACCGAAGATATCGTAGTTTCCGCATATCAAACGCACTGTGGAGTGCTGAAAACACCAAAAAACGTGTTTTTTCATTCAAAAGCACGAAAACAGCGATTTCGGTGATTCTGCACACTTGTAACAGCAGAACTGTGAAGATTAACACTGAAAGTGCATATCTCAGCAGGAAACAACAACGATACCGAAGATATCGTAGTTTCCGCATATCAAACGCACTGTGGAGTGCTGAAAACACCAGAAAACGTGTTTTTCGCATTCAAAAGCACGAAAACAGCGACATCGGTGATTCTGCACACTTGTAACAGCAGAATCGTGAAGATTATCACTGAAAATGCATGTCTCAGCTGGAAACAACAACGATACCGAAGATATCGTAGTTTCCGCATATCAAACGCACTGTGGAGTGCTGAAAACACCAAAAAACGTGTTATTTCATTCAAAAGCACGAAAACAGCGATTTCGGTGATTCTGCACACTTGTAACAGCAGAATCGTGAAGATTATCACTGAAAATGCATGTCTCAGCTGGAAACAACAACGATACCGAAGATATCGTAGTTTCCGCATATCAAACGCACTGTGGAGTGCTGAAAACACCAAAAAACGTGTTTTTTCATTCAAAAGCACGAAAACAGCGATTTCGGTGATTCTGCACACTTGTAACAGCAGAACTGTGAAGATTAACACTGAAAGTGCATATCTCAGCAGGAAACAACAACGATACCGAAGATATCGTAGTTTCCGCATATCAAACGCACTGTGGAGTGCTGAAAACACCCGAAAACGTGTTTTTCGCATTCAAAAGCACGAAAACAGCGATTTCGGTGATTCTGCACACTTGTAACAGCAGAACTGTGAAGATTAACACTGAAAGTGCATATCTCAGCAGGAAACAACAACGATACCGAAGATATCGTAGTTTCCGCATATCAAACGCACTGTGGAGTGCTGAAAACACCAGAAAACGTGTTTTTCGCATTCAAAAGCACGAAAACAGCGATTTCGGTGATTCTGCACACTTGTAACAGCAGAATCATGAAGATTATCAGTGAAAATGCATGTCTCAGCTGGAAACAACAACGATACCGAAGATATCGTAGTTTCCGCATATCAAACGCACTGTGGAGTGCTGAAAACACCAGAAAACGTGTTTTTCGCATTCGAAAGCACGAAAACAGCGATTTCGGTGATTCTGCACACTTGTAACAGCAGAATCGTGAAGATTATCACTGAAAGTGCATATCTCAGCTGGAAACAACAACGATACCGAAGATATCGTAGTTTCCGCATATCAAACGCACTGTGGAGTGCTGAAAACACCAGAAAACGTGTTTTTCGCATTCAAAAGCACGAAAACAGCGACTTCGGTGATTCTGCACACTTGTAACAGCTGAATCGTGAAGATTATCACTGAAAATGCATGTCTCAGCTGGAAACAACAACGATACCGAAGATATCGTAGTTTCCGCATATCAAACGCACTGTGGAGTGCTGAAAACACCAGAAAACGTGTTTTTCGCATTCAAAAGCACGAAAACAGCGATTTCGGTGATTCTGCACACTTGTAACAGCAGAATCGTGAAGATTATCAGTGAAAGTGCATATCTCAGCTGGAAACAACAACGATACCGAAGATATCGTAGTTTCCGCATATCAAACGCACTGTGGAGTGCTGAAAACACCAGAAAACGTGTTTTTCGCATTCAAAAGCACGAAAACAGCGACCTCGGTGATTCTGCACACTTGTAACAGCAGAATCGTGAAGATTATCACTGAAAATGCATGTCTCAGCTGGAAACAACAACGATACCGAAGATATCGTAGTTTCCGCAATTCAAACGCACTGTGGAGTGCTGAAAACACCAAAAAACGTGTTTTTTCATTCAAAAGCACGAAAACAGCGATTTCGGTGATTCTGCACACTTGTAACAGCAGAATCGTGAAGATTATCACTGAAAGTGCATATCTCAGCTGGAAACAACAACGATACCGAAGATATCGTAGTTTCCGCATATCAAACGCACTGTGGAGTGCTGAAAACACCAGAAAACGTGTTTTTCGCATTCAAAAGCACGAAAACAGCGACCTCGGTGATTCTGCACACTTGTAACAGCAGAACTGTGAAGATTATCACTGATAATGCATATCTCAGCTGGAAACAACAACGATACCGAAGGTATGGCAGTTTCCGCATATCAAACGCACTGTGGAGTGCTGAAAACACCAGAAAACGTGTTTTTCATATTTACAAGCACGAAAACAGCGACTTCGGTGATTCTGCACACTTGTAACAGCAGAATCGTGAAGATTATCACTGAAAGTGCATATCTCAGCTGGAAACAACAACGATACCGAAGATATGGCAGTTTCCGCATATCAATCGCACTGTGGAGTGCTGAAAACACCAGAAAACGTGTTTTTCGCATTCAATAGCACGGAAACAGCGATTTCGGTGATTCTGCACACTTGTAACAGCAGAATCATGAAGATTATCACTGAAAATGCATGTCTCAGCTGGAAACAACAACGATACCGAAGATATCGTAGTTTCCGCATATCAAACGCACTGTGGAGTGCTGAAAACACCAGAAAACGTGTTTTTCGCATTCAAAAGCACGAAAACAGCGATTTCGGTGATTCTCCACACTTGTACCTGCAGAATCGTGAAGATTATCACTGAAAGTGCATATCTCAGCTGGAAACAACAACGATACCGAAGATATCGTAGTTTCCGCATATCAAACGCACTGTGGAGTGCTGAAAACACCAGAAAACGTGTTTTTCGCATTCAAAAGCACGAAAACAGCGACTTCGGTGATTCTGCACACTTGTAACAGCAGAATCGTGAAGATTATCACTGAAAATGCATGTCTCAGCTGGAAACAACAACGATACCGAAGATATCGTAGTTTCCGCATATCAAACGCACTGTGGAGTGCTGAAAACACCAAAAAACGTGTTTTTTCATTCAAAAGCACGAAAACAGCGATTTCGGTGATTCTGCACACTTGTAACAGCAGAACTGTGAAGATTAACACTGAAAGTGCATATCTCAGCAGGAAACAACAACGATACCGAAGATATCGTAGTTTCCGCATATCAAACGCACTGTGGAGTGCTGAAAACACCAGAAAACGTGTTTTTCGCATTCAAAAGCACGAAAACAGCGATTTCGGTGATTCTGCACACTTGTAACAGCAGAACTGTGAAGATTAACACTGAAAGTGCATATCTCAGCAGGAAACAACAACGATACCGAAGATATCGTAGTTTCCGCATATCAAACGCACTGTGGAGTGCTGAAAACACCAGAAAACGTGTTTTTCGCATTCAAAAGCACGAAAACAGCGACCTCGGTGATTCTGCACACTTGTAACAGCACAATCGTGAAGATTATCACTGAAAATGCATGTCTCAGCTGGAAACAACAACGATACCGAAGATATCGTAGTTTCCGCATATCAAACGCACTGTGGAGTGCTGAAAACACCAAAAAACGTGTTTTTTCATTCAAAAGCACGAAAACAGCGATTTCGGTGATTCTGCACACTTGTAACAGCAGAACTGTGAAGATTAACACTGAAAGTGCATATCTCAGCAGGAAACAACAACGATACCGAAGATATCGTAGTTTCCGCATATCAAACGCACTGTGGAGTGCTGAAAACACCAGAAAACGTGTTTTTCGCATTCAAAAGCACGAAAACAGCGACATCGGTGATTCTGCACACTTGTAACAGCAGAATCGTGAAGATTATCACTGAAAATGCATGTCTCAGCTGGAAACAACAACGATACCGAAGATATCGTAGTTTCCGCATATCAAACGCACTGTGGAGTGCTGAAAACACCAAAAAACGTGTTATTTCATTCAAAAGCACGAAAACAGCGATTTCGGTGATTCTGCACACTTGTAACAGCAGAATCGTGAAGATTATCACTGAAAATGCATGTCTCAGCTGGAAACAACAACGATACCGAAGATATCGTAGTTTCCGCATATCAAACGCACTGTGGAGTGCTGAAAACACCAAAAAACGTGTTTTTTCATTCAAAAGCACGAAAACAGCGATTTCGGTGATTCTGCACACTTGTAACAGCAGAACTGTGAAGATTAACACTGAAAGTGCATATCTCAGCAGGAAACAACAACGATACCGAAGATATCGTAGTTTCCGCATATCAAACGCACTGTGGAGTGCTGAAAACACCCGAAAACGTGTTTTTCGCATTCAAAAGCACGAAAACAGCGATTTCGGTGATTCTGCACACTTGTAACAGCAGAACTGTGAAGATTAACACTGAAAGTGCATATCTCAGCAGGAAACAACAACGATACCGAAGATATCGTAGTTTCCGCATATCAAACGCACTGTGGAGTGCTGAAAACACCAGAAAACGTGTTTTTCGCATTCAAAAGCACGAAAACAGCGATTTCGGTGATTCTGCACACTTGTAACAGCAGAATCATGAAGATTATCAGTGAAAATGCATGTCTCAGCTGGAAACAACAACGATACCGAAGATATCGTAGTTTCCGCATATCAAACGCACTGTGGAGTGCTGAAAACACCAGAAAACGTGTTTTTCGCATTCGAAAGCACGAAAACAGCGATTTCGGTGATTCTGCACACTTGTAACAGCAGAATCGTGAAGATTATCACTGAAAGTGCATATCTCAGCTGGAAACAACAACGATACCGAAGATATCGTAGTTTCCGCATATCAAACGCACTGTGGAGTGCTGAAAACACCAGAAAACGTGTTTTTCGCATTCAATAGCACGGAAACAGCGATTTCGGTGATTCTGCACACTTGTAACAGCAGAATCATGAAGATTATCACTGAAAATGCATGTCTCAGCTGGAAACAACAACGATACCGAAGATATCGTAGTTTCCGCATATCAAACGCACTGTGGAGTGCTGAAAACACCAGAAAACGTGTTTTTCGCATTCAAAAGCACGAAAACAGCGATTTCGGTGATTCTCCACACTTGTACCTGCAGAATCGTGAAGATTATCACTGAAAGTGCATATCTCAGCTGGAAACAACAACGATACCGAAGATATCGTAGTTTCCGCATATCAAACGCACTGTGGAGTGCTGAAAACACCAGAAAACGTGTTTTTCGCATTCAAAAGCACGAAAACAGCGACTTCGGTGATTCTGCACACTTGTAACAGCAGAATCGTGAAGATTATCACTGAAAATGCATGTCTCAGCTGGAAACAACAACGATACCGAAGATATTGTTACGTCGGCAAGCGACGTTGGAATTAGTCATAAGCATATATATACATACACACATATATACGATAAGCATAGTAGTCATAAGCGCGCCCTTACTCCTGTTAGAATTATTTATAAGCATAGTCATAAGCGCGCCTTAACTCCCGCTACATCCTACTATCAGTTCCTATGTCATCCTTCCAGAAGCTTCTAGAATAATCTAGATCATTCTAGAAGCATTCCCTGATAATCCCATCCCTTTCCCAAGCTCAACATCACATAAACATCCACCGAACCTTCCAGACTAAACCACCAAGCCAAACACATTCCATTCCCACACTCGTATTATATTCCAACTCCTTATCTCCCAAACATCCGCCGACCGCCAGACCTAATCTCCCGCCACACACCAATCCTATGACGTCATCATGCACGTGTCCCGACTCCCAGGCCTCTCCTTATCGCATTCCTCCGCTATCTCATAAACATTCTGACTCCCACGATCCAAGCCACACGTGTCCTAATCTCCTCCAGACAAATTCCTCCGCTATCATATCTACACCACACCCCGCGCCTACAACCACACAGTATAATTAAACCATTCCGCCAGCCACTTAGTCAGTCTGAGCCCAGAGCTCGAGGAGCTCACATCACCGCGTTTCTACATCTTGTATTTCTATATCCTGCGATTCTATATCTAGTATTCTTTAACTGTATTCTATACCTTGTATTACTACCTATCTCTTAGTATAACTCCATTGTATTCTATAATCCCAAAGTGTATTAAAGTTCATATAATTGTCTAACTATAATTCTAATTATTCCAACTTCCAAACCGAGTGCGCGCTACTGAATTATATCTATTACGTTCAACTTTAGTCTGCTGATCAACCAGGAGTTGAGGTGAGTAACCACTACCATTCAATTGGATTAGCGAGAGACCCCGTCAGACGCAGACGTACGCGCTGCGTGGACGTTTAAAGAACAGCAAATTGTTGTGCTCGATCTTGGTTTTGCCTGTTTGCGCGATCCGGGACGTAACAACTGGTGACAGCGGTGGGATGCTGTTCACTCTCGCGGTTTAAATTCATTGTGATTAATAACCAGCGTTCCTCACCAACCTCCTTTCACACGTTGATTCCAGGCTTGAATTTTCTGCCTGACAGACGAGCGCGCTGACGCTAGCGCACCTGTGCAGAACTAACGGTTACACGCAGTGATCTTGTCGTGACACCAGACGCAATGCACGGAGTCAGGAAGGTAGTTGTTCGAAGCTATTAATATACCGAATTTTCAACACCTTACTATTCCCTATATCGAAATCTATTCCAAATCAGTCACGTCGTCGAGGCCGTCGTGGTGGTCACAGGGTCCAAGCAAGGAGGATTGCCGCTATACAAAGGGAATTAAAGGAACTCCAGGCGCAGCAGCCTGCGCCGGAAACTCCGATCCCAGATAGCGCAGGAGCCGAGCCAGATCCTGAACTGATCATTATCGACGATTCTTGCGACGAAATCATACCAGTACCCATTCCTCCGCCGCCAATCGAAATATTAGACACCGATATATCTCTTAAAGTCTACAACCACCGAGAAATACCCCAAGAAGTGTTACTCTCGGTTGTACGAAATTTTTCACACGGAAATATACCCGAGATTGTACCTGACGAAGTAGCAAACTGGTGTACTTTTGTATTCGATAACCAATAAATTCTGAAAAATTTTCTGTAAATTCATCATCAATATCTATAATGGACACCCGTTCCAAAAAGCACGCGGAAAGCGCAGAGACTTCCAGGATGGAGCACGACTGTAACACGCTAAAGCAAGAACGCGACGCCGCGTTGGCGGAAATTGAAAATCTAAGAAGGCAACATAGAGAATATCGCTCTCCCATCGAAGATACCTCCACAGATTCCTTCACGCTAAAGGAAGCTTTAGCTATAATCCCTACATTCAATGGAACGGAACCGTCCGTTCTCACATTTACGCGCGCGTGCACCCGCGCTCGCGACCTTATATCTCCCAGTTCCGAAGGCACTCTCACGCGACTAATTACTACGCGTTTACGCGGACGGGCAGCCACCGCAGTGGAAGACGAGCGGTATATAAACGTCACCGACCTCTGTAATAGACTTAAGCGTATCTTTGGTCCGCAAAAGACGATTGACCACTATCGCGGCGATATGGCCAATATCTACATGAAAAAAGAAGAACATATCCTCGATTTCATCACTCGGGTCAAGGACATACGAAACGCAATTATAGACTGCGATTCCACCACGATTTCTGAAATCGACAATCTGACGGCAGATTGTTTCATCCGCGGAGTAACCCCACAGATAAGAAGCGAGCTCCGTCATTTGCGTAGAAATCCGCTGTCTCATATCTTTAATGAGGCAATCGAAATTTATAAAGAACTAGAACGCGACAACATTCGATACGGACGCGTCACAGATTCCAAACACGTACAATTCCGTGATCAAACGCCGGAACGTAAGCCGTATCACAACCCTCCTTCACCTCGCAATTCATGGCAAGGGTCTTCATGGCGGGAACCTTCACCGCGACGATTTAACGAATCTCGCTACCGGGATTCCTACCGCGATCCGCGCACACCTCCGCGCAATACTTTCGCCTATGAAGCGTCACGAGGAAATACTTCCGTAAGTCCCAGTAGACAGCCAAAGGTCTGCTCCTACTGTAAATTCTCCGGGCACGACATACACGAGTGTCGCAAAAGGGAATATAATAATCAACGGAATCCGGGAAACGGACAAGCCCTCCCGTCGAACTCGGGCCGAAGGCGAGAGGCGTCCCCAGCAAACACGGTCCGAACCATCGCAACGGAATCAACACCCGAATTGCAAAATGCGAATTAAAATCGAAGGGAAAAGTCCCTCACGTAGAAGTCCAATCGCCAGGACTCCCGCGAATAACGACACTAATGATTGATACCGGGTCGGAACCAAATCTGATTAAAATATCAGCGCTCCACCTCAATCATCGGATTGCAACTGACGAAAAGTTGCAATTATACGGAATCACATCCGAAGCCGTATCCACCATGGGTTCCGTCAAGATCCCGCTATATGGAACTATAATTAGGTTCCATGTAGTTCCATCCGACTTCCCGATCCTCCCCGACGGAATCCTTGGATGCCATTTCTTAGAAGAGGGAGCCGAAATCTCGTACACTCAAAACAGAGTGCTCTGGAAGGGAATCGAAATTCCGTTTGCAAACAACCCGCATAATGAGCAGAAATGCGAACGAAACCAAAATTCCAAAACCTGTAACAAAGGTAACCCCTCTACTAACACCCTAAAAACCCCTTCTAACTCGGAACCACGTTCCAAAACTACTAATTCGAGCGCACGGGCTAAAGGACCGAAAACAGGCTCAAAACTTTCCAAATCTACTAGTTCTAAATCCGTAAAATCTTCTATATCCAAAACCGCAAGTCCTGAGAGAATAACGTGTACGATAGAAAGCCGTTCAGCTAAAGTAATCGAAATAGGAGCCACCGGTCCGGAGATAGGTTATCTACCGCGTCAGGAGCTGGCCTCCGGTATCACCGTCTTCGACTCCCTAGTCAAAACAAACAACGGCAGAACGTTCGTGCGCGTTGTCAATACGACGAATAGCCGTATCTCGTTTCCTGTACCCACTGTGGAGGTGCAAGAAGTCGCCGATTTCAAGGATACACCGCAAGACGGAAGTCCTCATTTTATACACTCTATCAAAGAATCTCGTTCCCATCAGGAACGCGAAGAAGAGATCAGAGACATAATAAGTACCGATCATCTTAACGCAGAGGAACGCGATCATGTGTATAAAATTATCAACGAAAGCGCCGACGTCTTTCACCTCCCGGGTGAGCGTTTAGGGAAAACAACTATTGTAGAGCACAAAATTCCAACGACCGACGATAAACCCATACATGTAAAGCAATATCGCTATCCGCCAGTCCACAAGGAGGAGATCAACAAGCAAATGAAGGAACTTCTCGAAAACGACATTGTCAGTCCTTCTACCTCTCCGTATAACTCGCCCTTGTGGATTGTGCCCAAGAAATCTGATGAAAACGGGACCAAAAAGTGGAGGATGGTCATCGATTACCGCCAACTGAATGAAAAGACTACCGCGGACGCGTACCCCTTGCCGAGTATTGTGGAAATTTTAGACCAGCTCGGTTCTGCAAAATACTTCTCCACTTTCGATTTGGCCTCCGGTTTTCACCAGATTGGCATGAACAAAGAGGACGCTGGGAAAACAGCGTTTTCTACCCCATACGGTCATTATGAGTTTAATCGAATGCCCTTCGGCTTACGTAACGCTCCTGCGACATTTCAACGTTTAATGGATTCGATTCTCTCAGGATTGCAGGGCACAGAAATGTTCGTTTATCTCGACGACATTGTTATTTATGCAAGCTCATTATCAGAGCACTGTTCAAAATTCAATAAACTGGCTAAGCGTCTCAGGAAAGCCAACCTGAAGCTACAACCTTCGAAGTGTACATTTCTCCGTCGCGAAGTCGCTTACTTAGGACATGTAATCAGCGACGAAGGCGTCAAACCATGCCCCAACAAGGTGGTAGCGGTACAAAACTTTCCGAAACCGAAAAACACGAAACAAGTCCGAGAGTTCCTTGGTTTAGCAGGCTATTATCGACGTTTTATAGATAAATTCTCCCATATCTCGAAACCGCTAACGCATCTACTACGGAAAGACGCGAAATTCGAATGGTCACTACCACAGGACCAAGCGTTCGATACATTACGCACGGCATTGTGCACTGAGCCAGTGCTCCGTTACCCAGATTTTTCCAAACCGTTCAACATCACAACCGACGCATCAAATTACGCGATCGGTGCCATTCTAAGTCAGGGCGAGATAAATAAAGATCAACCGATAGCCTATGCCTCGCGACTGCTTCACGGAGCAGAACTAAACTATGCAACTATTGAGAAGGAATGCTTGGCAATAATATACGCAGTTCAACACTTTAGATCATACATATACGGAAAGAAGTTCAATCTCGTCACAGACCACCAGCCATTGGTGTGGATGAATTCTGTAAAGGATCCGTCATCGCGTCTACTTCGCTGGCGTTTAAAACTAGCCGAGTACGAATATAAAATTATATACAAATCAGGTAAAATGAACACTAATGCAGACGCTCTCTCTAGAAATCCTATCCAAGCTCCTGTATATCCATTATCATCGCATTCTACTTCACCACTACTATTCCAATCCCAACCATCAACCTCGTCTCCGATATCACCCGACACAGATAGCGAAATCGATATATCCAGTCCAGCCACGACACCGACGAACATACATTACACACGAGACCGACTTATCATGAAAAATGACCACATAGCATGTTTCGTGACCCTCGCAAATGACCCACTGGACGAAGGCGCGATCGATCTATACAAAAACAACAGACTGCCGAAACTAGCAAACGCTATAATCGGTAGAGCGAAAGTCCACACTGAAAAGTATACACTGATACAATTACCCATAAAAGAATCGTTATCTCATATTGCAACTTACGAAGACATGTTAGAATCCCTCCGAGCGTTACGCGACGCAATTATAGAACTAAACTTACCGTCAATTACATTATCGCGAATTTCAATAGACGACATATCTTGGACAACTATACGAGACGTACTAACGGAACTTCTAGAGGAAACCAACATTCGAATAACTATTTGCACTAACGAAATCGTCATACCTCCAGAAAATACGAGACAAGCTATAATATCAGAAAATCACATCTCCGCATACGCCGGACATAAGGGCGTGACAAAAACCTACAGACGCATACGAGAAAAGTACTTTTGGCCTTCAATGAAACCCGAAATAATGAAATTTGTAACAACGTGTAAAGATTGCCAGACGAAAAAATTAACAAGAGTAAAGACGCGAAATCCAATGATACTAACAGACACACCTGGACAGGCGTTCGATAAAATTGCACTAGACATCGTTGGCCCCCTTCCTACCACTCCCTCTGGTCATCATTACATCCTCACGATGCAGGATTTGTTGACCAAATATTCAATTGCTGTCCCTCTCAAAACCGTCTCTGCAATAGAAACAGCTGATGCATTAGTTGACAACCTAATTTGCAAATTCGGTGCGCCAAAAGCAATACTTACGGATCAGGGTACAAACTTCATCAACGCTCTCATGCGCGCGGTGACACGTCGATTTAGAATTCAACATATCAAAACCACTGCATTCCACCCTCAAACAAACGGCTCGTTAGAAAGGTCACATCTAGTCCTGACGGAATATCTAAAACAGTACATAAGTAACAAAAATGATTGGAACAATTGGCTTCAGTGTGCGATGTTTAGTTACAACACAAGTACTCACGAAGGTACATTATATACACCACACGAACTTATATTTGGAAACAAAGCTAGAGTACCATCCGCATACTCCTATGAAACTCCTGTGGAAGACGAAACATACACCGCGTATTTACGGAAACTCGAAGCCAAGCTAACCGAATCACGAGCGATAGCAGCCTCAAACCTTAATCTTGCTAAACAAAGATCCAAACGCTATTACGATCGAAGATTAAACACAAAGGAATTCTCGGAAGGAGATTTGGTATTCTTATTAAAAGAACCGACTAAAAACAAATTCGATGCGCAATACACAGGTCCACACAAAATATCACGTATCCTCGACAACCATAACGTCCGCCTGACACTCGATACCGGCCGAGAAAGAACGGTCCACCAAAACAAATTGAAGCTAGCCAAAACATTAACAACCTCAATGTCATCCTCACCCCATTCGTCATCATGACTAGTATATAAGAGCCAAACAAGAGGCGAAGAGATCAGTCAACAACAATCAACCAACATGCATCTACAAGCAGCAGTACTCATCATCTCCGTATCCTCGGCTGCAGCCCTTATCGGTTACGACTGCAGCGGCCCGACACTAAACGTCTCAACATTCTCCGCAATCGACCCACTCAACTGCGAGACAGAAGAAAAGGCACCCATCATCAAGGAAAGGGCAATCCAATTACTGCAACTGTCCGAATTTCAAACTGCCGAGGTCACACAATGCCACGTGGAAATCGACAGAACAATCTTCCACTGCGGCATGCATTCGCACATCTCCGCAGTCAACAACGGACGGCAAATTTACCTAATGAACATCCCGAGAGACGCGTGCCAGATGCTACACCGTACCGGCACACTATACGTCACCCCATCGGCACAGATCACAGGCGTAGTTACGAACTCTTCCACAACCCGAAGTCTCACCTTGTCAGGAAAAATCGATAACGACGGCACATGCTACGGCTCCACGTTCAGCGATCCATACGGCACCTGGAACAGCATAGTCGTTCAAGCTGTCATCCGTATAAAAATACGCACCCATATCGCAGCTGTCAAACTCGCCACCAACGAAATCATCATGCAATCTGGCCAACGATGCCTGGTCCAACAAGGATCCTGCCTGGACTCCGAAGATGGATTCTCCTACTGGGACAACTCACCCACAGACTACTGCAAATTCAACAATTACGATGTCCTCTACGAAGGTAAAGCAACACTAGTAGAAGACGAAGACAACCAAGGGTTATCCCTCTACTCGGTCACATCGCAAGGAACTACATTCGCCCTTGCCAGAACAACCAGTACGAAGGTCTGTGGATACACATTGATACATACCGAACATCCCAAGCTCTTCATTCTCGAGACGGAGAAAGAAGGACACTTCAAAACCAGGACATCCATCGCAATAAACAATCTCGACATCTTCGCATACGTGAATTCCAAATTCGTATACGTAGAGAAGCACCTAAAAACACAGATAATACAGTTATATCGGGACGTAATAAAACAAAAGTGCGCATTAGAACGACAGATTCTGCATAACGCACTCACACTTATTCACGTCGCCCCAGCCGAAGTAGCAAGGACAATTGCCAGGGAACACGGATTCATGGCAATCGCATCGGGCGAAGTTATCCACATAGTCAAATGCGTTCCGGTTGTCTGCCAAGTGAGGCACACAGACACCTGTTACGACGAGTTGCCTGTAACATACAAAAACACGTCATTGTTTATTACGCCGATTCACCACATACTAACGCGCTCAGGCACGAGGAAAGACTGCAGCGAACTCATGCCGAATATGTTCAATATCCATGGCCTATGGTACAGGCTAACACCAAAACCTGTGGAAAGTCTACCGCCAACACCGCTGAAGCCACTTACCAAGGCAACCTGGAAATACGTCAACCCACATAACCTGGCAGACGGAGGTATCTATTCACCAGAGGACCTGGCAAAGCTAAAGGAACACATAATGTTCCCTATCGAAAGACCCGCCATCGTGAACTCTCTAGCTCAAGGAGTTACCGGCCGGGAATACAGCTCACAAGCCCTTCAGCTGTACAACCTTTTCGACGAAACAACGTTGAAAAAGCTAGCAGAATCCACTGGAAGACGAATCTGGTCCGGATTCGTCGCATTCGGATCATTCACCGCTGGCATTATGGGCATCTACATCGCAATCCGAGTCATCAAAGCCGCCGTCAGCACGATCATCAACGGGATAGCACTACACTCAGTATACGGATGGAGCCTACACCTATTGGGAGCCGTTTGGAGCTCTCTCACACACTTCTTCCTGTTCCTCAGCCAGAGGAAAACCGATGGCGAGATCACAGATACCCAAACCAACCTCGAACACACCCGAAACCAACCCAACCCCAAGCCAGAAGATACAGAGCAGCAGCCCACTGAAGTAGTGAACCAGTGCACCCCCGAACGCTTATACCCGAGTTTCAAACTCCATAGTGAATTTCATTAGAACACTCAAACAGTGCCCCATTCCAACGAACTCTCTCACCCGAATAACAAAAACTCTCTAGTAAACCCGACTAGAAAATTCATTTTCCATGAATTTTCTCACCCAGGGGGGGAGGTGTTACGTCGGCAAGCGACGTTGGAATTAGTCATAAGCATATATATACATACACACATATATACGATAAGCATAGTAGTCATAAGCGCGCCCTTACTCCTGTTAGAATTATTTATAAGCATAGTCATAAGCGCGCCTTAACTCCCGCTACATCCTACTATCAGTTCCTATGTCATCCTTCCAGAAGCTTCTAGAATAATCTAGATCATTCTAGAAGCATTCCCTGATAATCCCATCCCTTTCCCAAGCTCAACATCACATAAACATCCACCGAACCTTCCAGACTAAACCACCAAGCCAAACACATTCCATTCCCACACTCGTATTATATTCCAACTCCTTATCTCCCAAACATCCGCCGACCGCCAGACCTAATCTCCCGCCACACACCAATCCTATGACGTCATCATGCACGTGTCCCGACTCCCAGGCCTCTCCTTATCGCATTCCTCCGCTATCTCATAAACATTCTGACTCCCACGATCCAAGCCACACGTGTCCTAATCTCCTCCAGACAAATTCCTCCGCTATCATATCTACACCACACCCCGCGCCTACAACCACACAGTATAATTAAACCATTCCGCCAGCCACTTAGTCAGTCTGAGCCCAGAGCTCGAGGAGCTCACATCACCGCGTTTCTACATCTTGTATTTCTATATCCTGCGATTCTATATCTAGTATTCTTTAACTGTATTCTATACCTTGTATTACTACCTATCTCTTAGTATAACTCCATTGTATTCTATAATCCCAAAGTGTATTAAAGTTCATATAATTGTCTAACTATAATTCTAATTATTCCAACTTCCAAACCGAGTGCGCGCTACTGAATTATATCTTGTTACGTCGGCAAGCGACGTTGGAATTAGTCATAAGCATATATATACATACACACATATATACGATAAGCATAGTAGTCATAAGCGCGCCCTTACTCCTGTTAGAATTATTTATAAGCATAGTCATAAGCGCGCCTTAACTCCCGCTACATCCTACTATCAGTTCCTATGTCATCCTTCCAGAAGCTTCTAGAATAATCTAGATCATTCTAGAAGCATTCCCTGATAATCCCATCCCTTTCCCAAGCTCAACATCACATAAACATCCACCGAACCTTCCAGACTAAACCACCAAGCCAAACACATTCCATTCCCACACTCGTATTATATTCCAACTCCTTATCTCCCAAACATCCGCCGACCGCCAGACCTAATCTCCCGCCACACACCAATCCTATGACGTCATCATGCACGTGTCCCGACTCCCAGGCCTCTCCTTATCGCATTCCTCCGCTATCTCATAAACATTCTGACTCCCACGATCCAAGCCACACGTGTCCTAATCTCCTCCAGACAAATTCCTCCGCTATCATATCTACACCACACCCCGCGCCTACAACCACACAGTATAATTAAACCATTCCGCCAGCCACTTAGTCAGTCTGAGCCCAGAGCTCGAGGAGCTCACATCACCGCGTTTCTACATCTTGTATTTCTATATCCTGCGATTCTATATCTAGTATTCTTTAACTGTATTCTATATCTTGTATTACTACCTATCTCTTAGTATAACTCCATTGTATTCTATAATCCCAAAGTGTATTAAAGTTCATATAATTGTCTAACTATAATTCTAATTATTCCAACTTCCAAACCGAGTGCGCGCTACTGAATTATATCTATTACGTTCAACTTTAGTCTGCTGATCAACCAGGAGTTGAGGTGAGTAACCACTACCATTCAATTGGATTAGCGAGAGACCCCGTCAGACGCAGACGTACGCGCTGCGTGGACGTTTAAAGAACAGCAAATTGTTGTGCTCGATCTTGGTTTTGCCTGTTTGCGCGATCCGGGACGTAACAACTGGTGACAGCGGTGGGATGCTGTTCACTCTCGCGGTTTAAATTCATTGTGATTAATAACCAGCGTTCCTCACCAACCTCCTTTCACACGTTGATTCCAGGCTTGAATTTTCTGCCTGACAGACGAGCGCGCTGACGCTAGCGCACCTGTGCAGAACTAACGGTTACACGCAGTGATCTTGTCGTGACACCAGACGCAATGCACGGAGTCAGGAAGGTAGTTGTTCGAAGCTATTAATATACCGAATTTTCAACACCTTACTATTCCCTATATCGAAATCTATTCCAAATCAGTCACGTCGTCGAGGCCGTCGTGGTGGTCACAGGGTCCAAGCAAGGAGGATTGCCGCTATACAAAGGGAATTAAAGGAACTCCAGGCGCAGCAGCCTGCGCCGGAAACTCCGATCCCAGATAGCGCAGGAGCCGAGCCAGATCCTGAACTGATCATTATCGACGATTCTTGCGACGAAATCATACCAGTACCCATTCCTCCGCCGCCAATCGAAATATTAGACACCGATATATCTCTTAAAGTCTACAACCACCGAGAAATACCCCAAGAAGTGTTACTCTCGGTTGTACGAAATTTTTCACACGGAAATATACCCGAGATTGTACCTGACGAAGTAGCAAACTGGTGTACTTTTGTATTCGATAACCAATAAATTCTGAAAAATTTTCTGTAAATTCATCATCAATATCTATAATGGACACCCGTTCCAAAAAGCACGCGGAAAGCGCAGAGACTTCCAGGATGGAGCACGACTGTAACACGCTAAAGCAAGAACGCGACGCCGCGTTGGCGGAAATTGAAAATCTAAGAAGGCAACATAGAGAATATCGCTCTCCCATCGAAGATACCTCCACAGATTCCTTCACGCTAAAGGAAGCTTTAGCTATAATCCCTACATTCAATGGAACGGAACCGTCCGTTCTCACATTTACGCGCGCGTGCACCCGCGCTCGCGACCTTATATCTCCCAGTTCCGAAGGCACTCTCACGCGACTAATTACTACGCGTTTACGCGGACGGGCAGCCACCGCAGTGGAAGACGAGCGGTATATAAACGTCACCGACCTCTGTAATAGACTTAAGCGTATCTTTGGTCCGCAAAAGACGATTGACCACTATCGCGGCGATATGGCCAATATCTACATGAAAAAAGAAGAACATATCCTCGATTTCATCACTCGGGTCAAGGACATACGAAACGCAATTATAGACTGCGATTCCACCACGATTTCTGAAATCGACAATCTGACGGCAGATTGTTTCATCCGCGGAGTAACCCCACAGATAAGAAGCGAGCTCCGTCATTTGCGTAGAAATCCGCTGTCTCATATCTTTAATGAGGCAATCGAAATTTATAAAGAACTAGAACGCGACAACATTCGATACGGACGCGTCACAGATTCCAAACACGTACAATTCCGTGATCAAACGCCGGAACGTAAGCCGTATCACAACCCTCCTTCACCTCGCAATTCATGGCAAGGGTCTTCATGGCGGGAACCTTCACCGCGACGATTTAACGAATCTCGCTACCGGGATTCCTACCGCGATCCGCGCACACCTCCGCGCAATACTTTCGCCTATGAAGCGTCACGAGGAAATACTTCCGTAAGTCCCAGTAGACAGCCAAAGGTCTGCTCCTACTGTAAATTCTCCGGGCACGACATACACGAGTGTCGCAAAAGGGAATATAATAATCAACGGAATCCGGGAAACGGACAAGCCCTCCCGTCGAACTCGGGCCGAAGGCGAGAGGCGTCCCCAGCAAACACGGTCCGAACCATCGCAACGGAATCAACACCCGAATTGCAAAATGCGAATTAAAATCGAAGGGAAAAGTCCCTCACGTAGAAGTCCAATCGCCAGGACTCCCGCGAATAACGACACTAATGATTGATACCGGGTCGGAACCAAATCTGATTAAAATATCAGCGCTCCACCTCAATCATCGGATTGCAACTGACGAAAAGTTGCAATTATACGGAATCACATCCGAAGCCGTATCCACCATGGGTTCCGTCAAGATCCCGCTATATGGAACTATAATTAGGTTCCATGTAGTTCCATCCGACTTCCCGATCCTCCCCGACGGAATCCTTGGATGCCATTTCTTAGAAGAGGGAGCCGAAATCTCGTACACTCAAAACAGAGTGCTCTGGAAGGGAATCGAAATTCCGTTTGCAAACAACCCGCATAATGAGCAGAAATGCGAACGAAACCAAAATTCCAAAACCTGTAACAAAGGTAACCCCTCTACTAACACCCTAAAAACCCCTTCTAACTCGGAACCACGTTCCAAAACTACTAATTCGAGCGCACGGGCTAAAGGACCGAAAACAGGCTCAAAACTTTCCAAATCTACTAGTTCTAAATCCGTAAAATCTTCTATATCCAAAACCGCAAGTCCTGAGAGAATAACGTGTACGATAGAAAGCCGTTCAGCTAAAGTAATCGAAATAGGAGCCACCGGTCCGGAGATAGGTTATCTACCGCGTCAGGAGCTGGCCTCCGGTATCACCGTCTTCGACTCCCTAGTCAAAACAAACAACGGCAGAACGTTCGTGCGCGTTGTCAATACGACGAATAGCCGTATCTCGTTTCCTGTACCCACTGTGGAGGTGCAAGAAGTCGCCGATTTCAAGGATACACCGCAAGACGGAAGTCCTCGTTTTATACACTCTATCAAAGAATCTCGTTCCCATCAGGAACGCGAAGAAGAGATCAGAGACATAATAAGTACCGATCATCTTAACGCAGAGGAACGCGATCATGTGTATAAAATTATCAACGAAAGCGCCGACGTCTTTCACCTCCCGGGTGAGCGTTTAGGGAAAACAACTATTGTAGAGCACAAAATTCCAACGACCGACGATAAACCCATACATGTAAAGCAATATCGCTATCCGCCAGTCCACAAGGAGGAGATCAACAAGCAAATGAAGGAACTTCTCGAAAACGACATTGTCAGTCCTTCTACCTCTCCGTATAACTCGCCCTTGTGGATTGTGCCCAAGAAATCTGATGAAAACGGGACCAAAAAGTGGAGGATGGTCATCGATTACCGCCAACTGAATGAAAAGACTACCGCGGACGCGTACCCCTTGCCGAGTATTGTGGAAATTTTAGACCAGCTCGGTTCTGCAAAATACTTCTCCACTTTCGATTTGGCCTCCGGTTTTCACCAGATTGGCATGAACAAAGAGGACGCTGGGAAAACAGCGTTTTCTACCCCATACGGTCATTATGAGTTTAATCGAATGCCCTTCGGCTTACGTAACGCTCCTGCGACATTTCAACGTTTAATGGATTCGATTCTCTCAGGATTGCAGGGCACAGAAATGTTCGTTTATCTCGACGACATTGTTATTTATGCAAGCTCATTATCAGAGCACTGTTCAAAATTCAATAAACTGGCTAAGCGTCTCAGGAAAGCCAACCTGAAGCTACAACCTTCGAAGTGTACATTTCTCCGTCGCGAAGTCGCTTACTTAGGACATGTAATCAGCGACGAAGGCGTCAAACCATGCCCCAACAAGGTGGTAGCGGTACAAAACTTTCCGAAACCGAAAAACACGAAACAAGTCCGAGAGTTCCTTGGTTTAGCAGGCTATTATCGACGTTTTATAGATAAATTCTCCCATATCTCGAAACCGCTAACGCATCTACTACGGAAAGACGCGAAATTCGAATGGTCACTACCACAGGACCAAGCGTTCGATACATTACGCACGGCATTGTGCACTGAGCCAGTGCTCCGTTACCCAGATTTTTCCAAACCGTTCAACATCACAACCGACGCATCAAATTACGCGATCGGTGCCATTCTAAGTCAGGGCGAGATAAATAAAGATCAACCGATAGCCTATGCCTCGCGACTGCTTCACGGAGCAGAACTAAACTATGCAACTATTGAGAAGGAATGCTTGGCAATAATATACGCAGTTCAACACTTTAGATCATACATATACGGAAAGAAGTTCAATCTCGTCACAGACCACCAGCCATTGGTGTGGATGAATTCTGTAAAGGATCCGTCATCGCGTCTACTTCGCTGGCGTTTAAAACTAGCCGAGTACGAATATAAAATTATATACAAATCAGGTAAAATGAACACTAATGCAGACGCTCTCTCTAGAAATCCTATCCAAGCTCCTGTATATCCATTATCATCGCATTCTACTTCACCACTACTATTCCAATCCCAACCATCAACCTCGTCTCCGATATCACCCGACACAGATAGCGAAATCGATATATCCAGTCCAGCCACGACACCGACGAACATACATTACACACGAGACCGACTTATCATGAAAAATGACCACATAGCATGTTTCGTGACCCTCGCAAATGACCCACTGGACGAAGGCGCGATCGATCTATACAAAAACAACAGACTGCCGAAACTAGCAAACGCTATAATCGGTAGAGCGAAAGTCCACACTGAAAAGTATACACTGATACAATTACCCATAAAAGAATCGTTATCTCATATTGCAACTTACGAAGACATGTTAGAATCCCTCCGAGCGTTACGCGACGCAATTATAGAACTAAACTTACCGTCAATTACATTATCGCGAATTTCAATAGACGACATATCTTGGACAACTATACGAGACGTACTAACGGAACTTCTAGAGGAAACCAACATTCGAATAACTATTTGCACTAACGAAATCGTCATACCTCCAGAAAATACGAGACAAGCTATAATATCAGAAAATCACATCTCCGCATACGCCGGACATAAGGGCGTGACAAAAACCTACAGACGCATACGAGAAAAGTACTTTTGGCCTTCAATGAAACCCGAAATAATGAAATTTGTAACAACGTGTAAAGATTGCCAGACGAAAAAATTAACAAGAGTAAAGACGCGAAATCCAATGATACTAACAGACACACCTGGACAGGCGTTCGATAAAATTGCACTAGACATCGTTGGCCCCCTTCCTACCACTCCCTCTGGTCATCATTACATCCTCACGATGCAGGATTTGTTGACCAAATATTCAATTGCTGTCCCTCTCAAAACCGTCTCTGCAATAGAAACAGCTGATGCATTAGTTGACAACCTAATTTGCAAATTCGGTGCGCCAAAAGCAATACTTACGGATCAGGGTACAAACTTCATCAACGCTCTCATGCGCGCGGTGACACGTCGATTTAGAATTCAACATATCAAAACCACTGCATTCCACCCTCAAACAAACGGCTCGTTAGAAAGGTCACATCTAGTCCTGACGGAATATCTAAAACAGTACATAAGTAACAAAAATGATTGGAACAATTGGCTTCAGTGTGCGATGTTTAGTTACAACACAAGTACTCACGAAGGTACATTATATACACCACACGAACTTATATTTGGAAACAAAGCTAGAGTACCATCCGCATACTCCTATGAAACTCCTGTGGAAGACGAAACATACACCGCGTATTTACGGAAACTCGAAGCCAAGCTAACCGAATCACGAGCGATAGCAGCCTCAAACCTTAATCTTGCTAAACAAAGATCCAAACGCTATTACGATCGAAGATTAAACACAAAGGAATTCTCGGAAGGAGATTTGGTATTCTTATTAAAAGAACCGACTAAAAACAAATTCGATGCGCAATACACAGGTCCACACAAAATATCACGTATCCTCGACAACCATAACGTCCGCCTGACACTCGATACCGGCCGAGAAAGAACGGTCCACCAAAACAAATTGAAGCTAGCCAAAACATTAACAACCTCAATGTCATCCTCACCCCATTCGTCATCATGACTAGTATATAAGAGCCAAACAAGAGGCGAAGAGATCAGTCAACAACAATCAACCAACATGCATCTACAAGCAGCAGTACTCATCATCTCCGTATCCTCGGCTGCAGCCCTTATCGGTTACGACTGCAGCGGCCCGACACTAAACGTCTCAACATTCTCCGCAATCGACCCACTCAACTGCGAGACAGAAGAAAAGGCACCCATCATCAAGGAAAGGGCAATCCAATTACTGCAACTGTCCGAATTTCAAACTGCCGAGGTCACACAATGCCACGTGGAAATCGACAGAACAATCTTCCACTGCGGCATGCATTCGCACATCTCCGCAGTCAACAACGGACGGCAAATTTACCTAATGAACATCCCGAGAGACGCGTGCCAGATGCTACACCGTACCGGCACACTATACGTCACCCCATCGGCACAGATCACAGGCGTAGTTACGAACTCTTCCACAACCCGAAGTCTCACCTTGTCAGGAAAAATCGATAACGACGGCACATGCTACGGCTCCACGTTCAGCGATCCATACGGCACCTGGAACAGCATAGTCGTTCAAGCTGTCATCCGTATAAAAATACGCACCCATATCGCAGCTGTCAAACTCGCCACCAACGAAATCATCATGCAATCTGGCCAACGATGCCTGGTCCAACAAGGATCCTGCCTGGACTCCGAAGATGGATTCTCCTACTGGGACAACTCACCCACAGACTACTGCAAATTCAACAATTACGATGTCCTCTACGAAGGTAAAGCAACACTAGTAGAAGACGAAGACAACCAAGGGTTATCCCTCTACTCGGTCACATCGCAAGGAACTACATTCGCCCTTGCCAGAACAACCAGTACGAAGGTCTGTGGATACACATTGATACATACCGAACATCCCAAGCTCTTCATTCTCGAGACGGAGAAAGAAGGACACTTCAAAACCAGGACATCCATCGCAATAAACAATCTCGACATCTTCGCATACGTGAATTCCAAATTCGTATACGTAGAGAAGCACCTAAAAACACAGATAATACAGTTATATCGGGACGTAATAAAACAAAAGTGCGCATTAGAACGACAGATTCTGCATAACGCACTCACACTTATTCACGTCGCCCCAGCCGAAGTAGCAAGGACAATTGCCAGGGAACACGGATTCATGGCAATCGCATCGGGCGAAGTTATCCACATAGTCAAATGCGTTCCGGTTGTCTGCCAAGTGAGGCACACAGACACCTGTTACGACGAGTTGCCTGTAACATACAAAAACACGTCATTGTTTATTACGCCGATTCACCACATACTAACGCGCTCAGGCACGAGGAAAGACTGCAGCGAACTCATGCCGAATATGTTCAATATCCATGGCCTATGGTACAGGCTAACACCAAAACCTGTGGAAAGTCTACCGCCAACACCGCTGAAGCCACTTACCAAGGCAACCTGGAAATACGTCAACCCACATAACCTGGCAGACGGAGGTATCTATTCACCAGAGGACCTGGCAAAGCTAAAGGAACACATAATGTTCCCTATCGAAAGACCCGCCATCGTGAACTCTCTAGCTCAAGGAGTTACCGGCCGGGAATACAGCTCACAAGCCCTTCAGCTGTACAACCTTTTCGACGAAACAACGTTGAAAAAGCTAGCAGAATCCACTGGAAGACGAATCTGGTCCGGATTCGTCGCATTCGGATCATTCACCGCTGGCATTATGGGCATCTACATCGCAATCCGAGTCATCAAAGCCGCCGTCAGCACGATCATCAACGGGATAGCACTACACTCAGTATACGGATGGAGCCTACACCTATTGGGAGCCGTTTGGAGCTCTCTCACACACTTCTTCCTGTTCCTCAGCCAGAGGAAAACCGATGGCGAGATCACAGATACCCAAACCAACCTCGAACACACCCGAAACCAACCCAACCCCAAGCCAGAAGATACAGAGCAGCAGCCCACTGAAGTAGTGAACCAGTGCACCCCCGAACGCTTATACCCGAGTTTCAAACTCCATAGTGAATTTCATTAGAACACTCAAACAGTGCCCCATTCCAACGAACTCTCTCACCCGAATAACAAAAACTCTCTAGTAAACCCGACTAGAAAATTCATTTTCCATGAATTTTCTCACCCAGGGGGGGAGGTGTTACGTCGGCAAGCGACGTTGGAATTAGTCATAAGCATATATATACATACACACATATATACGATAAGCATAGTAGTCATAAGCGCGCCCTTACTCCTGTTAGAATTATTTATAAGCATAGTCATAAGCGCGCCTTAACTCCCGCTACATCCTACTATCAGTTCCTATGTCATCCTTCCAGAAGCTTCTAGAATAATCTAGATCATTCTAGAAGCATTCCCTGATAATCCCATCCCTTTCCCAAGCTCAACATCACATAAACATCCACCGAACCTTCCAGACTAAACCACCAAGCCAAACACATTCCATTCCCACACTCGTATTATATTCCAACTCCTTATCTCCCAAACATCCGCCGACCGCCAGACCTAATCTCCCGCCACACACCAATCCTATGACGTCATCATGCACGTGTCCCGACTCCCAGGCCTCTCCTTATCGCATTCCTCCGCTATCTCATAAACATTCTGACTCCCACGATCCAAGCCACACGTGTCCTAATCTCCTCCAGACAAATTCCTCCGCTATCATATCTACACCACACCCCGCGCCTACAACCACACAGTATAATTAAACCATTCCGCCAGCCACTTAGTCAGTCTGAGCCCAGAGCTCGAGGAGCTCACATCACCGCGTTTCTACATCTTGTATTTCTATATCCTGCGATTCTATATCTAGTATTCTTTAACTGTATTCTATATCTTGTATTACTACCTATCTCTTAGTATAACTCCATTGTATTCTATAATCCCAAAGTGTATTAAAGTTCATATAATTGTCTAACTATAATTCTAATTATTCCAACTTCCAAACCGAGTGCGCGCTACTGAATTATATCTATTACGTTCAACTTTAGTCTGCTGATCAACCAGGAGTTGAGGTGAGTAACCACTACCATTCAATTGGATTAGCGAGAGACCCCGTCAGACGCAGACGTACGCGCTGCGTGGACGTTTAAAGAACAGCAAATTGTTGTGCTCGATCTTGGTTTTGCCTGTTTGCGCGATCCGGGACGTAACAATCTATTACGTTCAACTTTAGTCTGCTGATCAACCAGGAGTTGAGGTGAGTAACCACTACCATTCAATTGGATTAGCGAGAGACCCCGTCAGACGCAGACGTACGCGCTGCGTGGACGTTTAAAGAACAGCAAATTGTTGTGCTCGATCTTGGTTTTGCCTGTTTGCGCGATCCGGGACGTAACAATATCGTAGTTTCCGCATATCAAACGCACTGTGGAGTGCTGAAAACACCAAAAAACGTGTTTTTTCATTCAAAAGCACGAAAACAGCGATTTCGGTGATTCTGCACACTTGTAACAGCAGAACTGTGAAGATTAACACTGAAAGTGCATATCTCAGCAGGAAACAACAACGATACCGAAGATATCGTAGTTTCCGCATATCAAACGCACTGTGGAGTGCTGAAAACACCAGAAAACGTGTTTTTCGCATTCAAAAGCACGAAAACAGCGATTTCGGTGATTCTGCACACTTGTAACAGCAGAACTGTGAAGATTAACACTGAAAGTGCATATCTCAGCAGGAAACAACAACGATACCGAAGATATCGTAGTTTCCGCATATCAAACGCACTGTGGAGTGCTGAAAACACCAGAAAACGTGTTTTTCGCATTCAAAAGCACGAAAACAGCGATTTCGGTGATTCTGCACACTTGTAACAGCAGAATCATGAAGATTATCAGTGAAAATGCATGTCTCAGCTGGAAACAACAACGATACCGAAGATATCGTAGTTTCCGCATATCAAACGCACTGTGGAGTGCTGAAAACACCAGAAAACGTGTTTTTCGCATTCGAAAGCACGAAAACAGCGATTTCGGTGATTCTGCACACTTGTAACAGCAGAATCGTGAAGATTATCACTGAAAGTGCATATCTCAGCTGGAAACAACAACGATACCGAAGATATCGTAGTTTCCGCATATCAAACGCACTGTGGAGTGCTGAAAACACCAGAAAACGTGTTTTTCGCATTCAAAAGCACGAAAACAGCGACCTCGGTGATTCTGCACACTTGTAACAGCAGAATCGTGAAGATTATCACTGAAAATGCATGTCTCAGCTGGAAACAACAACGATACCGAAGATATCGTAGTTTCCGCATATCAAACGCACTGTGGAGTGCTGAAAACACCAAAAAACGTGTTTTTTCATTCAAAAGCACGAAAACAGCGATTTCGGTGATTCTGCACACTTGTAACAGCAGAACTGTGAAGATTAACACTGAAAGTGCATATCTCAGCTGGAAACAACAACGATACCGAAGATATGGCAGTTTCCGCATATCAATCGCACTGTGGAGTGCTGAAAACACCAGAAAACGTGTTTTTCGCATTCAATAGCACGAAAACAGCGATTTCGGTGATTCTGCACACTTGTAACAGCAGAATCATGAAGATTATCACTGAAAATGCATGTCTCAGCGGGAAACAACAACGATACCGAAGATATCGTAGTTTCCGCATATCAAACGCACTGTGGAGTGCTGAAAACACCAGAAAACGTGTTTTTCGCATTCAAAAGCACGAAAACAGCGATTTCGGTGATTCTCCACACTTGTACCTGCAGAATCGTGAAGATTATCACTGAAAGTGCTTATCTCAGCTGGAAACAACAACGATACCGAAGAAATCGTAGTTTCCGCATATCAAACGCACTGTGGAGTGCTGAAAACACCAGAAAACGTGTTTTTCGCATTCAAAAGCACGAAAACAGCGACTTCGGTGATTCTGCACACTTGTAACAGCAGAATCGTGAAGATTATCACTGAAAATGCATGTCTCAGCTGGAAACAACAACGATACCGAAGATATCATAGTTTCCGCATATCAAACGCACTGTGGAGTGCTGAAAACACCAAAAAACGTGTTTTTTCATTCAAAAGCACGAAAACAGCGATTTCGGTGATTCTGCACACTTGTAACAGCAGAACTGTGAAGATTAACACTGAAAGTGCATATCTCAGCAGGAAACAACAACGATACCGAAGATATCGTAGTTTCCGCATATCAAACGCACTGTGGAGTGCTGAAAACACCAGAAAACGTGTTTTTCGCATTCAAAAGCACGAAAACAGCGATTTCGGTGATTCTGCACACTTGTAACAGCAGAACTGTGAAGATTAACACTGAAAGTGCATATCTCAGCAGGAAACAACAACGATACCGAAGATATCGTAGTTTCCGCATATCAAACGCACTGTGGAGTGCTGAAAACACCAGAAAACGTGTTTTTCGCATTCAAAAGCACGAAAACAGCGATTTCGGTGATTCTGCACACTTGTAACAGCAGAATCATGAAGATTATCAGTGAAAATGCATGTCTCAGCTGGAAACAACAACGATACCGAAGATATCGTAGTTTCCGCATATCAAACGCACTGTGGAGTGCTGAAAACACCAGAAAACGTGTTTTTCGCATTCTAAAGCACGAAAACAGCGATTTCGGTGATTCTGCACACTTGTAACAGCAGAATCGTGAAGATTATCACTGAAAGTGCATATCTCAGCTGGAAACAACAACGATACCGAAGATATCGTAGTTTCCGCATATCAAACGCACTGTGGAGTGCTGAAAACACCAGAAAACGTGTTTTTCGCATTCAAAAGCACGAAAACAGCGACCTCGGTGATTCTGCACACTTGTAACTGCAGAATCGTGAACATTATCACTGAAAATGCATGTCTCAGCTGGAAACAACAACGATACCGAAGATATCGTAGTTTCCGCATATCAAACGCACTGTGGAGTGCTGAAAACACCAAAAAACGTGTTTTTTCATTCAAAAGCACGAAAACAGCGGTTTCGGTGATTCTGCACACTTGTAACAGCAGAAGTGTGAAGATTAACACTGAAAGTGCATATCTCAGCAGGAAACAACAACGATACCGAAGATATCGTAGTTTCCGCATATCAAACGCACTGTGGAGTGCTGAAAACACCAGAAAACGTGTTTTTCGCATTCAAAAGCACGAAAACAGCGATTTCGGTGATTCTGCACACTTGTAACAGCAGAACTGTGAAGATTAACACTGAAAGTGCATATCTCAGCAGGAAACTACAACGATACCGAAGATATCGTAGTTTCCGCATATCAAACGCACTGTGGAGTGCTGAAAACACCAGAAAACGTGTTTTTCGCATTCAAAAGCACGAAAACAGCGATTTCGGTGATTCTGCACACTTGTAACAGCAGAATCATGAAGATTATCAGTGAAAATGCATGTCTCAGCTGGAAACAACAACGATACCGAAGATATCGTAGTTTCCGCATATCAAACGCACTGTGGAGTGCTGAAAACACCAGAAAACGTGTTTTTCGCATTCAAAAGCACGAAAACAGCGATTTCGGTGATTCTGCACACTTGTAACAGCAGAATCGTGAAGATTATCACTGAAAGTGCATATCTCAGCTGGAAACAACAATGATACCGAAGATATCGTAGTTTCCGCATATCAAACGCACTGTGGAGTGCTGAAAACACCAAAAAACGTGTTTTCGCATTCAAAAGCACGAAAACAGCGATTTCGGTGATTCTGCACACTTGTAACAGCAGAATTGTGAAGATTAACACTGAAAGTGCATATCTCAGCAGGAAACAACAACGATACCGAAGATATCGTAGTTTCCGCATATCAAACGCACTGTGGAGTGCTGAAAACACCAGAAAACGTGTTTTTCGCATTCAATAGCACGAAAACAGCGATTTCGGTGATTCTGCACACTTGTAACAGCAGAACTGTGAAGATTAACACTGAAAGTGCATATCTCAGCAGGAAACAACAACGATACCGAAGATATCGTAGTTTCCGCATATCAAACGCACTGTGGAGTGCTGAAAACACCAGAAAACGTGTTTTTCGCATTCAAAAGCACGAAAACAGCGATTTCGGTGATTCTGCACACTTGTAACAGCAGAATCATGAAGATTATCAGTGAAAATGCATGTCTCAGCTGGAAACAACAACGATACCGAAGATATCGTAGTTTCAGCATATCAAACGCACTGTGGAGTGCTGAAAACACGAGAAAACGTGTTTTTCGCATTCAAAAGCACGAAAACAGCGATTTCGGTGATTCTGCACACTTGTAACAGCAGAATCGTGAAGATTATCACTGAAAGTGCATATCTCAGCTGGAAAAAACAATGATACCGAAGATATCGTAGTTTCCGCATATCAAACGCACTGTGGAGTGCTGAAAACACCAAAAAACGTGTTTTCGCATTCAAAAGCCCGAAAACAGCGATTTCGGAGATTCTGCACACTTGTAACAGCAGAATTGTGAAGATTAACACTGAAAGTGCATATCTCAGCAGAAAACGACAACGATACCGAAGATATCGTAGTTTCCGCATATCAAACGCACTGTGGAGTGCTGAAAACACCAGAAAACGTGTTTTTCGCATTCAATAGCACGAAAACAGCGATTTCGGTGATTCTGCACACTTGTAACAGCAGAATCATGAAGATTATCACTGAAAATGCATGTCTCAGCTGGAAACAACAACGATACCGAAGATATCGTAGTTTCCGCATATCAAACTCACTGTGGAATGCTGAAAACACCAGAAAACGTGTTTTTCGCATTCAAAAGCACGAAAACAGCGATTTCGGTGATTCTGCACACTTGTAACAGCAGAACTGTGAAGACTAACACTGAAAGTGCATATCTCAGCAGGAAACAACAACGATACCGAAGATATCGTAGTTTCCGCATATCAAACGCACTGTGGAGTGCTGAAAACACCAGAAAACGTGTTTTTCGCATTCAAAAGCACGAAAATAGCGATTTCGGTGATTCTGCACACTTGTAACAGCAGAATCGTGAAGATTATCACTGAAAGTGCATATCTCTGCTGGAAACAACAACGATACCGAAGATATCGCAGTTTCCGCATATCAAACGCACTGTGGAGTGTTGAAAACACCAGAAAACGTGTTTTTCGCATTCAAAAGCACGAAAACAGCGATTTCGGTGATTCTGCACACTTGTAACAGCAGAACTGTGAAGATTAACACTGAAAGTGCATATCTCAGCAGGAAACAACAACGATACCGAAGATATCGTAGTTTCCGCATATCAAACGCACTGTGGAGTGCTGAAAACACCAGAAAACGTGTTTTTCGCATTCAAAAGCACGAAAACAGCGATTTCGGTGATTCTGCACACTTGTAACAGCAGAATCATGAAGATTATCACTGAAAATGCATGTCTCAGCTGGAAACAACAACGATACCGAAGATATCGTAGTTTCCGCATATCAAACGCACTGTGGAGTGCTGAAAACACCAGAAAACGTGTTTTTTCGCATTCAAAAGCACGAAAACAGCGATTTCGGTGATTCTGCACACTTGTAACAGCAGAATCGTGAAGATTATCACTGAAAGTGCATATCTCAGCTGGAAACAACAACGATACCGAAGATATGGCAGTTTCCGCATATCAAACGCACTGTGGAGTGCTGAAAACACCAGAAAACGTGTTTTTCGCATTCAATAGCACGAAAACAGCGATTTCGGTGATTCTGCACACTTGTAACAGCAGAATCATGAAGATTATCACTGAAAATGCATGTCTCAGCTGGAAACAACAACGATACCGAAGATATCGTAGTTTCCGCATATCAAACGCACTGTGGAGTGCTGAAAACACCAGAAAACGTGTTTTTCGCATTCAAAAGCACGAAAACAGCGATTTCGGTGATTCTGCACACTTGTAACAGCAGAATCGTGAAGATTATCACTGAAAGTGCATATCTCAGCTGGAAACAACAATGATACCGAAGATATCGTAGTTTCCGCATATCAAACGCACTGTGGAGTGCTGAAAACACCAAAAAACGTGTTTTCGCATTCAAAAGCACGAAAACAGCGATTTCGGTGATTCTGCACACTTGTAACAGCAGAATTGTGAAGATTAACACTGAAAGTGCATATCTCAGCAGGAAACAACAACGATACCGAAGATATCGTAGTTTCCGCATATCAAACGCACTGTGGAGTGCTGAAAACACCAGAAAACGTGTTTTTCGCATTCAATAGCACGAAAACAGCGATTTCGGTGATTCTGCACACTTGTAACAGCAGAATTGTGAAGATTAACACTGAAAGTGCATATCTCAGCAGGAAACGACAACGATACCGAAGATATCGTAGTTTCCGCATATCAAACGCACTGTGGAGTGCTGAAAATACCAGAAAACGTGTTTTTCGCATTCAATAGCACGAAAACAGCGATTTCGGTGATTCTGCACACTTGTAACAGCAGAATCATGAAGATTATCACTGAAAATGCATGTCTCAGCTGGAAACAACAACGATACCGAAGATATCGTAGTTTCCGCATATCAAACGCACTGTGGAATGCTGAAAACACCAGAAAACGTGTTTTTCGCATTCAAAAGCACGAAAACAGCGATTTCGGTGATTCTGCACACTTGTAACAGCAGAATCATGAAGATTATCACTGAAAATGCATGTCTCAGCTGGAAACAACAACGATACCGAAGATATCGTAGTTTCCGCATATCAAACGCACTGTGGAGTGCTGAAAACACCAGAAAACGTGTTTTTCGCATTCAAAAGCACGAAAACAGCGACTTCGGTGATTCTGCACACTTGTAACAGCAGAATCGTGAAGATTATCACTGAAAGTGCATATCTCAGCTGGAAACAACAACGATACCGAAGATATGGCAGTTTCCGCATATCAAACGCACTGTGGAGTGCTGAAAACACCAGAAAACGTGTTTTTCGCATTCAATAGCACGAAAACAGCGATTTCGGTGATTCTGCACACTTGTAACAGCAGTATCATGAAGATTATCACTGAAAATGCATGTCTCAGCTGGAAACAACAACGATACCGAAGATATCGTAGTTTCCGCATATCAAACGCACTGTGGAGTGCTGAAAACACCAGAAAACGTGTTTTTCGCATTCAAAAGCACGAAAACAGCGATTTCGGTGATTCTGCACACTTGTAACAGCAGAATCGTGAAGATTATCGCTGAAAGTGCATATCTCAGCTGGAAACAACAATGATACCGAAGATATCGTAGTTTCCGCATATCAAACGCACTGTGGAGTGCTGAAAACACCAAAAAACGTGTTTTCGCATTCAAAAGCACGAAAACAGCGATTTCGGTGATTCTGCACACTTGTAACAGCAGAATTGTGAAGATTAACACTGAAAGTGCATATCTCAGCAGGAAACAACAACGATACCGAAGATATCGTAGTTTCCGCATATCAAACGCACTGTGGAGTGCTGAAAACACCAGAAAACGTGTTTTTCGCATTCAATAGCACGAAAACAGCGATTTCGGTGATTCTGCACACTTGTAACAGCAGAATTGTGAAGATTAACACTGAAAGTGCATATCTCAGCAGGAAACGACAACGATACCGAAGATATCGTAGTTTCCGCATATCAAACGCACTGTGGAGTGCTGAAAATACCAGAAAACGTGTTTTTCGCATTCAATAGCACGAAAACAGCGATTTCGGTGATTCTGCACACTTGTAACAGCAGAATCATGAAGATTATCACTGAAAATGCATGTCTCAGCTGGAAACAACAACGATACCGAAGATATCGTAGTTTCCGCATATCAAACGCACTGTGGAATGCTGAAAACACCAGAAAACGTGTTTTTCGCATTCAAAAGCACGAAAACAGCGATTTCGGTGATTCTGCACACTTGTAACAGCAGAATCATGAAGATTATCACTGAAAATGCATGTCTCAGCTGGAAACAACAACGATACCGAAGATATCGTAGTTTCCGCATATCAAACGCACTGTGGAGTGCTGAAAACACCAGAAAACGTGTTTTTCGCATTCAAAAGCACGAAAACAGCGACTTCGGTGATTCTGCACACTTGTAACAGCAGAATCGTGAAGATTATCACTGAAAGTGCATATCTCAGCTGGAAACAACAACGATACCGAAGATATGGCAGTTTCCGCATATCAAACGCACTGTGGAGTGCTGAAAACACCAGAAGACGTGTTTTTCGCATTCAATAGCACGAAAACAGCGATTTCGGTGATTCTGCACACTTGTAACAGCAGAATCATGAAGATTATCACTGAAAATGCATGTCTCAGCTGGAAACAACAACGATACCGAAGATATCGTAGTTTCCGCATATCAAATGCACTGTGGAGTGCTGAAAACACCAGAAAACGTGTTTTTCGCATTCAAAAGCACGAAAACAGCGATTTCGGTGATTCTGCACACTTGTAACAGCAGAATCGTGAAGATTATCACTGAAAGTGCATATCTCAGCTGGAAACAACAATGATACCGAAGATATCGTAGTTTCCGCATATCAAACGCACTGTGGAGTGCTGAAAACACCAAAAAACGTGTTTTTTCATTCAAAAGCACGAAAACAGCGATTTCGGTGATTCTGCACACTTGTAACAGCAGAACTGTGAAGATTAACACTGAAAGTGCATATCTCAGCAGGAAACAACAACGATACCGAAGATATCGTAGTTTCCGCATATCAAACGCACTGTGGAGTGCTGAAAACACCAGAAAACGTGTTTTTCGCATTCAAAAGCACGAAAACAGCGATTTCGGTGATTCTGCACACTTGTAACAGCAGAATCATGAAGATTATCACTGAAAATGCATGTCTCAGCTGGAAACAACAACGATACCGAAGATATCGTAGTTTCCGCATATCAAACGCACTGTGGAGTGCTGAAAACACCAGAAAACGTGTTTTTCGCATTCAAAAGCACGAAAACAGCGACTTCGGTGATTCTGCACACTTGTAACAGCAGAATCGTGAAGATTATCACTGAAAGTGCATATCTCAGCTGGAAACAACAACGATACCGAAGATATGGCAGTTTCCGCATATCAAACGTACTGTGGAGTGCTGAAAACACCAGAAAACGTGTTTTTCGCATTCAATAGCACGAAAACAGCGATTTCGGTGATTCTGCACACTTGTAACAGCAGAATTGTGAAGATTAACACTGAAAGTGCATATCTCAGCAGGAAACAACAACGATACCGAAGATATCGTAGTTTCCGCATATCAAACGCACTGTGGAGTGCTGAAAACACCAGAAAACGTGTTTTTCGCATTCAATAGCACGAAAACAGCGATTTCGGTGATTCTGCACACTTGTAACAGCAGAATCATGAAGATTATCACTGAAAATGCATATCTCAGCTGCAAACAACAACGATACCGAAGATACCGTAGTTTCCGCATATCAAACGCACTGTGGAGTGCTGAAAACACCAGAAAACGTGTTTTTCGCATTCAAAAGCACGAAAACAGCGATTTCGGTGATTCTGCACACTTGTAACAGCAGAATCATTAAGATTATCACTGAAAGTGCATATCTCAGCTGGAAACAACAACGATACCGAAGATATCGTAGTTTCCGCATATCAAACGCACTGTGGAGTGCTGAAAACACCAGAAAACGTGTTTTTCGCATTCAAAAGCACGAAAACAGCGATTTCGGTGATTCTGCACACTTGTAACAGCAGAATCGTGAAGATTATCACTGAAAGTGCATATCTCAGCTGGAAACAACAACGCTACCGAAGATATCGCAGTTTCCGCATATCAAACGCACTGTGGAGTGCTGAAAACACCAGAAAACGTGTTTTTCGCATTCAAGAGCACGAAAACAGCGATTTCGGTGATTCTGCACACTTGTAACAGCAGAATCATGAAGATTATCACTGAAAGTGCATATCTCAGCTGGAAACAAGAACGATACCGAAGATATCGTAGTTTCCGCATATCAAACGCACTGTCGAGTGCTGAAAACACCAGAAAACGTGTTTTTCGCATTCAAAAGCACGAAAACAGCGATTTCGGTGATTCTGCACACTTGTAACAGCTGAATCGTGAAGATTATCACTGAAAGTGCATATCTCAGCTGGAAACAACAACGATACCGAAGATATCGCAGTTTCCGCATATCAAACGCACTGTGGAGTGCTGAAAACACCAGAAAACGTGTTTTTCGCATTCAATAGCACGAAAACAGCGATTTCGATGATTCTGCACACTTGTAACTGCAGAATCGTGAAGATTATCACTGAAAGTGCATATCTCAGCTGGAAACAACAACGATACCGAAGATATCGTAGTTTTCGCATATCAAACGCACTGTGGAGTGTTGAAAACACCAGAAAACGTGTTTTTCGCATTCAAAAGCACGAAAACAGCGATTTCGGTGATTCTGCACACTTGTAACAGCAGAATCATGAAGATTATCACTGATAATGCATATCTCAGATGGAAACAACAACGATACCGAAGGTATGGCAGTTTCCGCATATCAAACGCACTGTGGAGTGCTGAAAACACCAGAAAACGTGTTTTTCATATTTACAAGCACGAAAACAGCGACTTCGGTGCTTCTGCACACTTGTAACAGCAGAATCGTGAAGATTATCACTGAAAGTGCATATCTCAGCTGGAAACAACAACGATACCGAAGATATGGCAGTTTCCGCATATCAATCGCACTGTGGAGTGCTGAAAACACCAGAAAACGTGTTTTTCGCATTCAATAGCACGAAAACAGCGATTTCGGTGATTCTGCACACTTGTAACAGCAGAATCATGAAGATTATCACTGAAAATGCATGTCTCAGCTGGAAACAACAACGATACCGAAGATATCGTAGTTTCCGCATATCAAACGCACTGTGGAGTGCTGAAAACACCAGAAAACGTGTTTTTCGCATTCAAAAGCACGAAAACAGCGATTTCGGTGATTCTCCACACTTGTACCTGCAGAATCGTGAAGATTATCACTGAAAGTGCATATCTCAGCTGGAAACAACAACGATACCGAAGATATCGTAGTTTCCGCATATCAAACGCACTGTGGAGTGCTGAAAACACCAGAAAACGTGTTTTTCGCATTCAAAAGCACGAAAACAGCGACTTCGGTGATTCTGCACACTTGTAACAGCAGAATCGTGAAGATTATCACTGAAAATGCATGTCTCAGCTGGAAACAACAACGATACCGAAGATATCGTAGTTTCCGCATATCAAACGCACTGTGGAGTGCTGAAAACACCAAAAAACGTGTTTTTTCATTCAAAAGCACGAAAACAGCGATTTCGGTGATTCTGCACACTTGTAACAGCAGAACTGTGAAGATTAACACTGAAAGTGCATATCTCAGCAGGAAACAACAACGATACCGAAGATATCGTAGTTTCCGCATATCAAACGCACTGTGGAGTGCTGAAAACACCAGAAAACGTGTTTTTCGCATTCAATAGCACGAAAACAGCGATTTCGGTGATTCTGCACACTTGTAACAGCAGAACTGTGAAGATTAACACTGAAAGTGCATATCTCAGCAGGAAACAACAACGATACCGAAGATATCGTAGTTTCCGCATATCAAACGCACTGTGGAGTGCTGAAAACACCAGAAAACGTGTTTTTCGCATTCAATAGCACGAAAACAGCGATTTCGGTGATTCTGCACACTTGTAACAGCAGAATCATGAAGATTATCAGTGAAAATGCATGTCTCAGCTGGAAACAACAACGATACCGAAGATATCGTAGTTTCCGCATATCAAACGCACTGTGGAGTGCTGAAAACACGAGAAAACTTGTTTTTCGCATTCAAAAGCACGAAAACAGCGATTTCGGTGATTCTGCACACTTGTAACAGCAGAATCGTGAAGATTATCACTGAAAGTGCATATCTCAGCTGGAAACAACAATGATACCGAAGATATCGTAGTTTCCGCATATCAAACGCACTGTGGAGTGCTGAAAACACCAAAAAACGTGTTTTCGCATTCAAAAGCACGAAAACAGCGATTTCGGTGATTCTGCACACTTGTAACAGCAGAATTGTGAAGATTAACACTGAAAGTGCATATCTCAGCAGGAAACGACAACGATACCGAAGATATCGTAGTTTCCGCATATCAAACGCACTGTGGAGTGCTGAAAACACCAGAAAACGTGTTTTTCGCATTCAATAGCACGAAAACAGCGATTTCGGTGATTCTGCACACTTGTAACAGCAGAATCATGAAGAATATCACTGAAAATGCATGTCTCAGCTGGAAACAACAACGATACCGAAGATATCGTAGTTTCCGCATATCAAACGCACTGTGGAATGCTGAAAACACCAGAAAACGTGTTTTTCGCATTCAAAAGCACGAAAACAGCGATTTCGGTGATTCTGCACACTTGTAACAGCAGAATCATGAAGATTATCACTGAAAATGCATATCTCAGCTGGAAACAACAACGATACCGAAGATATCGTAGTTTCCGCATATCAAACGCACTGTGGAGTGCTGAAAACACCAGAAAACGTGTTTTTCGCATTCAAAAGCACGAAAACAGCGATTTCGGTGATTCTGCACACTTGTAACAGCAGAACTGTGAAGACTAACACTGAAAGTGCATATCTCAGCAGGAAACAACAACGATACCGAAGATATCGTAGTTTCCGCATATCAAACGCACTGTGGAGTGCTGAAAACACCAGAAAACGTGTTTTTCGCATTCAAAAGCACGAAAACAGCGATTTCGGTGATTCTGCACACTTGTAACAGCAGAATTGTGAAGATTAACACTGAAAGTGCATATCTCAGCTGGAAACGACAACGATACCGAAGATATGGCAGTTTCCGCATATCAAACGCACTGTGGAGTGCTGAAAACACCAGAAAACGTGTTTTTCGCATTCAATAGCACGAAAACAGCGATTTCGGTGATTCTGCACACTTGTAACAGCAGAATCATGAAGATTATCACTGAAAATGCATGTCTCGGCTGGAAACAACAACGATACCGAAGATATCGTAGTTTCCGCATATCAAACGCACTGTGGAGTGCTGAAAACACCAGAAAACGTGTTTTTCGCATTCAAAAGCACGAAAACAGCGATTTCGGTGATTCTGCACACTTGTAACAGCAGAATCGTGAAGATTATCACTGAAAGTGCATATCTCAGCTGGAAACAACAATGATACCGAAGATATCGTAGTTTCCGCATATCAAACGCACTGTGGAGTCCTGAAAACACCAAAAAACGTGTTTTCGCATTCAAAAGCACGAAAACAGCGATTTCGGTGATTCTGCACACTTGTAACAGCAGAATTGTGAAGATTAACACTGAAAGTGCATATCTCAGCAGGAAACAACAACGATACCGAAGATATCGTAGTTTCCGCATATCAAACGAACTGTGGAGTGCTGAAAACACCAGAAAACGTGTTTTTCGCATTCAATAGCACGAAAACAGCGATTTCGGTGATTCTGCACACTTGTAACAGCAGAACTGTGAAGATTAACACTGAAAGTGCACATCTCAGCAGGAAACAACAACGATACCGAAGATATCGTAGTTTCCGCATATCAAACGCACTGTGGAGTGCTGAAAACACCAGAAAACGTGTTTTTCGCATTCAATAGCACGAAAACAGCGATTTCGGTGATTCTGCACACTTGTAACAGCAGAATCATGAAGATTATCAGTGAAAATGCATGTCTCAGCTGGAAACAACAACGATACCGAAGATATCGTAGTTTCCGCATATCAAACGCACTGTGGAGTGCTGAAAACACGAGAAAACGTGTTTTTCGCATTCAAAAGCACGAAAACAGCGATTTCGGTGATTCTGCACACTTGTAACAGCAGAATCGTGAAGATTATCACTGAAAGTGCATATCTCAGCTGGAAACAACAATGATACCGAAGATATCGTAGTTTCCGCATATCAAACGCACTGTGGAGTGCTGAAAACACCAAAAAACGTGTTTTCGCATTCAAAAGCACGAAAACAGCGATTTCGGTGATTCTGCACACTTGTAACAGCAGAATTGTGAAGATTAACACTGAAAGTGCATATCTCAGCAGGAAACGACAACGATACCGAAGATATCGTAGTTTCCGCATATCAAACGCACTGTGGAGTGCTGAAAACACCAGAAAACGTGTTTTTCGCATTCAATAGCACGAAAACAGCGATTTCGGTGATTCTGCACACTTGTAACAGCAGAATCATGAAGAATATCACTGAAAATGCATGTCTCAGCTGGAAACAACAACGATACCGAAGATATCGTAGTTTCCGCATATCAAACGCACTGTGGAATGCTGAAAACACCAGAAAACGTGTTTTTCGCATTCAAAAGCACGAAAACAGCGATTTCGGTGATTCTGCACACTTGTAACAGCAGAATCATGAAGATTATCACTGAAAATGCATATCTCAGCTGGAAACAACAACGATACCGAAGATATCGTAGTTTCCGCATATCAAACGCACTGTGGAGTGCTGAAAACACCAGAAAACGTGTTTTTCGCATTCAAAAGCACGAAAACAGCGATTTCGGTGATTCTGCACACTTGTAACAGCAGAACTGTGAAGACTAACACTGAAAGTGCATATCTCAGCAGGAAACAACAACGATACCGAAGATATCGTAGTTTCCGCATATCAAACGCACTGTGGAGTGCTGAAAACACCAGAAAACGTGTTTTTCGCATTCAAAAGCACGAAAATAGCGATTTCGGTGATTCTGCACACTTGTAACAGCAGAATCGTGAAGATTATCACTGAAAGTGCATATCTCTGCTGGAAACAACAACGATACCGAAGATATCGCAGTTTCCGCATATCAAACGCACTGTGGGGTGTTGATAACACCAGAAAACGTGTTTTTCATATTTACAAGCACGAAAACAGCGACTTCGGTGATTCTGCACACTTGTAACAGCAGAATCATGAAGATTATCACTGAAAATGCATGTCTCAGCTGGAAACAACAACGATACCGAAGATATCGCAGTTTCCGCATATCAAACGCACTGTGGAGTGCTGAAAACACCAGAAAACGTGTTTTTCGCATTCAAAAGCACGAAAACAGCGATTTCGGTGATTCTGCACACTTGTAACAGCTGAATCGTGAAGATTATCACTGAAAGTGCATATCTCAGCTGGAAACAACAACGATACCGAAGATATCGCAGTTTCCGCATATCAAACGCACTGTGGAGTGCTGAAAACACCAGAAAACGTGTATTTCGCATTCAATAGCACGAAAACAGCGATTTCGATGATTCTGCACACTTGTAACTGCAGAATCGTGAAGATTATCACTGAAAGTGCATATCTCAGCTGGAAACAACAACGATACCGAAGATATCGTAGTTTCCGCATATCAAACGCACTGTGGAGTGCTGAAAACACCAGAAAACGTGTTTTTCGCATTCAAAAGCACGAAAACAGCGACTTCGGTGATTCTGCACACTTGTAACAGCAGAATCGTGAAGATTATCACTGAAAATGCATGTCTCAGCTGGAAACAACAACGATACCGAAGATATCGTAGTTTCCGCATATCAAACGCACTGTGGAGTGCTGAAAACACCAAAAAACGTGTTTTTTCATTCAAAAGCACGAAAACAGCGATTTCGGTGATTCTGCACACTTGTAACTGCAGAATCGTGAAGATTATCACTGAAAGTGCATATCTCAGCTGGAAACAACAACGATACCGAAGATATCGTAGTTTCCGCATATCAAACGCACTGTGGAGTGCTGAAAACACCAGAAAACGTGTTTTTCGCATTCAAAAGCACGAAAACAGCGACTTCGGTGATTCTGCACACTTGTAACAGCAGAATCGTGAAGATTATCACTGAAAATGCATGTCTCAGCTGGAAACAACAACGATACCGAAGATATCGTAGTTTCCGCATATCAAACGCACCGTGGAGTGCTGAAAACACCAAAAAACGTGTTTTTTCATTCAAAAGCACGAAAACAGCGATTTCGGTGATTCTGCACTCTTGTAACAGCAGAACTGTGAAGATTAACACTGAAAGTGCATATCTCTGCTGGAAACAACAACGATACCGAAGATATCGCAGTTTCCGCATATCAAACGCACTGTGGGGTGTTGATAACACCAGAAAACGTGTTTTTCATATTTACAAGCACGAAAACAGCGACTTCGGTGATTCTGCACACTTGTAACAGCAGAATCATGAAGATTATCACTGAAAATGCATGTCTCAGCTGGAAACAACAACGATACCGAAGATATCGTAGTTTCCGCATATCAAACGCACTGTGGAGTGCTGAAAACACCAGAAAACGTGTTTTTCGCATTCAAAAGCACGAAAACAGCGACTTCGGTGATTCTGCACACTTGTAACAGCAGAATCGTGAAGATTATCACTGAAAGTGCATATCTCAGCTGGAAACAAGAACGATACCGAAGATATCGTAGTTTCCGCATATCAAACGCACTGTCGAGTGCTGAAAACACCAGAAAACGTGTTTTTCGCATTCAAAAGCACGAAAACAGCGATTTCGGTGATTCTGCACACTTGTAACAGCTGAATCGTGAAGATTATCACTGAAAGTGCATATCTCAGCTGGAAACAACAACGATACCGAAGATATCGCAGTTTCCGCATATCAAACGCACTGTGGAGTGCTGAAAACACCAGAAAACGTGTATTTCGCATGCAATAGCACGAAAACAGCGATTTCGATGATTCTGCACACTTGTAACTGCAGAATCGTGAAGATTATCACTGAAAGTGCATATCTCAGCTGGAAACAACAACGATACCGAAGATATCGTAGTTTCCGCATATCAAACGCACTGTGGAGTGCTGAAAACACCAGAAAACGTGTTTTTCGCATTCAAAAGCACGAAAACAGCGACTTCGGTGATTCTGCACACTTGTAACAGCAGAATCGTGAAGATTATCACTGAAAATGCATGTCTCAGCTGGAAACAACAACGATACCGAAGATATCGTAGTTTCCGCATATCAAACGCACTGTGGAGTGCTGAAAACACCAAAAAACGTGTTTTTTCATTCAAAAGCACGAAAACAGCGATTTCGGTGATTCTGCACACTTGTAACTGCAGAATCGTGAAGATTATCACTGAAAGTGCATATCTCAGCTGGAAACAACAACGATACCGAAGATATCGTAGTTTCCGCATATCAAACGCACTGTGGAGTGCTGAAAACACCAGAAAACGTGTTTTTCGCATTCAAAAGCACGAAAACAGCGACTTCGGTGATTCTGCACACTTGTAACAGCAGAATCGTGAAGATTATCACTGAAAATGCATGTCTCAGCTGGAAACAACAACGATACCGAAGATATCGTAGTTTCCGCATATCAAACGCACTGTCGAGTGCTGAAAACACCAGAAAACGTGTTTTTCGCATTCAAAAGCACGAAAACAGCGATTTCGGTGATTCTGCACACTTGTAACAGCTGAATCGTGAAGATTATCACTGAAAGTGCATATCTCAGCTGGAAACAACAACGATACCGAAGATATCGCAGTTTCCGCATATCAAACGCACTGTGGAGTGCTGAAAACACCAGAAAACGTGTATTTCGCATTCAATAGCACGAAAACAGCGATTTCGATGATTCTGCACACTTGTAACTGCAGAATCGTGAAGATTATCACTGAAAGTGCATATCTCAGCTGGAAACAACAACGATACCGAAGATATCGTAGTTTCCGCATATCAAACGCACTGTGGAGTGCTGAAAACACCAGAAAACGTGTTTTTCGCATTCAAAAGCACGAAAACAGCGACTTCGGTGATTCTGCACACTTGTAACAGCAGAATCGTGAAGATTATCACTGAAAATGCATGTCTCAGCTGGAAACAACAACGATACCGAAGATATCGTAGTTTCCGCATATCAAACGCACTGTGGAGTGCTGAAAACACCAAAAAACGTGTTTTTTCATTCAAAAGCACGAAAACAGCGATTTCGGTGATTCTGCACACTTGTAACTGCAGAATCGTGAAGATTATCACTGAAAGTGCATATCTCAGCTGGAAACAACAACGATACCGAAGATATCGTAGTTTCCGCATATCAAACGCACTGTGGAGTGCTGAAAACACCAGAAAACGTGTTTTTCGCATTCAAAAGCACGAAAACAGCGACTTCGGTGATTCTGCACACTTGTAACAGCAGAATCGTGAAGATTATCACTGAAAATGCATGTCTCAGCTGGAAACAACAACGATACCGAAGATATCGTAGTTTCCGCATATCAAACGCACTGTGGAGTGCTGAAAACACCAAAAAACGTGTTTTTTCATTCAAAAGCACGAAAACAGCGATTTCGGTGATTCTGCACACTTGTAACAGCAGAACTGTGAAGATTAACACTGAAAGTGCATATCTCAGCAGGAAACAACAACGATACCGAAGATATCGTAGTTTCCGCATATCAAACGCACTGTGGAGTGCTGAAAACACCAGAAAACGTGTTTTTCGCATTCAAAAGCACGAAAACAGCGATTTCGGTGATTCTGCACACTTGTAACAGCTGAATCGTGAAGATTATCACTGAAAGTGCATATCTCAGCTGGAAGCCCCACGAAAACCAAGATATCGCCGGTTCTGCATATCAAACGCCCTGTGGAGTGATAAAAACACCAGAAAACGTGTTTCTCGCATTAAATAGCACGAAAAGAGCGATCTAGATGATTCGGCATACTTCTGACAGAAGACTCACCAAGATTATCGCAGAAAATGCATATCTCAGCTGGAAACCCCACGAAAACCAAGATATCGCCGGTTCTGCATATCAGACGCACTGCGGAGTGGTGAAAACACCAGAAAACGTGTTTGTCGCATTAACTAGCTCGAAAAGAGCGTTCTCGATGATTCTGCATACTTCTCATAGATGAAACACCAAGATTATCGCAGAAAATGCATATCGCAGCTTGAAACCTCACGAAAGTCAAGATGTCGCCGGTTCTGCATATCAAACGCACTGTGGAGTGGTGAAAACAACCAGATAACGTGTTTCTCGCATTAAATAGCTCGAATAGAGCGATCTCGATGATTCTGCATACTTCTGACAGAAGACTCACCAAGATTATCGCAGAAAATGCATATCTCAGCTGGAGACCCCACGAGAATCAAGTTGTCGCCGGTTCTGCATATCAAACGCACTGTGGAGTGGTGAAAACAACCAGATAACGTGTTTCTCGCATTAAATAGCTCGAAACGAGCGATCTAGATGATTCTGCATACTTCTGACAGAAGACTCACCAAGATTATCGCAGAAAATGCATATCTCAGCTTCAAACCCGACGAAAACCACGATGTCGCCGGTTCTGCATATCAAACGCACTGTGGAGTGGTGAAAACACAAGAAAACGTGTTTCTCGCATTAAATAGTTCGAATAGAGCGATCTCGATGTTTCTGCATACTTCTGACAGAAGACTCACCAATATTATCGCAGAAAATGCATATCTCAGCTGGAAGCCCCACGAAAACCAAGCTATCGGCGGCTCTACATATCAAACGCACTGTGGAGTGGTCAAAACACCAGAAAACGTGTTTCTCGCATTAAATTGTTCGAATAGAGCGATCTACAGGATTCTGCATACTTCTGACAGAAGTCTCACCAATATTATCGCAGAAAATGCATATCTCAGCTGGAAGCCCCACGAAAACCAAGATATCGCCGGTTCTGCTTATCAGACGCACTGTGGAGTGGTGAAAACAACCAGATAACGTGTTTCTCGCAATAAATTGTTCGAATAGAGCGATCTCGATGATTCTGCATACTTCTGACAGAAGACTCACCAAGATTATCGCAGAAAATGCATATCTCAGCTGGAAACCCCACGAAAACCAAGATATCGCCGGTTCTGCATATCAGACGCACTGTGGAGTGGTGAAAACACCAGAAAACGTGTTACTCGCATTAACTAGCTCGAAAAGAGCGTTCTCGATGATTCTGCATACTTCTCATAGATGAAACACCGAGATTATCGCAGAAAATGCATATTTCAGCTGGAAACCCCACGAAAACCAAGCTATAGGCGGCCCTACATATCAAACGCCTTGTGGAGTCATAAAAACACCAGAAAACTAGTTTTTTCGCATTAAATAGCGCGAAACGAGCGATCTACACGGTTCTGCATACTTCTGACAGAAGACTCACCAATATTATCGCAGAAAATGCATATCTCAGCTGGAAGCCCCACGAAAACCAAGATATCGCCGGTTCTGCATATCAGACGCACTGTGGAGTGGTGAAAACACCTGAAAAAGTGTTTTTCGCATTAACTAGCTCGAAAAGAGCGATCTCGATGATGCTGCATACTGCGGACAGAAGACTCACCAAGATTATCGCAGAAAATGCATATCTCAGCTGGAGACCCCACGAGAATCAAGATGTCGCCGGTTCTGCATATCAAACGCACTGTGGAGTGGTGAAAACAACCAGATAACGTGTTTCTCGCATTAAATAGCTCGAAACGAGCGATCTAGATGATTCTGCATACTTCTCACAGAAGTCTCACCAATATTATCGCAGAAAATGCATATCTCAGCTTCAAACCCGACGAAAACCACGATGTCGCCGGTTCTGCATATCTAACGCACTGTGGGGTGGTGAAAACACAAGAAAACGTGTTTCTCGCATTAAATAGCTCGAATAGAGCGATCTCGATGTTGCTGCATACTTCTGACAGAAGACCCACCAATATTATCGCAGAAAATGCATATCTCAGCTGGAAGCCCCACGAAAACCAACATATCGCCGGTTCTGCTTATCAGACGCACTGTGGAGTGGTGAAAATACCAGAAAACGTGTTTCTCGCATTAACTAGCTCGAAAAGAGCGATATCGATAATTCTGCATACTTCGGACAGAAGTCTCACCAATATTATCGCAGAAAATGCATACCTCAGCTGGAAGCCCCACGAAAACCAAGATATCGCCGGTTCTGCATATCAAACGCACTGTGGAGTGGTGAAAACAACCAGATAACGTGTTTCTCGCATTAAATAGCTCGAAACGAGCGATCTAGATGATTCTGCATACTTCTCACAGAAGTCTCACCAATATTATCGCAGAAAATGCATATCTCAGCTTCAAACCCGACGAAAACCACGATGTCGCCGGTTCTGCATATCTAACGCACTGTGGGGTGGTGAAAACACAAGAAAACGTGTTTCTCGCATTAAATAGCTCGAATAGAGCGATCTCGATGTTTCTGCATACTTCTGACAGAAGACCCACCAATATCATCGCAGAAAATGCATATCTCAGCTGGAAGCCCCACGAAAACCAAGATATCGCCGGTTCTGCTTATCAGACGCACTGTGGAGTGGTGAAAACACCAGAAAACGTGTTTCTCGCATTAACTAGCTCGAAAAGAGCGATATCGATCATTCTGCATACTTCGGACAGAAGTCTCACCAATATTATCGCAGAAAATGCATACCTCAGCTGGAAGCCCCACGAAAACCAAGATATCGCCGGTTCTGCATATCAAACGCACTGTGGAGTGGTGAAAACAACCAGATAACGTGTTTCTCGCATTAAATAGCTCGAAACGAGCGATCTAGATGATTCTGCATACTTCTCACAGAAGTCTCACCAATATTATCGCAGAAAATGCATATCTCAGCTTCAAACCCGACGAAAACAACGATGTCGCCGGTTCTGCATATCTAACGCACTGTGGGGTGGTGAAAACACAAGAAAACGTGTTTCTCGCATTAAATAGCTCGAATAGAGCGATCTCGATGTTTCTGCATACTTCTGACAGAAGACCCACCAATATTATCGCAGAAAATGCATATCTCAGCTGGAAGCCCCACGAAAACCAAGATATCGCCGGTTCTGCTTATCAGACGCACTGTGGAGTGGTGAAAACACCAGAAAACGTGTTTCTCGCATTAACTAGCTCGAAAAGAGCGATATCGATAATTCTGCATACTTCGGACAGAAGTCTCACCAATATTATCGCAGAAAATGCATATCTCAGCTGGAAGCCCCACGAAAACCAAGATATCGCCGGTTCTGCATATCAATCGCCCTGTGGAGTGATAATAACACCAGAAAACTTGTTTTTTCGCATTAAATAGCGCGAAACGAGCGATCTCGATGATTCTGCATACTTCTGACAGAAGACTCACCAAGATTATCGCAGAAAATGCATATCTCAGCTAGAAACCTCACGAAAATCAAGATGTCGCCGGTTCTGCATATCAAACGCACTGTGGAGTCATAAAAACACCAGACAACTAGTTTTTTCGCATTCAATAGCGCGAAACGAGCGATCTACAGGATTCTGCATACTTCTGACAGAAGACTCACCAATATTATCGCAGAAAATGCATATCTCAGCTGGAAGCCCCACGAAAACCAAGATATCGCCGGTTCTGCTTATCAGACGCACTGTGGAGTGGTGAAAACACCAGAAAACGTGTTTCTCGCATTAAATAGCTCGAAAAGCGCGATATCGAAGATTCTGCATACTTCTGACAGAAGACTCACCAAGATTATCGCAGAAAATGCATATCTCACCTGGAAGCCCCACGAAAACCAAGATATCGCCGGTTCTGCATATCAAACGCCCTGTGGAGTGATAAAAACACCAGAAAACTTGTTTTTTCGCATTAAATAGCGCGAAACGAGCGATCTACAGGATTCTGCATACTTCTGACAGAAGACTCACCAAGATTATCGCAGAAAATGCATATCTCAGCTGGAAACCCCACGAAAACCAAGATATCGCCGGTTCTGCTTATCAGACGCCCTGTGGAGTGGTGAAAACACCAGAAAACGTGTTTCTCGCATTAACTAGCTCGAAAAGAGCGATATCGATGATTCTGCATACTTCTGCCAGAAGACTCACCAAGATTATCGCAGAAAATGCATATCTCAGCTGGAAGCCCCTCGAAAACCATGATATCGCCGGTTCTGCATATCAAACGCCCTGTGGAGCGATAAAAACACCAGATAACGTGTTTCTCGCATTAAATAGCTCGAATAGAGCGATCTCGATGATTCTGCATACTTCTGACAGAAGACTCACCAAGATTATCGCAGAAAATGCATATCTCAGCTGGAGACCCCACGAGAATCAAGATGTCGCCGGTTCTGCATATCAAACGCACAGTGGAGTGGTGAAAACAACCAGATAACGTGTTTCTCGCATTAAATAGCTCGAAACGAGCGATCTAGATGATTCTGCATACTTCTGACAGAAGACTCACCAAGATTATCGCAGAAAATGCATATCTCAGCTTCAAACACGACGAAAACCACGATGTCGCCGGTTCTGCATATCAAACGCACTGTGGGGTGGTGAAAACACAAGAAAACGTGTTTCTCGCATTAAATAGTTCGAATAGAGCGATCTTGATGTTTCTGCATACTTCTGACAGAAGACTCACCAATATTATCGCAGAAAATGCATATCTCAGCTGGAAGCCCCACGAAAACCAAGATATCGCCGGTTCTGCTTATCAGACGCACTGTGGAGTGGCGAAAACACCAGAAAACGTGTTTCTCGCATTAAATAGATCGAATAGAGCGTTCTCGGTGATTCTGCATACTTCTCATAGATGAAACACCAAGATTATCGCAGAAAATGCATATCGCAGCTTGAAAACTCACGAAAACCACGATGTCGCCGGTTCTGCATATCAAACCCACTGTGGGGTGGTGAAAACACCAGAAAACGTGTTTCTCGCATTAAATAGTTCGAATAGAGCGTTCTCGGTGATTCTGCATACTTCTCATAGATGATACACCAAGATTATCGCTGAAAATGCATATCTCAGCTGGAGACCCCACGAGAATCAAGATGTCGCCGGTTCTGCATATCAAACGCACTGTGGAGTGGTGAAAACAACCAGATAACGTGTTTCTCGCTTAAAATAGTTCGAATAGAGCGATCTCGATGTTTCTGCATACTTCTGACAGAAGACTCACCAATATTATCGCAGAAAATGCATATCTCAGCTGGAAGCCCCACGAAAACCAAGATATCGCCGGTTCTGCTTATCAGACGCACTGTGGAGTGGTGAAAACACCAGAAAACGTGTTTCTCGCATTAACTAACTCGAAAAGAGCGATATCGATGATTCTGCTTACTTCTGACAGAAGACTCACCAAGATTATCGCAGAAAATGCATATCTCAGCTGGAAGCCCCACGAAAACCAAGATATCGCCGGTTCTGCATATCAAACGCCCTGTGGAGTGATAAAAACACCAGAAAACTTGTTTTTTCGCATTAAATAGCGCGAAACGAGCGATCTACAGGATTCTGCATACTTCTGACAGAAGACTCACCAAGATTATCGCTGAAAATGCATATCTCAGCTGGAGACCCCACGAGAATCAAGATGTCGCCGGTTCTGCATATCAAACGCACTGTGGAGTGGTGAAAACAACCAGATAACGTGTTTCTCGCTTAAAATAGTTCGAATAGAGCGATCTCGATGTTTCTGCATACTTCTGACAGAAGACTCACCAATATTATCGCAGAAAATGCATATCTCAGCTGGAAGCCCCACGAAAACCAAGATATCGCCGGTTCTGCTTATCAGACGCACTGTGGAGTGGTGAAAACACCAGAAAACGTGTTTCTCGCATTAACTAACTCGAAAAGAGCGATATCGATGATTCTGCTTACTTCTGACAGAAGACTCACCAAGATTATCGCAGAAAATGCATATCTCAGCTGGAAGCCCCACGAAAACCAAGATATCGCCGGTTCTGCATATCAAACGCCCTGTGGAGTGATAAAAACACCAGAAAACTTGTTTTTTCGCATTAAATAGCGCGAAACGAGCGATCTACAGGATTCTGCATACTTCTGACAGAAGACTCACCAAGATTATCGCAGAAAATGCATATCTCAGCTGGAAACCCCACGAAAACCAAGATATCGCCGGTTCTGCTTATCAGACGCCCTGTGGAGTGGTGAAAACACCCGAAAACGTGTTTCTCGCATTAAATAGCTCGAATAGAGCGATCTCGATGATTCTGCATACTTCTGACAGAAGACTCACCAAGATTATCGCAGAAAATGCATACCTCAGCTGGAAGCCCCACGAAAACCAAGATATCGCCGGTTCTGCATATCAAACGCACTGTGGGGTGGTGAAAACACAAGAAAACGTGTTTCTCGCATTAAATAGCTCGAATAGAGCGATCTCGATGTTGCTGCATACTTCTGACAGAAGACCCACCAATATTATCGCAGAAAATGCATATCTCAGCTTCAAACCCGACGAAAACCACGATGTCGCCGGTTCTGCATATCTAACGCACTGTGGGGTGGTGAAAACACAAGAAAACGTGTTTCTCGCATTAAATAGCTCGAATAGAGCGATCTCGATGTTTCTGCATACTTCTGACAGAAGACCCACCAATATCATCGCAGAAAATGCATATCTCAGCTGGAAGCCCCACGAAAACCAAGATATCGCCGGTTCTGCTTATCAGACGTACTGTGGAGTGGTGAAAACACCAGAAAACGTGTTTCTCGCATTAACTAGCTCGAAAAGAGCGATATCGATCATTCTGCATACTTCGGACAGAAGTCTCACCAATATTATCGCAGAAAATGCATACCTCAGCTGGAAGCCCCACGAAAACCAAGATATCGCCGGTTCTGCATATCAAACGCACTGTGGAGTGGTGAAAACAACCAGATAACGTGTTTCTCGCATTAAATAGCTCGAAACGAGCGATCTAGATGATTCTGCATACTTCTCACAGAAGTCTCACCAATATTATCGCAGAAAATGCATATCTCAGCTTCAAACCCGACGAAAACCACGATGTCGCCGGTTCTGCATATCTAACGCACTGTGGGGTGGTGAAAACACAAGAAAACGTGTTTCTCGCATTAAATAGCTCGAATAGAGCGATCTCGATGTTTCTGCATACTTCTGACAGAAGACCCACCAATATCATCGCAGAAAATGCATATCTCAGCTGGAAGCCCCACGAAAACCAAGATATCGCCGGTTCTGCTTATCAGACGCACTGTGGAGTGGTGAAAACACCAGAAAACGTGTTTCTCGCATTAACTAGCTCGAAAAGAGCGATATCGATCATTCTGCATACTTCGGACAGAAGTCTCACCAATATTATCGCAGAAAATGCATACCTCAGCTGGAAGCCCCACGAAAACCAAGATATCGCCGGTTCTGCATATCAAACGCACTGTGGAGTGGTGAAAACAACCAGATAACGTGTTTCTCGCATTAAATAGCTCGAAACGAGCGATCTAGATGATTCTGCATACTTCTCACAGAAGTCTCACCAATATTATCGCAGAAAATGCATATCTCAGCTTCAAACCCGACGAAAACCACGATGTCGCCGGTTCTGCATATCTAACGCACTGTGGGGTGGTGAAAACACAAGAAAACGTGTTTCTCGCATTAAATAGCTCGAATAGAGCGATCTCGATGTTTCTGCATACTTCTGACAGAAGACCCACCAATATTATCGCAGAAAATGCATATCTCAGCTGGAAGCCCCACGAAAACCAAGATATCGCCGGTTCTGCTTATCAGACGCACTGTGGAGTGGTGAAAACACCAGAAAACGTGTTTCTCGCATTAACTAGCTCGAAAAGAGCGATATCGATAATTCTGCATACTTCGGACAGAAGTCTCACCAATATTATCGCAGAAAATGCATATCTCAGCTGGAAGCCCCACGAAAACCAAGATATCGCCGGTTCTGCATATCAATCGCCCTGTGGAGTGATAATAACACCAGAAAACTTGTTTTTTCGCATTAAATAGCGCGAAACGAGCGATCTACAGGATTCTGCATACTTCTGACAGAAGACTCACCAAGATTATCGCAGAAAATGCATATCTCAGCTGGAAACCCCACGAAAACCAAGATATCGCCGGTTCTGCTTATCAGACGCCCTGTGGAGTGGTGAAAACACCAGAAAACGTGTTTCTCGCATTAACTAGCTCGAAAAGAGCGATATCGATGATTCTGCATACTTCTGCCAGAAGACTCACCAAGATTATCGCAGAAAATGCATATCTCAGCTGGAAGCCCCTCGAAAACCATGATATCGCCGGTTCTGCATATCAAACGCCCTGTGGAGCGATAAAAACACCAGATAACGTGTTTCTCGCATTAAATAGCTCGAATAGAGCGATCTCGATGATTCTGCATACTTCTGACAGAAGACTCACCAAGATTATCGCAGAAAATGCATATCTCAGCTGGAGACCCCACGAGAATCAAGATGTCGCCGGTTCTGCATATCAAACGCACAGTGGAGTGGTGAAAACAACCAGATAACGTGTTTCTCGCATTAAATAGCTCGAAACGAGCGATCTAGATGATTCTGCATACTTCTGACAGAAGACTCACCAAGATTATCGCAGAAAATGCATATCTCAGCTTCAAACACGACGAAAACCACGATGTCGCCGGTTCTGCATATCAAACGCACTGTGGGGTGGTGAAAACACAAGAAAACGTGTTTCTCGCATTAAATAGTTCGAATAGAGCGATCTCGATGTTTCTGCATACTTCTGACAGAAGACTCACCAATATTATCGCAGAAAATGCATATCTCAGCTGGAAGCCCCACGAAAACCAAGATATCGCCGGTTCTGCTTATCAGACGCACTGTGGAGTGGCGAAAACACCAGAAAACGTGTTTCTCGCATTAAATAGATCGAATAGAGCGTTCTCGGTGATTCTGCATACTTCTCATAGATGAAACACCAAGATTATCGCAGAAAATGCATATCGCAGCTTGAAAACTCACGAAAACCACGATGTCGCCGGTTCTGCATATCAAACCCACTGTGGGGTGGTGAAAACACCAGAAAACGTGTTTCTCGCATTAAATAGTTCGAATAGAGCGTTCTCGGTGATTCTGCATACTTCTCATAGATGATACACCAAGATTATCGCTGAAAATGCATATCTCAGCTGGAGACCCCACGAGAATCAAGATGTCGCCGGTTCTGCATATCAAACGCACTGTGGAGTGGTGAAAACAACCAGATAACGTGTTTCTCGCTTAAAATAGTTCGAATAGAGCGATCTCGATGTTTCTGCATACTTCTGACAGAAGACTCACCAATATTATCGCAGAAAATGCATATCTCAGCTGGAAGCCCCACGAAAACCAAGATATCGCCGGTTCTGCTTATCAGACGCACTGTGGAGTGGTGAAAACACCAGAAAACGTGTTTCTCGCATTAACTAACTCGAAAAGAGCGATATCGATGATTCTGCTTACTTCTGACAGAAGACTCACCAAGATTATCGCAGAAAATGCATATCTCAGCTGGAAGCCCCACGAAAACCAAGATATCGCCGGTTCTGCATATCAAACGCCCTGTGGAGTGATAAAAACACCAGAAAACTTGTTTTTTCGCATTAAATAGCGCGAAACGAGCGATCTACAGGATTCTGCATACTTCTGACAGAAGACTCACCAAGATTATCGCTGAAAATGCATATCTCAGCTGGAGACCCCACGAGAATCAAGATGTCGCCGGTTCTGCATATCAAACGCACTGTGGAGTGGTGAAAACAACCAGATAACGTGTTTCTCGCTTAAAATAGTTCGAATAGAGCGATCTCGATGTTTCTGCATACTTCTGACAGAAGACTCACCAATATTATCGCAGAAAATGCATATCTCAGCTGGAAGCCCCACGAAAACCAAGATATCGCCGGTTCTGCTTATCAGACGCACTGTGGAGTGGTGAAAACACCAGAAAACGTGTTTCTCGCATTAACTAACTCGAAAAGAGCGATATCGATGATTCTGCTTACTTCTGACAGAAGACTCACCAAGATTATCGCAGAAAATGCATATCTCAGCTGGAAGCCCCACGAAAACCAAGATATCGCCGGTTCTGCATATCAAACGCCCTGTGGAGTGATAAAAACACCAGAAAACTTGTTTTTTCGCATTAAATAGCGCGAAACGAGCGATCTACAGGATTCTGCATACTTCTGACAGAAGACTCACCAAGATTATCGCAGAAAATGCATATCTCAGCTGGAAACCCCACGAAAACCAAGATATCGCCGGTTCTGCTTATCAGACGCCCTGTGGAGTGGTGAAAACACCCGAAAACGTGTTTCTCGCATTAAATAGCTCGAATAGAGCGATCTCGATGATTCTGCATACTTCTGACAGAAGACTCACCAAGATTATCGCAGAAAATGCATATCTCAGCTTCAAACCCGACGAAAACCACGATGTCGCCGGTTCTGCATATCAAACGCACTGTGGGGTGGTGAAAACACAAGAAAACGTGTTTCTCGCATTAAATAGTTCGAATAGAGCGATCTCGATGTTTCTGCATACTTCTGACAGAAGACTCACCAATATTATCGCAGAAAATGCATATCTCAGCTGGAAGCCCCACGAAAACCAAGATATCGCCGGTTCTGCTTATCAGACGCACTGTGGAGTGGCGAAAACACCAGAAAACGTGTTTCTCGCATTAAATAGATCGAATAGAGCGTTCTCGGTGATTCTGCATACTTCTCATAGATGATACACCAAGATTATCGCTGAAAATGCATATCTCAGCTGGAGACCCCACGAGAATCAAGATGTCGCCGGTTCTGCATATCAAACGCACTGTGGAGTGGTGAAAACAACCAGATAACGTGTTTCTAGCTTAAAATAGTTCGAATAGAGCGATCTCGATGTTTCTGCATACTTCTGACAGAAGACTCACCAATATTATCGCAGAAAATGCATATCTCAGCTGGAAGCCCCACGAAAACCAAGATATCGCCGGTTCTGCTTATCAGACGCACTGTGGAGTGGTGAAAACACCAGAAAACGTGTTTCTCGCATTAACTAACTCGAAAAGAGCGATATCGATGATTCTGCTTACTTCTGACAGAAGAATCACCAAGATTATCGCAGAAAATGCATATCTCAGCTTCAAACCCGACGAAAACCACGATGTCGCCGGTTCTGCATATCAAACGCACTGTGGGGTGGTGAAAACACAAGAAAACGTGTTTCTCGCATTAAATAGCTCGAATAGAGCGATCTCGATGTTTCTGCATACTTCTGACAGAAGACCCACCAATATTATCGCAGAAAATGCATACCTCAGCTGGAAGCCCAACGAAAACCAAGATGTGGCCGGTTCTGCATATCAAACGCACTGTGGAGTGGTGAAAACAACCCGATAACGTGTTTCTCGCATTACGTAGCTCGAAACGAGCGATCTAGATGATTCTGCATACTTCTCACAGAAGTCTCACCAATATTATCGCAGATAATGCATATCTCAGCTTCAAACCCGACGAAAACCACGATGTCGCCGGTTCTGCATATCTAACGCACTGTGGGGTGGTGAAAACACAAGAAAACGTGTTTCTCGCATTAAATAGCTCGAATAGAGCGATCTCGATGTTTCTGCATACTTCTGACAGAAGACCCACCAATATTATCGCAGAAAATGCATATCTCAGCTGGAAGCCCCACGAAAACCAAGATATCGCCGGTTCTGCTTATCAGACGCACTGTGGAGTGGTGAAAACACCAGAAAACGTGTTTCTCGCATTAACTAGCTCGAAAAGAGCGATATCGATAATTCTGCATACTTCGGACAGAAGTCTCACCAATATTATCGCAGAAAATGCATATCTCAGCTGGAAGCCCCACGAATACCAAGATATCGCCGGTTCTGCATATCAATCGCCCTGTGGAGTGATAATAACACCAGAAAACTTGTTTTTTCGCATTAAATAGCGCGAAACGAGCGATCTCGATGATTCTGCATACTTCTGACAGAAGACTCACCAAGATTATCGCAGAAAATGCATATCTCAGCTAGAAACCTCACGAAAATCAAGATGTCGCCGGTTCTGCATATCAAACGCACTGTGGAGTGGTGAAAACACCAGAAAACGTGTTTCTCGCATTAACTAGCTCGAAAAGAGCGATATCGATGATTCTGCATACTTCTGACAGAAGACTCACCAAGATTATCGCAGAAAATGCATATCTCAGCTGGAAGCCCCACGAAAACCAAGATATCGCCGGTTCTGCTTATCAGACGCCCTGTGGAGTGATAAAACCACCAGAAAACTTGTTCTTTCGCATTAAATAGCGCGAAACGAGCGATCTACAGGATTCTGCATACTTCTGACAGAAGTCTCACCAAGATTATCGCAGAAAATGCATATCTCAGCTGGAAGCCCCACGAAAACCAAGATATCGCCGGTTCTGCTTATCAGACGCGCTGTGGAGTGGTGAAAACACCAGAAAACGTGTTTCTCGCATTAACTAGCTCGAAAAGCGCGATATCGATGATTCTGCATACTTCTGACAGAAGACTCACCAAGATTATCGCAGAAAATGCATATCTCAGCTGGAAGCCCCACGAAAACCAAGATATCGCCGGTTCTGCATATCAAACGCCCTGTGGAGTGATAAAAACACCAGAAAACTTGGTTTTTCGCATTAAACAGCGCGAAACGAGCGATCTACAGGATTCTGCATACTTCTGACAGAAGACTCACCAAGATTATCGCAGAAAATGCATGTTTCAGCTGGAAACCCCACGAAAACCAAGTTATCGGCGGCTCTACATATCAAACGCGCTGTGGAGTGGTCAAAACTCCAGAAAAATTGTTTTTTGTCATTAAATAGCGCGAAACGAGCGATCTACAGGATTCTGCGTACTTCTGACAGAAGACTCACCAAGATTATCGCAGAAAATGCATATCTCAGCTGGAAACCCCACGAAAACCAAGATATCGCCGGTTCTGCTTATCAGACGCCCTGTGGAGTGGTGAAAACACCAGAAAACGTGTTTCTCGCATTAACTAGCTCGAAAAGAGCGATATCGATGATTCTGCATACTTCTGCCAGAAGACTCAACAAGATTATCGCACAAAATGCATATCTCAGCTGGAAGCCCCTCGAAAACCATGATATCGCCGGTTCTGCATATCAAACGCCCTGTGGAGCGATAAAAACACCAGAAAACGTGTTTCTCGCATTAAATAGTTCGAATAGAGCGTTCTCGGTGATTCAGCATACTTCTCATAGATGAAACACCAAGATTGTCGCAGAAAATGCATATCTCAGCTGGAAGCCCCACGAAAACCAAGATATCGCCGGTTCTGCATATCAAACGCCCTGTGGAGTGATAAAAACACCAGAAAACGTGTTTCTCGCATTAAATAGCACGAAAAGAGCGATCTAGATGATTCGGCATACTTCTGACAGAAGACTCACCAAGATTATCGCAGAAAATGCATATCTCAGCTGGAAACCCCACGAAAACCAAGATATCGCCGGTTCTGCATATCAGACGCACTGCGGAGTGGTGAAAGCACCAGAAAACGTGTTTCTCGCATTAACTAGCTCGAAAAGAGCGTTCTCGATGATTCTGATACTTCTCATAGATGAAACACCAAGATTATCGCAGAAAATGCATATCGCAGCTTGAAACCTCACGAAAGTCAAGATGTCGCCGGTTCTGCATATCAAACGCACTGTGGAGTGGTGAAAACAACCAGATAACGTGTTTCTCGCATTAAATAGCTCGAATAGAGCGATCTCGATGATTCTGCATACTACTGACAGAAGACTCACCAAGATTATCGCAGAAAATGCATATCTCAGCTGGAGCCCCCACGAGAATCAAGATGTCGCCGGTTCTGCATATCAAACGCACTGTGGAGTGGTGAAAACAACCAGATAACGTGTTTCTCGCATTAAATAGCTCGAAACGAGCGATCTAGATGATTCTGCATACTTCTGACAGAAGACTCACCAAGATTACCGCAGAAAATGCATATCTCAGCTTCAAACCCGACGAAAACCACGATGTCGCCGGTTCTGCATATCAAACGCACTGTGGGGTGGTGAAAACACAAGAAAACGTGTTTCTCGCATTAAATAGTTCGAATAGAGCGATCTCGATGTTTCTGCATACTTCTGACAGAAGACTCACCAATATTATCGCAGAAAATGCATATCTCAGCTGGAAGCCCCACGAAAACCAAGATATCGCCGGTTCTGCTTACCAGACGCACTGTGGAGTGGCGAAAACACCAGAAAACGTGTTTCTCGCATTAAATAGTTCGAATAGAGCGTTCTCGGTGATTCAGCATACTTCTCATAGATGAAACACCAAGATTGTCGCAGAAAATGCATATCGCAGCTTGAAACCTCACGAAAACCACGATGTCGCCGGTTCTGCATATCAAACCCACTGTGGGGTGGTGAAAACACCAGAAAACGTGTTTCTCGCATTAAATAGCTCGAATAGAGCGATCTCGATGATTCTGCATACTTCTCATAGATGATACACCAAGATTATCGCAGAAAATGCATATTTCAGCTGGAAACCCCGCGAAAACCAAGCTATCGGCGGCTCTACATATCAAACGCACTGTGGAGTGGTCAAAACACCAGAAAACGTGTTTCTCGCATTAACTAGCTCGAAAAGAGCGATCTCGATGATTCTGCATACTTCTGACAGAAGACTCACCAAGATTATCGCAGAAAATGCATATCTCAGCTGGAGACCCCACGAGAATCAAGATGTCGCCGGTTCTGCATATCAAACGCACTGTGGAGTGGTGAAAACAACCAGATAACGTGTTTCTCGCTTAAAATAGCTCGAAAAGAGCGATCAAGATGATTCTGCATACTTCTGACAGAAGTCTCAACCAATATTATCGCAGAAAATGCATATCTCAGCTTGAAGCCCCACGAAAACCAAGATATCGCCGGTTCTGCTTATCAGACGCACTGTGGAGTGGCGAAAACACCAGAAAACGTGTTTCTCGCATTAAATAGTTCGAATAGAGCGATCTCGATGTTTCTGCATACTTCTGACAGAAGACTCACCAATATTATCGCAGAAAATGCATATCTCAGCTGGAAGCCCCACGAAAACCAAGATATCGTCGGTTTTGCTTATCAGACGCACTGTGGAGTGGTGAAAACACCAGAAAACGTGTTTCTCGCATTAACTAGCTCGAAAAGAGCGATATCGATGATTCTGAGTACTTCGGACAGAAGTCTCACCAATATTATCGCAGAAAATGCATATCTCAGCTGGAAGCCCCACGAAAACCAAGATATCGCCGGTTCTGCATATCAATCGCCCTGTGGAGTGATAATAACACCAGAAAACTTGTTTTTTCGCATTAAATAGCGCGAAACGAGCGATCTCGATGATTCTGCATACTTCTGACAGAAGACTCACCAAGATTATCGCAGAAAATGCATATCTCAGCTGGAAACCCCACGAAAACCAAGATATCGCCGGTTCTGCATATCAGACGCACTGTGGAGTGGTGAAAACACCAGAAAACGTGTTACTCGCATTAACTAGCTCGAAAAGAGCGATATCGATAATTCTGCATACTTCGGACAGAAGTCTCACCAATATTATCGCAGAAAATGCATATCTCAGCTGGAAGCCCCACGAAAACCAAGATATCGCCGGTTCTGCATATCAATCGCCCTGTGGAGTGATAATAACACCAGAAAACTTGTTTTTTCGCATTAAATAGCGCGAAACGAGCGATCTCGATGATTCTGCATACTTCTGACAGAAGACTCACCAAGATTATCGCAGAAAATGCATATCTCAGCTGGAAACCCCACGAAAACCAAGATACCGCCGGTTCTGCATATCAGACGCACTGTGGAGTGGTGAAAACACCAGAAAACGTGTTACTCGCATTAACTAGCTCGAAAAGAGCGATATCGATAATTCTGCATACTTCGGACAGAAGTCTCACCAATATTATCGCAGAAAATGCATATCTCAGCTGGAAGCCCCACGAAAACCAAGATATCGCCGGTTCTGCATATCAATCGCCCTGTGGAGTGATAATAACACCAGAAAACTTGTTTTTTCGCATTAAATAGCGCGAAACGAGCGATCTACAGGATTCTGCATACTTCGGACAGAAGTCTCACCAATATTATCGCAGAAAATGCATATCGCAGCTTGAAACCTCACGAAAATCAAGTTATCGGCGGCACTACATATCAAACGCACTGTGGAGTGGTCAAAACACCAGAAAACTTGTTTTTTCGCATTAAATAGCGCGAAACGAGCGATCTAGATGATTCTGCATACTTCTGACTGAAGTCTCACCAATATTATCGCAGAAAATGCATATCTCAGCTGGAAACCCCACGAAAATCAAGATGTCGCCGGTTCGGCATATCAAACGCACTGTGGAGTTGTCAAAACACCAGATAACGTGCTTCTCGCATTAAACAGCTCGAAAAGAGCGATATCGATGTTTCTGCATACTTCGGACAGAAGACTCACCAAGATTATCGCAGAAAATGCATATCTCAGCTGGAAGCCCCACGAAAACCAAGATATCGCCGGTTCTGCATATCAAACGCCCTGTGGAGTGATAAAAACACCAGATAACGTGTTTCTCGCATTAAATCGATCGAATAGAGCGATCTCGATGATTCTGCATACTTCTGACAGAAGACTCACCAAGATTATCGCAGAAAATGCATGTTTCAGCTGGAAACCCTGACGAAAACCAAGTTATCGGCGGCTCTACATATCAAACGCACTGTGGAGTGGTCAAAACACCAGAAAACTTGTTTTTTCGCATTAAATAGCGCGAAACGAGCGATCTAGATGATTCTGCATACTTCTGACTGAAGTCTCACCAATATTATCGCAGAAAATGCATATCTCAGCTGGAAACCCCACGAAAATCAAGATGTCGCCGGTTCGGCATATCAAACGCACTGTGGAGTTGTCAAAACACCAGATAACGTGCTTCTCGCATTAAACAGCTCGAAAAGAGCGATATCGATGTTTCTGCATACTTCGGACAGAAGACTCACCAAGATTATCGCAGAAAATGCATATCTCAGCTGGAAGCCCCACGAAAACCAAGATATCGCCGGTTCTGCATATCAAACGCCCTGTGGAGTGATAAAAACACCAGATAACGTGTTTCTCGCATTAAATCGATCGAATAGAGCGATCTCGATGATTCTGCATACTTCTGACAGAAGACTCACCAAGATTATCGCAGAAAATGCATGTTTCAGCTGGAAACCCTGACGAAAACCAAGTTATCGGCGGCTCTACATATCAAACGCACTGTGGAGTGGTCAAAACACCAGATAACGTGTTTCTCGCATTAACTAGCTCGAAAAGAGCGTTCTCGATGATTCTGCATACTTCTGACAGAAGACTCACCAAGATTATCGCAGAAAATGCATATTTCAGCTAGAAACCCCACGAAAACCAAGTTATCGGCGGCTCTACATATCAAACGCACTGTGGAGTGGTCAAAACACCAGAAAACGTGTTTCCCGCATTCAATAGCACGAAAAGAGCGATCTAGATCATTCTGCATACTTCTGACAGAAGACTCACCAAGATTATCGCAGAAAATGCATATCTCAGCTGGAAACCCCACGAAACCCAAGATATCGCCGGTTCTACATATCAGACGCACTGTGGAGTGGTGAAAACACCAGAAAACGTGCTACTCGCATTAACTAGCTCGAAAAGAGCGTTCTGGATGATTCTGCATACTTCTGACAGAAGTCTCACCAATATTATCGCAGAAAATGCATATCTCAGCTGGAAGCCTCACGAAAACCAAGATATCGCCGGTTCTGCTTATCAGACGCACTGTGGAGTGGCGAAAACACCAGAAAACGTGTTTCTCGCATTAAGTCGATCGAATAGAGCGATCTCGATGATTCTGCATACTTCTGACAGAAGACTCACCAAGATTATCGCAGAAAATGCATGTTTCAGCTGGAAACCCTGACGAAAACCAAGTTATCGGCGGCTCTACATATCAAACGCACTGTGGAGTGGTCAAAACACCAGATAACGTGTTTCTCGCATTAAATAGCTCGATACGAGCGATCTCGATGTTTCTGCATACTTCTGACAGAAGTCTCACCAATATTATCGCAGAAAATGCATATCGCAGCTTGAAACCTCACGAAAATCAAGATGTCGCCGGTTCTGCATATCAAACGCCCTGTGGAGTGATAAAAACACCAGAAAACTTGTTTTTTCGAATTAAATAGCGCGAAACGAGCGACCTACAGGATTCTGCATACTTCTGACAGAAGACTCACAAAGATTATCGCAGAAAATGCATATCTCAGCTTGTAACCTCACGAAAATCAAGATGTCGCCGGTTCGGCATATCAAACGCACCGTGGAGTGGTCAAAACACCAGAAAATTTGTTTTTTCGCATTAAATAGCGCAAAACGAGCGATCTACAGGATTGTGCATACTTCTGACAGAAGACTCACCAAGATTATCGCAGAAAATGCATATTTCAGATGGAAACCCCACGAAAACCAAGTTATCGGCGGCTCTGCATATCAAACGCCCTGTGGAGTGATAAAAACACCAGGAAACTTGTTTTTTCGCATTAAATAGCGCGAAACGAGCGATCTACAGGATTCTGCATACTTCGGACAGAAGTCTCACCAATATTATCGCAGAAAATGCATAACGCAGCTTGAAACCTCACGAAAATCGAGTTATCGGCGGCACTACATATCAAACGCACTGTGGAGTGGTAAAAACACCAGAAAACTTGTTTTTTCGCATTAAATAGCGCGAAACGAGCGATCTAGATGATTCTGCATACTTCTGACTGAAGTCTCACCAATATTATCGCAGAAAATGCATATCTCAGCTAGAAACCCCACGAAAATCAAGATGTCGCCGGTTCGGCATATCAAACGCACTGTGGAGTTGTCAAAACACCAGATAACGTGCTTCTCGCATTAAACAGCTCGAAAAGAGCGATATCGATGTTTCTGCATACTTCGGACAGAAGACTCACCAAGATTATCGCAGAAAATGCATATCTCAGCTGGAAGCCCCACGAAAACCAAGATATCGCCGGTTCTGCATATCAAACGCCCTGTGGAGTGATAAAAGCACCAGATAACGTGTTTCTCGCATTAAATCGATCGAATAGAGCGATCTCGATGATTCTGCATACTTCTGACAGAAGACTCACCAAGATTATCGCAGAAAATGCATGTTTCAGCTGGAAACCCCACGAAAACCAAGTTATCGGCGGCTCTACATATCAAACGCACTGTGGAGTGGTCAAAACACCAGATAACGTGTTACTCGCATTAACTAGCTCGAAAAGAGCGTTCTGGATGATTCTGCATTCTTCTGACTGAAGTCTCACCAAGATTATCGCAGCAAATGCATATCTCAGCTGGGAACCCCACGAAAACCAAGATATCGCCGGTTCTGCATATCAGACGCACTGTGGAGTGGTGAAAACACCAGAAAACGTGTTACTCGCATTAACTAGCTCGAAAGGAGCGTTCTGGATGATTCTGCATACTTCTGACTGAAGTCTCATCAAGATTATCGCAGAAAATGCATATCTCAGCTGGAAACCTCACGAAAATCAAGATGTCGCCGGTTCTGCATATCAGACGCACTGTGGAGTGGTGAAAACACCAGAAAACGTGTTTCTCGCATTAACTAGCTCGAAAAGAGCGTTCTCGATGATTCTGCATACTTCTGACAGAAGACTCACCAAGATTATCGCAGAAAATGCATATTTCAGCTGGAAACCCCACGAAAACCAAGTTATCGGCGGCTCTACATATCAAACGCACTGTGGAGTGGTCAAAACACCAGATAACGTGTTTCTCGCATTAAATAGCTGGAATAGAGCGACCTCGATGATTCTGCATACTTCTGACAGAAGACTAACCAAGATTATCGCAGAAAATGCATATTTCACCTGGAAACCCCACGAAAACCAAGTTATCGGCGGCTCTACATATCAAACGCACTGTGGAGTGGTCAAAACACCAGAAAACGTGTTTCCCGCATTCAATAGCACGAAAAGAGCGATCTAGATCATTCTGCATACTTCTGACAGAAGACTCACCAAGATTATCGCAGAAAATGCATATCTCAGCTGGAAACCCCACGAAAACCAAGATATCGCCGGTTCTGCATATCAGACGCACTGTGGAGTGGTGAAAACACCAGAAAACGTGTTACTCGCATTAACTAGCTCGAAAAGAGCGTTCTGGATGATTCTGCATACTTCTGACAGAAGTCTCACCAATATTATCGCAGAAAATGCATATCTCAGCTGGAAGCCCCACGAAAACCAAGATATCGCCGGTTCTGCTTATCAGACGCACTGTGGAGTGGCGAAAACACCAGAAAACGTGTTTCTCGCATTAAATAGATCGATACGAGCGATCTCGATGTTTCTGCATACTTCTGACAGAAGTCTCACCAATATTATCGCAGAAAATGCATATCGCAGCTTGAAACCTCACGAAAATCAAGATGTCGCCGGTTCTGCATATCAAACGCCCTGTGGAGTGATAAAAACACCAGAAAACTTGTTTTTTCGAATTAAATAGCGCGAAACGACCGACCTACAGGATTCTGCATACTTCTGACAGAAGACTCACAAAGATTATCGCAGAAAATGCATATCTCAGCTTGAAACCTCACGAAAATCAAGATGTCGCCGGTTCGGCATATCAAACGCACCGTGGAGTGGTCAAAACACCAGAAAATTTGTTTTTTCGCATTAAATAGCGCGAAACGAGCGATCTACAGGATTCTGCATACTTCTGACAGAAGACTCACCAAGATTATCGCAGAAAATGCATATTTCAGCTGGAAACCCCACGAAAACCAAGTTATCGGCGGCTCTGCATATCAAACGCCCTGTGGAGTGATAAAAACACCAGAAAACTTGTTTTTTCGCATTAAATAGCGCGAAACGAGCGATCTACAGGATTCTGCATACTTCGGACAGAAGTCTCACCAATATTATCGCAGAAAATGCATATCGCAGCTTGAAACCTCACGAAAATCAAGTTATCGGCGGCACTACATATCAAACGCACTGTGGAGTGATAAAAACACCAGAAAACTTGTTTTTTCGCATTAAATAGCGCGAAACGAACGATCTACAGGATTCTGCATACTTCTGACAGAAGACTCACCAAAATTATCGCAGAAAATGCATATCTCAGCTGGAAGCCCCACGAAAACCAAGATATCGCCGGTTCTGCATATCAAACGCCCTGTGGAGTGATAAAAACACCACATAACGTGTTTCTCGCACTAAATAGATAGAATAGTGCGATCTCGATGATTCTGCATACTTCTGACAGAAGACTCACCAATATCATCGCAGAAAATGCATATCTCAGCTTGAAACCGGACGAAAACCAAGATGTCGCCGGTTCTGCATATCAAACGCACTGTGGAGTGATAAAAACACCAGAAAACTTGTTTTTTCGCATTATATAGCGCGAAACGAACGATCTACAGGATTCTGCATACTTCTCATAGATGAAACACCAAGTTTATCGCAGAAAATGCATATTTCAGCTGGAAACCCCACGAAAACCAAGTTATCGGCGGCTCTACATATCAAACGCACTGTGGAGTGGTCAAAACACCAGAAAACTTGTTTTTTCGCATTAAATAGCGCGAAACGAGCGATCTAGATGATTCTGCATACTTCTGACTGAAGTCTCACCAATATTATCGCAGAAAATGCATATCTCAGCTGGAAACCCCACGAAAATCAAGATGTCGCCGGTTCGGCATATCAAACGCACTGTGGAGTTGTCAAAACACCAGATAACGTGCTTCTCGCATTAAACAGCTCGAAAAGAGCGATATCGATGTTTCTGCATACTTCGGACAGAAGACTCACCAAGATTATCGCAGAAAATGCATATCTCAGCTGGAAGCCCCACGAAAACCAAGATATCGCCGGTTCTGCATATCAAACGCCCTGTGGAGTGATAAAAACACCAGATAACGTGTTTCTCGCATTAAATCGATCGAATAGAGCGATCTCGATGATTCTGCATACTTCTGACAGAAGACTCACCAAGATTATCGCAGAAAATGCATGTTTCAGCTGGAAACCCTGACGAAAACCAAGTTATCGGCGGCTCTACATATCAAACGCACTGTGGAGTGGTCAAAACACCAGAAAACTTGTTTTTTCGCATTAAATAGCGCGAAACGAGCGATCTAGATGATTCTGCATACTTCTGACTGAAGTCTCACCAATATTATCGCAGAAAATGCATATCTCAGCTGGAAACCCCACGAAAATCAAGATGTCGCCGGTTCTGCATATCAGACGCACTGTGGAGTGGTGAAAACACCAGAAAACGTGTTACTCGCATTAACTAGCTCGAAAGGAGCGTTCTGGATGATTCTGCATACTTCTGACTGAAGTCTCACCAAGATTATCGCAGAAAATGCATATCTCAGCTGGAAACCTCACGAAAATCAAGATGTCGCCGGTTCTGCATATCAGACGCACTGTGGAGTGGTGAAAACACCAGAAAACGTGTTTCTCGCATTAACTAGCTCGAAAAGAGCGTTCTCGATGATTCTGCATACTTCTGACAGAAGACTCACCAAGATTATCGCAGAAAATGCATATTTCAGCTGGAAACCCCACGAAAACCAAGTTATCGGCGGCTCTACATATCAAACGCACTGTGGAGTGGTCAAAACACCAGATAACGTGTTTCTCGCATTAAATAGCTGGAATAGAGCGACCTCGATGATTCTGCATACTTCTGACAGAAGACTAACCAAGATTATCGCAGAAAATGCATATTTCACCTGGAAACCCCACGAAAACCAAGTTATCGGCGGCTCTACATATCAAACGCACTGTGGAGTGGTCAAAACACCAGAAAACGTGTTTCCCGCATTCAATAGCACGAAAAGAGCGATCTAGATCATTCTGCATACTTCTGACAGAAGACTCACCAAGATTATCGCAGAAAATGCATATCTCAGCTGGAAACCCCACGAAAACCAAGATATCGCCGGTTCTGCATATCAGACGCACTGTGGAGTGGTGAAAACACCAGAAAACGTGTTACTCGCATTAACTAGCTCGAAAAGAGCGTTCTGGATGATTCTGCATACTTCTGACAGAAGTCTCACCAATATTATCGCAGAAAATGCATATCTCAGCTGGAAGCCCCACGAAAACCAAGATATCGCCGGTTCTGCTTATCAGACGCACTGTGGAGTGGCGAAAACACCAGAAAACGTGTTTCTCGCATTAAATAGATCGATACGAGCGATCTCGATGTTTCTGCATACTTCTGACAGAAGTCTCACCAATATTATCGCAGAAAATGCATATCGCAGCTTGAAACCTCACGAAAATCAAGATGTCGCCGGTTCTGCATATCAAACGCCCTGTGGAGTGATAAAAACACCAGAAAACTTGTTTTTTCGAATTAAATAGCGCGAAACGACCGACCTACAGGATTCTGCATACTTCTGACAGAAGACTCACAAAGATTATCGCAGAAAATGCATATCTCAGCTTGAAACCTCACGAAAATCAAGATGTCGCCGGTTCGGCATATCAAACGCACCGTGGAGTGGTCAAAACACCAGAAAATTTGTTTTTTCGCATTAAATAGCGCGAAACGAGCGATCTACAGGATTCTGCATACTTCTGACAGAAGACTCACCAAGATTATCGCAGAAAATGCATATTTCAGCTGGAAACCCCACGAAAACCAAGTTATCGGCGGCTCTGCATATCAAACGCCCTGTGGAGTGATAAAAACACCAGAAAACTTGTTTTTTCGCATTAAATAGCGCGAAACGAGCGATCTACAGGATTCTGCATACTTCGGACAGAAGTCTCACCAATATTATCGCAGAAAATGCATATCGCAGCTTGAAACCTCACGAAAATCAAGTTATCGGCGGCACTACATATCAAACGCACTGTGGAGTGATAAAAACACCAGAAAACTTGTTTTTTCGCATTAAATAGCGCGAAACGAACGATCTACAGGATTCTGCATACTTCTGACAGAAGACTCACCAAAATTATCGCAGAAAATGCATATCTCAGCTGGAAGCCCCACGAAAACCAAGATATCGCCGGTTCTGCATATCAAACGCCCTGTGGAGTGATAAAAACACCACATAACGTGTTTCTCGCACTAAATAGATAGAATAGTGCGATCTCGATGATTCTGCATACTTCTGACAGAAGACTCACCAATATCATCGCAGAAAATGCATATCTCAGCTTGAAACCGGACGAAAACCAAGATGTCGCCGGTTCTGCATATCAAACGCACTGTGGAGTGATAAAAACACCAGAAAACTTGTTTTTTCGCATTATATAGCGCGAAACGAACGATCTACAGGATTCTGCATACTTCTCATAGATGAAACACCAAGTTTATCGCAGAAAATGCATATTTCAGCTGGAAACCCCACGAAAACCAAGTTATCGGCGGCTCTACATATCAAACGCACTGTGGAGTGGTCAAAACACCAGAAAACTTGTTTTTTCGCATTAAATAGCGCGAAACGAGCGATCTAGATGATTCTGCATACTTCTGACTGAAGTCTCACCAATATTATCGCAGAAAATGCATATCTCAGCTGGAAACCCCACGAAAATCAAGATGTCGCCGGTTCGGCATATCAAACGCACTGTGGAGTTGTCAAAACACCAGATAACGTGCTTCTCGCATTAAACAGCTCGAAAAGAGCGATATCGATGTTTCTGCATACTTCGGACAGAAGACTCACCAAGATTATCGCAGAAAATGCATATCTCAGCTGGAAGCCCCACGAAAACCAAGATATCGCCGGTTCTGCATATCAAACGCCCTGTGGAGTGATAAAAACACCAGATAACGTGTTTCTCGCATTAAATCGATCGAATAGAGCGATCTCGATGATTCTGCATACTTCTGACAGAAGACTCACCAAGATTATCGCAGAAAATGCATGTTTCAGCTGGAAACCCTGACGAAAACCAAGTTATCGGCGGCTCTACATATCAAACGCACTGTGGAGTGGTCAAAACACCAGAAAACTTGTTTTTTCGCATTAAATAGCGCGAAACGAGCGATCTAGATGATTCTGCATACTTCTGACTGAAGTCTCACCAATATTATCGCAGAAAATGCATATCTCAGCTGGAAACCCCACGAAAATCAAGATGTCGCCGGTTCGGCATATCAAACGCACTGTGGAGTTGTCAAAACACCAGATAACGTGCTTCTCGCATTAAACAGCTCGAAAAGAGCGATATCGATGTTTCTGCATACTTCGGACAGAAGACTCACCAAGATTATCGCAGAAAATGCATATCTCAGCTGGAAGCCCCACGAAAACCAAGATATCGCCGGTTCTGCATATCAAACGCCCTGTGGAGTGATAAAAACACCAGATAACGTGTTTCTCGCATTAAATCGATCGAATAGAGCGATCTCGATGATTCTGCATACTTCTGACAGAAGACTCACCAAGATTATCGCAGAAAATGCATGTTTCAGCTGGAAACCCTGACGAAAACCAAGTTATCGGCGGCTCTACATATCAAACGCACTGTGGAGTGGTCAAAACACCAGATAACGTGTTTCTCGCATTAACTAGCTCGAAAAGAGCGTTCTCGATGATTCTGCATACTTCTGACAGAAGACTCACCAAGATTATCGCAGAAAATGCATATTTCAGCTAGAAACCCCACGAAAACCAAGTTATCGGCGGCTCTACATATCAAACGCACTGTGGAGTGGTCAAAACACCAGAAAACGTGTTTCCCGCATTCAATAGCACGAAAAGAGCGATCTAGATCGTTCTGCATACTTCTGACAGAAGACTCACCAAGATTATCGCAGAAAATGCATATCTCAGCTGGAAACCCCACGAAACCCAAGATATCGCCGGTTCTACATATCAGACGCACTGTGGAGTGGTGAAAACACCAGAAAACGTGCTACTCGCATTAACTAGCTCGAAAAGAGCGTTCTGGATGATTCTGCATACTTCTGACAGAAGTCTCACCAATATTATCGCAGAAAATGCATATCTCAGCTGGAAGCCTCACGAAAACCAAGATATCGCCGGTTCTGCTTATCAGACGCACTGTGGAGTGGCGAAAACACCAGAAAACGTGTTTCTCGCATTAAATCGATCGAATAGAGCGATCTCGATGATTCTGCATACTTCTGACAGAAGACTCACCAAGATTATCGCAGAAAATGCATGTTTCAGCTGGAAACCCTGACGAAAACCAAGTTATCGGCGGCTCTACATATCAAACGCACTGTGGAGTGGTCAAAACACCAGATAACGTGTTTCTCGCATTAAATAGCTCGATACGAGCGATCTCGATGTTTCTGCATACTTCTGACAGAAGTCTCACCAATATTATCGCAGAAAATGCATATCGCAGCTTGAAACCTCACGAAAATCAAGATGTCGCCGGTTCTGCATATCAAACGCCCTGTGGAGTGATAAAAACACCAGAAAACTTGTTTTTTCGAATTAAATAGCGCGAAACGAGCGACCTACAGGATTCTGCATACTTCTGACAGAAGACTCACAAAGATTATCGCAGAAAATGCATATCTCAGCTTGTAACCTCACGAAAATCAAGATGTCGCCGGTTCGGCATATCAAACGCACCGTGGAGTGGTCAAAACACCAGAAAATTTGTTTTTTCGCATTAAATAGCGCAAAACGAGCGATCTACAGGATTGTGCATACTTCTGACAGAAGACTCACCAAGATTATCGCAGAAAATGCATATTTCAGATGGAAACCCCACGAAAACCAAGTTATCGGCGGCTCTGCATATCAAACGCCCTGTGGAGTGATAAAAACACCAGGAAACTTGTTTTTTCGCATTAAATAGCGCGAAACGAGCGATCTACAGGATTCTGCATACTTCGGACAGAAGTCTCACCAATATTATCGCAGAAAATGCATAACGCAGCTTGAAACCTCACGAAAATCGAGTTATCGGCGGCACTACATATCAAACGCACTGTGGAGTGGTAAAAACACCAGAAAACTTGTTTTTTCGCATTAAATAGCGCGAAACGAGCGATCTAGATGATTCTGCATACTTCTGACTGAAGTCTCACCAATATTATCGCAGAAAATGCATATCTCAGCTAGAAACCCCACGAAAATCAAGATGTCGCCGGTTCGGCATATCAAACGCACTGTGGAGTTGTCAAAACACCAGATAACGTGCTTCTCGCATTAAACAGCTCGAAAAGAGCGATATCGATGTTTCTGCATACTTCGGACAGAAGACTCACCAAGATTATCGCAGAAAATGCATATCTCAGCTGGAAGCCCCACGAAAACCAAGATATCGCCGGTTCTGCATATCAAACGCCCTGTGGAGTGATAAAAGCACCAGATAACGTGTTTCTCGCATTAAATCGATCGAATAGAGCGATCTCGATCATTCTGCATACTTCTGACAGAAGACTCACCAAGATTATCGCAGAAAATGCATGTTTCAGCTGGAAACCCCACGAAAACCAAGTTATCGGCGGCTCTACATATCAAACGCACTGTGGAGTGGTCAAAACACCAGATAACGTGTTACTCGCATTAACTAGCTCGAAAAGAGCGTTCTGGATGATTCTGCATTCTTCTGACTGAAGTCTCACCAAGATTATCGCAGCAAATGCATATCTCAGCTGGGAACCCCACGAAAACCAAGATATCGCCGGTTCTGCATATCAGACGCACTGTGGAGTGGTGAAAACACCAGAAAACGTGTTACTCGCATTAACTAGCTCGAAAGGAGCGTTCTGGATGATTCTGCATACTTCTGACTGAAGTCTCACCAAGATTATCGCAGAAAATGCATATCTCAGCTGGAAACCTCACGAAAATCAAGATGTCGCCGGTTCTGCATATCAGACGCACTGTGGAGTGGTGAAAACACCAGAAAACGTGTTTCTCGCATTAACTAGCTCGAAAAGAGCGTTCTCGATGATTCTGCATACTTCTGACAGAAGACTCACCAAGATTATCGCAGAAAATGCATATTTCAGCTGGAAACCCCACGAAAACCAAGTTATCGGCGGCTCTACATATCAAACGCACTGTGGAGTGGTCAAAACACCAGATAACGTGTTTCTCGCATTAAATAGCTGGAATAGAGCGACCTCGATGATTCTGCATACTTCTGACAGAAGACTAACCAAGATTATCGCAGAAAATGCATATTTCACCTGGAAACCCCACGAAAACCAAGTTATCGGCGGCTCTACATATCAAACGCACTGTGGAGTGGTCAAAACACCAGAAAACGTGTTTCCCGCATTCAACAGCACGAAAAGAGCGATCTAGATCATTCTGCATACTTCTGACAGAAGACTCACCAAGATTATCGCAGAAAATGCATATCTCAGCTGGAAACCCCACGAAAACCAAGATATCGCCGGTTCTGCATATCAGACGCACTGTGGAGTGGTGAAAACACCAGAAAACGTGTTACTCGCATTAACTAGCTCGAAAAGAGCGTTCTGGATGATTCTGCATACTTCTGACAGAAGTCTCACCAATATTATCGCAGAAAATGCATATCTCAGCTGGAAGCCCCACGAAAACCAAGATATCGCCGGTTCTGCTTATCAGACGCACTGTGGAGTGGCGAAAACACCAGAAAACGTGTTTCTCGCATTAAATAGATCGATACGAGCGATCTCGATGTTTCTGCATACTTCTGACAGAAGTCTCACCAATATTATCGCAGAAAATGCATATCGCAGCTTGAAACCTCACGAAAATCAAGATGTCGCCGGTTCTGCATATCAAACGCCCTGTGGAGTGATAAAAACACCAGAAAACTTGTTTTTTCGAATTAAATAGCGCGAAACGACCGACCTACAGGATTCTGCATACTTCTGACAGAAGACTCACAAAGATTATCGCAGAAAATGCATATCTCAGCTTGAAACCTCACGAAAATCAAGATGTCGCCGGTTCGGCATATCAAACGCACCGTGGAGTGGTCAAAACACCAGAAAATTTGTTTTTTCGCATTAAATAGCGCGAAACGAGCGATCTACAGGATTCTGCATACTTCTGACAGAAGACTCACCAAGATTATCGCAGAAAATGCATATTTCAGCTGGAAACCCCACGAAAACCAAGTTATCGGCGGCTCTGCATATCAAACGCCCTGTGGAGTGATAAAAACACCAGAAAACTTGTTTTTTCGCATTAAATAGCGCGAAACGAGCGATCTACAGGATTCTGCATACTTCGGACAGAAGTCTCACCAATATTATCGCAGAAAATGCATATCGCAGCTTGAAACCTCACGAAAATCAAGTTATCGGCGGCACTACATATCAAACGCACTGTGGAGTGATAAAAACACCAGAAAACTTGTTTTTTCGCATTAAATAGCGCGAAACGAACGATCTACAGGATTCTGCATACTTCTGACAGAAGACTCACCAAAATTATCGCAGAAAATGCATATCTCAGCTGGAAGCCCCACGAAAACCAAGATATCGCCGGTTCTGCATATCAAACGCCCTGTGGAGTGATAAAAACACCACATAACGTGTTTCTCGCACTAAATAGATAGAATAGTGCGATCTCGATGATTCTGCATACTTCTGACAGAAGACTCACCAATATCATCGCAGAAAATGCATATCTCAGCTTGAAACCGGACGAAAACCAAGATGTCGCCGGTTCTGCATATCAAACGCACTGTGGAGTGATAAAAACACCAGAAAACTTGTTTTTTCGCATTATATAGCGCGAAACGAACGATCTACAGGATTCTGCATACTTCTCATAGATGAAACACCAAGTTTATCGCAGAAAATGCATATTTCAGCTGGAAACCCCACGAAAACCAAGTTATCGGCGGCTCTACATATCAAACGCACTGTGGAGTGGTCAAAACACCAGAAAACTTGTTTTTTCGAATTAAATAGCTCGAAAGGAGCGATCTGGATGATTCTGCATACTTCTGACTGAAGTCTCACCAACATGATCGCAGAAAATGCATATCTCAGCTAGAAACCTCACGAAAATCAAGATGTCGCCGGTTCTGCATATCAAACGCACTGTGGAGTGGTGAAAACAACCAGATAACGTGTTTCTCGCATTAAATAGCTCGAATAGAGCGATCTCGATGATTCTGCATACTTCTGACCGAAGACTCACCAAGATCATCGCAGAAAATGCATATCTCAGCTTGAAACCGGACGAAAACCAAGATGTCGCCGGTGCTGCATATCAAACGCACTGTGGGGTGGTGAAAACACCAGAAAACGTGTTTCTCGCATTAAATAGCGCGAAACGAGCGATCTAGATGATTTTGCATACTTGTGACTAAAGTCTCAGAAAGATTATCGCAGAAAATGCATATCTCAGCTGGAAACACCACGAAAACCAAGATGTCGCCGGTTCTGCATATCAAACGCACTGTGGGGTGGTGAAAACACCAGAAAACGTGTTTCTCGCATTAAATAGCGCGAAACGAGCGATCTAGATGATTCTGCATACTTGTGACTAAAGTCTCAGAAAGATTATCGCAGAAAATGCATATCTCAGCTGGAAACCCCACGAAAACCAAGATATCGCCGGTTCTGCATATCAAACGCCCTGTGGAGTGATAAAAACACCAGAAAACTTGTTTTTTCGCATTAAATAGCGCGAAACGAACGATCTACAGGAGTTTGCATACTTCTGACAGAAGACTCACCAAGATTATCGCAGAAAATGCATATCTCAGCTAGAAACCTCACGAAAATCAAGATGTCGCCGGTTCTGCATATCAAACTCACTGTGGAGTGGTGAAAACAACCAGATAACGTGTTTCTCGCATTAAATAGCTCGAATAGAGCGATCTAGATGATTCTGCATACTTCTTACAGAAGACTCACCAAGATTATCGCAGAAAATGCATATCTCAGCTGGAAGCCCCACGAAAACCAAGATATCGCCGGTTCTGCATATCAAACGCCCTGTGGAGTGATAAAAACACCAGAAAACTTGTTTTTTCGCATTAAATAGCGCGAAACGAACGATCTACAGGATTCTGCATACTTCTGACAGAAGACTCACCAAGATTATCGCAGAAAATGCATATCTCAGCTGGAAGCCCCACGAAAACCAAGATATCGCCGGTTCTGCATATCAAACGCCCTGTGGAGTGATAAAAACACCACATAACGTGTTTCTCGCACTAAATAGATAGAAGAGAGCGATCTCGATGATTCTGCATACTTCTCACAGAAGACTAACCAATATCATCGCAGAAAATGCATATCTCAGCTTGAAACCGGACGAAAACCAAGATGTCGCCGGTTCTGCATATCAAACGCACTGTGGGGTGGTGAAAACACCAGAAAACGTGTTACTCGCATTAAATAGCGCGAAACGAGCGATCTAGATGATTCTGCATACTTGTGACTAAAGTCTCAGAAAGATTATCGCAGAAAATGCATATCTCAGCTGGAAACCCCACGAAAACCAAGATATCGCCGGTTCAGCATGTCAAACGCCCTGTGGAGTGATAAAAACCCCAGATGACGTGTTTCTCGCATTAAATAGCTCGAATAGATCGATCTCGATGATTCTGCATACTTCTGACCAAAGACTCACCAAGATTATCGCAGAAAATGCATATTTCAGCTGGAAACCCCACGAAAACCAAGTTATCGGCGACTCTACATATCAAACGCTCTGTGGAGTGGTCAAAACACCAGAAAACTTGTTTTTTCGCATTAAATAGCGCGAAACGAGCGATCTACAGGATTCTGCATACTTCTGACAGAAGTCTCACCAATATTATCGCAGAAAATGCATATCTCAGCTAGAAACCTCACGAAAATCAAGATGCGGCCGGTTCTGCATATCAAACGCCCTGTGGAGTGATAAAAACACCAGAAAACTTGTTTTTTCGCATTAAATAGCGCGAAACGAACGATCTACAGGATTCTGCATAATTCTGACAGAAGACTCACCAAGATTATCGCAGAAAATGCATATCTCAGCTAGAAACCCCACGAAAACCAAGATATCGCCGGTTCTGCATATCAAACGCCCTGTGGAGTGATAAAAACACCACATAACGTGTTTCTCGCACTAAATAGATAGAAGAGAGCGATCTCGATGATTCTGCATACTTCTGACAAAAGACTCACCAAGATTATCGCAGAAAATGCATATCTCAGCTAGAAACCTCACGAAAATCAAGATGTCGCCGGTTCTGCATATCAAACACACTGTGGAGTGGTGAAAACAACCAGATAACGTGTTTCTCGCATTAAATAGCTCGAATAGAGCGATCTAGATGATTCTGCATACTTCTGACAGAAGACTCACCAAGATTATCGCAGAAAATGCATATCTCAGCTGGAAGCCCCACGAAAACCAAGATATCGCCGGTTCTGCATATCAAACGTCCTGTGGAGTGATAAAAACACCACATAACGTGTTTCTCGCACTAAATAGATAGAAGAGAGCGATCTCGATGATTCTGCATACTTCTGACAAAAGACTCACCAATATCATCGCAGAAAATGCATATCTCAGCTTGAAACCGGACGAAAACCAAGATGTCGCCGGTTCTGCATATCAAACGCACTGTGGGGTGGTGAAAACACCAGAAAACGTGTTACTCGCATTAAATAGCGCGAAACGAGCGATCTAGATGATTCTGCATACTTGTGACTAAAGTCTCACAAAGATTATCGCAGAAAATGCATATCTCAGCTGGAAGCCCCACGAAAACCAAGATGTCACCGGTTCTGCTTATCAGACGCACTGTGGAGTGTTGAAAACACCAGAAAACGTGTTTTTCGCATTCAAAAGCACGAAAACAGCGGTTTCGGTGATTCTGCACACTTGTAACAGCAGAATCGTGAAGATTATCACTGAAAGTGCATATCTCAGCTGGAAACAACAACGATACCGAAGATATCGTAGTTTCCGCATATCAAACGCACTGTGGAGTGCTGAAAACACCAGAATACGTGTTTTTCGCATTCAACAGCACGAAAACAGCGATTTCGGTGATTCTGCACACTTGTAACAGCAGAATCATGAAGATTATCACTGAAAATGCATATCTCAGCTGGAAACAACAACGATACCGAAGATATGGCAGTTTCCGCATATCAAACGCACTGTGGAGTGCTGAAAACACCAGAAAACGTGTTTTTCGCATTCAAAAGCACGAAAACAGCGACTTCGGTGATTCTGCACACTTGTAACAGCAGAATCGTGAAGATTATCACTGAAAGTGCATATCTCAGCTGGAAACAACAACGATACCGAAGATATCGTAGTTTCCGCATATCAAATGCACTGTGGAGTGCTTGAAACACCAGAATACGTGTTTTTCGCATTCAAAAGCACGAAAACAGCGATTTCGGTGATTCTGCACACTTGTAACAGCAGAATCATGAAGTTTATCACTGAAAATGCATATCTCAGCTGGAAACAACAACGATACCGAAGATATGGCAGTTTCCGCATATCAAACGCACTGTGGAGTGCTGAAAACACCAGAAAACGTGTTTTTCACATTGAATAGCGCGATAACAGCGATTTCGGTGATTCTGCACACTTGTAACAGCAGAATCATGAAGATTATCACTGAAAATGCATATCTCAGCTGGAAACAACAACGATACCGAAGATATCGTAGTTTCCGCATATCAAACGCACTGTGGAGTGCTGAAAACACCAGAAAACGTGTTTTTCGCATTCAAAAGCACGAAAACAGCGATTTCGGTGATTCTGCACACTTGTAACAGCAGAATCATGAAGATTATCACTGAAAATGCATATCTCAGCTGGAAACAACAACGATACCGAAGATATCGTAGTTTCCGCATATCAAACGCACTGTGGAGTGCTGAAAACACCAGAAAACGTGTTTTTCGCATTGAATAGCGCGAAAACAGCGATTTCGGTGATTCTGCACACTTGTAACAGCAGAATCATGAAGATTATCACTGATAATGCATATCTCAGCTGGAAGCAACAACGATACCGAAGTTATCGTAGTTTCCGCATATCAAACGCACTGTGGAGTGCTGAAAACACCAGAAAACGTGTTTTTCGCATTCAAAAGCACGAAAACAGCGATTTCGGTGATTCTGCACACTTGTAACAGCAGAATCATGAACATTATCACTGAAAATGCATATCTCAGCTGGAAACAACAACGATACCGAAGATATCGTAGTTTCCGCATATCAAACGCACTGTGGAGTGCTGAAAACACCAGAAAACGTGTTTTTCGCATTCAAAAGCACGAAAACAGCGATTTCGGTGATTCTGCACACTTGTAACAGCAGAATCGTGAAGATTATCACTGAAAGTGCATATCTCAGCTGGAAACAACAATGATACCGAAGATATCGTAGTTTCCGCATATCAAACGCACTGTGGAGTGCTGAAAACACCAAAAAACTTGTTTTCGCATTCAAAAGCACGAAAACAGCGATTTCGGTGATTCTGCACACTTGTAACAGCAGAATTGCGAAGATTAACACTGAAAGTGCATATCTCAGCAGGAAACAACAACGATACCGAAGATATCGTAGTTTCCGCATATCAAACGCACTGTGGAGTGCTGAAAACACCAGAAAACGTGTTTTTCGCATTCAAAAGCACGAAAACAGCGATTTCGGTGATTCTGCACACTTGTAACAGCAGAATCGTGAAGATTATCACTGAAAGTGCATATCTCTGCTGGAAACAACAACGATAGCGAAGATATCGCAGTTTCCGCATATCAAACGCACTGTGGAGTGTTGAAAACACCAGAAAACGTGTTTTTCGCATTCAAAAGCACGAAAACAGCGATTTCGGTGATTCTGCACACTTGTAACAGCAGAATCATGAAGATTATCACTGAAAATGCATATCTCAGCTGGAAACAACAACGATACCGAAGATATCGTAGTTTCCGCATATCAAACGCACTGTGGAGTGCTGAAAACACCAGAAAACGTGTTTTTCGCATTCAAAAGCACGAAAACAGCGATTTCGGTGATTCTGCACACTTGTAACAGCAGAATCGTGAAGATTATCACTGAAAGTGCATATCTCAGCTGGAAACAACAACGATACCGAAGATATGGCAGATTCCGCATATCAAACGCACTGTGGAGTGCTGAAAACACCAGAAAACGTGTTTTTCGCATTCAATAGCACGAAAACAGCGATTTCGGTGATTCTGCACACTTGTAACAGCAGAATCATGAAGATTATCACTGAAAATGCATGTCTCAGCTGGAAACAACAACGATACCGAAGATATCGTAGTTTCCGCATATCAAACGCACTGTGGAGTGCTGAAAACACCAGAAAACGTGTTTTTCGCATTCAAAAGCAAGAAAACAGCGATTTCGGTGATTCTGCACACTTGTAACAGCAGAATCGTGAAGATTATCACTGAAAATGCATGTCTCAGCTGGAAACAACAACGATACCGAAGATATCGTAGTTTCCGCATATCAAACGCACTGTGGAGTGCTGAAAACACCAGAAAACGTGTTTTTCGCATTCAAAAGCAAGAAAACAGCGATTTCGGTGATTCTGCACACTTGTAACAGCAGAATCATGAAGATTATCACTGATAATGCATATCTCAGCTGGAAACAACAACGATACCGAAGGTATGGCAGTTTCCGCATATCAAACGCACTGTGGAGTGCTGAAAACACTAGAAAACGTGTTTTTCGCATTCAATAGCACGAAAACAGGGATTTCGGTGATTCTGCACACTTGTAACAGCAGAATCGTGAAGATTATCACTGAAAGTGCATATCTCAGCTGGAAACAACAACGATACCGAAGATATGGCAGATTCCGCATATCAAACGCACTGTGGAGTGCTGAAAACACCAGAAAACGTGTTTTTCGCATTCAATAGCACGAAAACAGCGATTTCGGTGATTCTGCACACTTGTAACAGCAGAATCATGAAGATTATCACTGAAAATGCATGTCTCAGCTGGAAACAACAACGATACCGAAGATATGGCAGATTCCGCATATCAAACGCACTGTGGAGTGCTGAAAACACCAGAAAACGTGTTTTTCGCATTCAATAGCACGAAAACAGCGATTTCGGTGATTCTGCACACTTGTAACAGTAGAATCGTGAAGATTATCACTGATAATGCATATCTCAGCTGGAAACAACAACGATACCGAAGGTATGGCAGTTTCCGCATATCAAACGCACTGTGGAGTGCTGAAAACACCAGAAAACGTGTTTTTCGCATTCAATAGCACGAAAACAGCATGTTACGTCCCGGATCGCGCTAACAGGCAAAACCAAGATCGAGCACAACAATTTGCTGTTCTTTAAACGTCCACGCAGCGCGTACGTCTGCGTCTGACGGGGTCTCTCGCTTATTCAATTGAATGGTAGTGGTTACTCACCTCAACTCCTGGTTGATCAGCAGACTTAAAGTTGAACGTAGTAGATATAATTCAGTAGCGCGCACTCGGTTTGGAAATTGGAATAATTAGAATTGTAGCTAGACTATTATATGAACTTTAATACACTTTGGGATTATAGAATACAATGGAGTTATAACTAAGAGATAGATAGTAATACAAGATATGGAATACAAGTTAAATAATACTAGATATAGAATACAAGTTAAAGAATACTAGATATAGAATCGCAGGATATAGAAATACAAGATGTAGAAACGCGGTGATGTGAGCTCCTCGAGCTCTGGGCTCAGACTGACTAGTGGCTGGCGGAATGGCTTAATTATACTGTGAGGTTGTAGGTGCGGGGTGTGGTGTAGGTACGATAGCGGAGGAATTTGTCTGGAGGAGATTGGGACACGTGTGGCTTGGATCGTGGGAGTCAGGATGTTTATGAGATAATAGAGGAATGCGATAAGGAGACGCCTGGGAATCGGGACACGTGCATGATGACGTCATGGGATTGGTATGCGGCGGGAGATTAGGTCTTGCGGTCGGCGGATGTTTGGAATGTAATACGAGTGTGAGAATGGAATGTGTTTGGCTTGGTGGATTAGTCTAGACGGATCGGTGGAGTTTTATGTGATAACGAGCTTGGGAAAGGAATTGGGTTATCGGGGATTGCTTCTAGAATGATCTTGATTATTCTAGAGGCTTCTGGAAGGATGACGTAAGGACTGGTAGTAGGATGTGGCAGGAGTGAGGGTGCGCTTATGACTATGCTTATAACTACGTACTTATTCGAGTAGCTTATTCTAGAACGTTCGTTGTGTTTCACCGTCACTATCACTCAGTGTCTATCGGCTAACTCCAACGTCGCAGACGTAACAAGCAATTTCGGTGATTCTGCACACTTGTAACAGCAGAATCATGAAGATTATCAGTGAAAATGCATGTCTCAGCTGGAAACAACAACGATACCGAAGATATCGTAGTTTCCGCATATCAAACGCACTGTGTAGTGCTGAAAACACCAGAAAACGTGTTTTTCGCATTCAAAAGCACGAAAACAGCGATTTCGGTGATTCTGCACACTTGTAACAGCAGAATCGTGAAGATTATCACTGAAAGTGCATATCTCTGCTGGAAACAACAACGATACCGAAGATATCGCAGTTTCCGCATATCAAACGCACTGTGGAGTGTTGAAAACACCAGAAAACGTGTTTTTCGCATTCAAAAGCACGAAAACAGCGATTTCGGTGATTCTGCACACTTGTAACAGCAGAATCATGAAGATTATCACTGATAATGCATATCTCAGCTGGAAACAACAACGATACCGAAGGTATGGCAGTTTCCGCATATCAAACGCACTGTGGAGTGCTGAAAACACCAGAAAACATGTTTTTCGCATTCAATAGCACGAAAACAGCAATTTCGGTGATTCTGCACACTTGTAACAGCAGAATCATGAAGATTATCAGTGAAAATGCATGTCTCAGCTGGAAACAACAACGATACCGAAGATATCGTAGTTTCTGCATATCAAACGCACTGTGGAGTGCTGAAAACACCAGAAAACGTGTTTTTCGCATTCAAAAGCACGAAAACAGCGATTTCGGTGATTCTGCACACTTGTAACAGCAGAATCGTGAAGATTATCACTGAAAGTGCATATCTCAGCTGGAAACAACAATGATACCGAAGATATCGTAGTTTCCGCATATCAAACGCACTGTGGAGTGCTGAAAACACCAAAAAACGTGTTTTCGCATTCAAAAGCACGAAAACAGCGATTTCGGTGATTCTGCACACTTGTAACAGCAGAATTGTGAAGATTAACACTGAAAGTGCATATCTCAGCAGGAAACAACAACGATACCGAAGATATCGTAGTTTCCACATATCAAACGCACTGTGGAGTGCTGAAAACACCAGAAAACGTGTTTTTCGCATTCAATAGCACGAAAACAGCGACTTCGGTGATTCTGCACACTTGTAACAGCAGAATCATGAAGATTATCACTGATAATGCATATCTCAGCTGGAAACAACAACGATACCGAAGATATCGTAGTTTCCGCATATCAAACGCACTGTGGAGTGCTGAAAACACTAGAAAACGTGTTTTTCGCATTCAAAAGTACGAAAACAGCGATTTCGGTGATTCTGCACACTTGTAACAGCAGAATCATGAGGATTATCACTGAAAATGCATATCTCAGCTGGAAAAAACAACGATACCGAAGATATCGTAGTTTCCGCATATCAAACGCACTGTGGAGTGCTGAAAACACCAGAAAACGTGTTTTTCGCATTCAATAGCACGAAAACAGCGACTTCGGTGATTCTGCACACTTGTAACAGCAGAATCATGAAGATTATCACTGATAATGCATATCTCAGCTGGAAACAACAACGATACCGAAGATATCGTAGTTTCCGCATATCAAACGCACTGTGGAGTGCTGAAAACACTAGAAAACGTGTTTTTCGCATTCAAAAGTACGAAAACAGCGATTTCGGTGATTCTGCACACTTGTAACAGCAGAATCATGAGGATTATCAGTGAAAATGCATGTCTCAGCTGGAAACAACAACGATACCGAAGATATCGTAGTTTCTGCATATCAAACGCACTGTGGAGTGCTGAAAACACCAGAAAACGTGTTTTTCGCATTCAAAAGCACGAAAACAGCGATTTCGGTGATTCTGCACACTTGTAACAGCAGAATCGTGAAGATTATCACTGAAAGTGCATATCTCAGCTGGAAACAACAATGATACCGAAGATATCGTAGTTTCCGCATATCAAACGCACTGTGGAGTGCTGAAAACACCAAAAAACGTGTTTTCGCATTCAAAAGCACGAAAACAGCGATTTCGGTGATTCTGCACACTTGTAACAGCAGAATTGTGAAGATTAACACTGAAAGTGCATATCTCAGCAGGAAACAACAACGATACCGAAGATATCGTAGTTTCCACATATCAAACGCACTGTGGAGTGCTGAAAACACCAGAAAACGTGTTTTTCGCATTCAATAGCACGAAAACAGCGACTTCGGTGATTCTGCACACTTGTAACAGCAGAATCATGAAGATTATCACTGATAATGCATATCTCAGCTGGAAACAACAACGATACCGAAGATATCGTAGTTTCCGCATATCAAACGCACTGTGGAGTGCTGAAAACACTAGAAAACGTGTTTTTCGCATTCAAAAGTACGAAAACAGCGATTTCGGTGATTCTGCACACTTGTAACAGCAGAATCATGAGGATTATCACTGAAAATGCATATCTCAGCTGGAAAAAACAACGATACCGAAGATATCGTAGTTTCCGCATATCAAACGCACTGTGGAGTGCTGAAAACACCAGAAAACGTGTTTTTCGCATTCAAAAGCACGAAAACAGCGACTTCGGTGATTCTGCACACTTGTAACAGCAGAATCGTGAAGATTATCACTGAAAGTGCATATCTCAGCTGGAAACAACAACGATACCGAAGATATCGTAGTTTCCGCATATCAAACGCACTGTGGAGTGCTGAAAACACCAGAAAACGTGTTTTTCGCATTCAAAAGCACGAAAACAGCGATTTCGGTGATTCTGCACACTTGTAACAGCAGAATCGTGAAGATTATCACTGAAAATGCATATCTCAGCTGGAAACAACAACGATACCGAAGATATCGTAGTTTCCGCATATCAAACGCACTGTGGAGTGCTGAAAACACCAGAAAACGTGTTTTTCGCATTCAAAAGCACGAAAACAGCGACTTCGGTGATTCTGCACACTTGTAACAGCAGAATCGTGAAGATTATCACTGAAAGTGCATATCTCAGCTGGAAACAACAACGATACCGAAGATATCGTAGTTTCCGCATATCAAACGCACTGTGGAGTGCTGAAAACACCAGAAAACGTGTTTTTCGCATTCAAAAGCACGAAAACAGCGATTTCGGTGATTCTGCACACTTGTAACAGCAGAATCGTGAAGATTATCACTGAAAATGCATATCTCAGCTGGAAACAACAACGATACCGAAGATATCGTAGTTTCCGCATATCAAACGCACTGTGGAGTGCAGAAAACACCAGAAAACGTGTTTTTCGCATTCAAAAGCACGAAAACAGCGATTTCGGTGATTCTGCACACTTGTAACAGCAGAATCGTGAAGATTATCACTGAAAGTGCATGTCTCAGCTGGAAACAACAACGATACCGAAGATATCGTAGTTTCCGCATATCAAACGCACTGTGGAGTGCTGAAAACACCAGAAAACGTGTTTTTCGCATTCAAAAGCACGAAAACAGCGATTTCGGTGATTCTGCACACTTGTAACAGCAGAATCGTGAAGATTATCACTGAAAATGCATATCTCAGCTGGAAACAACAACGATACCGAAGATATCGTAGTTTCCGCATATCAAACGCACTGTGGAGTGCTGAAAACACCAGAAAACGTGTTTTTCGCATTCAAAAGCACGAAAACCGCGATTTCGGTGATTCTGCACACTTGTAACAGCAGAATCGTGAAGATTATCACTGAAAGTGCATATCTCAGCTGGAAACAACAACGATACCGAAGATATCGTAGTTTCCGCATATCAAACGCACTGTGGAGTGCTGAAAACACCAGAAAACGTGTTTTTCGCATTCAAAAGCACGAAAACAGCGACTTCGGTGATTCTGCACACTTGTAACAGCAGAATCATGAAGATTATCACTGATAATGCATATCTCAGCTGGAAACAACAACGATACCGAAGATATCGTAGTTTCCGCATATCAAACGCACTGTGGAGTGCTGAAAACACTAGAAAACGTGTTTTTCGCATTCAAAAGTACGAAAACAGCGATTTCGGTGATTCTGCACACTTGTAACAGCAGAATCATGAAGATTATCACTGAAAATGCATATCTCAGCTGGAAACAACAACGATACCGAAGATATCGTAGTTTCCGCATATCAAACGCACTGTGGAGTGCTGAAAACACCAGAAAACGTGTTTTTCGCATTGAATAGCGCGAAAACAGCGATTTCGGTGATTCTGCACACTTGTAACAGCAGAATCATGAAGATTATCACTGATAATGCATATCTCAGCTGGAAACAACAACGATACCGAAGGTATGGCAGTTTCCGCATATCAAACGCACTGTGGAGTGCTGAAAACCCCAGAAAACGTGTTTTTCGCATTCAATAGCACGAAAACAGCGATTTCGGAGATTCTGCACACTTGTCACAGCAGAATCGTGAAGATTATCACTGAAAGTGCATATCTCAGCTGGAAACAACAACGATACCGAAGATATCGTAGTTTCCGCATATCAAACGCACTGTGGAGTGCTGAAAACACCAGAAAACTTGTTTTTCGCATTCAAAAGCACGAAAACAGCGATTTCGGTGATTCTGCACACTTGTAACAGCAGAATCATGAAGATTATCACTGAAAATGCATGTCTCAGCTGGAAACAACAACGATACCGAAGATATCGTAGTTTCCGCATATCAAACGCACTGTGGAGTGCTGAAAACACCAGAAAACGTGTTTTTCGCATTCAAAAGCACGAAAACAGCGATTTCGATGATTCTGCACACTTGTGACAGCAGAATCGTGAAGATTATCACTGAAAGTGCATGTCTCAGCTGGAAACAACAACGATACCGAAGATATCATTGTTTCCGCATATCAAACGCACTGTGGAGTGCTGAAAACACCAGAAAACGTGTTTTTCGCATTCAAAAGCACGAAAACAGCGACTTCGGTGATTCTGCACACTTGTAACAGCAGAATCATGAAGATTATCACTGATAATGCATATCTCAGCTGGAAACAACAACGATACCGAAGATATCGCAGTTTCCGCATATCAAACGCACTGTGGAGTGTTGAAAACACCAGAAAACGTGTTTTTCGCATTCAAAAGCACGAAAACAGCGATTTCGGTGATTCTGCACACTTGTAACAGCAGAATCATGAAGATTATCACTGATAATGCATATCTCAGCTGGAAACAACAACGATACCGAAGGTATGGCAGTTTCCGCATATCAAACGCACTGTGGAGTGCTGAAAACACCAGAAAACGTGTTTTTCGCATTCAAAAGCACGAAAACAGCGATTTCGGTGATTCTGCACACTTGTAACAGCAGAATCGTGAAGATTATCACTGAAAGTGCATATCTCAGCTGGAAACAACAATGATACCGAAGATATCGTAGTTTCCGCATATCAAACGCACTGTGGAGTGCTGAAAACACCAAAAAACGTGTTTTCGCATTCAAAAGCACGAAAACAGCGATTTCGGTGATTCTGCACACTTGTAACAGCAGAATTGTGAAGATTAACACTGAAAGTGCATATCTCAGCAGGAAACAACAACGATACCGAAGATATCGTAGTTTCCACATATCAAACGCACTGTGGAGTGCTGAAAACACCAGAAAACGTGTTTTTCGCATTCAATAGCACGAAAACAGCGACTTCGGTGATTCTGCACACTTGTAACAGCAGAATCATGAAGATTATCACTGATAATGCATATCTCAGCTGGAAACAACAACGATACCGAAGATATCGTAGTTTCCGCATATCAAACGCACTGTGGAGTGCTGAAAACACTAGAAAACGTGTTTTTCGCATTCAAAAGTACGAAAACAGCGATTTCGGTGATTCTGCACACTTGTAACAGCAGAATCATGAGGATTATCACTGAAAATGCATATCTCAGCTGGAAAAAACAACGATACCGAAGATATCGTAGTTTCCGCATATCAAACGCACTGTGGAGTGCTGAAAACACCAGAAAACGTGTTTTTCGCATTCAAAAGCACGAAAACAGCGACTTCGGTGATTCTGCACACTTGTAACAGCAGAATCGTGAAGATTATCACTGAAAGTGCATATCTCAGCTGGAAACAACAACGATACCGAAGATATCGTAGTTTCCGCATATCAAACGCACTGTGGAGTGCTGAAAACACCAGAAAACGTGTTTTTCGCATTCAAAAGCACGAAAACAGCGATTTCGGTGATTCTGCACACTTGTAACAGCAGAATCGTGAAGATTATCACTGAAAATGCATATCTCAGCTGGAAACAACAACGATACCGAAGATATCGTAGTTTCCGCATATCAAACGCACTGTGGAGTGCTGAAAACACCAGAAAACGTGTTTTTCGCATTCAAAAGCACGAAAACAGCGACTTCGGTGATTCTGCACACTTGTAACAGCAGAATCGTGAAGATTATCACTGAAAGTGCATATCTCAGCTGGAAACAACAACGATACCGAAGATATCGTAGTTTCCGCATATCAAACGCACTGTGGAGTGCTGAAAACACCAGAAAACGTGTTTTTCGCATTCAAAAGCACGAAAACAGCGATTTCGGTGATTCTGCACACTTGTAACAGCAGAATCGTGAAGATTATCACTGAAAATGCATATCTCAGCTGGAAACAACAACGATACCGAAGATATCGTAGTTTCCGCATATCAAACGCACTGTGGAGTGCAGAAAACACCAGAAAACGTGTTTTTCGCATTCAAAAGCACGAAAACAGCGATTTCGGTGATTCTGCACACTTGTAACAGCAGAATCGTGAAGATTATCACTGAAAGTGCATGTCTCAGCTGGAAACAACAACGATACCGAAGATATCGTAGTTTCCGCATATCAAACGCACTGTGGAGTGCTGAAAACACCAGAAAACGTGTTTTTCGCATTCAAAAGCACGAAAACAGCGATTTCGGTGATTCTGCACACTTGTAACAGCAGAATCGTGAAGATTATCACTGAAAATGCATATCTCAGCTGGAAACAACAACGATACCGAAGATATCGTAGTTTCCGCATATCAAACGCACTGTGGAGTGCTGAAAACACCAGAAAACGTGTTTTTCGCATTCAAAAGCACGAAAACCGCGATTTCGGTGATTCTGCACACTTGTAACAGCAGAATCGTGAAGATTATCACTGAAAGTGCATATCTCAGCTGGAAACAACAACGATACCGAAGATATCGTAGTTTCCGCATATCAAACGCACTGTGGAGTGCTGAAAACACCAGAAAACGTGTTTTTCGCATTCAAAAGCACGAAAACAGCGACTTCGGTGATTCTGCACACTTGTAACAGCAGAATCATGAAGATTATCACTGATAATGCATATCTCAGCTGGAAACAACAACGATACCGAAGATATCGTAGTTTCCGCATATCAAACGCACTGTGGAGTGCTGAAAACACTAGAAAACGTGTTTTTCGCATTCAAAAGTACGAAAACAGCGATTTCGGTGATTCTGCACACTTGTAACAGCAGAATCATGAAGATTATCACTGAAAATGCATATCTCAGCTGGAAACAACAACGATACCGAAGATATCGTAGTTTCCGCATATCAAACGCACTGTGGAGTGCTGAAAACACCAGAAAACGTGTTTTTCGCATTGAATAGCGCGAAAACAGCGATTTCGGTGATTCTGCACACTTGTAACAGCAGAATCATGAAGATTATCACTGATAATGCATATCTCAGCTGGAAACAACAACGATACCGAAGGTATGGCAGTTTCCGCATATCAAACGCACTGTGGAGTGCTGAAAACCCCAGAAAACGTGTTTTTCGCATTCAATAGCACGAAAACAGCGATTTCGGAGATTCTGCACACTTGTCACAGCAGAATCGTGAAGATTATCACTGAAAGTGCATATCTCAGCTGGAAACAACAACGATACCGAAGATATCGTAGTTTCCGCATATCAAACGCACTGTGGAGTGCTGAAAACACCAGAAAACTTGTTTTTCGCATTCAAAAGCACGAAAACAGCGATTTCGGTGATTCTGCACACTTGTAACAGCAGAATCATGAAGATTATCACTGAAAATGCATGTCTCAGCTGGAAACAACAACGATACCGAAGATATCGTAGTTTCCGCATATCAAACGCACTGTGGAGTGCTGAAAACACCAGAAAACGTGTTTTTCGCATTCAAAAGCACGAAAACAGCGATTTCGGTGATTCTGCACACTTGTGACAGCAGAATCGTGAAGATTATCACTGAAAGTGCATGTCTCAGCTGGAAACAACAACGATACCGAAGATATCATTGTTTCCGCATATCAAACGCACTGTGGAGTGCTGAAAACACCAGAAAACGTGTTTTTCGCATTCAAAAGCACGAAAACAGCGACTTCGGTGATTCTGCACACTTGTAACAGCAGAATCATGAAGATTATCACTGATAATGCATATCTCAGCTGGAAACAACAACGATACCGAAGATATCGTAGTTTCCGCATATCAAACGCACTGTGGAGTGCTGAAAACACTAGAAAACGTGTTTTTCGCATTCAAAAGTACGAAAACAGCGATTTCGGTGATTCTGCACACTTGTAACAGCAGAATTGTGAAGATTAACACTGAAAGTGCATATCTCAGCAGGAAACAACAACGATACCGAAGATATCGTAGTTTCCACATATCAAACGCACTGTGGAGTGCTGAAAACACCAGAAAACGTGTTTTTCGCATTCAATAGCACGAAAACAGCGACTTCGGTGATTCTGCACACTTGTAACAGCAGAATCATGAAGATTATCACTGATAATGCATATCTCAGCTGGAAACAACAACGATACCGAAGATATCGTAGTTTCCGCATATCAAACGCACTGTGGAGTGCTGAAAACACTAGAAAACGTGTTTTTCGCATTCAAAAGTACGAAAACAGCGATTTCGGTGATTCTGCACACTTGTAACAGCAGAATCATGAGGATTATCACTGAAAATGCATATCTCAGCTGGAAAAAACAACGATACCGAAGATATCGTAGTTTCCGCATATCAAACGCACTGTGGAGTGCTGAAAACACCAGAAAACGTGTTTTTCGCATTCAAAAGCACGAAAACAGCGACTTCGGTGATTCTGCACACTTGTAACAGCAGAATCGTGAAGATTATCACTGAAAGTGCATATCTCAGCTGGAAACAACAACGATACCGAAGATATCGTAGTTTCCGCATATCAAACGCACTGTGGAGTGCTGAAAACACCAGAAAACGTGTTTTTCGCATTCAAAAGCACGAAAACAGCGATTTCGGTGATTCTGCACACTTGTAACAGCAGAATCGTGAAGATTATCACTGAAAATGCATATCTCAGCTGGAAACAACAACGATACCGAAGATATCGTAGTTTCCGCATATCAAACGCACTGTGGAGTGCAGAAAACACCAGAAAACGTGTTTTTCGCATTCAAAAGCACGAAAACAGCGATTTCGGTGATTCTGCACACTTGTAACAGCAGAATCGTGAAGATTATCACTGAAAGTGCATGTCTCAGCTGGAAACAACAACGATACCGAAGATATCGTAGTTTCCGCATATCAAACGCACTGTGGAGTGCTGAAAACACCAGAAAACGTGTTTTTCGCATTCAAAAGCACGAAAACAGCGATTTCGGTGATTCTGCACACTTGTAACAGCAGAATCGTGAAGATTATCACTGAAAATGCATATCTCAGCTGGAAACAACAACGATACCGAAGATATCGTAGTTTCCGCATATCAAACGCACTGTGGAGTGCTGAAAACACCAGAAAACGTGTTTTTCGCATTCAAAAGCACGAAAACCGCGATTTCGGTGATTCTGCACACTTGTAACAGCAGAATCGTGAAGATTATCACTGAAAGTGCATATCTCAGCTGGAAACAACAACGATACCGAAGATATCGTAGTTTCCGCATATCAAACGCACTGTGGAGTGCTGAAAACACCAGAAAACTTGTTTTTCGCATTCAAAAGCACGAAAACAGCGATTTCGGTGATTCTGCACACTTGTAACAGCAGAATCATGAAGATTATCACTGAAAATGCATGTCTCAGCTGGAAACAACAACGATACCGAAGATATCGTAGTTTCCGCATATCAAACGCACTGTGGAGTGCTGAAAACACCAGAAAACGTGTTTTTCGCATTCAAAAGCACGAAAACAGCGATTTCGGTGATTCTGCACACTTGTGACAGCAGAATCGTGAAGATTATCACTGAAAGTGCATGTCTCAGCTGGAAACAACAACGATACCGAAGATATCATTGTTTCCGCATATCAAACGCACTGTGGAGTGCTGAAAACACCAGAAAACGTGTTTTTCGCATTCAAAAGCACGAAAACAGCGATTTCGGTGATTCTGCACACTTGTAACAGCAGAATCGTGAAGATTATCACTGAAAGTGCATATCTCAGCTGGAAACAACAACGATACCGAAGATATCGTAGTTTCCGCATATCAAACGCACTGTGGAGTGCTGAAAACACCAGAAAACGTGTTTTTCGCATTCAAAAGCACGAAAACAGCGACTTCGGTGATTCTGCACACTTGTAACAGCAGAATCATGAAGATTATCACTGATAATGCATATCTCAGCTGGAAACAACAACGATACCGAAGATATCGTAGTTTCCGCATATCAAACGCACTGTGGAGTGCTGAAAACACTAGAAAACGTGTTTTTCGCATTCAAAAGTACGAAAACAGCGATTTCGGTGATTCTGCACACTTGTAACAGCAGAATCATGAAGATTATCACTGAAAATGCATATCTCAGCTGGAAACAACAACGATACCGAAGATATCGTAGTTTCCGCATATCAAACGCACTGTGGAGTGCTGAAAACACCAGAAAACGTGTTTTTCGCATTGAATAGCGCGAAAACAGCGATTTCGGTGATTCTGCACACTTGTAACAGCAGAATCATGAAGATTATCACTGATAATGCATATCTCAGCTGGAAACAACAACGATACCGAAGATATCGTAGTTTCCGCATATCAAACGCACTGTGGTGTAACGTCGGCACACCGACCTCCGACCCTACCGACCCTCACTCTGCTTACCCGTAGTCAATAAGTATATATTACCTACACTATATGTATACCACTAGTCGATAAACCTGTATTACCCACCGTAGACATTAAGCATTAGTCGATAAGTTTACATTATACATTACCAACCATAGCTATACTCCACATAGGATAAGCTGATACACTGTATTACCGACCTTCGCCAAAACGTACCATAGGCATCCACGAGGATGCGCTAGCACCGAACCCCCACCCTCCGCGACTACAGCGCGACCTCCCGCCCTCGGCAGCGGGAGTTCAGTTCTCGTCCAGTCGTCTCCGCGTCTACACGTATTCGACTCCGCGTACTCACGGCATACAAACGTGCCACTTCTAACTCTTCAATATTATTCTTCTAATCTATTATTGTTAACTTCAAGTTCTACGTTAAGTCTTTTACTCTTAATTATTAGTTAGTGCATAGTGTGTAGTTTATGTATTTTAGTGTTAAGTGCTATATTGAATAAACATATTGTTAAACTGGAATCTGTCTGGTCCATTGTCGCCAACACCGTATCTATCCACTTTCGCTCTGCATCTTCAAGCCTGCGAAAGCTAAGGATTATCGACACTTGAGCAGGAGCAACAGGTTCCCAGGTCAGTCGTGGACGGTACGAGCCACGAGCACTAAAAGTAAGTATTTATATTTTTATTTTTGAACGTCACGCTGCTGAGACGTGACAGTGGAGTGCTGAAAACACCAGAAAACGTGTTTTTCGCATTCAAAGGCACGAAAACAGCGATTTCGGTGATTCTGCACACTTGTAACAGCAGAATCATGAAGATTATCACTGAAAATGCATATCTCAGCTGGAAACAACAACGATACCGAAGATATCGTAGTTTCCGCATATCAATCGCACTGTGGAGTGCTGAAAACACCAGAAAACGTGTTTTTCGCATTCAAAAGCACGAAAACAGCGATTTCGGTGATTCTGCACACTTGTAACAGCAGAATCATGAAGATTATCACTGAAAATGCATATCTCAGCTGGAAACAACAACGATACCGAAGATATCGTAGTTTCCGCATATCAAACGCACTGTGGAGTGCTGAAAACACCGGAAAACGTGTTTTTCGCATTGAATAGCGCGAAAACAGCGATTTCGGTGATTCTGCACACTTGTAACAGCAGAATCATGAAGATTATCACTGATAATGCATATCTCAGCTGGAAGCAACAACGATACCGAAGTTATCGTAGTTTCCGCATATCAAACGCACTGTGGAGTGCTGAAAACACCAGAAAACGTGTTTTTCGCATTCAAAAGCACGAAAACAGCGATTTCGGTGATTCTGCACACTTGTAACAGCAGAATCATGAAGATTATCACTGAAAATGCATATCTCAGCTGGAAACAACAACGATACCGAAGATATCGTAGTTTCCGCATATCAAACGCACTGTGGAGTGCTGAAAACACCAGAAAACGTGTTTTTCGCATTCAAAAGCACGAAAACAGCGATTTCGGTGATTCTGCACACTTGTAACAGCAGAATCGTGAAGATTATCACTGAAAGTGCATATCTCAGCTGGAAACAACAATGATACCGAAGATATCGTAGTTTCCGCATATCAAACGCACTGTGGAGTGCTGAAAACACCAAAAAACTTGTTTTCGCATTCAAAAGCACGAAAACAGCGATTTCGGTGATTCTGCACACTTGTAACAGCAGAATCATGAAGATTATCACTGATAATGCATATCTCAGCTGGAAACAACAACGATACCGAAGATATCGTAGTTTCCGCATATCAAACGCACTGTGGAGTGCTGAAAACACTAGAAAACGTGTTTTTCGCATTCAAAAGTACGAAAACAGCGATTTCGGTGATTCTGCACACTTGTAACAGCAGAATCATGAGGATTATCACTGAAAATGCATATCTCAGCTGGAAAAAACAACGATACCGAAGATATCGTAGTTTCCGCATATCAAACGCACTGTGGAGTGCTGAAAACACCAGAAAACGTGTTTTTCGCATTCAAAAGCACGAAAACAGCGACTTCGGTGATTCTGCACACTTGTAACAGCAGAATCGTGAAGATTATCACTGAAAGTGCATATCTCAGCTGGAAACAACAACGATACCGAAGATATCGTAGTTTCCGCATATCAAACGCACTGTGGAGTGCTGAAAACACCAGAAAACGTGTTTTTCGCATTCAAAAGCACGAAAACAGCGATTTCGGTGATTCTGCACACTTGTAACAGCAGAATCGTGAAGATTATCACTGAAAATGCATATCTCAGCTGGAAACAACAACGATACCGAAGATATCGTAGTTTCCGCATATCAAACGCACTGTGGAGTGCTGAAAACACCAGAAAACGTGTTTTTCGCATTCAAAAGCACGAAAACAGCGACTTCGGTGATTCTGCACACTTGTAACAGCAGAATCGTGAAGATTATCACTGAAAGTGCATATCTCAGCTGGAAACAACAACGATACCGAAGATATCGTAGTTTCCGCATATCAAACGCACTGTGGAGTGCTGAAAACACCAGAAAACGTGTTTTTCGCATTCAAAAGCACGAAAACAGCGATTTCGGTGATTCTGCACACTTGTAACAGCAGAATCGTGAAGATTATCACTGAAAATGCATATCTCAGCTGGAAACAACAACGATACCGAAGATATCGTAGTTTCCGCATATCAAACGCACTGTGGAGTGCAGAAAACACCAGAAAACGTGTTTTTCGCATTCAAAAGCACGAAAACAGCGATTTCGGTGATTCTGCACACTTGTAACAGCAGAATCGTGAAGATTATCACTGAAAGTGCATGTCTCAGCTGGAAACAACAACGATACCGAAGATATCGTAGTTTCCGCATATCAAACGCACTGTGGAGTGCTGAAAACACCAGAAAACGTGTTTTTCGCATTCAAAAGCACGAAAACAGCGATTTCGGTGATTCTGCACACTTGTAACAGCAGAATCGTGAAGATTATCACTGAAAATGCATATCTCAGCTGGAAACAACAACGATACCGAAGATATCGTAGTTTCCGCATATCAAACGCACTGTGGAGTGCTGAAAACACCAGAAAACGTGTTTTTCGCATTCAAAAGCACGAAAACCGCGATTTCGGTGATTCTGCACACTTGTAACAGCAGAATCGTGAAGATTATCACTGAAAGTGCATATCTCAGCTGGAAACAACAACGATACCGAAGATATCGTAGTTTCCGCATATCAAACGCACTGTGGAGTGCTGAAAACACCAGAAAACGTGTTTTTCGCATTCAAAAGCACGAAAACAGCGACTTCGGTGATTCTGCACACTTGTAACAGCAGAATCATGAAGATTATCACTGATAATGCATATCTCAGCTGGAAACAACAACGATACCGAAGATATCGTAGTTTCCGCATATCAAACGCACTGTGGAGTGCTGAAAACACTAGAAAACGTGTTTTTCGCATTCAAAAGTACGAAAACAGCGATTTCGGTGATTCTGCACACTTGTAACAGCAGAATCATGAAGATTATCACTGAAAATGCATATCTCAGCTGGAAACAACAACGATACCGAAGATATCGTAGTTTCCGCATATCAAACGCACTGTGGAGTGCTGAAAACACCAGAAAACGTGTTTTTCGCATTGAATAGCGCGAAAACAGCGATTTCGGTGATTCTGCACACTTGTAACAGCAGAATCATGAAGATTATCACTGATAATGCATATCTCAGCTGGAAACAACAACGATACCGAAGGTATGGCAGTTTCCGCATATCAAACGCACTGTGGAGTGCTGAAAACCCCAGAAAACGTGTTTTTCGCATTCAATAGCACGAAAACAGCGATTTCGGAGATTCTGCACACTTGTCACAGCAGAATCGTGAAGATTATCACTGAAAGTGCATATCTCAGCTGGAAACAACAACGATACCGAAGATATCGTAGTTTCCGCATATCAAACGCACTGTGGAGTGCTGAAAACACCAGAAAACTTGTTTTTCGCATTCAAAAGCACGAAAACAGCGATTTCGGTGATTCTGCACACTTGTAACAGCAGAATCATGAAGATTATCACTGAAAATGCATGTCTCAGCTGGAAACAACAACGATACCGAAGATATCGTAGTTTCCGCATATCAAACGCACTGTGGAGTGCTGAAAACACCAGAAAACGTGTTTTTCGCATTCAAAAGCACGAAAACAGCGATTTCGGTGATTCTGCACACTTGTGACAGCAGAATCGTGAAGATTATCACTGAAAGTGCATGTCTCAGCTGGAAACAACAACGATACCGAAGATATCATTGTTTCCGCATATCAAACGCACTGTGGAGTGCTGAAAACACCAGAAAACGTGTTTTTCGCATTCAAAAGCACGAAAACAGCGACTTCGGTGATTCTGCACACTTGTAACAGCAGAATCATGAAGATTATCACTGATAATGCATATCTCAGCTGGAAACAACAACGATACCGAAGATATCGTAGTTTCCGCATATCAAACGCACTGTGGAGTGCTGAAAACACTAGAAAACGTGTTTTTCGCATTCAAAAGTACGAAAACAGCGATTTCGGTGATTCTGCACACTTGTAACAGCAGAATTGTGAAGATTAACACTGAAAGTGCATATCTCAGCAGGAAACAACAACGATACCGAAGATATCGTAGTTTCCACATATCAAACGCACTGTGGAGTGCTGAAAACACCAGAAAACGTGTTTTTCGCATTCAATAGCACGAAAACAGCGACTTCGGTGATTCTGCACACTTGTAACAGCAGAATCATGAAGATTATCACTGATAATGCATATCTCAGCTGGAAACAACAACGATACCGAAGATATCGTAGTTTCCGCATATCAAACGCACTGTGGAGTGCTGAAAACACTAGAAAACGTGTTTTTCGCATTCAAAAGTACGAAAACAGCGATTTCGGTGATTCTGCACACTTGTAACAGCAGAATCATGAGGATTATCACTGAAAATGCATATCTCAGCTGGAAAAAACAACGATACCGAAGATATCGTAGTTTCCGCATATCAAACGCACTGTGGAGTGCTGAAAACACCAGAAAACGTGTTTTTCGCATTCAAAAGCACGAAAACAGCGACTTCGGTGATTCTGCACACTTGTAACAGCAGAATCGTGAAGATTATCACTGAAAGTGCATATCTCAGCTGGAAACAACAACGATACCGAAGATATCGTAGTTTCCGCATATCAAACGCACTGTGGAGTGCTGAAAACACCAGAAAACGTGTTTTTCGCATTCAAAAGCACGAAAACAGCGATTTCGGTGATTCTGCACACTTGTAACAGCAGAATCGTGAAGATTATCACTGAAAATGCATATCTCAGCTGGAAACAACAACGATACCGAAGATATCGTAGTTTCCGCATATCAAACGCACTGTGGAGTGCAGAAAACACCAGAAAACGTGTTTTTCGCATTCAAAAGCACGAAAACAGCGATTTCGGTGATTCTGCACACTTGTAACAGCAGAATCGTGAAGATTATCACTGAAAGTGCATGTCTCAGCTGGAAACAACAACGATACCGAAGATATCGTAGTTTCCGCATATCAAACGCACTGTGGAGTGCTGAAAACACCAGAAAACGTGTTTTTCGCATTCAAAAGCACGAAAACAGCGATTTCGGTGATTCTGCACACTTGTAACAGCAGAATCGTGAAGATTATCACTGAAAATGCATATCTCAGCTGGAAACAACAACGATACCGAAGATATCGTAGTTTCCGCATATCAAACGCACTGTGGAGTGCTGAAAACACCAGAAAACGTGTTTTTCGCATTCAAAAGCACGAAAACCGCGATTTCGGTGATTCTGCACACTTGTAACAGCAGAATCGTGAAGATTATCACTGAAAGTGCATATCTCAGCTGGAAACAACAACGATACCGAAGATATCGTAGTTTCCGCATATCAAACGCACTGTGGAGTGCTGAAAACACCAGAAAACTTGTTTTTCGCATTCAAAAGCACGAAAACAGCGATTTCGGTGATTCTGCACACTTGTAACAGCAGAATCATGAAGATTATCACTGAAAATGCATGTCTCAGCTGGAAACAACAACGATACCGAAGATATCGTAGTTTCCGCATATCAAACGCACTGTGGAGTGCTGAAAACACCAGAAAACGTGTTTTTCGCATTCAAAAGCACGAAAACAGCGATTTCGGTGATTCTGCACACTTGTGACAGCAGAATCGTGAAGATTATCACTGAAAGTGCATGTCTCAGCTGGAAACAACAACGATACCGAAGATATCATTGTTTCCGCATATCAAACGCACTGTGGAGTGCTGAAAACACCAGAAAACGTGTTTTTCGCATTCAAAAGCACGAAAACAGCGATTTCGGTGATTCTGCACACTTGTAACAGCAGAATCGTGAAGATTATCACTGAAAGTGCATATCTCAGCTGGAAACAACAACGATACCGAAGATATCGTAGTTTCCGCATATCAAACGCACTGTGGAGTGCTGAAAACACCAGAAAACGTGTTTTTCGCATTCAAAAGCACGAAAACAGCGACTTCGGTGATTCTGCACACTTGTAACAGCAGAATCATGAAGATTATCACTGATAATGCATATCTCAGCTGGAAACAACAACGATACCGAAGATATCGTAGTTTCCGCATATCAAACGCACTGTGGAGTGCTGAAAACACTAGAAAACGTGTTTTTCGCATTCAAAAGTACGAAAACAGCGATTTCGGTGATTCTGCACACTTGTAACAGCAGAATCATGAAGATTATCACTGAAAATGCATATCTCAGCTGGAAACAACAACGATACCGAAGATATCGTAGTTTCCGCATATCAAACGCACTGTGGAGTGCTGAAAACACCAGAAAACGTGTTTTTCGCATTGAATAGCGCGAAAACAGCGATTTCGGTGATTCTGCACACTTGTAACAGCAGAATCATGAAGATTATCACTGATAATGCATATCTCAGCTGGAAACAACAACGATACCGAAGATATCGTAGTTTCCGCATATCAAACGCACTGTGGTGTAACGTCGGCACACCGACCTCCGACCCTACCGACCCTCACTCTGCTTACCCGTAGTCAATAAGTATATATTACCTACACTATATGTATACCACTAGTCGATAAACCTGTATTACCCACCGTAGACATTAAGCATTAGTCGATAAGTTTACATTATACATTACCAACCATAGCTATACTCCACATAGGATAAGCTGATACACTGTATTACCGACCTTCGCCAAAACGTACCATAGGCATCCACGAGGATGCGCTAGCACCGAACCCCCACCCTCCGCGACTACAGCGCGACCTCCCGCCCTCGGCAGCGGGAGTTCAGTTCTCGTCCAGTCGTCTCCGCGTCTACACGTATTCGACTCCGCGTACTCACGGCATACAAACGTGCCACTTCTAACTCTTCAATATTATTCTTCTAATCTATTATTGTTAACTTCAAGTTCTACGTTAAGTCTTTTACTCTTAATTATTAGTTAGTGCATAGTGTGTAGTTTATGTATTTTAGTGTTAAGTGCTATATTGAATAAACATATTGTTAAACTGGAATCTGTCTGGTCCATTGTCGCCAACACCGTATCTATCCACTTTCGCTCTGCATCTTCAAGCCTGCGAAAGCTAAGGATTATCGACACTTGAGCAGGAGCAACAGGTTCCCAGGTCAGTCGTGGACGGTACGAGCCACGAGCACTAAAAGTAAGTATTTATATTTTTATTTTTGAACGTCACGCTGCTGAGACGTGACAGTGGAGTGCTGAAAACACCAGAAAACGTGTTTTTCGCATTCAAAGGCACGAAAACAGCGATTTCGGTGATTCTGCACACTTGTAACAGCAGAATCATGAAGATTATCACTGAAAATGCATATCTCAGCTGGAAACAACAACGATACCGAAGATATCGTAGTTTCCGCATATCAAACGCACTGTGGAGTGCTGAAAACACCAGAAAACGTGTTTTTCGCATTCAAAAGCACGAAAACAGCGATTTCGGTGATTCTGCACACTTGTAACAGCAGAATCATGAAGATTATCACTGAAAATGCATATCTCAGCTGGAAACAACAACGATACCGAAGATATCGTAGTTTCCGCATATCAAACGCACTGTGGAGTGCTGAAAACACCAGAAAACGTGTTTTTCGCATTGAATAGCGCGAAAACAGCGATTTCGGTGATTCTGCACACTTGTAACAGCAGAATCATGAAGATTATCACTGATAATGCATATCTCAGCTGGAAGCAACAACGATACCGAAGTTATCGTAGTTTCCGCATATCAAACGCACTGTGGAGTGCTGAAAACACCAGAAAACGTGTTTTTCGCATTCAAAAGCACGAAAACAGCGATTTCGGTGATTCTGCACACTTGTAACAGCAGAATCATGAAGATTATCACTGAAAATGCATATCTCAGCTGGAAACAACAACGATACCGAAGATATCGTAGTTTCCGCATATCAAACGCACTGTGGAGTGCTGAAAACACCAGAAAACGTGTTTTTCGCATTCAAAAGCACGAAAACAGCGATTTCGGTGATTCTGCACACTTGTAACAGCAGAATCGTGAAGATTATCACTGAAAGTGCATATCTCAGCTGGAAACAACAATGATACCGAAGATATCGTAGTTTCCGCATATCAAACGCACTGTGGAGTGCTGAAAACACCAAAAAACTTGTTTTCGCATTCAAAAGCACGAAAACAGCGATTTCGGTGATTCTGCACACTTGTAACAGCAGAATTGCGAAGATTAACACTGAAAGTGCATATCTCAGCAGGAAACAACAACGATACCGAAGATATCGTAGTTTCCGCATATCAAACGCACTGTGGAGTGCTGAAAACACCAGAAAACGTGTTTTTCGCATTCAAAAGCACGAAAACAGCGATTTCGGTGATTCTGCACACTTGTAACAGCAGAATCGTGAAGATTATCACTGAAAGTGCATATCTCTGCTGGAAACAACAACGATAGCGAAGATATCGCAGTTTCCGCATATCAAACGCACTGTGGAGTGTTGAAAACACCAGAAAACGTGTTTTTCGCATTCAAAAGCACGAAAACAGCGATTTCGGTGATTCTGCACACTTGTAACAGCAGAATCATGAAGATTATCACTGAAAATGCATATCTCAGCTGGAAACAACAACGATACCGAAGATATCGTAGTTTCCGCATATCAAACGCACTGTGGAGTGCTGAAAACACCAGAAAACGTGTTTTTCGCATTCAAAAGCACGAAAACAGCGATTTCGGTGATTCTGCACACTTGTAACAGCAGAATCATGAAGATTATCACTGAAAATGCATATCTCAGCTGGAAACAACAACGATACCGAAGATATCGTAGTTTCCGCATATCAAACGCACTGTGGAGTGCTGAAAACACCAGAAAACGTGTTTTTCGCATTCAAAAGCACGAAAACAGCGCTTTCGGTGATTCTGCACACTTGTAACAGCAGAATCGTGAAGATTATCACTGAAAGTGCATATCTCAGCTGGAAACAACAACGATACCGAAGATATGGCAGATTCCGCATATCAAACGCACTGTGGAGTGCTGAAAACACCAGAAAACGTGTTTTTCGCATTCAATAGCACGAAAACAGCGATTTCGGTGATTCTGCACACTTGTAACAGCAGAATCATGAAGATTATCACTGAAAATGCATGTCTCAGCTGGAAACAACAACGATACCGAAGATATCGTAGTTTCCGCATATCAAACGCACTGTGGAGTGCTGAAAACACCAGAAAACGTGTTTTTCGCATTCAAAAGCAAGAAAACAGCGATTTCGGTGATTCTGCACACTTGTAACAGCAGAATCGTGAAGATTATCACTGAAAATGCATGTCTCAGCTGGAAACAACAACGATACCGAAGATATCGTAGTTTCCGCATATCAAACGCACTGTGGAGTGCTGAAAACACCAGAAAACGTGTTTTTCGCATTCAAAAGCAAGAAAACAGCGATTTCGGTGATTCTGCACACTTGTAACAGCAGAATCATGAAGATTATCACTGATAATGCATATCTCAGCTGGAAACAACAACGATACCGAAGGTATGGCAGTTTCCGCATATCAAACGCACTGTGGAGTGCTGAAAACACTAGAAAACGTGTTTTTCGCATTCAATAGCACGAAAACAGGGATTTCGGTGATTCTGCACACTTGTAACAGCAGAATCGTGAAGATTATCACTGAAAGTGCATATCTCAGCTGGAAACAACAACGATACCGAAGATATGGCAGATTCCGCATATCAAACGCACTGTGGAGTGCTGAAAACACCAGAAAACGTGTTTTTCGCATTCAATAGCACGAAAACAGCGATTTCGGTGATTCTGCACACTTGTAACAGCAGAATCATGAAGATTATCACTGAAAATGCATGTCTCAGCTGGAAACAACAACGATACCGAAGATATGGCAGATTCCGCATATCAAACGCACTGTGGAGTGCTGAAAACACCAGAAAACGTGTTTTTCGCATTCAATAGCACGAAAACAGCGATTTCGGTGATTCTGCACACTTGTAACAGCAGAATCGTGAAGATTATCACTGATAATGCATATCTCAGCTGGAAACAACAACGATACCGAAGGTATGGCAGTTTCCGCATATCAAACGCACTGTGGAGTGCTGAAAACACCAGAAAACGTGTTTTTCGCATTCAATAGCACGAAAACAGCATGTTACGTCCCGGATCGCGCTAACAGGCAAAACCAAGATCGAGCACAACAATTTGCTGTTCTTTAAACGTCCACGCAGCGCGTACGTCTGCGTCTGACGGGGTCTCTCGCTTATTCAATTGAATGGTAGTGGTTACTCACCTCAACTCCTGGTTGATCAGCAGACTTAAAGTTGAACGTAGTAGATATAATTCAGTAGCGCGCACTCGGTTTGGAAATTGGAATAATTAGAATTGTAGCTAGACTATTATATGAACTTTAATACACTTTGGGATTATAGAATACAATGGAGTTATAACTAAGAGATAGATAGTAATACAAGATATGGAATACAAGTTAAATAATACTAGATATAGAATACAAGTTAAAGAATACTAGATATAGAATCGCAGGATATAGAAATACAAGATGTAGAAACGCGGTGATGTGAGCTCCTCGAGCTCTGGGCTCAGACTGACTAGTGGCTGGCGGAATGGCTTAATTATACTGTGAGGTTGTAGGTGCGGGGTGTGGTGTAGGTACGATAGCGGAGGAATTTGTCTGGAGGAGATTGGGACACGTGTGGCTTGGATCGTGGGAGTCAGGATGTTTATGAGATAATAGAGGAATGCGATAAGGAGACGCCTGGGAATCGGGACACGTGCATGATGACGTCATGGGATTGGTATGCGGCGGGAGATTAGGTCTTGCGGTCGGCGGATGTTTGGAATGTAATACGAGTGTGAGAATGGAATGTGTTTGGCTTGGTGGATTAGTCTAGACGGATCGGTGGAGTTTTATGTGATAACGAGCTTGGGAAAGGAATTGGGTTATCGGGGATTGCTTCTAGAATGATCTTGATTATTCTAGAGGCTTCTGGAAGGATGACGTAAGGACTGGTAGTAGGATGTGGCAGGAGTGAGGGTGCGCTTATGACTATGCTTATAACTACGTACTTATTCGAGTAGCTTATTCTAGAACGTTCGTTGTGTTTCACCGTCACTATCACTCAGTGTCTATCGGCTAACTCCAACGTCGCAGACGTAACAAGCAATTTCGGTGATTCTGCACACTTGTAACAGCAGAATCATGAAGATTATCAGTGAAAATGCATGTCTCAGCTGGAAACAACAACGATACCGAAGATATCGTAGTTTCCGCATATCAAACGCACTGTGTAGTGCTGAAAACACCAGAAAACGTGTTTTTCGCATTCAAAAGCACGAAAACAGCGATTTCGGTGATTCTGCACACTTGTAACAGCAGAATCGTGAAGATTATCACTGAAAGTGCATATCTCTGCTGGAAACAACAACGATACCGAAGATATCGCAGTTTCCGCATATCAAACGCACTGTGGAGTGTTGAAAACACCAGAAAACGTGTTTTTCGCATTCAAAAGCACGAAAACAGCGATTTCGGTGATTCTGCACACTTGTAACAGCAGAATCATGAAGATTATCACTGATAATGCATATCTCAGCTGGAAACAACAACGATACCGAAGGTATGGCAGTTTCCGCATATCAAACGCACTGTGGAGTGCTGAAAACACCAGAAAACATGTTTTTCGCATTCAATAGCACGAAAACAGCAATTTCGGTGATTCTGCACACTTGTAACAGCAGAATCATGAAGATTATCAGTGAAAATGCATGTCTCAGCTGGAAACAACAACGATACCGAAGATATCGTAGTTTCTGCATATCAAACGCACTGTGGAGTGCTGAAAACACCAGAAAACGTGTTTTTCGCATTCAAAAGCACGAAAACAGCGATTTCGGTGATTCTGCACACTTGTAACAGCAGAATCGTGAAGATTATCACTGAAAGTGCATATCTCAGCTGGAAACAACAATGATACCGAAGATATCGTAGTTTCCGCATATCAAACGCACTGTGGAGTGCTGAAAACACCAAAAAACGTGTTTTCGCATTCAAAAGCACGAAAACAGCGATTTCGGTGATTCTGCACACTTGTAACAGCAGAATTGTGAAGATTAACACTGAAAGTGCATATCTCAGCAGGAAACAACAACGATACCGAAGATATCGTAGTTTCCACATATCAAACGCACTGTGGAGTGCTGAAAACACCAGAAAACGTGTTTTTCGCATTCAATAGCACGAAAACAGCGACTTCGGTGATTCTGCACACTTGTAACAGCAGAATCATGAAGATTATCACTGATAATGCATATCTCAGCTGGAAACAACAACGATACCGAAGATATCGTAGTTTCCGCATATCAAACGCACTGTGGAGTGCTAAAAACACTAGAAAACGTGTTTTTCGCATTCAAAAGTACGAAAACAGCGATTTCGGTGATTCTGCACACTTGTAACAGCAGAATCATGAGGATTATCACTGAAAATGCATATCTCAGCTGGAAAAAACAACGATACCGAAGATATCGTAGTTTCCGCATATCAAACGCACTGTGGAGTGCTGAAAACACCAGAAAACGTGTTTTTCGCATTCAAAAGCACGAAAACAGCGACTTCGGTGATTCTGCACACTTGTAACAGCAGAATCGTGAAGATTATCACTGAAAGTGCATATCTCAGCTGGAAACAACAACGATACCGAAGATATCGTAGTTTCCGCATATCAAACGCACTGTGGAGTGCTGAAAACACCAGAAAACGTGTTTTTCGCATTCAAAAGCACGAAAACAGCGATTTCGGTGATTCTGCACACTTGTAACAGCAGAATCGTGAAGATTATCACTGAAAATGCATATCTCAGCTGGAAACAACAACGATACCGAAGATATCGTAGTTTCCGCATATCAAACGCACTGTGGAGTGCAGAAAACACCAGAAAACGTGTTTTTCGCATTCAAAAGCACGAAAACAGCGATTTCGGTGATTCTGCACACTTGTAACAGCAGAATCGTGAAGATTATCACTGAAAGTGCATGTCTCAGCTGGAAACAACAACGATACCGAAGATATCGTTGTTTCCGCATATCAAACGCACTGTGGAGTGCTGAAAACACCAGAAAACGTGTTTTTCGCATTCAAAAGCACGAAAACAGCGATTTCGGTGATTCTGCACACTTGTAACAGCAGAATCGTGAAGATTATCACTGAAAATGCATATCTCAGCTGGAAACAACAACGATACCGAAGATATCGTAGTTTCCGCATATCAAACGCACTGTGGAGTGCTGAAAACACTAGAAAACGTGTTTTTCGCATTCAAAAGTACGAAAACAGCGATTTCGGTGATTCTGCACACTTGTAACAGCAGAATCATGAAGATTATCACTGAAAATGCATATCTCAGCTGGAAACAACAACGATACCGAAGATATCGTAGTTTCCGCATATCAAACGCACTGTGGAGTGCTGAAAACACCAGAAAACGTGTTTTTCGCATTGAATAGCGCGAAAACAGCGATTTCGGTGATTCTGCACACTTGTAACAGCAGAATCATGAAGATTATCACTGATAATGCATATCTCAGCTGGAAACAACAACGATACCGAAGGTATGGCAGTTTCCGCATATCAAACGCACTGTGGAGTGCTGAAAACCCCAGAAAACGTGTTTTTCGCATTCAATAGCACGAAAACAGCGATTTCGGAGATTCTGCACACTTGTCACAGCAGAATCGTGAAGATTATCACTGAAAGTGCATATCTCAGCTGGAAACAACAACGATACCGAAGATATCGTAGTTTCCGCATATCAAACGCACTGTGGAGTGCTGAAAACACCAGAAAACTTGTTTTTCGCATTCAAAAGCACGAAAACAGCGATTTCGGTGATTCTGCACACTTGTAACAGCAGAATCATGAAGATTATCACTGAAAATGCATGTCTCAGCTGGAAACAACAACGATACCGAAGATATCGTAGTTTCCGCATATCAAACGCACTGTGGAGTGCTGAAAACACCAGAAAACGTGTTTTTCGCATTCAAAAGCACGAAAACAGCGATTTCGGTGATTCTGCACACTTGTGACAGCAGAATCGTGAAGATTATCACTGAAAGTGCATGTCTCAGCTGGAAACAACAACGATACCGAAGATATCATTGTTTCCGCATATCAAACGCACTGTGGAGTGCTGAAAACACCAGAAAACGTGTTTTTCGCATTCAAAAGCACGAAAACAGCGATTTCGGTGATTCTGCACACTTGTAACAGCAGAATCGTGAAGATTATCACTGAAAGTGCATATCTCAGCTGGAAACAACAACGATACCGAAGATATCGTAGTTTCCGCATATCAAACGCACTGTGGAGTGCTGAAAACACCAGAAAACGTGTTTTTCGCATTCAAAAGCACGAAAACAGCGACTTCGGTGATTCTGCACACTTGTAACAGCAGAATCATGAAGATTATCACTGATAATGCATATCTCAGCTGGAAACAACAACGATACCGAAGATATCGTAGTTTCCGCATATCAAACGCACTGTGGAGTGCTGAAAACACTAGAAAACGTGTTTTTCGCATTCAAAAGTACGAAAACAGCGATTTCGGTGATTCTGCACACTTGTAACAGCAGAATCATGAAGATTATCACTGAAAATGCATATCTCAGCTGGAAACAACAACGATACCGAAGATATCGTAGTTTCCGCATATCAAACGCACTGTGGAGTGCTGAAAACACCAGAAAACGTGTTTTTCGCATTGAATAGCGCGAAAACAGCGATTTCGGTGATTCTGCACACTTGTAACAGCAGAATCATGAAGATTATCACTGATAATGCATATCTCAGCTGGAAACAACAACGATACCGAAGATATCGTAGTTTCCGCATATCAAACGCACTGTGGTGTAACGTCGGCACACCGACCTCCGACCCTACCGACCCTCACTCTGCTTACCCGTAGTCAATAAGTATATATTACCTACACTATATGTATACCACTAGTCGATAAACCTGTATTACCCACCGTAGACATTAAGCATTAGTCGATAAGTTTACATTATACATTACCAACCATAGCTATACTCCACATAGGATAAGCTGATACACTGTATTACCGACCTTCGCCAAAACGTACCATAGGCATCCACGAGGATGCGCTAGCACCGAACCCCCACCCTCCGCGACTACAGCGCGACCTCCCGCCCTCGGCAGCGGGAGTTCAGTTCTCGTCCAGTCGTCTCCGCGTCTACACGTATTCGACTCCGCGTACTCACGGCATACAAACGTGCCACTTCTAACTCTTCAATATTATTCTTCTAATCTATTATTGTTAACTTCAAGTTCTACGTTAAGTCTTTTACTCTTAATTATTAGTTAGTGCATAGTGTGTAGTTTATGTATTTTAGTGTTAAGTGCTATATTGAATAAACATATTGTTAAACTGGAATCTGTCTGGTCCATTGTCGCCAACACCGTATCTATCCACTTTCGCTCTGCATCTTCAAGCCTGCGAAAGCTAAGGATTATCGACACTTGAGCAGGAGCAACAGGTTCCCAGGTCAGTCGTGGACGGTACGAGCCACGAGCACTAAAAGTAAGTATTTATATTTTTATTTTTGAACGTCACGCTGCTGAGACGTGACAAATTTGGTGACAGCGGTGGGATCTGCTGTTGCTCCAACTCTTTGTAATCTTGCTGCTCTTATACATATTCGCCTATCTCATTAACAATGGAAACGCGTAAGAAAACTACGGAACAACGCGCCGCACCGTCCGAGGCTGAGCTAATCGAGCTCCAGAGACAGCTTCGTGAAAAAGAGAAATCTCTGCACGACGCAGCCGCGCGATTGGAAAGCGAACGTTCGGCTCTCGCGGAAGCCCGTGCTGCACAAAAACATAATGATCTCAATACGCAGTTAGTCGAGGAATTAGCTGCGGCTCGTCGCGAATTGGACGAAATTAGACGTGCGAAGCCAGAAACCACGCGCGGAATTGATTTCGATCTGGCAGAAGCCTCAACTCGTCCGCTGCTCAGCGATCTCGTCTCAGAAAACGGTGCAATTTCCACTTATTCTCTCCGTGAGGCGGTCGAAACCGTTCCGTCGTACGATGGAACGAATATCTCCGTTTTCCAGTTCATTCGCGCGTGTAAAAGGGCGAAGGAGCTCGTCTCGCCGCATGCTGAGAGCACTCTCGCACGTTTGATAATAAATCGTTTGAAGGGTCGCGCGTATCTCGCGATCGAGGACGAAACGTGCAGCAGTATATGCGAACTATGCGACATCATGCGTATCACATTTGGCCCGCAAAAGAATGTAGAGCAATACCGTGGCTTGTTAGCAAGCACCTATCAGCTCCCAGACGAGCATATTATAGACTACATTAGTAGAATAAAGGATCTTAGGTCCGCAATAATCGACTGCGAGCGCGGTTCGAGACACGTCGATTTGCTCGAGATTGATGATTTCGCGCTTCGTTGCTTTTCCGACGGACTCATTCCAGAAATTCGACACCTATTGATGTTGAGTTTGCGCGCCGCTACGCTGTCGGAAGCGTTTGCCAAGGCGCGCGAGCTCTACCGTCGGTTAGAGTTGGACCGTGAACGCCAGCGAACCGCGCAGAAGGCCAGTTATGCGGAAAAAGCCGCGCAAAAAACTCCAGACATCGATTTTCCGCGTCAGCGCACCGCGACGGCACCTCGCGCTCCAGCGCACAAGACGTGTGCCTATTGCAAAAACCTCGGGCACACAATTGATGAATGTCGCAAGCGACGCTATAATAATGCGATGCGGGAACGATACTTTGATTCACGCCGCACAGACGACAGGGAACGGCGGAATCCACCCAGCCGTGAAACACGCGACCGTTACGAAAGACGCGACGATCGTGCAGACGGAGGAAACCGAGTTCACCCCGAAAATCAGGGAAACGGGCGAGGCCTCTCGCCTCGTCGCGAGGACAGGCGAGAGGCAAACCTGTCGAAAGTACGCGCAATAGTCCCGATAACGGAACCGGAAGACGATATAGAATCGCAACTGTCAGGTTAAAGACCAACTGTTTCGTGCCCCATATTAATATTAACTCCGACGATTTTGTTGCCAATTCTGCATGCCTAATGGTAGACACAGGTTCCGAACCTAATATCATTAAATTACGCGCTATTAAACGACACCTGCCAATAGATAAAACCGAGGCTTTGGCAATCTCCGGAATAACGGACGGACAGGTTAAAACATATGGATCCGTCAAAATACACGTAAACGCGCGGGAACTTCCGTTCCAGGTCGTCTCGAACGACTTTCCCATAGATACGGAAGGAATACTTGGAAGTCAATTTTGCAATCGCAGCGTGGACATACTATATTCGCAGAATTGTCTAGTCTGGGAAGATATCAATATCCCGTTCTCGAATACCCCAGACATAACTATACCTCCGCGCTCCAGCAAATGCATTGCTGTTAATGTTCGGAACAAACATCCGCTCGTCGGATTGCTTCCGAGAATCGACGTCGCGCCGGGAGTTTACTTAGGAGACGCGCTGGTCTCTAATCGCCGTGGAAGAGTGTTCACACGCGTATTCAATACCACGAACCGCCGTATAGACATTCCAACACCGTTAGCGGAGTTGGAGGAAATAGATATGGACGGAAGCGATGGCCAAAGACTAAACACTCGGGAGCAGCTACGCGACGATCCCGTGCGAGAGGAGGTTCCGTCACCGTCGCACGCGCGTCGGGTTTCGCGCCGCGTTATCGCTCGCCCAGATACGGCGAGGTCACCGCCGCATACCAGCGCTATCGCTTCGCCCGCTGATATCACGCGAGCCGCCAGACACGAAAATGTTCTCGCGCCTCGTGATCATACGAAACCTACTATCTCTACTAATCTCACTGTATCTACTAAATCTTCTACGTACACGGAACCTGCTAAATCTTCCACCGCTAAATCTGCAAAACCACTGAAATCCACTGTATCCGCTGTGCCTACCAACTCCTCTGAGTCCGTCCTTGTTCGTCGTTCAACTTCCTCTGTGCCTTCTCAGGTATTTCGTGGCGGAAAATGTATGCCACATAAAAACTCCAATTTTAAAGACGAAACCCCAACGGGGTTGCCCTGTGGGTCGGAGAATCGGGAACGGCGCTCAGCCAAACATACTGTCTTCGTCGCCAGAAAAACATCGCCGCGCACGGAGCGGGTAAAACGATTATTACGCCTTGATCACCTCAACGATGAGGAATACTCAGCGGTTGATACATTAATAAACGCAAATCACGACCTCTTCTACCTTCCCGGTGATCGCCTGGGAAAAACAACGGTAATAGAACATAAAATTCCAACGATAAATAACGATCCGATTCACGTAAAACAATACCGGTACCCCCCAATTCACCGCGAAGAGATTACGAGGCAGGTCGCGGATTTGCTGGAAAACGACATTATCCAACCGTCGACATCACCATATAACTCGCCTCTGTGGGTGGTCCCAAAGAAGGCCGACTCACGGGGTAACAAGCGTTGGAGGATGGTCATCGACTACCGAGCGCTCAATGAAACATCTGTCGCGGATGCCTACCCACTTCCGAATATAACCGAAATTCTAGATCAGCTGGGTAGCGCCAAATATTTTAGTACTTTTGACTTGGCGAACGGTTTCCACCAAATCGGTCTGTCCGAACAAGATGCTGCGAAAACAGCATTCTCCACGCCCTACGGGCATTATCAATTTAAGCGAATGCCTTTCGGACTTCGAAACGCACCGTCTACCTTCCAACGGTTGATGGACTCGGTGTTGTCCGGACTGCAGGGAAACGAAATGTTCGTTTACCTTGATGACGTTGTTATATATGCCAGCTCGTTAACCGAGCATAATATTAAATTTAACAAACTAGCGGAGCGCCTACGAAAGGCCAATTTATCACTGCAGCCGGACAAGTGCGAGTTCCTCAGGAAGGAGGTGGCATACTTAGGACATGTGATCGGCCGCAACGGCGTCAAACCGGACCCGCGTAATGTGAGGGCTATCAGGGACTTTCCTGTTCCAAAGAACGCAAAAAATATCAAACAATTTCTCGGCCTGGCCGGTTACTATCGCCGTTTCATCCCTAAATTCTCGCACATTACAAAGCCACTAACGACTCTCTTAAAGAAGGACGCGAAATTTCAATGGAACAAGGAGCAGGAAAGGGCCTTTACAGCTCTTAGGGATATGCTATGCACGGAGCCGATCCTGCAATACCCAGACTTTTCAAAGCAGTTTATTGTCACCACCGATGCGTCCGGTTACGCCATAGGCGCGGTGCTCAGTCAGGGCAAAGTCGGCAGAGACTTGCCCATTGCGTATGCGTCCCGTCTCCTAAACTCCGCAGAACAAAATTATTCTACCATCGAAAAAGAGTGTCTGGCAATCATGTACGCGGTACAATACTTTCGCCCATATTTGTACGGTCGCGAATTCCTGTTAGTAACTGACCACCGACCATTGGTATGGATGCACAGTGTGAAAGATCCTTCATCCCGCTTGGTGAGGTGGCGTCTGAAACTGGCTGAATTTGAATACCGAATTATATATAAAGAGGGAAAAACCAATATGAACGCTGACGCTCTAAGTCGAAACCCGATACAAATCCTTCCTCTCACATTAGAAGAAGACACCACTGACGACGACGCATTATTCGTTTCGCCACCCACTCGCCTTGCAAAACAGAGACTGACTGAAGCGCATACGTCCCCCACCACGCAACCTCTCCCACCACGACTCGATCCAACCAGCTCCCCACTCGCTGGAACCTCTGACGATCTGTCGGACCAACTGCAATCCTTGGAAGATTCCAGACCTACCAGCCCAGACATGTTACCGACCGTTTCACCACATACCGACAGCGACCACACCTCCGACGAGGAAATCTTTGTTGCCGACGATCAACCTTTCATTCAGCGACACCGACTGATAACCGAGACCCGTGACAAGTTAGAAATGAGAAAAGACAACACGGTATATTTCATCACGATGAATGGAGAACCGATCGGCGACTCGGTAAACGAATTTTTGAACGCATACCACATAAAGAGACAGCCGGGAATAATACTAAATCGCGCTAGAATAGAATGCTTTAATAATACGAAATACTCCATAGCACTACCGGTTAAATACGAACTACGAGAATCCGCAACAAGGGAAAACTTAATCGAAGCATTGAAATCGTTGTCGGACGTTGTGACGGAATTGGAATTGAAAACGATCAACATTGCCAAGACTTCTATCGACGATATTCCTTGGCCCGTAATAAGAGATCTAATTATTGAAATCTTCCACGATAAACACGTAAAGTTCGTGGTTTGTCAAGGCCTGACACGAGTTCCACTCCCGGAAGAGCGGGAAGGAATTATCACAGAATACCATGCATCCGCGTTTGCTGGCCACAAGGGCATAAACAAGACCTATTCTAGAATCCGCGAGAAATATTACTGGAACACCATGAAAAAGGACATACAGAAATTCGTTCAAAACTGCCAGAGTTGCCAGCTGCAAAAGCTAACACGACAAAAGACGAGACAGCCCATGGTGCTGACGGACACTCCGGGAACAGCTTTTGACAAAATTTCAATGGACATAGTGGGACCACTCCCCACCACTGCTAACAACTTTTCGTACATTTTAACCATCCAGGACCTGTTAACAAAATATTCTATCGCTGCACCCCTCCGCCAAGCCTCCGCGATCGACGTAGCCGACGCGTTTATTACGAACCTTATTTGCAAACACGGCGCTCCCAAAGCACTTATAACGGATCAAGGATCGCACTTCCTGAATGGCCTTTTCAGAACCATTGCAAAACGATTCAAAATCTCTCATTATAAAACGACAGCGTTCCATCCGCAATCCAATGGGTCGATAGAAAGATCTCACCATGTGTTGGCAGAGTATTTAAAGCATTTCGTGAATAAAAGTCAGGAATGGGACACATGGCTCCCCATGGCAATGTTTTCATATAACACCAGCGTACATGAGGGCACACAATACACACCACACGAGTTGGTTTACGGAAAACTGGCGAGAACCCCGTCCAGCGACGCGTCGCCGCTGGATCTGGCGGACGAATCTTATTCTAACTACCTCCGAGATCTCAACCTAAAAATACACGAAGTACAGACCCAAGCGAAAGGAAATCTGGACCAAGCCAAACAGAAGTACAAGCGTTATTATGATCGTAAACTGAAAACCCTAAAGTTGAACACAGGCGACAAAGTATTTCTTTTGAAAGAACCGCGTAGAGGCAAATTCGACGCCCAATATACAGGGCCGTACGAAATATCCGAAATCCTAGAAAATAACAATGTTAGAATTAAGTTTAAGAATAAGTATAGGGTAGTACATGCGAACAAACTAAAATTATGTAAATATTCTAAATGACGGTGCGCCACGCAGAGTGGGGAGGCGCGTCATACCCCCTCCCGAGTGAGATACCCTCATTCAAGAATCACCGGAACCCCTTCCACGGTGTTACTACTTCAGTGCTGCGACGGACACCAGTTCTTCATGTGCCGCCGAGTGACAATGATCTTGCCAATTATACTGATATCCGCGAGTACGGTTTGCAGCGCCCTAGTCGCGTACGACTATGCGGGTAGTTCACTGCATATTGCGACCCTTTCACTCACGAGTGTCGAAAAATGTGAGATCCCGCGGAGTGAACCGAAAACCGAAAAACAATATATACAACTCTTGCAATTGGCAGAATATGCCAGCACGCGCGTAACACAGTGCAGGGTTAAAATAGACAGGACAATCTATTGTTGTGGGATGCACTCCCACGTACCTGTGGTGCATGGGGGACAACGGGAGTACTTAATAGATGTTGCAGCCGACTTGTGCTATCAGTTGCACAAAACTGGACGGCTACAATTCTCAGCCGCAGTCACCGTCAGAAACGCGTCGCTGTATATGAAGCCGGGGAACCACATACCAGTCCGTACCGCATCTCCGAAGCAATGCAGTGAGCTTCTTCCGGTCATGTATCGAACCTTTGACAACTGGTACAAGATGGACCCTAATCCAATAGAAGCATTACCACCGCCGAACATCAAGCCATTAACAACACCAACGTGGCACTACAGAAATCCGGAAAACCTAGCAACAAGCGGAATTTATACGCAGAACCAAATAAACGAATTACGGGAGCACATACTATTTCCAATAGAAAAACCGGCAGCCATGAATACTGTGGCCCACGGAGCAATGGGAGGAATCATTCCTCCATGTACTATCCATCTGGAAAACTTACTCGATACACAGTCACTGGAGAAAATAACAGAATCAGCAGCGAGGAAGGTCTGGACGGCCTTTATGTCGTTCGGTTCGATCAGCGCTGGCCTCATGGGACTGTATCTTATTGTGAGGCTGGTCGAACTCGTCTTGGACACAATAATAAATCGATACTCACTTCATACCATATACGGCTGGAGCACACATCTGCTCAGTGCCGTGTGGAGCTCGTTGGCAAACCTGCTAATCATCAAGGGCAGATCATCCGATGGCAATCGCACGGCAGACGTCGAGGGACAACCCGCGGACAACGCACCTTCAGGCAGTCATCACCAAGGACCTCACCACCGCACCTTCGCCGAGTACTATACCCTACCCTCAACGGAGATCTCGGCATGGCCGAGATTCCTCCTAAAAGGGGGGAGGTGTAACGTCGGCACACCGACCTCCGACCCTACCGACCCTCACTCTGCTTACCCGTAGTCAATAAGTATATATTACCTACACTATATGTATACCACTAGTCGATAAACCTGTATTACACACCGTAGACATTAAGCATTAGTCGATAAGTTTACATTATACATTACCAACCATAGCTATACTCCACATAGGATAAGCTGATACACTGTATTACCGACCTTCGCCAAAACGTACCATAGGCATCCACGAGGATGCGCTAGCACCGAACCCCCACCCTCCGCGACTACAGCGCGACCTCCCGCCCTCGGCAGCGGGAGTTCAGTTCTCGTCCAGTCGTCTCCGCGTCTACACGTATTCGACTCCGCGTACTCACGGCATACAAACGTGCCACTTCTAACTCTTCAATATTATTCTTCTAATCTATTATTGTTAACTTCAAGTTCTACGTTAAGTCTTTTACTCTTAATTATTAGTTAGTGCATAGTGTGTAGTTTATGTATTTTAGTGTTAAGTGCTATATTGAATAAACATATTGTTAAACTGGAATCTGTCTGGTCCATTGTCGCCAACACCGTATCTATCCACTTTCGCTCTGCATCTTCAAGCCTGCGAAAGCTAAGGATTATCGACACTTGAGCAGGAGCAACAGGTTCCCAGGTCAGTCGTGGACGGTACGAGCCACGAGCACTAAAAGTAAGTATTTATATTTTTATTTTTGAACGTCACGCTGCTGAGACGTGACAGTGGAGTGCTGAAAACACCAGAAAACGTGTTTTTCGCATTCAAAGGCACGAAAACAGCGATTTCGGTGATTCTGCACACTTGTAACAGCAGAATCATGAAGATTATCACTGAAAATGCATATCTCAGCTGGAAACAACAACGATACCGAAGATATCGTAGTTTCCGCATATCAAACGCACTGTGGAGTGCTGAAAACACCAGAAAACGTGTTTTTCGCATTCAAAAGCACGAAAACAGCGATTTCGGTGATTCTGCACACTTGTAACAGCAGAATCATGAAGATTATCACTGAAAATGCATATCTCAGCTGGAAACAACAACGATACCGAAGATATCGTAGTTTCCGCATATCAAACGCACTGTGGAGTGCTGAAAACACCAGAAAACGTGTTTTTCGCATTGAATAGCGCGAAAACAGCGATTTCGGTGATTCTGCACACTTGTAACAGCAGAATCATGAAGATTATCACTGATAATGCATATCTCAGCTGGAAGCAACAACGATACCGAAGTTATCGTAGTTTCCGCATATCAAACGCACTGTGGAGTGCTGAAAACACCAGAAAACGTGTTTTTCGCATTCAAAAGCACGAAAACAGCGATTTCGGTGATTCTGCACACTTGTAACAGCAGAATCATGAAGATTATCACTGAAAATGCATATCTCAGCTGGAAACAACAACGATACCGAAGATATCGTAGTTTCCGCATATCAAACGCACTGTGGAGTGCTGAAAACACCAGAAAACGTGTTTTTCGCATTCAAAAGCACGAAAACAGCGATTTCGGTGATTCTGCACACTTGTAACAGCAGAATCATGAAGATTATCACTGAAAATGCATATCTCAGCTGGAAACAACAACGATACCGAAGATATCGTAGTTTCCGCATATCAAACGCACTGTGGAGTGCTGAAAACACCAGAAAACGTGTTTTTCGCATTCAAAAGCACGAAAACAGCGATTTCGGTGATTCTGCACACTTGTAACAGCAGAATCGTGAAGATTATCACTGAAAGTGCATATCTCAGCTGGAAACAACAACGATACCGAAGATATGGCAGATTCCGCATATCAAACGCACTGTGGAGTGCTGAAAACACCAGAAAACGTGTTTTTCGCATTCAATAGCACGAAAACAGCGATTTCGGTGATTCTGCACACTTGTAACAGCAGAATCATGAAGATTATCACTGAAAATGCATGTCTCAGCTGGAAACAACAACGATACCGAAGATATCGTAGTTTCCGCATATCAAACGCACTGTGGAGTGCTGAAAACACCAGAAAACGTGTTTTTCGCATTCAAAAGCAAGAAAACAGCGATTTCGGTGATTCTGCACACTTGTAACAGCAGAATCGTGAAGATTATCACTGAAAATGCATGTCTCAGCTGGAAACAACAACGATACCGAAGATATCGTAGTTTCCGCATATCAAACGCACTGTGGAGTGCTGAAAACACCAGAAAACGTGTTTTTCGCATTCAAAAGCAAGAAAACAGCGATTTCGGTGATTCTGCACACTTGTAACAGCAGAATCATGAAGATTATCACTGATAATGCATATCTCAGCTGGAAACAACAACGATACCGAAGGTATGGCAGTTTCCGCATATCAAACGCACTGTGGAGTGCTGAAAACACTAGAAAACGTGTTTTTCGCATTCAATAGCACGAAAACAGGGATTTCGGTGATTCTGCACACTTGTAACAGCAGAATCGTGAAGATTATCACTGAAAGTGCATATCTCAGCTGGAAACAACAACGATACCGAAGATATGGCAGATTCCGCATATCAAACGCACTGTGGAGTGCTGAAAACACCAGAAAACGTGTTTTTCGCATTCAATAGCACGAAAACAGCGATTTCGGTGATTCTGCACACTTGTAACAGCAGAATCATGAAGATTATCACTGAAAGTGCATATCTCAGCTGGAAACAACAACGATACCGAAGATATCGTAGTTTCCGCATATCAAACGCACTGTGGAGTGCAGAAAACACCAGAAAACGTGTTTTTCGCATTCAAAAGCACGAAAACAGCGATTTCGGTGATTCTGCACACTTGTAACAGCAGAATCGTGAAGATTATCACTGAAAGTGCATGTCTCAGCTGGAAACAACAACGATACCGAAGATATCGCAGTTTCCGCATATCAAACGCACTGTGGAGTGCTGAACACACCAGAAAACGTGTTTTTCGCATTCAAAAGCACGAAAACAGCGATTTCGGTGATTCTGCACACTTGTAACAGCAGAGTCGTGAAGATTATCACTGAAAGTGCATATCTCAGCTGGAAACAACAACGATACCGAAGATATCGTAGTTTCCGCATATCAAACGCACTGTGGAGTGCTGAACACACCAGAAAACGTGTTTTTCGCATTCAAAAGCACGAAAACAGCGATTTCGGTGATTCTGCACACTTGTAACAGCAGAATCGTGAAGATTATCACTGAAAGTGCATATCTCAGCTGGAAACAACAACGATACCGAAGATATCGCAGTTTCCGCATATCAAACGCACTGTGGAGTGCTGAAAACACCAGAAAATGTGTTTTTCGCATTCAATAGCACGAAAACAGCGATTTCGGTGATTCTGCACACTTGTAACAGCAGAACTGTGAAGATTAACACTGAAAGTGCATATCTCAGCAGGAAACACCAACGATACCGAAGATATCGTAGTTTCCGCATATCAAACGCACTGTGGAGTGCTGAAAACACCAGAAAACGTGTTTTTCGCATTCAAAAGCACGAAAACAGCGATTTCGGTGATTCTGCACACTTGTAACAGCAGAATCGTGAAGATTATCACTGAAAGTGCATATCTCTGCTGGAAACAACAATGATACCGAAGATATCGTAGTTTCCGCATATCAAACGCACTGTGGAGTGCTGAAAACACCAAAAAACGTGTTTTCGCATTCAAAAGCACGAAAACAGCGATTTCGGTGATTCTGCACACTTGTAACAGCAGAATTGTGAAGATTAACACTGAAAGTGCATATCTCAGCAGGAAACAACAACGATACCGAAGATATCGTAGTTTCCGCATATCAAACGCACTGTGGAGTGCTGAAAACACCAGAAAACGTGTTTTTCGCATTCAATAGCACGAAAACAGCGATTTCGGTGATTCTGCACACTTGTAACAGCAGAATCATGAAGATTATCACTGAAAATGCATGTCTCAGCTGGAAACAACAACGATACCGAAGATATCGTAGTTTCCGCATATCAAACGCACTGTGGAGTGCTGAAAACACCAGAAAACGTGTTTTTCGCATTCAAAAGCACGAAAACAGCGACTTCGGTGATTCTGCACACTTGTAACAGCAGAATCGTGAAGATTATCACTGAAAGTGCATATCTCAGCTGGAAACAACAACGATACCGAAGATATGGCAGTTTCCGCATATCAAACGCACTGTGGAGTGCTGAAAACACCAGAAATCGTGTTTTTCGCATTCAATAGCACGAAAACAGCGATTTCGGAGATTCTGCACACTTGTCACAGCAGAATCGTGAAGATTATCAGTGAAAATGCATATCTCAGCTGGAAACAACAACGATACCGAAGATATCGTAGTTTCCGCATATCAAACGCACTGTGGAGTGCTGAAAACACCAGAAAACGTGTTTTTCGCATTCAAAAGCACGAAAACAGCGATTTCGGTGATTCTGCACACTTGTAACAGCAGAATCGTGAAGATTATCACTGAAAGTGCATATCTCAGCTGGAAACCACAATGATACCGAAGATATCGTAGTTTCCGCATATCAAACGCACTGTGGAGTGCTGAAAACACCAAAAAACGTGTTTTCGCATACAAAAGCACGAAAACAGCGATTTCGGTGATTCTGCACACTTGTAACAGCAGAATTGTGAAGATTAACACTGAAAGTGCATATCTCAGCAGGAAACGACAACGATACCGAAGATATCGTAGTTTCCGCATATCAAACGCACTGTGGAGTGCTGAAAACACCAGAAAACGTGTTTTTCGCATTCAATAGCACGAAAACAGCGATTTCGGTGATTCTGCACACTAGTAACAGCAGAATCATGAAGATTATCACTGAAAATGCATGTCTCAGCTGGAAACAACAACGATACCGAAGATATCGTAGTTTCCGCATATCAAACGCACTGTGGAATGCTGAAAACACCAGAAAACGTGTTTTTCGCATTCAAAAGCACGAAAACAGCGATTTCGGTGATTCTGCACACTTGTAACAGCAGAATCATGAAGATTATCACTGAAAATGCATGTCTCAGCTGGAAACAACAACGATACCGAAGATATCGTAGTTTCCGCATATCAAACGCACTGTGGAGTGCTGAAAACACCAGAAAACGTGTTTTTCGCATTCAAAAGCACGAAAACAGCGACTTCGGTGATTCTGCACACTTGTAACAGCAGAATCGTGAAGATTATCACTGAAAGTGCATATCTCAGCTGGAAACAACAACGATACCGAAGATATGGCAGTTTCCGCATATCAAACGCACTGTGGAGTGCTGAAAACACCAGAAAACGTGTTTTTCGCATTCAATAGCACGAAAACAGCGATTTCGGTGATTCTGCACACTTGTAACAGCAGAATCATGAAGATTATCACTGAAAATGAATGTCTCAGCTGGAAACAACAACGATACCGAAGATATCGTAGTTTCCGCATATCAAACGCACTGTGGAGTGCTGAAAACACCAGAAAACGTGTTTTTCGCATTCAAAAGCACGAAAACAGCGATTTCGGTGATTCTGCACACTTGTAACAGCAGAATCGTGAAGATTATCACTGAAAGTGCATATCTCAGCTGGAAACAACAATGATACCGAAGATATCGTAGTTTCCGCATATCAAACGCACTGTGGAGTGCTGAAAACACCAAAAAACGTGTTTTCGCATTCAAAAGCACGAAAACAGCGATTTCGGTGATTCTGCACACTTGTAACAGCAGAATTGTGAAGATTAACACTGAAAGTGCATATCTCAGCAGGAAACAACAACGATACCGAAGATATCGTAGTTTCCGCATATCAAACGCACTGTGGAGTGCTGAAAACACCAGAAAACGTGTTTTTCGCATTCAATAGCACGAAAACAGCGATTTCGGTGATTCTGCACACTTGTAACAGCAGAACTGTGAAGATTAACACTGAAAGTGCATATCTCAGCAGGAAACAACAACGATACCGAAGATATCGTAGTTTCCGCATATCAAACGCACTGTGGAGTGCTGAAAACACCAGAAAACGTGTTTTTCGCATTCAATAGCACGAAAACAGCGATTTCGGTGATTCTGCACACTTGTAACAGCAGAATCATGAAGATTATCACTGAAAATGCATGTCTCAGCTGGAAACAACAACGATACCGAAGATATCGTAGTTTCCGCATATCAAACGCACTGTGGAATGCTGAAAACACCAGAAAACGTGTTTTTCGCATTCAAAAGCACGAAAACAGCGATTTCGGTGATTCTGCACACTTGTAACAGCAGAATCGTGAAGATTATCACTGAAAGTGCATATCTCTGCTGGAAACAACAATGATACCGAAGATATCGTAGTTTCCGCATATCAAACGCACTGTGGAGTGCTGAAAACACCAAAAAACGTGTTTTCGCATTCAAAAGCACGAAAACAGCGATTTCGGTGATTCTGCACACTTGTAACAGCAGAATTGTGAAGATTAACACTGAAAGTGCATATCTCAGCAGGAAACAACAACGATACCGAAGATATCGTAGTTTCCGCATATCAAACGCACTGTGGAGTGTTGAAAACACCAGAAAACGTGTTTTTCGCATTCAATAGCACGAAAACAGCGATTTCGGTGATTCTGCACACTTGTAACAGCAGAATCATGAAGATTATCAGTGAAAATGCATGTCTCAGCTGGAAACAACAACGATACCGAAGATATCGTAGTTTCCGCATATCAAACGCACTGTGGAGTGCTGAAAACACCAGAAAACGTGTTTTTCGCATTCAAAAGCACGAAAACAGCGATTTCGGTGATTCTGCACACTTGTAACAGCAGAATCGTGAAGATTATCACTGAAAGTGCATATCTCAGCTGGAAACCACAATGATACCGAAGATATCGTAGTTTCCGCATATCAAACGCACTGTGGAGTGCTGAAAACACCAAAAAACGTGTTTTCGCATTCAAAAGCACGAAAACAGCGATTTCGGTGATTCTGCACACTTGTAACAGCAGAATTGTGAAGATTAACACTGAAAGTGCATATCTCAGCAGGAAACGACAACGATACCGAAGATATCGTAGTTTCCGCATATCAAACGCACTGTGGAGTGCTGAAAACACCAGAAAACGTGTTTTTCGCATTCAATAGCACGAAAACAGCGATTTCGGTGATTCTGCACACTTGTAACAGCAGAATCATGAAGATTATCACTGAAAATGCATGTCTCAGCTGGAAACAACAACGATACCGAAGATATCGTAGTTTCCGCATATCAAACGCACTGTGGAATGCTGAAAACACCAGAAAACGTGTTTTTCGCATTCAAAAGCACGAAAACAGCGATTTCGGTGATTCTGCACACTTGTAACAGCAGAATCGTGAAGATTATCACTGAAAGTGCATATCTCAGCTGGAAACAACAACGATACCGAAGATATGGCAGTTTCCGCATATCAAACGCACTGTGGAGTGCTGAAAACACCAGAAAACGTGTTTTTCGCATTCAATAGCACGAAAACAGCGATTTCGGTGATTCTGCACACTTGTAACAGCAGAATCATGAAGATTATCACTGAAAATGCATGTCTCAGCTGGAAACAACAACGATACCGAAGATATCGTAGTTTCCGCATATCAAACGCACTGTGGAGTGCTGAAAACACCAGAAAACGTGTTTTTCGCATTCAAAAGCACGAAAACAGCGATTTCGGTGATTCTGCACACTTGTAACAGCAGAATCGTGAAGATTATCACTGAAAGTGCATATCTCAGCTGGAAACAAAAATGATACCGAAGATATCGTAGTTTCCGCATATCAAACGCACTGTGGAGTGCTGAAAACACCAAAAAACGTGTTTTCGCATTCAAAAGCACGAAAACAGCGATTTCGGTGATTCTGCACACTTGTAACAGCAGAATTGTGAAGATTAACACTGAAAGTGCATATCTCAGCAGGAAACAACAACGATACCGAAGATATCGTAGTTTCCGCATATCAAACGCACTGTGGAGTGCTGAAAACACCAGAAAACGTGTTTTTCGCATTCAATAGCACGAAAACAGCTATTTCGGTGATTCTGCACACTTGTAACAGCAGAACTGTGAAGATTAACACTGAAAGTGCATATCTCAGCAGGAAACAACAACGATACCGAAGATATCGTAGTTTCCGCATATCAAACGCACTGTGGAGTGCTGAAAACACGAGAAAACGTGTTTTTCGCATTCAAAAGCAAGAAAACAGCGATTTCGGTGATTCTGCACACTTGTAACAGCAGAATCGTGAAGATTATCACTGAAAATGCATATCTCAGCTGGAAACAACAAAGAATACCGAAGATATCGTAGTTTCCGCATATCAAACGCACTGTGGAGTGCTGAAAACACCAGAAAACGTGTTTTTCGCATTCAAAAGCACGAAAACAGCGATTTCGGTGATTCTGCACACTTGTAACAGCAGAACTGTGAAGACTAACACTGAAAGTGCATATCTCAGCAGGAAACAACAACGATACCGAAGATATCGTAGTTTCCGCATATCAAACGCACTGTGGAGTGCTGAAAACACCAGAAAACGTGTTTTTCGCATTCAAAAGCACGAAAATAGCGATTTCGGTGATTCTGCACACTTGTAACAGCAGAATCGTGAAGATTATCACTGAAAGTGCATATCTCTGCTGGAAACAACAACGATACCGAAGATATCGCAGTTTCCGCATATCAAACGCACTGTGGAGTGTTGAAAACATCAGAAAACGTGTTTTTCGCATTCAAAAGCACGAAAACAGCGATTTCGGTGATTCTGCACACTTGTAACAGCAGAATCATGAAGATTATCACTGATAATGCATATCTCTGCTGGAAACAACAACGATACCGAAGATATCGCAGTTTCCGCATATCAAACGCACTGTGGAGTGCTGAAAACACCAGAAAATGTGTTTTTCGCATTCAAAAGCACGAAAACAGCGAGTTCGGTGATTCACCACACTTGTAACTGCAGAATCGTGAAGATTATCACTGAAAGTGCATATCTCAGCTGGAAACAACAACGATACCGAAGATATCGTAGTTTCCGCATATCAAACGCACTGTGGAGTGCTGAAAACACCAGAAAACGTGTTTTTCGCATTCAAAAGCACGAAAACAGCGACTTCGGTGATTCGTCACACTTGTAACAGCAGAATCGTGAAGATTATCACTGAAAATGCATGTCTCAGCTGGAAACAACAACGATACCGAAGATATCGTAGTTTCCGCATATCAAACGCACTGTGGAGTGCTGAAAACACCAAAAAACGTGTTTTCGCATTCAAAAGTACGAAAACAGCGATTTCGGTGATTCTGCACACTTGTAACAGCAGAATTGTGAAGATTAACACTGAAAGTGCATATCTCAGCAGGAAACGACAACGATACCGAAGATATCGTAGTTTCCGCATATCAAACGCACTGTGGAGTGCTGAAAACACCAGAAAACGTGGTTTTCGCATTCAATAGCACGAAAACAGCGATTTCGGTGATTCTGCACGCTTGTAACAGCAGAATCGTGAAGATTATCACTGAAAATGCATATCTCAGCTGGAAACAACAACGATACCGAAGATATCGTAGTTTCCGCATATCAAACGCACTGTGGAGTGCAGAAAACACCAGAAAACGTGTTTTTCGCATTCAAAAGCACGAAAACAGCGATTTCGGTGATTCTGCACACTTGTAACAGCAGAATCGTGAAGATTATCACTGAAAGTGCATGTCTCAGCTGGAAACAACAACGATACCGAAGACATCGTAGTTTCCGCATATCAAACGCACTGTGGAGTGCTGAAAACACCAGAAAACGTGTTTTTCGCATTCAAAAGCACGAAAACAGCGACTTCGGTGATTCTGCACACTTGTAACAGCAGAATCGTGAAGATTATCACTGAAAGTGCATATCTCAGCTGGAAACCACAACGATACCGAAGATATCGTAGTTTCCGCATATCAAACGCACTGTGGAGTGCTGAAAACACCAGAAAACGTGTTTTTCGCATTCAAAAGCACGAAAACAGCGATTTCGGTGATTCTGCACACTTGTAACAGCAGAATCGTGAAGATTATCACTGAAAATGTATATCTCAGCTGGAAACAACAACGATACCGAAGATATCGTAGTTTCCGCATATCAAACGCACTGTGGAGTGCTGAAAACACCAGAAAACGTGTTTTTCGCATTCAAAAGCACGAAAACAGCGATTTCGGTGATTCTGCACACTTGTAACAGCAGAATCATGAAGATTATCACTGAAAATGCATATCTCAGCTGGAAACAACAACGATACCGAAGATATCGTAGTTTCCGCATATCAAACGCACTGTGGAGTGCTGAAAACACCAGAAAACGTGTTTTTCGCATTCAAAAGCACGAAAACAGCGCTTTCGGTGATTCTGCACACTTGTAACAGCAGAATCGTGAAGATTATCACTGAAAGTGCATATCTCAGCTGGAAACAACAACGATACCGAAGATATCGCAGTTTCCGCATATCAAACGCACTGTGGAGTGTTGAAAACACCAGAAAACGTGTTTTTCGCATTGAATAGCGCGAAAACAGCGATTTCGGTGATTCTGCACACTTGTAACAGCAGAATCATGAAGATTATCACTGATAATGCATATCTCAGCTGGAAACAACAACGATACCGAAGGTATGGCAGTTTCCGCATATCAAACGCACTGTGGAGTGCTGAAAACACCAGAAAACGTGTTTTTCGCATTCAATAGCACGAAAACAGCGATTTCGGTGATTCTGCACACTTGTAACAGCAGAATCATGAAGATTATCACTGAAAATGCATGTCTCAGCTGGAAACAACAACGATACCGAAGATATCGTAGTTTCCGCATATCAAACGCACTGTGGAGTGCTGAAAACACCAAAAAACGTGTTTTCGCATTCAAAAGCACGAAAACAGCGATTTCGGTGATTCTGCACACTTGTAACAGCAGAATCGTGAAGATTATCACTGAAAGTGCATATCTCAGCTGGAAACAACAATGATACCGAAGATATCGTAGTTTCCGCATATCAAACGCACTGTGGAGTGCTGAAAGCACCAAAAAAAGGTGTTTTCGCATTCAAAAGCACGAAAACAGCGATTTCGGTGATTCTGCACACTTGTAACAGCAGAATTGTGAAGATTAACACTGAAAGTGCATATCTCAGCAGGAAACGACAACGATACCGAAGATATCGTAGTTTCCGCATATCAAACGCACTGTGGAGTGCTGAAAACACCAGAAAACGTGTTTTTCGCATTCAATAGCACGAAAACAGCGATTTCGGTGATTCTGCACACTTGTAACAGCAGAATCATGAAGATTATCACTGAAAATGCATGTCTCAGCTGGAAACAACAACGATACCGAAGATATCGTAGTTTCCGCATATCAAACGCACTGTGGAATGCTGAAAACACCAGAAAACGTGTTTTTCGCATTCAAAAGCACGAAAACAGCGATTTCGGTGATTCTGCACACTTGTAACAGCAGAATCATGAAGATTATCACTGAAAGTGCATATCTCTGCTGGAAACGACAACGATACCGAAGATATCGTAGTTTCCGCATATCAAACGCACTGTGGAGTGCTGAAAACACCAGAAAACGTGTTTTTCGCATTCAATAGCACGAAAACAGCGATTTCGGTGATTCTGCACGCTTGTAACAGCAGAATCGTGAAGATTATCACTGAAAATGCATGTCTCAGCTGGAAACAACAACGATACCGAAGATATCGTAGTTTCCGCACATCAAACGCACTGTGGAGTGCTGAAAACACCAGAAAACGTGTTTTTCGCATTCAAAAGTACGAAAACAGCGATTTCGGTGATTCTGCACACTTGTAACAGCAGAATCGTGAAGATTATCACTGATAATGCATATCTCAGCTGGAAACAACAACGATACCGAAGATATCGTAGTTTCCGCATATCAAACGCACTGTGGAGTGCTGAAAACACCAGAAAACGTGTTTTTCGCATTCAAAAGCACGAAAACAGCGATTTCGGTGATTCTGCACACTTGTAACAGCAGAATCATGAAGATTATCACTGAAAATGCATATCTCAGCTGGAAACAACAACGATACCGAAATTATCGTAGTTTCCGCATATCAAACGCACTGTGGAGTGCTGAAAACACCAGAAAACGTGTTTTTCGCATTCAAAAGCACGAAAACAGCGATTTCGGTGATTCTGCACACTTGTAACAGCAGAATCGTGAAGATTATCACTGAAAGTGCATATCTCAGCTGGAAACAACAACGATACCGAAGATATCGCAGTTTCCGCATATCAAACGCACTGTGGAGTGCTGAAAACACCAGAAAACGTGTTTTTCATATTTACAAGCACGAAAACAGCGACTTCGGTGATTCTGCACACTTGTAACAGCAGAATCGTGAAGATTATCACTGAAAGTGCATATCTCAGTTGGAAACAACAACGATACCGAAGATATGGCAGTTTCCGCATATCAATCGCACTGTGGAGTGCTGAAAACACCAGAAAATGTGTTTTTCGCATTCAAAAGCACGAAAACAGCGAGTTCGGTGATTCTCCACACTTGTAACTGCAGAATCGTGAAGATTATCACTGAAAGTGCATATCTCAGCTGGAAACAACAAGGATACCGAAGATATCGTAGTTTCCGCATATCAAACGCACTGTGGAGTGCTGAAAACACCAGAAAACGTGTTTTTCGCATTCAAAAGCACGAAAACAGCGACTTCGGTGATTCTGCACACTTGTAACAGCAGAATCGTGAAGATTATCACTGAAAATGCATGTCTCAGCTGGAAACAACAACGATACCGAAGATATCGTAGTTTCCGCATATCAAACGCACTGTGGAGTGCTGAAAACACCAAAAAACGTGTTTTTTCATTCAAAAGCACGAAAACAGCGATTTCGGTGATTCTGCACACTTGTAACAGCAGAACTGTGAAGATTAACACTGAAAGTGCATATCTCAGCAGGAAACAACAACGATACCGAAGATATCGTAGTTTCCGCATATCAAACGCACTGTGGACTGCTGAAAACACCAGAAAACGTGTTTTTCGCATTCAAAAGCACGAAAACAGCGATTTCGGTGATTCTGCACACTTGTAACAGCAGAATCGTGAAGATTATCACTGAAAGTGCATGTCTCAGCTGGAAACAACAACGATACCGAAGACATCGTAGTTTCCGCATATCAAACGCACTGTGGAGTGCTGAAAACACCAGAAAACGTGTTTTTCGCATTCAAAAGCACGAAAACAGCGACTTCGGTGATTCTGCACACTTGTAACAGCAGAATCGTGAAGATTATCACTGAAAGTGCATATCTCAGCTGGAAACAACAACGATACCGAAGATATCGTAGTTTCCGCATATCAAACGCACTGTGGAGTGCTGAAAACACCAGAAAACGTGTTTTTCGCATTCAAAAGCACGAAAACAGCGATTTCGGTGATTCTGCACACTTGTAACAGCAGAATCGTGAAGATTATCACTGAAAGTGCATATCTCAGCTGGAAACAACAACGATACCGAAGATATCGCAGTTTCCGCATATCAAACGCACTGTGGAGTGTTGAAAACACCAGAAAACGTGTTTTTCGCATTGAATAGCGCGAAAACAGCGATTTCGGTGATTCTGCACACTTGTAACGGCAGAATCATGAAGATTATCACTGATAATGCATATCTCAGCTGGAAACAACAACGATACCGAAGGTATGGCAGTTTCCGCATATCAAACGCACTGTGGAGTGCTGAAAACACCAGAAAACGTGTTTTTCGCATTCAATAGCACGAAAACAGCGATTTCAGTGATTTTGCACACTTGTAACAGCAGAATCATGAAGATTATCACTGAAAATGCATGTCTCAGCTGGAAACAACAACGATACCGAAGATATCGTAGTTTCCGCATATCAAACGCACTGTGGAGTGCTGAAAACACCAGAAAACGTGTTTTTCGCATTCAAAAGTACGAAAACAGCGATTTCGGTGATTCTGCACACTTGTAACGGCAGAATCGTGAAGATTATCACTGAAAGTGCATATCTCAGCTGGAAACAACAATGATACCGAAGATATCGTAGTTTCCGCATATCAAACGCACTGTGGAGTGCTGAAAACACCAAAAAACGTGTTTTCGCATTCAAAAGCACGAAAACAGCGATTTCGGTGATTCTGCACACTTGTAACAGCAGAATCATGAAGATTATCACTGAAAATGCATGTCTCAGCTGGAAACAACAACGATACCGAAGATATCGTAGTTTCCGCATATCAAACGCACTGTGGAGTGCTGAAAACACCAGAAAACGTGTTTTTCGCATTCAAAAGTACGAAAACAGCGATTTCGGTGATTCTGCACACTTGTAACGGCAGAATCGTGAAGATTATCACTGAAAGTGCATATCTCAGATGGAAACAACAATGATACCGAAGATATCGTAGTTTCCGCATATCAAACGCACTGTGGAGTGCTGAAAACACCAAAAAACGTGTTTTCGCATTCAAAAGCACGAAAACAGCGATTTCGGTGATTCTGCACACTTGTAACAGCAGAATTGTGAAGATTAACACTGAAAGTGCATATCTCAGCTGGAAACAACAACGATACCGAAGATATCGTAGTTTCCGCATATCAAACGCACTGTGGAGTGCTGAAAACACCAGAAAACGTGTTTTTCGCATTCAAAAGCACGAAAACAGCGATTTCGGTGATTCTGCACACTTGTAACAGCAGAATCGTGAAGATTATCACTGAAAATGTATATCTCAGCTGGAAACAACAACGATACCGAAGATATCGTAGTTTCCGCATATCAAACGCACTGTGGAGTGCTGAAAACACCAGAAAACGTGTTTTTCATATTTACAAGCACGAAAACAGCGACTTCGGTGATTCTGCACACTTGTAACAGCAGAATCGTGAAGATTATCACTGAAAGTGCATATCTCAGTTGGAAACAACAACGATACCGAAGATATGGCAGTTTCCGCATATCAATCGCACTGTGGAGTGCTGAAAACACCAGAAAATGTGTTTTTCGCATTCAAAAGCACGAAAACAGCGAGTTCGGTGATTCTCCACACTTGTAACTGCAGAATCGTGAAGATTATCACTGAAAGTGCATATCTCAGCTGGAAACAACAAGGATACCGAAGATATCGTAGTTTCCGCATATCAAACGCACTGTGGAGTGCTGAAAACACCAGAAAACGTGTTTTTCGCATTCAAAAGCACGAAAACAGCGACTTCGGTGATTCTGCACACTTGTAACGGCAGAATCGTGAAGATTATCACTGAAAGTGCATATCTCAGCTGGAAACAACAATGATACCGAAGATATCGTAGTTTCCGCATATCAAACGCACTGTGGAGTGCTGAAAACACCAAAAAACGTGTTTTCGCATTCAAAAGCACGAAAACAGCGATTTCGGTGATTCTGCACACTTGTAACAGCAGAATTGTGAAGATTAACACTGAAAGTGCATATCTCAGCTGGAAACAACAACGATACCGAAGATATCGTAGTTTCCGCATATCAAACGCACTGTGGAGTGCTGAAAACACCAGAAAACGTGTTTTTCGCATTCAAAAGCACGAAAACAGCGATTTCGGTGATTCTGCACACTTGTAACAGCAGAATCGTGAAGATTATCACTGAAAATGTATATCTCAGCTGGAAACAACAACGATACCGAAGATATCGTAGTTTCCGCATATCAAACGCACTGTGGAGTGCTGAAAACACCAGAAAACGTGTTTTTCGCATTCAAAAGCACGAAAACAGCGATTTCGGTGATTCTGCACACTTGTAACAGCAGAGTCATGAAGATTATCACTGAAAATGCATATCTCAGCTGGAAACAACAACGATACCGAAGATATCGTAGTTTCCGCATATCAAACGCACTGTGGAGTGCTGAAAACACCAGAAAACGTGTTTTTCGCATTCAAAAGCACGAAAACAGCGACTTCGGTGATTCTGCACACTTGTAACAGCAGAATCGTGAAGATTATCACTGAAAGTGCATATCTCAGCTGGAAACAACAACGATACCGAAGATATCGTAGTTTCCGCATATCAAACGCACTGTGGAGTGCTGAAAACACCAGAAAACGTGTTTTTCGCATTCAAAAGTACGAAAACAGCGATTTCGGTGATTCTGCACACTTGTAACAGCAGAATCGTGAAGATTATCACTGAAAGCGCATATCTCAGCTGGAAACAACAACGATACCGAAGATATCGCAGTTTCCGCATATCAAACGCACTGTGGAGTGTTGAAAACACCAGAAAACGTGTTTTTCGCATTGAATAGCGCGAAAACAGCGATTTCGGTGATTCTGCACACTTGTAACAGCAGAATCGTGAAGATTATCACTGAAAGTGCATGTCTCAGCTGGAAACAACAACGATACCGAAGACATCGTAGTTTCCGCATATCAAACGCACTGTGGAGTGCTGAAAACACCAGAAAACGTGTTTTTCGCATTCAAAAGCACGAAAACAGCGACTTCGGTGATTCTGCACACTTGTAACAGCAGAATCGTGAAGATTATCACTGAAAGTGCATATCTCAGCTGGAAACAACAACGATACCGAAGATATCGTAGTTTCCGCATATCAAACGCACTGTGGAGTGCTGAAAACACCAGAAAACGTGTTTTTCGCATTCAAAAGCACGAAAACAGCGATTTCGGTGATTCTGCACACTTGTAACAGCAGAATCGTGAAGATTATCACTGAAAATGTATATCTCAGCTGGAAACAACAACGATACCGAAGATATCGTAGTTTCCGCATATCAAACGCTCTGTGGAGTGCTGAAAACACCAGAAAACGTGTTTTTCGCATTCAAAAGCACGAAAACAGCGATTTCGGTGATTCTGCACACTTGTAACAGCAGAATCATGAAGATTATCACTGAAGATGCATATCTCAGCTGGAAACAACAACGATACCGAAGATATCGTAGTTTCCGCATATCAAACGCACTGTGGAGTGCTGAAAACACCAGAAAACGTGTTTTTCGCATTCAAAAGCACGAAAACAGCGATTTCGGTGATTCTGCACACTTGTAACAGCAGAATCGTGAAGATTATCACTGAAAGTGCATATCTCAGCTGGAAACAACAACGATACCGAAGATATCGCAGTTTCCGCATATCAAACGCACTGTGGAGTGTTGAAAACACCAGAAAACGTGTTTTTCGCATTGAATAGCGCGAAAACAGCGATTTCGGTGATTCTGCACACTTGTAACAGCAGAATCATGAAGATTATCACTGATAATGCATATCTCAGCTGGAAACAACAACGATACCGAAGGTATGGCAGTTTCCGCATATCAAACGCACTGTGGAGTGCTGAAAACACCAGAAAACGTGTTTTTCGCATTCAATAGCACGAAAACAGCGATTTCGGTGATTCTGCACACTTGTAACAGCAGAATCATGAAGATTATCACTGAAAATGCATGTCTCAGCTGGAAACAACAACGATACCGAAGATATCGTAGTTTCCGCATATCAAACGCACTGTGGAGTGCTGAAAACACGAGAAAACGTGTTTTTCGCATTCAAAAGCAAGAAAACAGCGATTTCGGTGATTCTGCACACTTGTAACAGCAGAACTGTGAAGATTAACACTGAAAGTGCATATCTCAGCAGGAAACAACAACGATACCGAAGATATCGTAGTTTCCGCATATCAAACGCACTGTGGAGTGCTGAAAACACCAGAAAACGTGTTTTTCGCATTCAAAAGCACGAAAACAGCGATTTCGGTGATTCTGCACACTTGTAACAGCAGAATCATGAAGATTATCAGTGAAAATGCATGTCTCAGCTGGAAACAACAACGATACCGAAGATATCGTTGTTTCCGCATATCAAACGCACTGTGGAGTGCTGAAAACACCAGAAAACGTGTTTTTCGCATTCAAAAGCACGAAAACAGCGATTTCGGTGATTCTGCACACTTGTAACAGCAGAATCGTGAAGATTATCACTGAAAGTGCATGTCTCAGCTGGAAACAACAACGATACCGAAGACATCGTAGTTTCCGCATATCAAACGCACTGTGGAGTGCTGAAAACACCAGAAAACGTGTTTTTCGCATTCAAAAGCACGAAAACAGCGACTTCGGTGATTCTGCACACTTGTAACAGCAGAATCGTGAAGATTATCACTGAAAGTGCATATCTCAGCTGGAAACAACAACGATACCGAAGATATCGTAGTTTCCGCATATCAAACGCACTGTGGAGTGCTGAAAACACCAGAAAACGTGTTTTTCGCATTCAAAAGCACGAAAACAGCGATTTCGGTGATTCTGCACACTTGTAACAGCAGAATCGTGAAGATTATCACTGAAAATGTATATCTCAGCTGGAAACAACAACGATACCGAAGATATCGTAGTTTCCGCATATCAAACGCACTGTGGAGTGCTGAAAACACCAGAAAACGTGTTTTTCGCATTCAAAAGCACGAAAACAGCGATTTCGGTGATTCTGCACACTTGTAACAGCAGAATCATGAAGATTATCACTGAAAATGCATATCTCAGCTGGAAACAACAACGATACCGAAGATATCGTAGTTTCCGCATATCAAACGCACTGTGGAGTGCTGAAAACACCAGAAAACGTGTTTTTCGCATTCAAAAGCACGAAAACAGCGATTTCGGTGATTCTGCACACTTGTAACAGCAGAATCGTGAAGATTATCACTGAAAATGTATATCTCAGCTGGAAACAACAACGATACCGAAGATATCGTAGTTTCCGCATATCAAACGCTCTGTGGAGTGCTGAAAACACCAGAAAACGTGTTTTTCGCATTCAAAAGCACGAAAACAGCGACTTCGGTGATTCTGCACACTTGTAACAGCAGAATCGTGAAGATTATCAGTGAAAATGCATGTCTCAGCTGGAAACAACAACGATACCGAAGATATCGCAGTTTCCGCATATCAAACGCACTGTGGAGTGTTGAAAACACCAGAAAACGTGTTTTTCGCATTGAATAGCGCGAAAACAGCGATTTCGGTGATTCTGCACACTTGTAACAGCAGAATCGTGAAGATTATCACTGAAAGTGCATGTCTCAGCTGGAAACAACAACGATACCGAAGACATCGTAGTTTCCGCATATCAAACGCACTGTGGAGTGCTGAAAACACCAGAAAACGTGTTTTTCGCATTCAAAAGCACGAAAACAGCGACTTCGGTGATTCTGCACACTTGTAACAGCAGAATCGTGAAGATTATCACTGAAAGTGCATATCTCAGCTGGAAACAACAACGATACCGAAGATATCGTAGTTTCCGCATATCAAACGCACTGTGGAGTGCTGAAAACACCAGAAAACGTGTTTTTCGCATTCAAAAGCACGAAAACAGCGATTTCGGTGATTCTGCACACTTGTAACTGCAGAATCATGAAGATTATCAGTGAAAATGCATGTCTCAGCTGAAAACAACAACGATACCGAAGATATCGTAGTTTCCGCATATCAAACGCACTGTGGAGTGCTGAAAACACCAGAAAACGTGTTTTTCGCATTCAAAAGCACGAAAACAGCGATTTCGGTGATTCTGCACACTTGTAACAGCAGAATCGTGAAGATTATCACTGAAAGTGCATGTCTCAGCTGGAAACAACAACGATACCGAAGACATCGTAGTTTCCGCATATCAAACGCACTGTGGAGTGCTGAAAACACCAGAAAACGTGTTTTTCGCATTCAAAAGCACGAAAACAGCGACTTCGGTGATTCTGCACACTTGTAACAGCAGAATCGTGAAGATTATCACTGAAAGTGCATATCTCAGCTGGAAACAACAACGATACCGAAGATATCGTAGTTTCCGCATATCAAACGCACTGTGGAGTGCTGAAAACACCAGAAAACGTGTTTTTCGCATTCAATAGCACGAAAACAGCGATTTCGGTGATTCTGCACACTTGTAACAGCAGAAACATGAAGATTATCACTGAAAATGCATGTCTCAGCTGGAAACAACAACGATACCGAAGATATCGTAGTTTCCGCATATCAAACGCACTGTGGAATGCTGAAAACACCAGAAAACGTGTTTTTCGCATTCAAAAGCACGAAAACAGCGATTTCGGTGATTCTGCACACTTGTAACAGCAGAATCATGAAGATTATCACTGAAAATGCATATCTCAGCTGGAAACAACAACGATACCGAAGATATCGTAGTTTCCGCATATCAAACGCACTGTGGAGTGCTGAAAACACCAGAAAACGTGTTTTTCGCATTCAAAAGCACGAAAACAGCGATTTCGGTGATTCTGCACACTTGTAACAGCAGAACTGTGAAGACTAACACTGAAAGTGCATATCTCAGCAGGAAACAGCAACGATACCGAAGATATCGTAGTTTCCGCATATCAAACGCACTGTGGAGTGCTGAAAACACCAGAAAACGTGTTTTTCGCATTCAAAAGCACGAAAATAGCGATTTCGGTGATTCTGCACACTTGTAACAGCAGAATCGTGAAGATTATCACTGAAAGTGCATATCTCTGCTGGAAACAACAACGATACCGAAGATATCGCAGTTTCCGCATATCAAACGCACTGTGGAGTGTTGAAAACATCAGAAAACGTGTTTTTCGCATTCAAAAGCACGAAAACAGCGATTTCGGTGATTCTGCACACTTGTAACAGCAGAATCATGAAGATTATCACTGATAATGCATATCTCAGCTGGAAACAACAACGATACCGAAGGTATGGCAGTTTCCGCATATCAAACGCACTGTGGAGTGCTGAAAACACCAGAAAACGTGTTTTTCATATTTACAAGCACGAAAACAGCGACTTCGGTGATTCTGCACACTTGTAACAGCAGAATCGTGAAGATTATCACTGAAAGTGCATATCTCAGTTGGAAACAACAACGATACCGAAGATATGGCAGTTTCCGCATATCAATCGCACTGTGGAGTGCTGAAAACACCAGAAAATGTGTTTTTCGCATTCAAAAGCACGAAAACAGCGAGTTCGGTGATTCTCCACACTTGTAACTGCAGAATCGTGAAGATTATCACTGAAAGTGCATATCTCAGCTGGAAACAACAAGGATACCGAAGATATCGTAGTTTCCGCATATCAAACGCACTGTGGAGTGCTGAAAACACCAGAAAACGTGTTTTTCGCATTCAAAAGCACGAAAACAGCGACTTCGGTGATTCTGCACACTTGTAACAGCAGAATCGTGAAGATTATCACTGAAAATGCATGTCTCAGCTGGAAACAACAACGATACCGAAGATATCGTAGTTTCCGCATATCAAACGCACTGTGGAGTGCTGAAAACACCAAAAAACGTGTTTTTTCATTCATAAGCACGAAAACAGCGATTTCGGTGATTCTGCACACTTGTAACAGCAGAACTGTGAAGATTAACACTGAAAGTGCATATCTCAGCAGGAAACAACAACGATACCGAAGATATCGTAGTTTCCGCATATCAAACGCACTGTGGAGTGCTGAAAACACCAGAAAACGTGTTTTTCGCATTCAAAAGCACGAAAACAGCGATTTCGGTGATTCTGCACACTTGTAACAGCAGAACTGTGAAGATTAACACTGAAAGTGCATATCTCAGCAGGAAACAACAACGATACCGAAGATATCGTAGTTTCCGCATATCAAACGCACTGTGGAGTGCTGAAAACACCAGAAAACGTGTTTTTCGCATTCAAAAGCACGAAAACAGCGATTTCGGTGATTCTGCACACTTGTAACAGCAGAATCATGAAGATTATCAGTGAAAATGCATGTCTCAGCTGGAAACAAGAACGATACCGAAGATATCGTAGTTTCCGCATATCAAACGCACTGTGGAGTGCTGAAAACACCAGAAAACGTGTTTTTCGCATTCAAAAGCACGAAAACAGCGATTTCGGTGATTCTGCACACTTGTAACAGCAGAATCGTGAAGATTATCACTGAAAGTGCATATCTCAGCTGGAAACAACAATGATACCGAAGATATCGTAGTTTCCGCATATCAAACGCACTGTGGAGTGCTGAAAACACCAAAAAACGTGTTTTCGCATTCAAAAGCACGAAAACAGCGATTTCGGTGATTCTGCACACTTGTAACAGCAGAATTGTGAAGATTAACACTGAAAGTGCATATCTCAGCAGGAAACGACAACGATACCGAAGATATCGTAGTTTCCGCATATCAAACGCACTGTGGAGTGCTGAAAACACCACAAAACGTGTTTTTCGCATTCAATAGCACGAAAACAGCGATTTCGGTGATTCTGCACGCTTGTAACAGCAGAATCGTGAAGATTATCACTGAAAATGCATATCTCAGCTGGAAACAACAACGATACCGAAGATATCGTAGTTTCCGCATATCAAACGCACTGTGGACTGCAGAAAACACCAGAAAACGTGTTTTTCGCATTCAAAAGCACGAAAACAGCGATTTCGGTGATTCTGCACACTTGTAACAGCAGAATCGTGAAGATTATCACTGAAAGTGCATGTCTCAGCTGGAAACAACAACGATACCGAAGACATCGTAGTTTCCGCATATCAGACGCACTGTGGAGTGCTGAAAACACCAGAAAACGTGTTTTTCGCATTCAAAAGCACGAAAACAGCGACTTCGGTGATTCTGCACACTTGTAACAGCAGAATCGTGAAGATTATCACTGAAAGTCCATATCTCAGCTGGAAACAACAACGATACCGAAGATATCGCAGTTTCCGCATATCAAACGCACTGTGGAGTGTTGAAAACACCAGAAAACGTGTTTTTCGCATTGAATAGCGCGAAAACAGCGATTTCGGTGATTCTGCACACTTGTAACAGCAGAATCATGAAGATTATCACTGATAATGCATATCTCAGCTGGAAACAACAACGATACCGAAGGTATGGCAGTTTCCGCATATCAAACGCACTGTGGAGTGCTGAAAACACCAGAAAACGTGTTTTTCGCATTCAATAGCACGAAAACAGCGATTTCGGTGATTCTGCACACTTGTAACAGCAGAATCATGAAGATTATCACTGAAAATGCATGTCTCAGCTGGAAACAACAACGATACCGAAGATATCGTAGTTTCCGCATATCAAACGCACTGTGGAGTGCTGAAAACACCAGAAAACGTGTTTTTCGCATTCAAAAGTACGAAAACAGCGATTTCGGTGATTCTGCACACTTGTAACAGCAGAATCGTGAAGATTATCACTGAAAGCGCATATCTCAGCTGGAAACAACAACGATACCGAAGATATCGCAGTTTCCGCATATCAAACGCACTGTGGAGTGTTGAAAACACCAGAAAACGTGTTTTTCGCATTGAATAGCGCGAAAACAGCGACTTCGGTGATTCTGCACACTTGTAACAGCAGAATCGTGAAGATTATCACTGAAAGTGCATATCTCAGCTAGAAACAACAACGATACCGAAGATATCGTATTTTCCGCATATCAAACGCACTGTGGAGTGCTGAAAACACCAGAAAACGTGTTTTTCGCATTCAAAAGCACGAAAACAGCGATTTCGGTGATTCTGCACGCTTGTAACAGCAGAATCGTGAAGATTATCACTGAAAATGCATATCTCAGCTGGAAACAACAACGATACCGAAGACATCGTAGTTTCCGCATATCAAACGCACTGTGGAGTGCTGAAAACACCAGAAAACGTGTTTTTCGCATTCAAAAGCACGAAAACAGCGACTTCGGTGATTCTGCACACTTGTAACAGCAGAATCGTGAAGATTATCACTGAAAGTGCATATCTCAGCTGGAAACAACAACGATACCGAAGATATCGTAGTTTCCGCATATCAAACGCACTGTGGAGTGCTGAAAACACCAGAAAACGTGTTTTTCGCATTCAAAAGCACGAAAACAGCGATTTCGGTGATTCTGCACACTTGTAACAGCAGATTCATGAAGATTATCACTGAAAATGCATATCTCAGCTGGAAACAACAACGATACCGAAGATATCGTAGTTTCCGCATATCAAACGCACTGTGGAGTGCTGAAAACACCAGAAAACGTGTTCTTCGCATTCAAAAGCACGAAAACAGCGATTTCGGTGATTCTGCACACTTGTAACAGCAGAATCATGAAGATTATCACTGAAAATGCATTTCTCAGCTGGAAACAACAACGATACCGAAGATATCGTAGTTTCCGCATATCAAACGCACTGTAGAGTGCTGAAAACACCAGAAAACGTGTTTTTCGCATTCAAAAGCACGAAAACAGCGATTTCGGTGATTCTGCACACTTGTAACAGCAGAATCGTGAAGATTATCACTGAAAGTGCATATCTCAGCTGGAAACAACAACGATACCGAAGATATCTCAGTTTCCGCATATCAAACGCACTGTGGAGTGCTGAAAACACCAGAAAACGTGTTTTTCATATTTACAAGCACGAAAACAGCGACTTCGGTGATTCTGCACACTTGTAACAGCAGAATCGTGAAGATTATCACTGAAAGTGCATATCTCAGTTGGAAACAACAACGATACCGAAGATATGGCAGTTTCCGCATATCAATCGCACTGTGGAGTGCTGAAAACACCAGAAAAAGGTTTTTTTCGCATTCAAAAGCACGAAAACAGCGACTTCGGTGATTCTGCACACTTGTAACAGCAGAATCGTGAAGATTATCACTGAAAATGCATGTCTCAGCTGGAAACAACAACGATACCGAAGATATCGTAGTTTCCGCATATCAAACGCACTGTGGAGTGCTGAAAACACCAAAAAACGTGTTTTTTCATTCAAAAGCACGAAAACAGCGATTTCGGTGTTTCTGCACACTTGTAACAGCAGAACTGTGAAGATTAACACTGAAAGTGCATATCTCAGCAGGAAACCACAACGATACCGAAGATATCGTAGTTTCCGCATATCAAACGCACTGTGGAGTGCTGAGAACACCAGAAAACGTGTTTTTCGCATTCAAAAGCACGAAAACAGCGATTTCGGTGATTCTGCACACTTGTAACAGCAGAACTGTGAAGATTAACACTGAAAGTGCATATCTCAGCAGGAAACAACAACGATACCGAAGATATCGTAGTTTCCGCATATCAAACGCACTGTGGAGTGCTGAGAACACCAGAAAACGTGTTTTTCGCATTCAAAAGCACGAAAACAGCGATTTCGGTGATTCTGCACACTTGTAACAGCAGAATCATGAAGATTATCAGTGAAAATGCATGTCTCAGCTGGAAACAACAACGATACCGAAGATATCGTAGTTTCCGCATATCAAACGCACTGTGGAGTGCTGAAAACACCAGAAAACGTGTTTTTCGCATTCAAAAGCACGAAAACAGCGATTTCGGTGATTCTGCACACTTGTAACAGCAGAATCGTGAAGATTATCACTGAAAGTGCATATCTCAGCTGGAAACAACAATGATACCGAAGATATCGTAGTTTCCGCATATCAAACGCACTGTGGAGTGCTGAAAACACCAAAAAACGTGTTTTCGCATTCAAAAGCACGAAAACAGCGATTTCGGTGATTCTGCACACTTGTAACAGCAGAATTGTGAAGATTAACACTGAAAGTGCATATCTCAGCAGGAAACGACAACGATACCGAAGATATCGTAGTTTCCGCATATCAAACGCACTGTGGAGTGCTGAAAACACCAGAAAACGTGTTTTTCGCATTCAATAGCACGAAAACAGCGATTTCGGTGATTCTGCACGCTTGTAACAGCAGAATCGTGAAGATTATCACTGAAAATGCATATCTCAGCTGGAAACAACAACGATACCGAAGATATCGTAGTTTCCGCATATCAAACGCACTGTGGACTGCAGAAAACACCAGAAAACGTGTTTTTCGCATTCAAAAGCACGAAAACAGCGATTTCGGTGATTCTGCACACTTGTAACAGCAGAATCGTGAAGATTATCACTGAAAGTGCATGTCTCAGCTGGAAACAACAACGATACCGAAGACATCGTAGTTTCCGCATATCAAACGCACTGTGGAGTGCTGAAAACACCAGAAAACGTGTTTTTCGCATTCAAAAGCACGAAAACAGCGACTTCGGTGATTCTGCACACTTGTAACAGCAGAATCGTGAAGATTATCACTGAAAGTGCATATCTCAGCTGGAAACAACAACGATACCGAAGATATCGTAGTTTCCGCATATCAAACGCACTGTGGAGTGCTGAAAACACCAGAAAACGTGTTTTTCGCATTCAAAAGCACGAAAACAGCGATTTCGGTGATTCTGCACACTTGTAACAGCAGAATCGTGAAGATTATCACTGAAAATGTATATCTCAGCTGGAAACAACAAGGATACCGAAGATATCGTAGTTTCCGCATATCAAACGCACTGTGGAGTGCTGAAAACACCAGAAAACGTGTTTTTCGCATTCAAAAGCACGAAAACAGCGATTTCGGTGATTCTGCACACTTGTAACAGCAGAATCATGAAGATTATCACTGAAAATGCATATCTCAGCTGGAAACATCAACGATACCGAAGATATCGTAGTTTCCGCATATCAAACGCACTGTGGAGTGCTGAAAACACCAGAAAACGTGTTTTTCGCATTCAAAAGCACGAAAACAGCGATTTCGGTGATTCTGCACACTTGTAACAGCAGAATCGTGAAGATTATCACTGAAAGTGCATATCTCAGCTGGAAACAACAACGATACCGAAGATATCGCAGTTTCCGCATATCAAACGCACTGTGGAGTGTTGAAAACACCAGAAAACGTGTTTTTCGCATTGAATAGCGCGAAAACAGCGATTTCGGTGATTCTGCACACTTGTAACAGCAGAATCATGAAGATTATCACTGATAATGCATATCTCAGCTGGAAACAACAACGATACCGAAGGTATGGCAGTTTCCGCATATCAAACGCACTGTGGAGTGCTGAAAACACCAGAAAACGTGTTTTTCGCATTCAATAGCACGAAAACAGCGATTTCGGTGATTCTGCACACTTGTAACAGCAGAATCATGAAGATTATCACTGAAAATGCATGTCTCAGCTGGAAACAACAACGATACCGAAGATATCGTAGTTTCCGCATATCAAACGCACTGTGGAGTGCTGAAAACACCAGAAAACGTGTTTTTCGCATTCAAAAGTACGAAAACAGCGATTTCGGTGATTCTGCACACTTGTAACAGCAGAATCGTGAAGATTATCACTGAAAGCGCATATCTCAGCTGGAAACAACAACGATACCGAAGATATCGCAGTTTCCGCATATCAAACGCACTGTGGAGTGTTGAAAACACCAGAAAACGTGTTTTTCGCATTGAATAGCGCGAAAACAGCGATTTCGGTGATTCTGCACACTTGTAACAGCAGAATCGTGAAGATTATCACTGAAAGTGCATATCTCAGCTGGAAACAACAACGATACCGAAGATATCGTATTTTCCGCATATCAAACGCACTGTGGAGTGCTGAAAACACCAGAAAACGTGTTTTTCGCATTCAAAAGCACGAAAACAGCGATTTCGGTGATTCTGCACGCTTGTAACAGCAGATTCGTGAAGATTATCACTGAAAATGCATATCTCAGCTGGAAACAACAACGATACCGAAGATATCGTAGTTTCCGCATATCAAACGCACTGTGGAGTGCAGAAAACACCAGAAAACGTGTTTTTCGCATTCAAATGCACGAAAACAGTGATTTCGGTGATTCTGCACACTTGTAACAGCAGAATCGTGAAGATTATCACTGAAAGTGCATGTCTCAGCTGGAAACAACAACGATACCGAAGACATCGTAGTTTCCGCATATCAAACGCACTGTGGAGTGCTGAAAACACCAGAAAACGTGTTTTTCGCATTCAAAAGCACGAAAACAGCGATTTCGGTGATTCTGCACACTTGTAACAGCAGATTCATGAAGATTATCACTGAAAATGCATATCTCAGCTGGAAACAACAACGATACCGAAGATATCGTAGTTTCCGCATATCAAACGCACTGTGGAGTGCTGAAAACACCAGAAAACGTGTTTTTCGCATTCAAAAGTACGAAAACAGCGATTTCGGTGATTCTGCACACTTGTAACAGCAGAATCGTGAAGATTATCACTGAAAGCGCATATCTCAGCTGGAAACAACAACGATACCGAAGATATCGCAGTTTCCGCATATCAAACGCACTGTGGAGTGTTGAAAACACCAGAAAACGTGTTTTTCGCATTGAATAGCGCGAAAACAGCGATTTCGGTGATTCTGCACACTTGTAACAGCAGAATCGTGAAGATTATCACTGAAAGTGCATATCTCAGCTGGAAACAACAACGATACCGAAGATATCGTATTTTCCGCATATCAAACGCACTGTGGAGTGCTGAAAACACCAGAAAACGTGTTTTTCGCATTCAAAAGCACGAAAACAGCGATTTCGGTGATTCTGCACGCTTGTAACAGCAGAATCATGAAGATTATCACTGATAATGCATATCTCAGCTGGAAACAACAACGATACCGAAGGTATGGCAGTTTCCGCATATCAAACGCACTGTGGAGTGCTGAAAACACCAGAAAACGTGTTTTTCGCATTCAATAGCACGAAAACAGCGATTTCGGTGATTCTGCACACTTGTAACAGCAGAATCATGAAGATTATCACTGAAAATGCATGTCTCAGCTGGAAACAACAACGATACCGAAGATATCGTAGTTTCCGCATATCAAACGCACTGTGGAGTGCTGAAAACACCAGAAAACGTGTTTTTCGCATTCAAAAGTACGAAAACAGCGATTTCGGTGATTCTGCACACTTGTAACAGCAGAATCGTGAAGATTATCACTGAAAGCGCATATCTCAGCTGGAAACAACTACGATACCGAAGATATCGCAGTTTCCGCATATCAAACGCACTGTGGAGTGCTGAAAACACCAGAAAACGTGTTTTTCGCATTCAAAAGCACGAAAACAGCGATTTCGGTGATTCTGCACACTTGTAACAGCAGAATCGTGAAGATTATCACTGAAAGTGCATATCTCAGCTGGAAACAACAACGATACCGAAGATATCGCAGTTTCCGCATATCAAACGCACTGTGGAGTGTTGAAAACACCAGAAAACGTGTTTTTCGCATTGAATAGCGCGAAAACAGCGATTTCGGTGATTCTGCACACTTGTAACAGCAGAATCGTGAAGATTATCACTGAAAGCGCATATCTCAGCTGGAAACAACAACGATACCGAAGATATCGCAGTTTCCGCATATCAAACGCACTGTGGAGTGTTGAAAACACCAGAAAACGTGTTTTTCGCATTGAATAGCGCGAAAACAGCGATTTCGGTGATTCTGCACACTTGTAACAGCAGAATCATGAAGATTATCACTGAAAGCGCATATCTCAGCTGGAAACAACTACGATACCGAAGATATCGCAGTTTCCGCATATCAAACGCACTGTGGAGTGTTGAAAACACCAGAAAACGTGTTTTTCGCATTGAATAGCGCGAAAACAGCGATTTCGGTGATTCTGCACACTTGTAATAGCAGAATCATGAAGATTATCACTGATAATGCATATCTCAGCTGGAAACAACAACGATACCGAAGGTATGGCAGTTTCCGCATATCAAACGCACTGTGGAGTGCTGAAAACACCAGAAAACGTGTTTTTCGCATTCAAAAGCACGAAAACAGCGATTTCGGTGATTCTGCACACTTGTAACAGCAGAATCATGAAGATTATCACTGATAATGCATATCTCAGCTGGAAACAACAACGATACCGAAGGTATGGCAGTTTCCGCATATCAAACGCACTGTGGAGTGCTGAAAACACCAGAAAACGTGTTTTTCGCATTCAATAGCACGAAAACAGCGATTTCGGTGATTCTGCACACTTGTAACAGCAGAATCATGAAGATTATCACTGAAAATGCATGCCTCAGCTGGAAACAACAACGATACCGAAGATATCGTAGTTTCCGCATATCAAACGCACTGTGGAGTGCTGAAAACACCAGAAAACGTGTTTTTCGCATTCAAAAGCACGAAAACAGCGACTTCGGTGATTCTGCACACTTGTAACAGCAGAATCGTGAAGATTATCACTGAAAGTGCATATCTCAGCTGGAAACAACAACGATACCGAAGATATCGTAGTTTCCGCATATCAAACGCACTGTGGAGTGCTGAAGCCACCAGAAAACGTGTTTTTCGCATTCAAAAGCACGAAAACAGCGATTTCGGTGATTCTGCACACTTGTAACAGCAGATTCATGAAGATTATCACTGAAAATGCATATCTCAGCTGGAAACAACAACGATACCGAAGATATCGTAGTTTCCGCATATCAAACGCACTGTGGAGTGCTGAAAACACCAGAAAACGTGTTTTTCGCATTAAAAGCACGAAAACAGCGATTTCGGTGATTCTGCACACTTGTAACAGCAGAATCATGAAGATTATCACTGAAAATGCATTTCTCAGCTGGAAACAACAACGATACCGAAGATATCGTAGTTTCCGCATATCAAACGCACTGTGGAGTGCTGAAAACACCAGAAAACGTGTTTTTCGCATTCAAAAGCACGAAAACAGCGATTTCGGTGATTCTGCACACTTGTAACAGCAGAATCGTGAAGATTATCACTGAAAGTGCATATCTCAGCTGGAAACAACAACGATACCGAAGATATCGCAGTTTCCGCATATCAAACGCACTGTGGAGTGTTGAAAACACCAGAAAACGTGTTTTTCGCATTGAATAGCGCGAAAACAGCGATTTCGGTGATTCTGCACACTTGTAACAGCAGAATCGTGAAGATTATCACTGACAGCGCATATCTCAGCTGGAAACAACAACGATACCGAAGATATCGCAGTTTCCGCATATCAAACGCACTGTGGAGTGTTGAAAACACCAGAAAACGTGTTTTTCGCATTGAATAGCGCGAAAACAGCGATTTCGGTGATTCTGCACACTTGTAACAGCAGAATCATGAAGATTATCACTGATAATGCATATCTCAGCTGGAAACAACAACGATACCGAAGGTATGGCAGTTTCCGCATATCAAACGCACTGTGGAGTGCTGAAAACACCAGAAAACGTGTTTTTCGCATTCAATAGCACGAAAACAGCGATTTCGGTGATTCTGCACACTTGTAACAGCAGAATCATGAAGATTATCACTGAAAATGCATGTCTCAGCTGGAAACAACAACGATACCGAAGATATCGTAGTTTCCGCATATCAAACGCACTGTGGAGTGCTGAAAACACCAGAAAACGTGTTTTTCGCATTCAAAAGCACGAAAACAGCGACTTCGGTGATTCTGCACACTTGTAACAGCAGAATCGTGAAGATTATCACTGAAAGTGCATATCTCAGCTGGAAACAACAACGATACCGAAAATATGGCAGTTTCCGCATATCAAACGCACTGTGGAGTGCTGAAAACACCAGAAAACGTGTTTTTCGCATTCAATAGCACGAAAACAGCGATTTTGGTGATTCTGCACACTTGTAACAGCAGAATCATGAAGATTATCACTGAAAATGCATGTCTCAGCTGGAAACAACAACGATACCGAAGATATCGTAGTTTCCGCATATCAAACGCACTGTGGAGTGCTGAAAACACCAGAAAACGTGTTTTTCGCATTCAAAAGCACGAAAACAGCGACTTCGGTGATTCTGCACACTTGTAACAGCAGAATCGTGAAGATTATCACTGAAAGTGCATATCTCAGCTGGAAACAACAACGATACCGAAAATATGGCAGTTTCCGCATATCAAACGCACTGTGGAGTGCTGAAAACACCAGAAAACGTGTTTTTCGCATTCAAAAGCACGAAAACAGCGACTTCGGTGATTCTGCACACTTGTAACAGCAGAATCGTGAAGATTATCACTGAAAGTGCATATCTCAGCTGGAAACAACAACGATACCGAAAATATGGCAGTTTCCGCATATCAAACGCACTGTGGAGTGCTGAAAACACCAGAAAACGTGTTTTTCGCATTCAATAGCACGAAAACAGCGATTTCGGTGATTCTGCACACTTGTAACAGCAGAATCATGAAGATTATCACTGAAAATGCATGTCTCAGCTGGAAACAACAACGATACCGAAGATATCGTAGTTTCCGCATATCAAACGCACTGTGGAGTGCTGAAAACACCAGAAAACGTGTTTTTCGCATTCAAAAGCACGAAAACAGCGATTTCGGTGATTCTGCACACTTGTAACAGCAGAATCGTGAAGATTATCACTGAAAGTGCATATCTCTGCTGGAAACAACAACGATACCGAAGATATCGCAGTTTCCGCATATCAAACGCACTGTGGAGTGTTGAAAACACCAGAAAACGTGTTTTTCGCATTCAAAAGCACGAAAACAGCGATTTCGGTGATTCTGCACACTTGTAACAGCAGAATCATGAAGATTATCACTGATAATGCATATCTCAGCTGGAAACAACAACGATACCGAAGGTATGGCAGTTTCCGCATATCAAACGCACTGTGGAGTGCTGAAAACACCAGAAAACGTGTTTTTCGCATTCAATAGCACGAAAACAGCAATTTCGGTGATTCTGCACACTTGTAACAGCAGAATCATGAAGATTATCAGTGAAAATGCATGTCTCAGCTGGAAACAACAACGATACCGAAGATATCGTAGTTTCCGCATATCAAACGCACTGTGGAGTGCTGAAAACACCAGAAAACGTGTTTTTCGCATTCAAAAGTACGAAAACAGCGATTTCGGTGATTCTGCACACTTGTAACAGCAGAATCGTGAAGATTATCACTGAAAGCGCATATCTCAGCTGGAAACAACTACGATACCGAAGATATCGCAGTTTCCGCATATCAAACGCACTGTGGAGTGTTGAAAACACCAGAAAACGTGTTTTTCGCATTGAATAGCGCGAAAACAGCGATTTCGGTGATTCTGCACACTTGTAACAGCAGAATCATGAAGATTATCACTGATAATGCATATCTCAGCTGGAAACAACAACGATACCGACGGTATGGCTGTTTCCGCATATCAAACGCACTGTGGAGTGCTGAAAACACCAGAAAACGTGTTTTTCGCATTCAATAGCACGAAAACAGCGATGTCGGTGATTCTGCACACTTGTAACAGCAGAATCATGAAGATTATCACTGAAAATGCATGTCTCAGCTGGAAACAACAACGATACCGAAGATATCGTAGTTTCCGCATATCAAACGCACTGTGGAGTGCTGAAAACACCAGAAAACGTGTTTTTCGCATTCAAAAGCACGAAAACAGCAATTTCGGTGATTCTGCACACTTGTAACAGCAGAATCGTGAAGATTATCACTGAAAGTGCATATCTCAGCTGGAAACAACAACGATACCGAAGATATCGCAGTTTCCGCATATCAAACGCACTGTGGAGTGTTGAAAACACCAGAAAACGTGTTTTTCGCATTGAATAGCGCGAAAACAGCGATTTCGGTGATTCTGCACACTTGTAACAGCAGAATCGTGAAGATTATCACTGACAGCGCATATCTCAGCTGGAAACAACAACGATACCGAAGATATCGCAGTTTCCGCATATCAAACGCACTGTGGAGTGTTGAAAACACCAGAAAACGTGTTTTTCGCATTGAATAGCGCGAAAACAGCGATTTCGGTGATTCTGCACACTTGTAACAGCAGAATCATGAAGATTATCACTGATAATGCATATCTCAGCTGGAAACAACAACGATACCGAAGGTATGGCAGTTTCCGCATATCAAACGCACTGTGGAGTGCTGAAAACACCAGAAAACGTGTTTTTCGCATTCAATAGCACGAAAACAGCGATTTCGGTGATTCTGCACACTTGTAACAGCAGAATCATGAAGATTATCACTGAAAATGCATGTCTCAGCTGGAAACAACAACGATACCGAAGATATCGTAGTTTCCGCATATCAAACGCACTGTGGAGTGCTGAAAACACCAGAAAACGTGTTTTTCGCATTCAAAAGCACGAAAACAGCGACTTCGGTGATTCTGCACACTTGTAACAGCAGAATCGTGAAGATTATCACTGAAAGTGCATATCTCAGCTGGAAACAACAACGATACCGAAAATATGGCAGTTTCCGCATATCAAACGCACTGTGGAGTGCTGAAAACACCAGAAAACGTGTTTTTCGCATTCAATAGCACGAAAACAGCGATTTCGGTGATTCTGCACACTTGTAACAGCAGAATCATGAAGATTATCACTGAAAATGCATGTCTCAGCTGGAAACAACAACGATACCGAAGATATCGTAGTTTCCGCATATCAAACGCACTGTGGAGTGCTGAAAACACCAGAAAACGTGTTTTTCGCATTCAAAAGCACGAAAACAGCGATTTCGGTGATTCTGCACACTTGTAACAGCAGAATCGTGAAGATTATCACTGAAAGTGCATATCTCTGCTGGAAACAACAACGATACCGAAGATATCGCAGTTTCCGCATATCAAACGCACTGTGGAGTGTTGAAAACACCAGAAAACGTGTTTTTCGCATTCAAAAGCACGAAAACAGCGATTTCGGTGATTCTGCACACTTGTAACAGCAGAATCATGAAGATTATCACTGATAATGCATATCTCAGCTGGAAAGAACAACGATACCGAAGGTATGGCAGTTTCCGCATATCAAACGCACTGTGGAGTGCTGAAAACACCAGAAAACGTGTTTTTCGCATTCAATAGCACGAAAACAGCAATTTCGGTGATTCTGCACACTTGTAACAGCAGTATCATGAAGATTATCAGTGAAAATGCATGTCTCAGCTGGAAACAACAACGATACCGAAGATATCGTAGTTTCCGCATATCAAACGCACTGTGGAGTGCTGAAAACACCAGAAAACGTGTTTTTCGCATTCAAAAGTACGAAAACAGCGATTTCGGTGATTCTGCACACTTGTAACAGCAGAATCGTGAAGATTATCACTGAAAGCGCATATCTCAGCTGGAAACAACTACGATACCGAAGATATCGCAGTTTCCGCATATCAAACGCACTGTGGAGTGTTGAAAACACCAGAAAACGTGTTTTTCGCATTGAATAGCGCGAAAACAGCGATTTCGGTGATTCTGCACACTTGTAACAGCAGAATCATGAAGATTATCACTGATAATGCATATCTCAGCTGGAAACAACAACGATACCGAAGGTATGGCAGTTTCCGCATATCAAACGCACTGTGGAGTGCTGAAAACACCAGAAAACGTGTTTTTCGCATTCAATAGCACGAAAACAGCGATGTCGGTGATTCTGCACACTTGTAACAGCAGAATCATGAAGATTATCACTGAAAATGCATGTCTCAGCTGGAAACAACAACGATACCGAAGATATCGTAGTTTCCGCATATCAAACGCACTGTGGAGTGCTGAAAACACCAAAAAACGTGTTTTCGCATTCAAAAGCACGAAAACAGCGATTTCGGTGATTCTGCACACTTGTAACAGCAGAATTGTGAAGATTAACACTGAAAGTGCATATCTCAGCAGGAAACAACAACGATACCGAAGATATCGTAGTTTCCGCATATCAAACGCACTGTGGAGTGCTGAAAACACCAGAAAACGTGTTTTTCGCATTCAAAAGCACGAAAACAGCGATTTCGGTGATTCTGCACACTTGTAACAGCAGAATCGTGAAGATTATCACTGAAAGTGCATATCTCAGCTGGAAACAACAATGATACCGAAGATATCGTAGTTTCCGCATATCAAACGCACTGTGGAGTGCTGAAAACACCAAAAAACGTGTTTTCGCATTCAAAAGCACGAAAACAGCGATTTCGGTGATTCTGCACACTTGTAACAGCAGAATTGTGAAGATTAACACTGAAAGTGCATATCTCAGCAGGAAACAACAACGATACCGAAGATATCGTAGTTTCCGCATATCAAACGCACTGTGGAGTGCTGAAAACACCAGAAAACGTGTTTTTCGCATTCAATAGCACGAAAACAGCGATTTCGGTGATTCTGCACACTTGTAACAGCAGAACTGTGAAGATTAACACTGAAAGTGCATATCTCAGCAGGAAACAACAACGATACCGAAGATATCGTAGTTTCCGCATATCAAACGCACTGTGGAGTGCTGAAAACACCAGAAAACGTGTTTTTCGCATTCAAAAGCACGAAAACAGCGATTTCGGTGATTCTGCACACTTGTAACAGCAGAATCGTGAAGATTATCACTGAAAGTGCATATCTCAGCTGGAAACAACAATGATACCGAAGATATCGTAGTTTCCGCATATCAAACGCACTGTGGAGTGCTGAAAACACCAAAAAACGTGTTTTCGCATTCAAAAGCACGAAAACAGCGATTTCGGTGATTCTGCACACTTGTAACAGCAGAATTGTGAAGATTAACACTGAAAGTGCATATCTCAGCAGGAAACAACAACGATACCGAAGATATCGTAGTTTCCGCATATCAAACGCACTGTGGAGTGCTGAAAACACCAGAAAACGTGTTTTTCGCATTCAATAGCACGAAAACAGCGATTTCGGTGATTCTGCACACTTGTAACAGCAGAACTGTGAAGATTAACACTGAAAGTGCATATCTCAGCAGGAAACAACAACGATACCGAAGATATCGTAGTTTCCGCATATCAAACGCACTGTGGAGTGCTGAAAACACCAGAAAACGTGTTTTTCGCATTCAAAAGCACGAAAACAGCGATTTCGGTGATTCTGCACACTTGTAACAGCAGAATCGTGAAGATTATCACTGAAAGTGCATATCTCTGCTGGAAACAACAACGATAGCGAAGATATCGCAGTTTCCGCATATCAAACGCACTGTGGAGTGTTGAAAACACCAGAAAACGTGTTTTTCGCATTCAAAAGCACGAAAACAGCGATTTCGGTGATTCTGCACACTTGTAACAGCAGAATCATGAAGATTATCACTGATAATGCATATCTCAGCTGGAAACAACAACGATACCGAAGGTATGGCAGTTTCCGCATATCAAACGCACTGTGGAGTGCTGAAAACACCAGAAAACGTGTTTTTCGCATTCAATAGCACGAAAACAGCAATTTCGGTGATTCTGCACACTTGTAACAGCAGAATCATGAAGATTATCAGTGAAAATGCATGTCTCAGCTGGAAACAACAACGATACCGAAGATATCGTAGTTTCCGCATATCAAACGCACTGTGGAGTGCTGAAAACACCAGAAAACGTGTTTTTCGCATTCAAAAGCACGAAAACAGCGATTTCGGTGATTCTGCACACTTGTAACAGCAGAATCGTGAAGATTATCACTGAAAGTGCATATCTCTGCTGGAAACAACAACGATAGCGAAGATATCGCAGTTTCCGCATATCAAACGCACTGTGGAGTGTTGAAAACACCAGAAAACGTGTTTTTCGCATTCAAAAGCACGAAAACAGCGATTTCGGTGATTCTGCACACTTGTAACAGCAGAACTGTGAAGATTATCACTGAAAGTGCATATCTCTGCTGGAAACAACAACGATACCGAAGATATCGCAGTTTCCGCATATCAAACGCACTGTGGAGTGTTGAAAACACCAGAAAACGTGTTTTTCGCATTCAAAAGCACGAAAACAGCGATTTCGGTGATTCTGCACACTTGTAACAGCAGAATCGTGAAGATTATCACTGAAAGTGCATATCTCTGCTGGAAACAACAACGATAGCGAAGATATCGCAGTTTCCGCATATCAAACGCACTGTGGAGTGTTGAAAACACCAGAAAACGTGTTTTTCGCATTCAAAAGCACGAAAACAGCGATTTCGGTGATTCTGCACACTTGTAACAGCAGAATTGTGAAGATTAACACTGAAAGTGCATATCTCAGCAGGAAACGACAACGATACCGAAGATATCGTAGTTTCCGCATATCAAACGCACTGTGGAGTGCTGAAAACACCAGAAAACGTGTTTTTCGCATTCAATAGCACGAAAACAGCGATTTCGGTGATTCTGCACACTTGTAACAGCAGAATCATGAAGATTATCACTGAAAATGCATGTCTCAGCTGGAAACAACAACGATACCGAAGATATCGTAGTTTCCGCATATCAAACGCACTGTGGAATGCTGAAAACACCAGAAAACGTGTTTTTCGCATTCAAAAGCACGAAAACAGCGATTTCGGTGATTCTGCACACTTGTAACAGCAGAATCGTGAAGATTATCACTGAAAGTGCATATCTCAGCTGGAAACAACAACGATACCGAAGATATCGCAGTTTCCGCATATCAAACGCACTGTGGAGTGTTGAAAACACCAGAAAACGTGTTTTTCGCATTCAAAAGCACGAAAACAGCGATTTCGGTGATTCTGCACACTTGTAACAGCAGAATCGTGAAGATTATCACTGAAAGTGCATATCTCTGCTGGAAACAACAACGATAGCGAAGATATCGCAGTTTCCGCATATCAAACGCACTGTGGAGTGTTGAAAACACCAGAAAACGTGTTTTTCGCATTCAAAAGCACGAAAACAGCGATTTCGGTGATTCTGCACACTTGTAACAGCAGAATTGTGAAGATTAACACTGAAAGTGCATATCTCAGCAGGAAACGACAACGATACCGAAGATATCGTAGTTTCCGCATATCAAACGCACTGTGGAGTGCTGAAAACACCAGAAAACGTGTTTTTCGCATTCAATAGCACGAAAACAGCGATTTCGGTGATTCTGCACACTTGTAACAGCAGAATCATGAAGATTATCACTGAAAATGCATGTCTCAGCTGGAAACAACAACGATACCGAAGATATCGTAGTTTCCGCATATCAAACGCACTGTGGAATGCTGAAAACACCAGAAAACGTGTTTTTCGCATTCAAAAGCACGAAAACAGCGATTTCGGTGATTCTGCACACTTGTAACAGCAGAATTGTGAAGATTAACACTGAAAGTGCATATCTCAGCAGGAAACAACAACGATACCGAAGATATCGTAGTTTCCGCATATCAAACGCACTGTGGAGTGCTGAAAACACCAGAAAACGTGTTTTTCGCATTCAAAAGCACGAAAACAGCGATTTCGGTGATTCTGCACACTTGTAACAGCAGAACTGTGAAGATTAACACTGAAAGTGCATATCTCAGCAGGAAACAACAACGATACCGAAGATATCGTAGTTTCCGCATATCAAACGCACTGTGGAGTGCTGAAAACACCAGAAAACGTGTTTTTCGCATTCAAAAGCACGAAAACAGCGATTTCGGTGATTCTGCACACTTGTAACAGCAGAATCATGAAGATTATCAGTGAAAATGCATGTCTCAGCTGGAAACAACAACGATACCGAAGATATCGTAGTTTCCGCATATCAAACGCACTGTGGAGTGCTGAAAACACCAGAAACCGTGTTTTTCGCATTCAAAAGCACGAAAACAGCGATTTCGGTGATTCTGCACACTTGTAACAGCAGAATCGTGAAGATTATCACTGAAAGTGCATATCTCAGCTGGAAACAACAATGATACCGAAGATATCGTAGTTTCCGCATATCAAACGCACTGTGGAGTGCTGAAAACACCAAAAAACGTGTTTTCGCATTCAAAAGCACGAAAACAGCGATTTCGGTGATTCTGCACACTTGTAACAGCAGAATTGTGAAGATTAACACTGAAAGTGCATATCTCAGCAGGAAACGACAACGATACCGAAGATATCGTAGTTTCCGCATATCAAACGCACTGTGGAGTGCTGAAAACACCAGAAAACGTGTTTTTCGCATTCAATAGCACGAAAACAGCGATTTCGGTGATTCTGCACACTTGTAACAGCAGAATCATGAAGATTATCACTGAAAATGCATGTCTCAGCTGGAAACAACAACGATACCGAAGATATCGTAGTTTCCGCATATCAAACGCACTGTGGAATGCTGAAAACACCAGAAAACGTGTTTTTCGCATTCAAAAGCACGAAAACAGCGATTTCGGTGATTCTGCACACTTGTAACAGCAGAATCATGAAGATTATCACTGAAAATGCATGTCTCAGCTGGAAACAACAACGATACCGAAGATATCGTAGTTTCCGCATATCAAACGCACTGTGGAGTGCTGAAAACACCAGAAAACGTGTTTTTCGCATTCAAAAGCACGAAAACAGCGATTTCGGTGATTCTGCACACTTGTAACAACAGAATTGTGAAGATTAACACTGAAAGTGCATATCTCAGCAGGAAACAACAACGATACCGAAGATATCGTTGTTTCCGCATATCAAACGCACTGTGGAGTGCTGAAAACACCAGAAAACGTGTTTTTCGCATTCAATAGCACGAAAACAGCGATTTCGGTGATTCTGCACACTTGTAACAGCAGAACTGTGAAGATTAACACTGAAAGTGCATATCTCAGCAGGAAACAACAACGATACCGAAGATATCGTAGTTTCCGCATATCAAACGCACTGTGGAGTGCTGAAAACACCAGAAAACGTGTTTTTCGCATTCAAAAGCACGAAAACAGCGATTTCGGTGATTCTGCACACTTGTAACAGCAGAATCATGAAGATTATCAGTGAAAATGCATGTCTCAGCTGGAAACAACAACGATACCGAAGATATCGTAGTTTCCGCATATCAAACGCACTGTGGAGTGCTGAAGACACGAGAAAACGTGTTTTTCGCATTCAAAAGCACGAAAACAGCGATTTCGGTGATTCTGCACACTTGTAACAGCAGAATCGTGAAGATTATCACTGAAAGTGCATATCTCAGCTGGAAACAACAATGATACCGAAGATATCGTAGTTTCCGCATATCAAACGCACTGTGGAGTGCTGAAAACACCAGACAACGTGTTTTTCGCATTCAAAAGCACGAAAAAAGCGATTTCGGTGATTCTGCACACTTGTAACAGCAGAATCGTGAAGATTATCACTGAAAGTGCATATCTCTGCTGGAAACAACAACGATACCGAAGATATCGCAGTTTCCGCATATCAAACGCACTGTGGAGTGTTGAAAACACCAGAAAACGTGTTTTTCGCATTCAAAAGCACGAAAACAGCGATTTCGGTGATTCTGCACACTTGTAACAGCAGAATCATGAAGATTATCACTGATAATGCATATCTCAGCTGGAAACAACAACGATACCGAAGGTATGGCAGTTTCCGCATATCAAACGCACTGTGGAGTGCTGAAAACACCAGAAAACGTGTTTTTCGCATTCAAAAGCACGAAAACAGCGATTTCGGTGATTCTGCACACTTGTAACAGCAGAATCGTGAAGATTATCACTGAAAGTGCATATCTCAGCTGGAAACAACAATGATACCGAAGATATCGTAGTTTCCGCATATCAAATGCACTGTGGATTGCTGAAAACACCAAAAAACGTGTTTTCGCATTCAAAAGCACGAAAACAGCGATTTCGGTGATTCTGCACACTTGTAACAGCAGAATTGTGAAGATTAACACTGAAAGTGCATATCTCAGCAGGAAACGACAACGATACCGAAGATATCGTAGTTTCCGCATATCAAACGCACTGTGGAGTGCTGAAAACACCAGAAAACGTGTTTTTCGCATTCAATAGCACGAAACAGCGATTTCGGTGATTCTGCACACTTGTAACAGCAGAATCATGAAGATTATCACTGAAAATGCATGTCTCAGCTGGAAACAACAACGATACCGAAGATATCGTAGTTTCCGCATATCAAACGCACTGTGGAATGCTGAAAACACCAGAAAACGTGTTTTTCGCATTCAAAAGCACGAAAACAGCGATTTCGGTGATTCTGCACACTTGTAACAGCAGAATTGTGAAGATTAACACTGAAAGTGCATATCTCAGCAGGAAACGACAACGATACCGAAGATATCGTAGTTTCCGCATATCAAACGCACTGTGGAGTGCTGAAAACACCAGAAAACGTGTTTTTCGCATTCAATAGCACGAAAACAGCGATTTCGGTGATTCTGCACACTTGTAACAGCAGAATCATGAAGATTATCACTGAAAATGCATGTCTCAGCTGGAAACAACAACGATACCGAAGATATCGTAGTTTCCGCATATCAAACGCACTGTGGAATGCTGAAAACACCAGAAAACGTGTTTTTCGCATTCAAAAGCACGAAAACAGCGATTTCGGTGATTCTGCACACTTGTAACAGCAGAACTGTGAAGACTAACACTGAAAGTGCATATCTCAGCAGGAAACAACAACGATACCGAAGATATCGTAGTTTCCGCATATCAAACGCACTGTGGAGTGCTGAAAACACCAGAAAACGTGTTTTTCGCATTCAAAAGCACGAAAATAGCGATTTCGGTGATTCTGCACACTTGTAACAGCAGAATCGTGAAGATTATCACTGAAAGTGCATATCTCTGCTGGAAACAACAACGATACCGAAGATATCGCAGGTTCCGCATATCAAACGCACTGTGGAGTGTTGAAAACACCAGAAAACGTGTTTTTCGCATTCAAAAGCACGAAAACAGCGATTTCGGTGATTCTGCACACTTGTAACAGCAGAACTGTGAAGATTAACACTGAAAGTGCATATCTCAGCAGGAAACAACAACGATACCGAAGATATCGTAGTTTCCGCATATCAAACGCACTGTGGAGTGCTGAAAACACCAGAAAACGTGTTTTTCGCATTCAAAAGCACGAAAACAGCGATTTCGGTGATTCTGCACACTTGTAACAGCAGAATCGTGAAGATTATCACTGAAAGTGCATATCTCAGCTGGAAACAACAACGATACCGAAGATATGGCAGTTTCCGCATATCAATCGCACTGTGGAGTGCTGAAAACACCAGAAAACGTGTTTTTCGCATTCAATAGCACGAAAACAGCGATTTCGGTGATTCTGCACACTTGTAACAGCAGAATCATGAAGATTATCACTGAAAATGCATGTCTCAGCTGGAAACAACAACGATACCGAAGATATCGTAGTTTCCGCATATCAAACGCACTGTGGAGTGCTGAAAACACCAGAAAACGTGTTTTTCGCATTCAAAAGCACGAAAACAGCGATTTCGGTGATTCTCCACACTTGTACCTGCAGAATCGTGAAGATTATCACTGAAAGTGCATATCTCAGCGGGAAACAACAACGATACCGAAGATATCGTAGTTTCCGCATATCAAACGCACTGTGGAGTGCTGAAAACACCAGAAAACGTGTTTTTCGCATTCAAAAGCACGAAAACAGCGACTTCGGTGATTCTGCACACTTGTAACAGCAGAATCGTGAAGATTATCACTGAAAATGCATGTCTCAGCTGGAAACAACAACGATACCGAAGATATCGTAGTTTCCGCATATCAAACGCACTGTGGAGTGCTGAAAACACCAAAAAACGTGTTTTTTCATTTAAAAGCACGAAAACAGCGATTTCGGTGATTCTGCACACTTGTACCTGCAGAATCGTGAAGATTATCACTGAAAGTGCATATCTCAGCAGGAAACAACAACGATACCGAAGATATCGTAGTTTCCGCATATCAAACGCACTGTGGAGTGCTGAAAACACCAGAAAACGTGTTTTTCGCATTCAAAAGCACGAAAACAGCGATTTCGGTGATTCTGCACACTTGTAACAGCAGAACTGTGAAGATTAACAGTGAAAGTGCATATCTCAGCAGGAAACAACAACGATACCGAAGATATCGTAGTTTCCGCATATCAAACGCACTGTGGAGTGCTGAAAACACCAGAAAACGTGTTTTTCGCATTCAAAAGCACGAAAACAGCGATTTCGGTGATTCTGCACACTTGTACCTGCAGAATCGTGAAGATTATCACTGAAAGTGCATATCTCAGCTGGAAACAACAACGATACCGAAGATATCGTAGTTTCCGCATATCAAACGCACTGTGGAGTGCTGAAAACACCAGAAAACGTGTTTTTCGCATTCAAAAGCACGAAAACAGCAATTTCGGTGATTCTGCACACTTGTAACAGCAGAATCGTGAAGATTATCACTGAAAGTGCATATCTCAGCTGGAAACAACAACGATACCGAAGATATCGTAGTTTCCGCATATCAAACGCACTGTGGAGTGCTGAAAACACCAGAAAACGTGTTTTTCGCATTCAAAAGCACGAAAACAGCGACCTCGGTGATTCTGCACACTTGTAACAGCAGAATCGTGAAGATTATCACTGAAAATGCATGTCTCAGCTGGAAACAACAACGATACCGAAGATATCGTAGTTTCCGCATATCAAACGCACTGTGGAGTGCTGAAAACACCAAAAAACGTGTTTTTTCATTCAAAAGCACGAAAACAGCGATTTCGGTGATTCTGCACACTTGTACCTGCAGAATCGTGAAGATTATCACTGAAAGTGCATATCTCAGCTGGAAACAACAACGATACCGAAGATATGGCAGTTTCCGCATATCAATCGCACTGTGGAGTGCTGAAAACACCAGAAAACGTGTTTTTCGCATTCAATAGCACGAAAACAGCGATTTCGGTGATTCTGCACACTTGTAACAGCAGAATCATGAAGATTATCACTGAAAATGCATGTCTCAGCTGGAAACAACAACGATACCGAAGATATCGTAGTTTCCGCATATCAAACGCACTGTGGAGTGCTGAAAACACCAGAAAACGTGTTTTTCGCATTCAAAAGCACGAAAACAGCGATTTCGGTGATTCTCCACACTTGTACCTGCAGAATCGTGAAGATTATCACTGAAAGTGCATATCTCAGCTGGAAACAACAACGATACCGAAGATATCGTAGTTTCCGCATATCAAACGCACTGTGGAGTGCTGAAAACACCAGAAAACGTGTTTTTCGCATTCAAAAGCACGAAAACAGCGACTTCGGTGATTCTGCACACTTGTAACAGCTGAATCGTGAAGATTATCACTGAAAATGCATGTCTCAGCTGGAAACAACAACGATACCGAAGATATCGTAGTTTCCGCATATCAAACGCACTGTGGAGTGCTGAAAACACCAGAAAACGTGTTTTTCGCATTCAAAAGCACGAAAACAGCGATTTCGGTGATTCTGCACACTTGTAACAGCAGAATCGTGAAGATTATCACTGAAAGTGCATATCTCAGCTGGAAACAACAACGATACCGAAGATATCGTAGTTTCCGCATATCAAACGCACTGTGGAGTGCTGAAAACACCAGAAAACGTGTTTTTCGCATTCAAAAGCACGAAAACAGCGACCTCGGTGATTCTGCACACTTGTAACAGCAGAATCGTGAAGATTATCACTGAAAATGCATGTCTCAGCTGGAAACAACAACGATACCGAAGATATCGTAGTTTCCGCAATTCAAACGCACTGTGGAGTGCTGAAAACACCAAAAAACGTGTTTTTTCATTCAAAAGCACGAAAACAGCGATTTCGGTGATTCTGCACACTTGTAACAGCAGAATCGTGAAGATTATCACTGAAAGTGCATATCTCAGCTGGAAACAACAACGATACCGAAGATATCGTAGTTTCCGCATATCAAACGCACTGTGGAGTGCTGAAAACACCAGAAAACGTGTTTTTCGCATTCAAAAGCACGAAAACAGCGACCTCGGTGATTCTGCACACTTGTAACAGCAGAACTGTGAAGATTATCACTGATAATGCATATCTCAGCTGGAAACAACAACGATACCGAAGGTATGGCAGTTTCCGCATATCAAACGCACTGTGGAGTGCTGAAAACACCAGAAAACGTGTTTTTCATATTTACAAGCACGAAAACAGCGACTTCGGTGATTCTGCACACTTGTAACAGCAGAATCGTGAAGATTATCACTGAAAGTGCATATCTCAGCTGGAAACAACAACGATACCGAAGATATGGCAGTTTCCGCATATCAATCGCACTGTGGAGTGCTGAAAACACCAGAAAACGTGTTTTTCGCATTCAATAGCACGGAAACAGCGATTTCGGTGATTCTGCACACTTGTAACAGCAGAATCATGAAGATTATCACTGAAAATGCATGTCTCAGCTGGAAACAACAACGATACCGAAGATATCGTAGTTTCCGCATATCAAACGCACTGTGGAGTGCTGAAAACACCAGAAAACGTGTTTTTCGCATTCAAAAGCACGAAAACAGCGATTTCGGTGATTCTCCACACTTGTACCTGCAGAATCGTGAAGATTATCACTGAAAGTGCATATCTCAGCTGGAAACAACAACGATACCGAAGATATCGTAGTTTCCGCATATCAAACGCACTGTGGAGTGCTGAAAACACCAGAAAACGTGTTTTTCGCATTCAAAAGCACGAAAACAGCGACTTCGGTGATTCTGCACACTTGTAACAGCAGAATCGTGAAGATTATCACTGAAAATGCATGTCTCAGCTGGAAACAACAACGATACCGAAGATATCGTAGTTTCCGCATATCAAACGCACTGTGGAGTGCTGAAAACACCAAAAAACGTGTTTTTTCATTCAAAAGCACGAAAACAGCGATTTCGGTGATTCTGCACACTTGTAACAGCAGAACTGTGAAGATTAACACTGAAAGTGCATATCTCAGCAGGAAACAACAACGATACCGAAGATATCGTAGTTTCCGCATATCAAACGCACTGTGGAGTGCTGAAAACACCAGAAAACGTGTTTTTCGCATTCAAAAGCACGAAAACAGCGATTTCGGTGATTCTGCACACTTGTAACAGCAGAACTGTGAAGATTAACACTGAAAGTGCATATCTCAGCAGGAAACAACAACGATACCGAAGATATCGTAGTTTCCGCATATCAAACGCACTGTGGAGTGCTGAAAACACCAGAAAACGTGTTTTTCGCATTCAAAAGCACGAAAACAGCGACCTCGGTGATTCTGCACACTTGTAACAGCACAATCGTGAAGATTATCACTGAAAATGCATGTCTCAGCTGGAAACAACAACGATACCGAAGATATCGTAGTTTCCGCATATCAAACGCACTGTGGAGTGCTGAAAACACCAGAAAACGTGTTTTTCGCATTCAAAAGCACGAAAACAGCGACTTCGGTGATTCTGCACACTTGTAACAGCAGAATCGTGAAGATTATCACTGAAAATGCATGTCTCAGCTGGAAACAACAACGATACCGAAGATATCGTAGTTTCCGCATATCAAACGCACTGTGGAGTGCTGAAAACACCAAAAAACGTGTTTTTTCATTTAAAAGCACGAAAACAGCGATTTCGGTGATTCTGCACACTTGTACCTGCAGAATCGTGAAGATTATCACTGAAAGTGCATATCTCAGCAGGAAACAACAACGATACCGAAGATATCGTAGTTTCCGCATATCAAACGCACTGTGGAGTGCTGAAAACACCAGAAAACGTGTTTTTCGCATTCAAAAGCACGAAAACAGCGATTTCGGTGATTCTGCACACTTGTAACAGCAGAACTGTGAAGATTAACAGTGAAAGTGCATATCTCAGCAGGAAACAACAACGATACCGAAGATATCGTAGTTTCCGCATATCAAACGCACTGTGGAGTGCTGAAAACACCAGAAAACGTGTTTTTCGCATTCAAAAGCACGAAAACAGCGATTTCGGTGATTCTGCACACTTGTACCTGCAGAATCGTGAAGATTATCACTGAAAGTGCATATCTCAGCTGGAAACAACAACGATACCGAAGATATCGTAGTTTCCGCATATCAAACGCACTGTGGAGTGCTGAAAACACCAGAAAACGTGTTTTTCGCATTCAAAAGCACGAAAACAGCAATTTCGGTGATTCTGCACACTTGTAACAGCAGAATCGTGAAGATTATCACTGAAAGTGCATATCTCAGCTGGAAACAACAACGATACCGAAGATATCGTAGTTTCCGCATATCAAACGCACTGTGGAGTGCTGAAAACACCAGAAAACGTGTTTTTCGCATTCAAAAGCACGAAAACAGCGACCTCGGTGATTCTGCACACTTGTAACAGCAGAATCGTGAAGATTATCACTGAAAATGCATGTCTCAGCTGGAAACAACAACGATACCGAAGATATCGTAGTTTCCGCATATCAAACGCACTGTGGAGTGCTGAAAACACCAAAAAACGTGTTTTTTCATTCAAAAGCACGAAAACAGCGATTTCGGTGATTCTGCACACTTGTACCTGCAGAATCGTGAAGATTATCACTGAAAGTGCATATCTCAGCTGGAAACAACAACGATACCGAAGATATGGCAGTTTCCGCATATCAATCGCACTGTGGAGTGCTGAAAACACCAGAAAACGTGTTTTTCGCATTCAATAGCACGAAAACAGCGATTTCGGTGATTCTGCACACTTGTAACAGCAGAATCATGAAGATTATCACTGAAAATGCATGTCTCAGCTGGAAACAACAACGATACCGAAGATATCGTAGTTTCCGCATATCAAACGCACTGTGGAGTGCTGAAAACACCAGAAAACGTGTTTTTCGCATTCAAAAGCACGAAAACAGCGATTTCGGTGATTCTCCACACTTGTACCTGCAGAATCGTGAAGATTATCACTGAAAGTGCATATCTCAGCTGGAAACAACAACGATACCGAAGATATCGTAGTTTCCGCATATCAAACGCACTGTGGAGTGCTGAAAACACCAGAAAACGTGTTTTTCGCATTCAAAAGCACGAAAACAGCGACTTCGGTGATTCTGCACACTTGTAACAGCTGAATCGTGAAGATTATCACTGAAAATGCATGTCTCAGCTGGAAACAACAACGATACCGAAGATATCGTAGTTTCCGCATATCAAACGCACTGTGGAATGCTGAAAACACCAGAAAACGTGTTTTTCGCATTCAAAAGCACGAAAACAGCGATTTCGGTGATTCTGCACACTTGTAACAGCAGAATTGTGAAGATTAACACTGAAAGTGCATATCTCAGCAGGAAACGACAACGATACCGAAGATATCGTAGTTTCCGCATATCAAACGCACTGTGGAGTGCTGAAAACACCAGAAAACGTGTTTTTCGCATTCAAAAGCACGAAAACAGCGACCTCGGTGATTCTGCACACTTGTAACAGCAGAATCGTGAAGATTATCACTGAAAATGCATGTCTCAGCTGGAAACAACAACGATACCGAAGATATCGTAGTTTCCGCAATTCAAACGCACTGTGGAGTGCTGAAAACACCAAAAAACGTGTTTTTTCATTCAAAAGCACGAAAACAGCGATTTCGGTGATTCTGCACACTTGTAACAGCAGAATCGTGAAGATTATCACTGAAAGTGCATATCTCAGCTGGAAACAACAACGATACCGAAGATATCGTAGTTTCCGCATATCAAACGCACTGTGGAGTGCTGAAAACACCAGAAAACGTGTTTTTCGCATTCAAAAGCACGAAAACAGCGACCTCGGTGATTCTGCACACTTGTAACAGCAGAACTGTGAAGATTATCACTGATAATGCATATCTCAGCTGGAAACAACAACGATACCGAAGGTATGGCAGTTTCCGCATATCAAACGCACTGTGGAGTGCTGAAAACACCAGAAAACGTGTTTTTCATATTTACAAGCACGAAAACAGCGACTTCGGTGATTCTGCACACTTGTAACAGCAGAATCGTGAAGATTATCACTGAAAGTGCATATCTCAGCTGGAAACAACAACGATACCGAAGATATGGCAGTTTCCGCATATCAATCGCACTGTGGAGTGCTGAAAACACCAGAAAACGTGTTTTTCGCATTCAATAGCACGGAAACAGCGATTTCGGTGATTCTGCACACTTGTAACAGCAGAATCATGAAGATTATCACTGAAAATGCATGTCTCAGCTGGAAACAACAACGATACCGAAGATATCGTAGTTTCCGCATATCAAACGCACTGTGGAGTGCTGAAAACACCAGAAAACGTGTTTTTCGCATTCAAAAGCACGAAAACAGCGATTTCGGTGATTCTCCACACTTGTACCTGCAGAATCGTGAAGATTATCACTGAAAGTGCATATCTCAGCTGGAAACAACAACGATACCGAAGATATCGTAGTTTCCGCATATCAAACGCACTGTGGAGTGCTGAAAACACCAGAAAACGTGTTTTTCGCATTCAAAAGCACGAAAACAGCGACTTCGGTGATTCTGCACACTTGTAACAGCAGAATCGTGAAGATTATCACTGAAAATGCATGTCTCAGCTGGAAACAACAACGATACCGAAGATATCGTAGTTTCCGCATATCAAACGCACTGTGGAGTGCTGAAAACACCAAAAAACGTGTTTTTTCATTCAAAAGCACGAAAACAGCGATTTCGGTGATTCTGCACACTTGTAACAGCAGAACTGTGAAGATTAACACTGAAAGTGCATATCTCAGCAGGAAACAACAACGATACCGAAGATATCGTAGTTTCCGCATATCAAACGCACTGTGGAGTGCTGAAAACACCAGAAAACGTGTTTTTCGCATTCAAAAGCACGAAAACAGCGATTTCGGTGATTCTGCACACTTGTAACAGCAGAACTGTGAAGATTAACACTGAAAGTGCATATCTCAGCAGGAAACAACAACGATACCGAAGATATCGTAGTTTCCGCATATCAAACGCACTGTGGAGTGCTGAAAACACCAGAAAACGTGTTTTTCGCATTCAAAAGCACGAAAACAGCGACCTCGGTGATTCTGCACACTTGTAACAGCACAATCGTGAAGATTATCACTGAAAATGCATGTCTCAGCTGGAAACAACAACGATACCGAAGATATCGTAGTTTCCGCATATCAAACGCACTGTGGAGTGCTGAAAACACCAGAAAACGTGTTTTTCGCATTCAAAAGCACGAAAACAGCGACTTCGGTGATTCTGCACACTTGTAACAGCAGAATCGTGAAGATTATCACTGAAAATGCATGTCTCAGCTGGAAACAACAACGATACCGAAGATATCGTAGTTTCCGCATATCAAACGCACTGTGGAGTGCTGAAAACACCAAAAAACGTGTTTTTTCATTTAAAAGCACGAAAACAGCGATTTCGGTGATTCTGCACACTTGTACCTGCAGAATCGTGAAGATTATCACTGAAAGTGCATATCTCAGCAGGAAACAACAACGATACCGAAGATATCGTAGTTTCCGCATATCAAACGCACTGTGGAGTGCTGAAAACACCAGAAAACGTGTTTTTCGCATTCAAAAGCACGAAAACAGCGATTTCGGTGATTCTGCACACTTGTAACAGCAGAACTGTGAAGATTAACAGTGAAAGTGCATATCTCAGCAGGAAACAACAACGATACCGAAGATATCGTAGTTTCCGCATATCAAACGCACTGTGGAGTGCTGAAAACACCAGAAAACGTGTTTTTCGCATTCAAAAGCACGAAAACAGCGACCTCGGTGATTCTGCACACTTGTAACAGCACAATCGTGAAGATTATCACTGAAAATGCATGTCTCAGCTGGAAACAACAACGATACCGAAGATATCGTAGTTTCCGCATATCAAACGCACTGTGGAGTGCTGAAAACACCAGAAAACGTGTTTTTCGCATTCAAAAGCACGAAAACAGCGACTTCGGTGATTCTGCACACTTGTAACAGCAGAATCGTGAAGATTATCACTGAAAATGCATGTCTCAGCTGGAAACAACAACGATACCGAAGATATCGTAGTTTCCGCATATCAAACGCACTGTGGAGTGCTGAAAACACCAAAAAACGTGTTTTTTCATTTAAAAGCACGAAAACAGCGATTTCGGTGATTCTGCACACTTGTACCTGCAGAATCGTGAAGATTATCACTGAAAGTGCATATCTCAGCAGGAAACAACAACGATACCGAAGATATCGTAGTTTCCGCATATCAAACGCACTGTGGAGTGCTGAAAACACCAGAAAACGTGTTTTTCGCATTCAAAAGCACGAAAACAGCGATTTCGGTGATTCTGCACACTTGTAACAGCAGAACTGTGAAGATTAACAGTGAAAGTGCATATCTCAGCAGGAAACAACAACGATACCGAAGATATCGTAGTTTCCGCATATCAAACGCACTGTGGAGTGCTGAAAACACCAGAAAACGTGTTTTTCGCATTCAAAAGCACGAAAACAGCGATTTCGGTGATTCTGCACACTTGTACCTGCAGAATCGTGAAGATTATCACTGAAAGTGCATATCTCAGCTGGAAACAACAACGATACCGAAGATATCGTAGTTTCCGCATATCAAACGCACTGTGGAGTGCTGAAAACACCAGAAAACGTGTTTTTCGCATTCAAAAGCACGAAAACAGCAATTTCGGTGATTCTGCACACTTGTAACAGCAGAATCGTGAAGATTATCACTGAAAGTGCATATCTCAGCTGGAAACAACAACGATACCGAAGATATCGTAGTTTCCGCATATCAAACGCACTGTGGAGTGCTGAAAACACCAGAAAACGTGTTTTTCGCATTCAAAAGCACGAAAACAGCGACCTCGGTGATTCTGCACACTTGTAACAGCAGAATCGTGAAGATTATCACTGAAAATGCATGTCTCAGCTGGAAACAACAACGATACCGAAGATATCGTAGTTTCCGCATATCAAACGCACTGTGGAGTGCTGAAAACACCAAAAAACGTGTTTTTTCATTCAAAAGCACGAAAACAGCGATTTCGGTGATTCTGCACACTTGTACCTGCAGAATCGTGAAGATTATCACTGAAAGTGCATATCTCAGCTGGAAACAACAACGATACCGAAGATATGGCAGTTTCCGCATATCAATCGCACTGTGGAGTGCTGAAAACACCAGAAAACGTGTTTTTCGCATTCAATAGCACGAAAACAGCGATTTCGGTGATTCTGCACACTTGTAACAGCAGAATCATGAAGATTATCACTGAAAATGCATGTCTCAGCTGGAAACAACAACGATACCGAAGATATCGTAGTTTCCGCATATCAAACGCACTGTGGAGTGCTGAAAACACCAGAAAACGTGTTTTTCGCATTCAAAAGCACGAAAACAGCGATTTCGGTGATTCTCCACACTTGTACCTGCAGAATCGTGAAGATTATCACTGAAAGTGCATATCTCAGCTGGAAACAACAACGATACCGAAGATATCGTAGTTTCCGCATATCAAACGCACTGTGGAGTGCTGAAAACACCAGAAAACGTGTTTTTCGCATTCAAAAGCACGAAAACAGCGACTTCGGTGATTCTGCACACTTGTAACAGCTGAATCGTGAAGATTATCACTGAAAATGCATGTCTCAGCTGGAAACAACAACGATACCGAAGATATCGTAGTTTCCGCATATCAAACGCACTGTGGAGTGCTGAAAACACCAGAAAACGTGTTTTTCGCATTCAAAAGCACGAAAACAGCGATTTCGGTGATTCTGCACACTTGTAACAGCAGAATCGTGAAGATTATCACTGAAAGTGCATATCTCAGCTGGAAACAACAACGATACCGAAGATATCGTAGTTTCCGCATATCAAACGCACTGTGGAGTGCTGAAAACACCAGAAAACGTGTTTTTCGCATTCAAAAGCACGAAAACAGCGACCTCGGTGATTCTGCACACTTGTAACAGCAGAATCGTGAAGATTATCACTGAAAATGCATGTCTCAGCTGGAAACAACAACGATACCGAAGATATCGTAGTTTCCGCAATTCAAACGCACTGTGGAGTGCTGAAAACACCAAAAAACGTGTTTTTTCATTCAAAAGCACGAAAACAGCGATTTCGGTGATTCTGCACACTTGTAACAGCAGAATCGTGAAGATTATCACTGAAAGTGCATATCTCAGCTGGAAACAACAACGATACCGAAGATATCGTAGTTTCCGCATATCAAACGCACTGTGGAGTGCTGAAAACACCAGAAAACGTGTTTTTCGCATTCAAAAGCACGAAAACAGCGACCTCGGTGATTCTGCACACTTGTAACAGCAGAACTGTGAAGATTATCACTGATAATGCATATCTCAGCTGGAAACAACAACGATACCGAAGGTATGGCAGTTTCCGCATATCAAACGCACTGTGGAGTGCTGAAAACACCAGAAAACGTGTTTTTCATATTTACAAGCACGAAAACAGCGACTTCGGTGATTCTGCACACTTGTAACAGCAGAATCGTGAAGATTATCACTGAAAGTGCATATCTCAGCTGGAAACAACAACGATACCGAAGATATGGCAGTTTCCGCATATCAATCGCACTGTGGAGTGCTGAAAACACCAGAAAACGTGTTTTTCGCATTCAATAGCACGGAAACAGCGATTTCGGTGATTCTGCACACTTGTAACAGCAGAATCATGAAGATTATCACTGAAAATGCATGTCTCAGCTGGAAACAACAACGATACCGAAGATATCGTAGTTTCCGCATATCAAACGCACTGTGGAGTGCTGAAAACACCAGAAAACGTGTTTTTCGCATTCAAAAGCACGAAAACAGCGATTTCGGTGATTCTCCACACTTGTACCTGCAGAATCGTGAAGATTATCACTGAAAGTGCATATCTCAGCTGGAAACAACAACGATACCGAAGATATCGTAGTTTCCGCATATCAAACGCACTGTGGAGTGCTGAAAACACCAGAAAACGTGTTTTTCGCATTCAAAAGCACGAAAACAGCGACTTCGGTGATTCTGCACACTTGTAACAGCAGAATCGTGAAGATTATCACTGAAAATGCATGTCTCAGCTGGAAACAACAACGATACCGAAGATATCGTAGTTTCCGCATATCAAACGCACTGTGGAGTGCTGAAAACACCAAAAAACGTGTTTTTTCATTCAAAAGCACGAAAACAGCGATTTCGGTGATTCTGCACACTTGTAACAGCAGAACTGTGAAGATTAACACTGAAAGTGCATATCTCAGCAGGAAACAACAACGATACCGAAGATATCGTAGTTTCCGCATATCAAACGCACTGTGGAGTGCTGAAAACACCAGAAAACGTGTTTTTCGCATTCAAAAGCACGAAAACAGCGATTTCGGTGATTCTGCACACTTGTAACAGCAGAACTGTGAAGATTAACACTGAAAGTGCATATCTCAGCAGGAAACAACAACGATACCGAAGATATCGTAGTTTCCGCATATCAAACGCACTGTGGAGTGCTGAAAACACCAGAAAACGTGTTTTTCGCATTCAAAAGCACGAAAACAGCGACCTCGGTGATTCTGCACACTTGTAACAGCACAATCGTGAAGATTATCACTGAAAATGCATGTCTCAGCTGGAAACAACAACGATACCGAAGATATCGTAGTTTCCGCATATCAAACGCACTGTGGAGTGCTGAAAACACCAAAAAACGTGTTTTTTCATTCAAAAGCACGAAAACAGCGATTTCGGTGATTCTGCACACTTGTAACAGCAGAACTGTGAAGATTAACACTGAAAGTGCATATCTCAGCAGGAAACAACAACGATACCGAAGATATCGTAGTTTCCGCATATCAAACGCACTGTGGAGTGCTGAAAACACCAGAAAACGTGTTTTTCGCATTCAAAAGCACGAAAACAGCGACCTCGGTGATTCTGCACACTTGTAACAGCAGAATCGTGTAGATTATCACTGAAAATGCATGTCTCAGCTGGAAACAACAACGATACCGAAGATATCGTAGTTTCCTCATATCAAACGCACTGTGGAGTGCTGAAAACACCAAAAAACGTGTTTTTTCATTCAAAAGCACGAAAACAGCGATTTCGGTGATTCTGCACACTTGTAACAGCAGAATCGTGAAGATTATCACTGAAAATGCATGTCTCAGCTGGAAACAACAACGATACCGAAGATATCGTAGTTTCCGCATATCAAACGCACTGTGGAGTGCTGAAAACACCAAAAAACGTGTTTTTTCATTCAAAAGCACGAAAACAGCGATTTCGGTGATTCTGCACACTTGTAACAGCAGAACTGTGAAGATTAACACTGAAAGTGCATATCTCAGCAGGAAACAACAACGATACCGAAGATATCGTAGTTTCCGCATATCAAACGCACTGTGGAGTGCTGAAAACACCCGAAAACGTGTTTTTCGCATTCAAAAGCACGAAAACAGCGATTTCGGTGATTCTGCACACTTGTAACAGCAGAACTGTGAAGATTAACACTGAAAGTGCATATCTCAGCAGGAAACAACAACGATACCGAAGATATCGTAGTTTCCGCATATCAAACGCACTGTGGAGTGCTGAAAACACCAGAAAACGTGTTTTTCGCATTCAAAAGCACGAAAACAGCGATTTCGGTGATTCTGCACACTTGTAACAGCAGAATCATGAAGATTATCAGTGAAAATGCATGTCTCAGCTGGAAACAACAACGATACCGAAGATATCGTAGTTTCCGCATATCAAACGCACTGTGGAGTGCTGAAAACACCAGAAAACGTGTTTTTCGCATTCGAAAGCACGAAAACAGCGATTTCGGTGATTCTGCACACTTGTAACAGCAGAATCGTGAAGATTATCACTGAAAGTGCATATCTCAGCTGGAAACAACAACGATACCGAAGATATCGTAGTTTCCGCATATCAAACGCACTGTGGAGTGCTGAAAACACCAGAAAACGTGTTTTTCGCATTCAATAGCACGGAAACAGCGATTTCGGTGATTCTGCACACTTGTAACAGCAGAATCATGAAGATTATCACTGAAAATGCATGTCTCAGCTGGAAACAACAACGATACCGAAGATATCGTAGTTTCCGCATATCAAACGCACTGTGGAGTGCTGAAAACACCAGAAAACGTGTTTTTCGCATTCAAAAGCACGAAAACAGCGATTTCGGTGATTCTCCACACTTGTACCTGCAGAATCGTGAAGATTATCACTGAAAGTGCATATCTCAGCTGGAAACAACAACGATACCGAAGATATCGTAGTTTCCGCATATCAAACGCACTGTGGAGTGCTGAAAACACCAGAAAACGTGTTTTTCGCATTCAAAAGCACGAAAACAGCGACTTCGGTGATTCTGCACACTTGTAACAGCAGAATCGTGAAGATTATCACTGAAAATGCATGTCTCAGCTGGAAACAACAACGATACCGAAGATATCGTAGTTTCCGCATATCAAACGCACTGTGGAGTGCTGAAAACACCAGAAAACGTGTTTTTCGCATTCAAAAGCACGAAAACAGCGATTTCGGTGATTCTGCACACTTGTAACAGCAGAATCGTGAAGATTATCACTGAAAGTGCATATCTCAGCTGGAAACAACAACGATACCGAAGATATCGTAGTTTCCGCATATCAAACGCACTGTGGAGTGCTGAAAACACCAGAAAACGTGTTTTTCGCATTCAAAAGCACGAAAACAGCGACCTCGGTGATTCTGCACACTTGTAACAGCAGAATCGTGAAGATTATCACTGAAAATGCATGTCTCAGCTGGAAACAACAACGATACCGAAGATATCGTAGTTTCCGCATATCAAACGCACTGTGGAGTGCTGAAAACACCAAAAAACGTGTTTTTTCATTCAAAAGCACGAAAACAGCGATTTCGGTGATTCTGCACACTTGTAACAGCAGAACTGTGAAGATTAACACTGAAAGTGCATATCTCAGCAGGAAACAACAACCATACCCGAAGATATCGTAGTTTCCGCATATCAAACGCACTGTGGAGTGCTGAAAACACCAGAAAACGTGTTTTTCGCATTCAAAAGCACGAAAACAGCGACCTCGGTGATTCTGCACACTTGTAACAGCAGAATCGTGAAGATTATCACTGAAAATGCATGTCTCAGCTGGAAACAACAACGATACCGAAGATATCGTAGTTTCCGCATATCAAACGCACTGTGGAGTGCTGACAACACCAAAAAACGTGTTTTTTCATTCAAAAGCACGAAAACAGCGATTTCGGTGATTCTGCACACTTGTAACAGCAGAATCGTGAAGATTATCACTGAAAATGCATGTCTCAGCTGGAAACAACAACGATACCGAAGATATCGTAGTTTCCGCATATCAAACGCACTGTGGAGTGCTGAAAACACCAAAAAACGTGTTTTTTCATTCAAAAGCACGAAAACAGCGATTTCGGTGATTCTGCACACTTGTAACAGCAGAACTGTGAAGATTAACACTGAAAGTGCATATCTCAGCAGGAAACAACAACGATACCGAAGATATCGTAGTTTCCGCATATCAAACGCACTGTGGAGTGCTGAAAACACCAGAAAACGTGTTTTTCGCATTCAAAAGCACGAAAACAGCGATTTCGGTGATTCTGCACACTTGTAACAGCAGAACTGTGAAGATTAACACTGAAAGTGCATATCTCAGCAGGAAACAACAACGATACCGAAGATATCGTAGTTTCCGCATATCAAACGCACTGTGGAGTGCTGAAAACACCAGAAAACGTGTTTTTCGCATTCAAAAGCACGAAAACAGCGATTTCGGTGATTCTGCACACTTGTAACAGCAGAATCATGAAGATTATCAGTGAAAATGCATGTCTCAGCTGGAAACAACAACGATACCGAAGATATCGTAGTTTCCGCATATCAAACGCACTGTGGAGTGCTGAAAACACCAGAAAACGTGTTTTTCGCATTCGAAAGCACGAAAACAGCGATTTCGGTGATTCTGCACACTTGTAACAGCAGAATCGTGAAGATTATCACTGAAAGTGCATATCTCAGCTGGAAACAACAACGATACCGAAGATATCGTAGTTTCCGCATATCAAACGCACTGTGGAGTGCTGAAAACACCAGAAAACGTGTTTTTCGCATTCAAAAGCACGAAAACAGCGACCTCGGTGATTCTGCACACTTGTAACAGCAGAATCGTGAAGATTATCACTGAAAATGCATGTCTCAGCTGGAAACAACAACGATACCGAAGATATCGTAGTTTCCGCATATCAAACGCACTGTGGAGTGCTGAAAACACCAAAAAACGTGTTTTTTCATTCAAAAGCACGAAAACAGCGATTTCGGTGATTCTGCACACTTGTAACAGCAGAACTGTGAAGATTAACACTGAAAGTGCATATCTCAGCTGGAAACAACAACGATACCGAAGATATGGCAGTTTCCGCATATCAATCGCACTGTGGAGTGCTGAAAACACCAGAAAACGTGTTTTTCGCATTCAATAGCACGAAAACAGCGATTTCGGTGATTCTGCACACTTGTAACAGCAGAATCATGAAGATTATCACTGAAAATGCATGTCTCAGCGGGAAACAACAACGATACCGAAGATATCGTAGTTTCCGCATATCAAACGCACTGTGGAGTGCTGAAAACACCAGAAAACGTGTTTTTCGCATTCAAAAGCACGAAAACAGCGATTTCGGTGATTCTCCACACTTGTACCTGCAGAATCGTGAAGATTATCACTGAAAGTGCTTATCTCAGCTGGAAACAACAACGATACCGAAGAAATCGTAGTTTCCGCATATCAAACGCACTGTGGAGTGCTGAAAACACCAGAAAACGTGTTTTTCGCATTCAAAAGCACGAAAACAGCGACTTCGGTGATTCTGCACACTTGTAACAGCAGAATCGTGAAGATTATCACTGAAAATGCATGTCTCAGCTGGAAACAACAACGATACCGAAGATATCATAGTTTCCGCATATCAAACGCACTGTGGAGTGCTGAAAACACCAAAAAACGTGTTTTTTCATTCAAAAGCACGAAAACAGCGATTTCGGTGATTCTGCACACTTGTAACAGCAGAACTGTGAAGATTAACACTGAAAGTGCATATCTCAGCAGGAAACAACAACGATACCGAAGATATCGTAGTTTCCGCATATCAAACGCACTGTGGAGTGCTGAAAACACCAGAAAACGTGTTTTTCGCATTCAAAAGCACGAAAACAGCGATTTCGGTGATTCTGCACACTTGTAACAGCAGAACTGTGAAGATTAACACTGAAAGTGCATATCTCAGCAGGAAACAACAACGATACCGAAGATATCGTAGTTTCCGCATATCAAACGCACTGTGGAGTGCTGAAAACACCAGAAAACGTGTTTTTCGCATTCAAAAGCACGAAAACAGCGATTTCGGTGATTCTGCACACTTGTAACAGCAGAATCATGAAGATTATCAGTGAAAATGCATGTCTCAGCTGGAAACAACAACGATACCGAAGATATCGTAGTTTCCGCATATCAAACGCACTGTGGAGTGCTGAAAACACCAGAAAACGTGTTTTTCGCATTCAAAAGCACGAAAACAGCGACCTCGGTGATTCTGCACACTTGTAACAGCAGAATCGTGAAGATTATCACTGAAAATGCATGTCTCAGCTGGAAACAACAACGATACCGAAGATATCGTAGTTTCCGCATATCAAACGCACTGTGGAGTGCTGAAAACACCAAAAAACGTGTTTTTTCATTCAAAAGCACGAAAACAGCGATTTCGGTGATTCTGCACACTTGTAACAGCAGAACTGTGAAGATTAACACTGAAAGTGCATATCTCAGCAGGAAACAACAACCATACCCGAAGATATCGTAGTTTCCGCATATCAAACGCACTGTGGAGTGCTGAAAACACCAAAAAACGTGTTTTTTCATTCAAAAGCACGAAAACAGCGATTTCGGTGATTCTGCACACTTGTAACAGCAGAACTGTGAAGATTAACACTGAAAGTGCATATCTCAGCAGGAAACAACAACGATACCGAAGATATCGTAGTTTCCGCATATCAAACGCACTGTGGAGTGCTGAAAACACCAGAAAACGTGTTTTTCGCATTCAAAAGCACGAAAACAGCGATTTCGGTGATTCTGCACACTTGTAACAGCAGAACTGTGAAGATTAACACTGAAAGTGCATATCTCAGCAGGAAACAACAACGATACCGAAGATATCGTAGTTTCCGCATATCAAACGCACTGTGGAGTGCTGAAAACACCAGAAAACGTGTTTTTCGCATTCAAAAGCACGAAAACAGCGATTTCGGTGATTCTGCACACTTGTAACAGCAGAATCATGAAGATTATCAGTGAAAATGCATGTCTCAGCTGGAAACAACAACGATACCGAAGATATCGTAGTTTCCGCATATCAAACGCACTGTGGAGTGCTGAAAACACCAGAAAACGTGTTTTTCGCATTCGAAAGCACGAAAACAGCGATTTCGGTGATTCTGCACACTTGTAACAGCAGAATCGTGAAGATTATCACTGAAAGTGCATATCTGAGCTGGAAACAACAACGATACCGAAGATATCGTAGTTTCCGCATATCAAACGCACTGTGGAGTGCTGAAAACACCAGAAAACGTGTTTTTCGCATTCAAAAGCACGAAAACAGCGACCTCGGTGATTCTGCACACTTGTAACAGCAGAATCGTGAAGATTATCACTGAAAATGCATGTCTCAGCTGGAAACAACAACGATACCGAAGATATCGTAGTTTCCGCATATCAAACGCACTGTGGAGTGCTGAAAACACCAAAAAACGTGTTTTTTCATTCAAAAGCACGAAAACAGCGATTTCGGTGATTCTGCACACTTGTAACAGCAGAACTGTGAAGATTAACACTGAAAGTGCATATCTCAGCTGGAAACAACAACGATACCGAAGATATGGCAGTTTCCGCATATCAATCGCACTGTGGAGTGCTGAAAACACCAGAAAACGTGTTTTTCGCATTCAATAGCACGAAAACAGCGATTTCGGTGATTCTGCACACTTGTAACAGCAGAATCATGAAGATTATCACTGAAAATGCATGTCTCAGCGGGAAACAACAACGATACCGAAGATATCGTAGTTTCCGCATATCAAACGCACTGTGGAGTGCTGAAAACACCAGAAAACGTGTTTTTCGCATTCAAAAGCACGAAAACAGCGATTTCGGTGATTCTCCACACTTGTACCTGCAGAATCGTGAAGATTATCACTGAAAGTGCTTATCTCAGCTGGAAACAACAACGATGCCGAAGAAATCGTAGTTTCCGCATATCAAACGCACTGTGGAGTGCTGAAAACACCAGAAAACGTGTTTTTCGCATTCAAAAGCACGAAAACAGCGACTTCGGTGATTCTGCACACTTGTAACAGCAGAATCGTGAAGATTATCACTGAAAATGCATGTCTCAGCTGGAAACAACAACGATACCGAAGATATCATAGTTTCCGCATATCAAACGCACTGTGGAGTGCTGAAAACACCAAAAAACGTGTTTTTTCATTCAAAAGCACGAAAACAGCGATTTCGGTGATTCTGCACACTTGTAACAGCAGAACTGTGAAGATTAACACTGAAAGTGCATATCTCAGCAGGAAACAACAACGATACCGAAGATATCGTAGTTTCCGCATATCAAACGCACTGTGGAGTGCTGAAAACACCAGAAAACGTGTTTTTCGCATTCAAAAGCACGAAAACAGCGATTTCGGTGATTCTGCACACTTGTAACAGCAGAACTGTGAAGATTAACACTGAAAGTGCATATCTCAGCAGGAAACAACAACGATACCGAAGATATCGTAGTTTCCGCATATCAAACGCACTGTGGAGTGCTGAAAACACCAGAAAACGTGTTTTTCGCATTCAAAAGCACGAAAACAGCGATTTCGGTGATTCTGCACACTTGTAACAGCAGAATCATGAAGATTATCAGTGAAAATGCATGTCTCAGCTGGAAACAACAACGATACCGAAGATATCGTAGTTTCCGCATATCAAACGCACTGTGGAGTGCTGAAAACACCAGAAAACGTGTTTTTCGCATTCAAAAGCACGAAAACAGCGATTTCGGTGATTCTGCACACTTGTAACAGCAGAATCGTGAAGATTATCACTGAAAGTGCATATCTCAGCTGGAAACAACAACGATACCGAAGATATCGTAGTTTCCGCATATCAAACGCACTGTGGAGTGCTGAAAACACCAGAAAACGTGTTTTTCGCATTCAAAAGCACGAAAACAGCGACCTCGGTGATTCTGCACACTTGTAACTGCAGAATCGTGAACATTATCACTGAAAATGCATGTCTCAGCTGGAAACAACAACGATACCGAAGATATCGTAGTTTCCGCATATCAAACGCACTGTGGAGTGCTGAAAACACCAAAAAACGTGTTTTTTCATTCAAAAGCACGAAAACAGCGGTTTCGGTGATTCTGCACACTTGTAACAGCAGAAGTGTGAAGATTAACACTGAAAGTGCATATCTCAGCAGGAAACAACAACGATACCGAAGATATCGTAGTTTCCGCATATCAAACGCACTGTGGAGTGCTGAAAACACCAGAAAACGTGTTTTTCGCATTCAAAAGCACGAAAACAGCGATTTCGGTGATTCTGCACACTTGTAACAGCAGAACTGTGAAGATTAACACTGAAAGTGCATATCTCAGCAGGAAACTACAACGATACCGAAGATATCGTAGTTTCCGCATATCAAACGCACTGTGGAGTGCTGAAAACACCAGAAAACGTGTTTTTCGCATTCAAAAGCACGAAAACAGCGATTTCGGTGATTCTGCACACTTGTAACAGCAGAATCATGAAGATTATCAGTGAAAATGCATGTCTCAGCTGGAAACAACAACGATACCGAAGATATCGTAGTTTCCGCATATCAAACGCACTGTGGAGTGCTGAAAACACCAGAAAACGTGTTTTTCGCATTCAAAAGCACGAAAACAGCGATTTCGGTGATTCTGCACACTTGTAACAGCAGAATCGTGAAGATTATCACTGAAAGTGCATATCTCAGCTGGAAACAACAATGATACCGAAGATATCGTAGTTTCCGCATATCAAACGCACTGTGGAGTGCTGAAAACACCAAAAAACGTGTTTTCGCATTCAAAAGCACGAAAACAGCGATTTCGGTGATTCTGCACACTTGTAACAGCAGAATTGTGAAGATTAACACTGAAAGTGCATATCTCAGCAGGAAACGACAACGATACCGAAGATATCGTAGTTTCCGCATATCAAACGCACTGTGGAGTGCTGAAAACACCAGAAAACGTGTTTTTCGCATTCAATAGCACGAAAACAGCGATTTCGGTGATTCTGCACACTTGTAACAGCAGAATCATGAAGATTATCACTGAAAATGCATGTCTCAGCTGGAAACAACAACGATACCGAAGATATCGTAGTTTCCGCATATCAAACGCACTGTGGAATGCTGAAAACACCAGAAAACGTGTTTTTCGCATTCAAAAGCACGAAAACAGCGATTTCGGTGATTCTGCACACTTGTAACAGCAGAATCATGAAGATTATCACTGAAAATGCATGTCTCAGCTGGAAACAACAACGATACCGAAGATATCGTAGTTTCCGCATATCAAACGCACTGTGGAGTGCTGAAAACACCAGAAAACGTGTTTTTCGCATTCAAAAGCACGAAAACAGCGATTTCGGTGATTCTGCACACTTGTAACAGCAGAATTGTGAAGATTAACACTGAAAGTGCATATCTCAGCAGGAAACAACAACGATACCGAAGATATCGTAGTTTCCGCATATCAAACGCACTGTGGAGTGCTGAAAACACCAGAAAACGTGTTTTTCGCATTCAATAGCACGAAAACAGCGATTTCGGTGATTCTGCACACTTGTAACAGCAGAACTGTGAAGATTAACACTGAAAGTGCATATCTCAGCAGGAAACAACAACGATACCGAAGATATCGTAGTTTCCGCATATCAAACGCACTGTGGAGTGCTGAAAACACCAGAAAACGTGTTTTTCGCATTCAAAAGCACGAAAACAGCGATTTCGGTGATTCTGCACACTTGTAACAGCAGAATCATGAAGATTATCAGTGAAAATGCATGTCTCAGCTGGAAACAACAACGATACCGAAGATATCGTAGTTTCAGCATATCAAACGCACTGTGGAGTGTTGAAAACACGAGAAAACGTGTTTTTCGCATTCAAAAGCACGAAAACAGCGATTTCGGTGATTCTGCACACTTGTAACAGCAGAATCGTGAAGATTATCACTGAAAGTGCATATCTCAGCTGGAAACAACAATGATACCGAAGATATCGTAGTTTCCGCATATCAAACGCACTGTGGAGTGCTGAAAACACCAAAAAACGTGTTTTCGCATTCAAAAGCCCGAAAACAGCGATTTCGGAGATTCTGCACACTTGTAACAGCAGAATTGTGAAGATTAACACTGAAAGTGCATATCTCAGCAGAAAACGACAACGATACCGAAGATATCGTAGTTTCCGCATATCAAACGCACTGTGCAGTGCTGAAAACACCAGAAAACGTGTTTTTCGCATTCAATAGCACGAAAACAGCGATTTCGGTGATTCTGCACACTTGTAACAGCAGAATCATGAAGATTATCACTGAAAATGCATGTCTCAGCTGGAAACAACAACGATACCGAAGATATCGTAGTTTCCGCATATCAAACTCACTGTGGAATGCTGAAAACACCAGAAAACGTGTTTTTCGCATTCAAAAGCACGAAAACAGCGATTTCGGTGATTCTGCACACTTGTAACAGCAGAACTGTGAAGACTAACACTGAAAGTGCATATCTCAGCAGGAAACAACAACGATACCGAAGATATCGTAGTTTCCGCATATCAAACGCACTGTGGAGTGCTGAAAACACCAGAAAACGTGTTTTTCGCATTCAAAAGCACGAAAATAGCGATTTCGGTGATTCTGCACACTTGTAACAGCAGAATCGTGAAGATTATCACTGAAAGTGCATATCTCTGCTGGAAACAACAACGATACCGAAGATATCGCAGTTTCCGCATATCAAACGCACTGTGGAGTGTTGAAAACACCAGAAAACGTGTTTTTCGCATTCAAAAGCACGAAAACAGCGATTTCGGTGATTCTGCACACTTGTAACAGCAGAACTGTGAAGATTAACACTGAAAGTGCATATCTCAGCAGGAAACAACAACGATACCGAAGATATCGTAGTTTCCGCATATCAAACGCACTGTGGAGTGCTGAAAACACCAGAAAACGTGTTTTTCGCATTCAAAATCACGAAAACAGCGATTTCGGTGATTCTGCACACTTGTAACAGCAGAATCATGAAGATTATCACTGAAAATGCATGTCTCAGCTGGAAACAACAACGATACCGAAGATATCGTAGTTTCCGCATATCAAACGCACTGTGGAGTGCTGAAAACACCAGAAAACGTGTTTTTTCGCATTCAAAAGCACGAAAACAGCGATTTCGGTGATTCTGCACACTTGTAACAGCAGAATCGTGAAGATTATCACTGAAAGTGCATATCTCAGCTGGAAACAACAACGATACCGAAGATATGGCAGTTTCCGCATATCAAACGCACTGTGGAGTGCTGAAAACACCAGAAAACGTGTTTTTCGCATTCAATAGCACGAAAACAGCGATTTCGGTGATTCTGCACACTTGTAACAGCAGAATCATGAAGATTATCACTGAAAATGCATGTCTCAGCTGGAAACAACAACGATACCGAAGATATCGTAGTTTCCGCATATCAAACGCACTGTGGAGTGCTGAAAACACCAGAAAACGTGTTTTTCGCATTCAAAAGCACGAAAACAGCGATTTCGGTGATTCTGCACACTTGTAACAGCAGAATCGTGAAGATTATCACTGAAAGTGCATATCTCAGCTGGAAACAACAATGATACCGAAGATATCGTAGTTTCCGCATATCAAACGCACTGTGGAGTGCTGAAAACACCAAAAAACGTGTTTTCGCATTCAAAAGCACGAAAACAGCGATTTCGGTGATTCTGCACACTTGTAACAGCAGAATTGTGAAGATTAACACTGAAAGTGCATATCTCAGCAGGAAACAACAACGATACCGAAGATATCGTAGTTTCCGCATATCAAACGCACTGTGGAGTGCTGAAAACACCAGAAAACGTGTTTTTCGCATTCAATAGCACGAAAACAGCGATTTCGGTGATTCTGCACACTTGTAACAGCAGAATTGTGAAGATTAACACTGAAAGTGCATATCTCAGCAGGAAACGACAACGATACCGAAGATATCGTAGTTTCCGCATATCAAACGCACTGTGGAGTTCTGAAAATACCAGAAAACGTGTTTTTCGCATTCAATAGCACGAAAACAGCGATTTCGGTGATTCTGCACACTTGTAACAGCAGAATCATGAAGATTATCACTGAAAATGCATGTCTCAGCTGGAAACAACAACGATACCGAAGATATCGTAGTTTCCGCATATCAAACGCACTGTGGAATGCTGAAAACACCAGAAAACGTGTTTTTCGCATTCAAAAGCACGAAAACAGCGATTTCGGTGATTCTGCACACTTGTAACAGCAGAATCATGAAGATTATCACTGAAAATGCATGTCTCAGCTGGAAACAACAACGATACCGAAGATATCGTAGTTTCCGCATATCAAACGCACTGTGGAGTGCTGAAAACACCAGAAAACGTGTTTTTCGCATTCAAAAGCACGAAAACAGCGACTTCGGTGATTCTGCACACTTGTAACAGCAGAATCGTGAAGATTATCACTGAAAGTGCATATCTCAGCTGGAAACAACAACGATACCGAAGATATGGCAGTTTCCGCATATCAAACGCACTGTGGAGTGCTGAAAACACCAGAAAACGTGTTTTTCGCATTCAATAGCACGAAAACAGCGATTTCGGTGATTCTGCACACTTGTAACAGCAGTATCATGAAGATTATCACTGAAAATGCATGTCTCAGCTGGAAACAACAACGATACCGAAGATATCGTAGTTTCCGCATATCAAACGCACTGTGGAGTGCTGAAAACACCAGAAAACGTGTTTTTCGCATTCAAAAGCACGAAAACAGCGATTTCGGTGATTCTGCACACTTGTAACAGCAGAATCGTGAAGATTATCGCTGAAAGTGCATATCTCAGCTGGAAACAACAATGATACCGAAGATATCGTAGTTTCCGCATATCAAACGCACTGTGGAGTGCTGAAAACACCAAAAAACGTGTTTTCGCATTCAAAAGCACGAAAACAGCGATTTCGGTGATTCTGCACACTTGTAACAGCAGAATTGTGAAGATTAACACTGAAAGTGCATATCTCAGCAGGAAACAACAACGATACCGAAGATATCGTAGTTTCCGCATATCAAACGCACTGTGGAGTGCTGAAAACACCAGAAAACGTGTTTTTCGCATTCAATAGCACGAAAACAGCGATTTCGGTGATTCTGCACACTTGTAACAGCAGAATTGTGAAGATTAACACTGAAAGTGCATATCTCAGCAGGAAACGACAACGATACCGAAGATATCGTAGTTTCCGCATATCAAACGCACTGTGGAGTGCTGAAAATACCAGAAAACGTGTTTTTCGCATTCAATAGCACGAAAACAGCCATTTCGGTGATTCTGCACACTTGTAACAGCAGAATCATGAAGATTATCACTGAAAATGCATGTCTCAGCTGGAAACAACAACGATACCGAAGATATCGTAGTTTCCGCATATCAAACGCACTGTGGAATGCTGAAAACACCAGAAAACGTGTTTTTCGCATTCAAAAGCACGAAAACAGCGATTTCGGTGATTCTGCACACTTGTAACAGCAGAATCATGAAGATTATCACTGAAAATGCATGTCTCAGCTGGAAACAACAACGATACCGAAGATATCGTAGTTTCCGCATATCAAACGCACTGTGGAGTGCTGAAAACACCAGAAAACGTGTTTTTCGCATTCAAAAGCACGAAAACAGCGACTTCGGTGATTCTGCACACTTGTAACAGCAGAATCGTGAAGATTATCACTGAAAGTGCATATCTCAGCTGGAAACAACAACGATACCGAAGATATGGCAGTTTCCGCATATCAAACGCACTGTGGAGTGCTGAAAACACCAGAAGACGTGTTTTTCGCATTCAATAGCACGAAAACAGCGATTTCGGTGATTCTGCACACTTGTAACAGCAGAATCATGAAGATTATCACTGAAAATGCATGTCTCAGCTGGAAACAACAACGATACCGAAGATATCGTAGTTTCCGCATATCAAATGCACTGTGGAGTGCTGAAAACACCAGAAAACGTGTTTTTCGCATTCAAAAGCACGAAAACAGCGATTTCGGTGATTCTGCACACTTGTAACAGCAGAATCGTGAAGATTATCACTGAAAGTGCATATCTCAGCTGGAAACAACAATGATACCGAAGATATCGTAGTTTCCGCATATCAAACGCACTGTGGAGTGCTGAAAACACCAAAAAACGTGTTTTCGCATTCAAAAGCACGAAAACAGCGATTTCGGTGATTCTGCACACTTGTAACAGCAGAATTGTGAAGATTAACACTGAAAGTGCATATCTCAGCAGGAAACAACAACGATACCGAAGATATCGTAGTTTCCGCATATCAAACGCACTGTGGAGTGCTGAAAACACCAGAAAACGTGTTTTTCGCATTCAATAGCACGAAAACAGCGATTTCGGTGATTCTGCACACTTGTAACAGCAGAACTGTGAAGATTAACACTGAAAGTGCATATCTCAGCAGGAAACAACAACGATACCGAAGATATCGTAGTTTCCGCATATCAAACGCACTGTGGAGTGCTGAAAACACCAAAAAACGTGTTTTTTCATTCAAAAGAACGAAAACAGCGATTTCGGTGATTCTGCACACTTGTAACAGCAGAACTGTGAAGATTAACACTGAAAGTGCATATCTCAGCAGGAAACAACAACGATACCGAAGATATCGTAGTTTCCGCATATCAAACGCACTGTGGAGTGCTGAAAACACCAGAAAACGTGTTTTTCGCATTCAAAAGCACGAAAACAGCGATTTCGGTGATTCTGCACACTTGTAACAGCAGAATCATGAAGATTATCACTGAAAATGCATGTCTCAGCTGGAAACAACAACGATACCGAAGATATCGTAGTTTCCGCATATCAAACGCACTGTGGAGTGCTGAAAACACCAGAAAACGTGTTTTTCGCATTCAAAAGCACGAAAACAGCGACTTCGGTGATTCTGCACACTTGTAACAGCAGAATCGTGAAGATTATCACTGAAAGTGCATATCTCAGCTGGAAACAACAACGATACCGAAGATATGGCAGTTTCCGCATATCAAACGCACTGTGGAGTGCTGAAAACACCAGAAAACGTGTTTTTCGCATTCAATAGCACGAAAACAGCGATTTCGGTGATTCTGCACACTTGTAACAGCAGAATTGTGAAGATTAACACTGAAAGTGCATATCTCAGCAGGAAACAACAACGATACCGAAGATATCGTAGTTTCCGCATATCAAACGCACTGTGGAGTGCTGAAAACACCAAAAAACGTGTTTTTCGCATTCAATAGCACGAAAACAGCGATTTCGGTGATTCTGCACACTTGTAACAGCAGAACTGTGAAGATTAACACTGAAAGTGCATATCTCAGCAGGAAACAACAACGATACCGAAGATATCGTAGTTTCCGCATATCAAACGCACTGTGGAGTGCTGAAAACACCAAAAAACGTGTTTTTTCATTCAAAAGAACGAAAACAGCGATTTCGGTGATTCTGCACACTTGTAACAGCAGAACTGTGAAGATTAACACTGAAAGTGCATATCTCAGCAGGAAACAACAACGATACCGAAGATATCGTAGTTTCCGCATATCAAACGCACTGTGGAGTGCTGAAAACACCAGAAAACGTGTTTTTCGCATTCAAAAGCACGAAAACAGCGATTTCGGTGATTCTGCACACTTGTAACAGCAGAATCATGAAGATTATCACTGAAAATGCATGTCTCAGCTGGAAACAACAACGATACCGAAGATATCGTAGTTTCCGCATATCAAACGCACTGTGGAGTGCTGAAAACACCAGAAAACGTGTTTTTCGCATTCAAAAGCACGAAAACAGCGACTTCGGTGATTCTGCACACTTGTAACAGCAGAATCGTGAAGATTATCACTGAAAGTGCATATCTCAGCTGGAAACAACAACGATACCGAAGATATGGCAGTTTCCGCATATCAAACGCACTGTGGAGTGCTGAAAACACCAGAAAACGTGTTTTTCGCATTCAATAGCACGAAAACAGCGATTTCGGTGATTCTGCACACTTGTAACAGCAGAATTGTGAAGATTAACACTGAAAGTGCATATCTCAGCAGGAAACAACAACGATACCGAAGATATCGTAGTTTCCGCATATCAAACGCACTGTGGAGTGCTGAAAACACCAGAAAACGTGTTTTTCGCATTCAATAGCACGAAAACAGCGATTTCGGTGATTCTGCACACTTGTAACAGCAGAATCATGAAGATTATCACTGAAAATGCATATCTCAGCTGCAAACAACAACGATACCGAAGATACCGTAGTTTCCGCATATCAAACGCACTGTGGAGTGCTGAAAACACCAGAAAACGTGTTTTTCGCATTCAAAAGCACGAAAACAGCGATTTCGGTGATTCTGCACACTTGTAACAGCAGAATCATTAAGATTATCACTGAAAGTGCATATCTCAGCTGGAAACAACAACGATACCGAAGATATCGTAGTTTCCGCATATCAAACGCACTGTGGAGTGCTGAAAACACCAGAAAACGTGTTTTTCGCATTCAAAAGCACGAAAACAGCGATTTCGGTGATTCTGCACACTTGTAACAGCAGAATCGTGAAGATTATCACTGAAAGTGCATATCTCAGCTGGAAACAACAACGCTACCGAAGATATCGCAGTTTCCGCATATCAAACGCACTGTGGAGTGCTGAAAACACCAGAAAACGTGTTTTTCGCATTCAATAGCACGAAAACAGCGATTTCGGTGATTCTGCACACTTGTAACAGCAGAATCATGAAGATTATCACTGAAAGTGCATATCTCAGCTGGAAACAAGAACGATACCGAAGATATCGTAGTTTCCGCATATCAAACGCACTGTCGAGTGCTGAAAACACCAGAAAACGTGTTTTTCGCATTCAAAAGCACGAAAACAGCGATTTCGGTGATTCTGCACACTTGTAACAGCTGAATCGTGAAGATTATCACTGAAAGTGCATATCTCAGCTGGAAACAACAACGATACCGAAGATATCGCAGTTTCCGCATATCAAACGCACTGTGGAGTGCTGAAAACACCAGAAAACGTGTTTTTCGCATTCAATAGCACGAAAACAGCGATTTCGATGATTCTGCACACTTGTAACTGCAGAATCGTGAAGATTATCACTGAAAGTGCATATCTCAGCTGGAAACAACAACGATACCGAAGATATCGTAGTTTCCGCATATCAAACGCACTGTGGAGTGTTGAAAACACCAGAAAACGTGTTTTTCGCATTCAAAAGCACGAAAACAGCGATTTCGGTGATTCTGCACACTTGTAACAGCAGAATCATGAAGATTATCACTGATAATGCATATCTCAGATGGAAACAACAACGATACCGAAGGTATGGCAGTTTCCGCATATCAAACGCACTGTGGAGTGCTGAAAACACCAGAAAACGTGATTTTCATATTTACAAGCACGAAAACAGCGACTTCGGTGCTTCTGCACACTTGTAACAGCAGAATCGTGAAGATTATCACTGAAAGTGCATACCTCAGCTGGAAACAACAACGATACCGAAGATATGGCAGTTTCCGCATATCAATCGCACTGTGGAGTGCTGAAAACACCAGAAAACGTGTTTTTCGCATTCAATAGCACGAAAACAGCGATTTCGGTGATTCTGCACACTTGTAACAGCAGAATCATGAAGATTATCACTGAAAATGCATGTCTCAGCTGGAAACAACAACGATACCGAAGATATCGTAGTTTCCGCATATCAAACGCACTGTGGAGTGCTGAAAACACCAGAAAACGTGTTTTTCGCATTCAAAAGCACGAAAACAGCGATTTCGGTGATTCTCCACACTTGTACCTGCAGAATCGTGAAGATTATCACTGAAAGTGCATATCTCAGCTGGAAACAACAACGATACCGAAGATATCGTAGTTTCCGCATATCAAACGCACTGTGGAGTGCTGAAAACACCAGAAAACGTGTTTTTCGCATTCAAAAGCACGAAAACAGCGACTTCGGTGATTCTGCACACTTGTAACAGCAGAATCGTGAAGATTATCACTGAAAATGCATGTCTCAGCTGGAAACAACAACGATACCGAAGATATCGTAGTTTCCGCATATCAAACGCACTGTGGAGTGCTGAAAACACCAAAAAACGTGTTTTTTCATTCAAAAGCACGAAAACAGCGATTTCGGTGATTCTGCACACTTGTAACAGCAGAACTGTGAAGATTAACACTGAAAGTGCATATCTCAGCAGGAAACAACAACGATACCGAAGATATCGTAGTTTCCGCATATCAAACGCACTGTGGAGTGCTGAAAACACCAGAAAACGTGTTTTTCGCATTCAAAAGCACGAAAACAGCGATTTCGGTGATTCTGCACACTTGTAACAGCAGAATTGTGAAGATTAACACTGAAAGTGCATATCTCAGCTGGAAACGACAACGATACCGAAGATATGGCAGTTTCCGCATATCAAACGCACTGTGGAGTGCTGAAAACACCAGAAAACGTGTTTTTCGCATTCAATAGCACGAAAACAGCGATTTCGGTGATTCTGCACACTTGTAACAGCAGAATCATGAAGATTATCACTGAAAATGCATGTCTCGGCTGGAAACAACAACGATACCGAAGATATCGTAGTTTCCGCATATCAAACGCACTGTGGAGTGCTGAAAACACCAGAAAACGTGTTTTTCGCATTCAAAAGCACGAAAACAGCGATTTCGGTGATTCTGCACACTTGTAACAGCAGAATCGTGAAGATTATCACTGAAAGTGCATATCTCAGCTGGAAACAACAATGATACCGAAGATATCGTAGTTTCCGCATATCAAACGCACTGTGGAGTCCTGAAAACACCAAAAAACGTGTTTTCGCATTCAAAAGCACGAAAACAGCGATTTCGGTGATTCTGCACACTTGTAACAGCAGAATTGTGAAGATTAACACTGAAAGTGCATATCTCAGCAGGAAACAACAACGATACCGAAGATATCGTAGTTTCCGCATATCAAACGAACTGTGGAGTGCTGAAAACACCAGAAAACGTGTTTTTCGCATTCAATAGCACGAAAACAGCGATTTCGGTGATTCTGCACACTTGTAACAGCAGAACTGTGAAGATTAACACTGAAAGTGCATATCTCAGCAGGAAACAACAACGATACCGAAGATATCGTAGTTTCCGCATATCAAACGCACTGTGGAGTGCTGAAAACACCAGAAAACGTGTTTTTCGCATTCAATAGCACGAAAACAGCGATTTCGGTGATTCTGCATACTTGTAACAGCAGAATCATGAAGATTATCAGTGAAAATGCATGTCTCAGCTGGAAACAACAACGATACCGAAGATATCGTAGTTTCCGCATATCAAACGCACTGTGGAGTGCTGAAAACACCAGAAAACGTGTTTTTCGCATTCAAAAGCACGAAAACAGCGATTTCGGTGATTCTGCACACTTGTAACAGCAGAATCGTGAAGATTATCACTGAAAGTGCATATCTCAGCTGGAAACAACAATGATACCGAAGATATCGTAGTTTCCGCATATCAAACGCACTGTGGAGTGCTGAAAACACCAAAAAACGTGTTTTCGCATTCAATAGCACGAAAACAGCGATTTCGGTGATTCTGCACACTTGTAACAGCAGAACTGTGAAGATTAACACTGAAAGTGCATATCTCAGCAGGAAACAACAACGATACCGAAGATATCGTAGTTTCCGCATATCAAACGCACTGTGGAGTCCTGAAAACACCAAAAAACGTGTTTTCGCATTCAAAAGCACGAAAACAGCGATTTCGGTGATTCTGCACACTTGTAACAGCAGAATCATGAAGAATATCACTGAAAATGCATGTCTCAGCTGGAAACAACAACGATACCGAAGATATCGTAGTTTCCGCATATCAAACGCACTGTGGAATGCTGAAAACACCAGAAAACGTGTTTTTCGCATTCAAAAGCACGAAAACAGCGATTTCGGTGATTCTGCACACTTGTAACAGCAGAATCGTGAAGATTATCACTGAAAGTGCATATCTCAGCTGGAAACAACAATGATACCGAAGATATCGTAGTTTCCGCATATCAAACGCACTGTGGAGTCCTGAAAACACCAAAAAACGTGTTTTCGCATTCAAAAGCACGAAAACAGCGATTTCGGTGATTCTGCACACTTGTAACAGCAGAATTGTGAAGATTAACACTGAAAGTGCATATCTCAGCAGGAAACAACAACGATACCGAAGATATCGTAGTTTCCGCATATCAAACGAACTGTGGAGTGCTGAAAACACCAGAAAACGTGTTTTTCGCATTCAATAGCACGAAAACAGCGATTTCGGTGATTCTGCACACTTGTAACAGCAGAACTGTGAAGATTAACACTGAAAGTGCATATCTCAGCAGGAAACAACAACGATACCGAAGATATCGTAGTTTCCGCATATCAAACGCACTGTGGAGTGCTGAAAACACCAGAAAACGTGTTTTTCGCATTCAATAGCACGAAAACAGCGATTTCGGTGATTCTGCATACTTGTAACAGCAGAATCGTGAAGATTATCACTGAAAGTGCATATCTCAGCTGGAAACAACAATGATACCGAAGATATCGTAGTTTCCGCATATCAAACGCACTGTGGAGTCCTGAAAACACCAAAAAACGTGTTTTCGCATTCAAAAGCACGAAAACAGCGATTTCGGTGATTCTGCACACTTGTAACAGCAGAATTGTGAAGATTAACACTGAAAGTGCATATCTCAGCAGGAAACAACAACGATACCGAAGATATCGTAGTTTCCGCATATCAAACGAACTGTGGAGTGCTGAAAACACCAGAAAACGTGTTTTTCGCATTCAATAGCACGAAAACAGCGATTTCGGTGATTCTGCACACTTGTAACAGCAGAACTGTGAAGATTAACACTGAAAGTGCATATCTCAGCAGGAAACAACAACGATACCGAAGATATCGTAGTTTCCGCATATCAAACGCACTGTGGAGTCCTGAAAACACCAAAAAACGTGTTTTCGCATTCAAAAGCACGAAAACAGCGATTTCGGTGATTCTGCACACTTGTAACAGCAGAATTGTGAAGATTAACACTGAAAGTGCATATCTCAGCAGGAAACAACAACGATACCGAAGATATCGTAGTTTCCGCATATCAAACGAACTGTGGAGTGCTGAAAACACGAGAAAACGTGTTTTTCGCATTCAAAAGCACGAAAACAGCGATTTCGGTGATTCTGCACACTTGTAACAGCAGAATCGTGAAGATTATCACTGAAAGTGCATATCTCAGCTGGAAACAACAATGATACCGAAGATATCGTAGTTTCCGCATATCAAACGCACTGTGGAGTGCTGAAAACACCAAAAAACGTGTTTTCGCATTCAAAAGCACGAAAACAGCGATTTCGGTGATTCTGCACACTTGTAACAGCAGAATTGTGAAGATTAACACTGAAAGTGCATATCTCAGCAGGAAACGACAACGATACCGAAGATATCGTAGTTTCCGCATATCAAACGCACTGTGGAGTGCTGAAAACACCAGAAAACGTGTTTTTCGCATTCAATAGCACGAAAACAGCGATTTCGGTGATTCTGCACACTTGTAACAGCAGAATCATGAAGAATATCACTGAAAATGCATGTCTCAGCTGGAAACAACAACGATACCGAAGATATCGTAGTTTCCGCATATCAAACGCACTGTGGAATGCTGAAAACACCAGAAAACGTGTTTTTCGCATTCAAAAGCACGAAAACAGCGATTTCGGTGATTCTGCACACTTGTAACAGCAGAATCATGAAGATTATCACTGAAAATGCATATCTCAGCTGGAAACAACAACGATACCGAAGATATCGTAGTTTCCGCATATCAAACGCACTGTGGAGTGCTGAAAACACCAGAAAACGTGTTTTTCGCATTCAAAAGCACGAAAACAGCGATTTCGGTGATTCTGCACACTTGTAACAGCAGAACTGTGAAGACTAACACTGAAAGTGCATATCTCAGCAGGAAACAACAACGATACCGAAGATATCGTAGTTTCCGCATATCAAACGCACTGTGGAGTGCTGAAAACACCAGAAAACGTGTTTTTCGCATTCAAAAGCACGAAAATAGCGATTTCGGTGATTCTGCACACTTGTAACAGCAGAATCGTGAAGATTATCACTGAAAGTGCATATCTCTGCTGGAAACAACAACGATACCGAAGATATCGCAGTTTCCGCATATCAAACGCACTGTGGGGTGTTGATAACACCAGAAAACGTGTTTTTCATATTTACAAGCACGAAAACAGCGACTTCGGTGATTCTGCACACTTGTAACAGCAGAATCATGAAGATTATCACTGAAAATGCATGTCTCAGCTGGAAACAACAACGATACCGAAGATATCGTAGTTTCCGCATATCAAACGCACTGTGGAGTGCTGAAAACACCAGAAAACGTGTTTTTCGCATTCAAAAGCACGAAAACAGCGATTTCGGTGATTCTCCACACTTGTAACTGCAGAATCGTGAAGATTATCACTGAAAGTGCATATCTCAGCTGGAAACAACAACGATACCGAAGATATCGTAGTTTCCGCATATCAAACGCACTGTGGAGTGCTGAAACCACCAGAAAACGTGTTTTTCGCATTCAAAAGCACGAAAACAGCGATTTCGGTGATTCTGCACACTTGTAACAGCAGAATTGTGAAGATTAACACTGAAAGTGCATATCTCAGCTGGAAACGACAACGATACCGAAGATATGGCAGTTTCCGCATATCAAACGCACTGTGGAGTGCTGAAAACACCAGAAAACGTGTTTTTCGCATTCAATAGCACGAAAACAGCGATTTCGGTGATTCTGCACACTTGTAACAGCAGAATCATGAAGATTATCACTGAAAATGCATGTCTCGGCTGGAAACAACAACGATACCGAAGATATCGTAGTTTCCGCATATCAAACGCACTGTGGAGTGCTGAAAACACCAGAAAACGTGTTTTTCGCATTCAAAAGCACGAAAACAGCGATTTCGGTGATTCTGCACACTTGTAACAGCAGAATCGTGAAGATTATCACTGAAAGTGCATATCTCAGCTGGAAACAACAATGATACCGAAGATATCGTAGTTTCCGCATATCAAACGCACTGTGGAGTCCTGAAAACACCAAAAAACGTGTTTTCGCATTCAAAAGCACGAAAACAGCGATTTCGGTGATTCTGCACACTTGTAACAGCAGAATTGTGAAGATTAACACTGAAAGTGCATATCTCAGCAGGAAACAACAACGATACCGAAGATATCGTAGTTTCCGCATATCAAACGAACTGTGGAGTGCTGAAAACACCAGAAAACGTGTTTTTCGCATTCAATAGCACGAAAACAGCGATTTCGGTGATTCTGCACACTTGTAACAGCAGAACTGTGAAGATTAACACTGAAAGTGCATATCTCAGCAGGAAACAACAACGATACCGAAGATATCGTAGTTTCCGCATATCAAACGCACTGTGGAGTGCTGAAAACACCAGAAAACGTGTTTTTCGCATTCAATAGCACGAAAACAGCGATTTCGGTGATTCTGCACACTTGTAACAGCAGAATCATGAAGATTATCAGTGAAAATGCATGTCTCAGCTGGAAACAACAACGATACCGAAGATATCGTAGTTTCCGCATATCAAACGCACTGTGGAGTGCTGAAAACACGAGAAAACGTGTTTTTCGCATTCAAAAGCACGAAAACAGCGATTTCGGTGATTCTGCACACTTGTAACAGCAGAATCATGAAGATTATCACTGAAAATGCATATCTCAGCTGGAAACAACAACGATACCGAAGATATCGTAGTTTCCGCATATCAAACGCACTGTGGAGTGCTGAAAACACCAGAAAACGTGTTTTTCGCATTCAAAAGCACGAAAACAGCGATTTCGGTGATTCTGCACACTTGTAACAGCAGAACTGTGAAGACTAACACTGAAAGTGCATATCTCAGCAGGAAACAACAACGATACCGAAGATATCGTAGTTTCCGCATATCAAACGCACTGTGGAGTGCTGAAAACACCAGAAAACGTGTTTTTCGCATTCAAAAGCACGAAAATAGCGATTTCGGTGATTCTGCACACTTGTAACAGCAGAATCGTGAAGATTATCACTGAAAGTGCATATCTCTGCTGGAAACAACAACGATACCGAAGATATCGCAGTTTCCGCATATCAAACGCACTGTGGGGTGTTGATAACACCAGAAAACGTGTTTTTCATATTTACAAGCACGAAAACAGCGACTTCGGTGATTCTGCACACTTGTAACAGCAGAATCATGAAGATTATCACTGAAAATGCATGTCTCAGCTGGAAACAACAACGATACCGAAGATATCGCAGTTTCCGCATATCAAACGCACTGTGGAGTGCTGAAAACACCAGAAAACGTGTTTTTCGCATTCAAAAGCACGAAAACAGCGATTTCGGTGATTCTGCACACTTGTAACAGCTGAATCGTGAAGATTATCACTGAAAGTGCATATCTCAGCTGGAAACAACAACGATACCGAAGATATCGCAGTTTCCGCATATCAAACGCACTGTGGAGTGCTGAAAACACCAGAAAACGTGTATTTCGCATTCAATAGCACGAAAACAGCGATTTCGATGATTCTGCACACTTGTAACTGCAGAATCGTGAAGATTATCACTGAAAGTGCATATCTCAGCTGGAAACAACAACGATACCGAAGATATCGTAGTTTCCGCATATCAAACGCACTGTGGAGTGCTGAAAACACCAGAAAACGTGTTTTTCGCATTCAAAAGCACGAAAACAGCGACTTCGGTGATTCTGCACACTTGTAACAGCAGAATCGTGAAGATTATCACTGAAAATGCATGTCTCAGCTGGAAACAACAACGATACCGAAGATATCGTAGTTTCCGCATATCAAACGCACTGTGGAGTGCTGAAAACACCAAAAAACGTGTTTTTTCATTCAAAAGCACGAAAACAGCGATTTCGGTGATTCTGCACACTTGTAACTGCAGAATCGTGAAGATTATCACTGAAAGTGCATATCTCAGCTGGAAACAACAACGATACCGAAGATATCGTAGTTTCCGCATATCAAACGCACTGTGGAGTGCTGAAAACACCAGAAAACGTGTTTTTCGCATTCAAAAGCACGAAAACAGCGACTTCGGTGATTCTGCACACTTGTAACAGCAGAATCGTGAAGATTATCACTGAAAATGCATGTCTCAGCTGGAAACAACAACGATACCGAAGATATCGTAGTTTCCGCATATCAAACGCACCGTGGAGTGCTGAAAACACCAAAAAACGTGTTTTTTCATTCAAAAGCACGAAAACAGCGATTTCGGTGATTCTGCACTCTTGTAACAGCAGAACTGTGAAGATTAACACTGAAAGTGCATATCTCTGCTGGAAACAACAACGATACCGAAGATATCGCAGTTTCCGCATATCAAACGCACTGTGGGGTGTTGATAACACCAGAAAACGTGTTTTTCATATTTACAAGCACGAAAACAGCGACTTCGGTGATTCTGCACACTTGTAACAGCAGAATCATGAAGATTATCACTGAAAATGCATGTCTCAGCTGGAAACAACAACGATACCGAAGATATCGTAGTTTCCGCATATCAAACGCACTGTGGAGTGCTGAAAACACCAGAAAACGTGTTTTTCGCATTCAAAAGCACGAAAACAGCGACTTCGGTGATTCTGCACACTTGTAACAGCAGAATCGTGAAGATTATCACTGAAAGTGCATATCTCAGCTGGAAACAAGAACCATACCGAAGATATCGTAGTTTCCGCATATCAAACGCACTGTCGAGTGCTGAAAACACCAGAAAACGTGTTTTTCGCATTCAAAAGCACGAAAACAGCGATTTCGGTGATTCTGCACACTTGTAACAGCTGAATCGTGAAGATTATCACTGAAAGTGCATATCTCAGCTGGAAACAACAACGATACCGAAGATATCGCAGTTTCCGCATATCAAACGCACTGTGGAGTGCTGAAAACACCAGAAAACGTGTATTTCGCATTCAATAGCACGAAAACAGCGATTTCGATGATTCTGCACACTTGTAACTGCAGAATCGTGAAGATTATCACTGAAAGTGCATATCTCAGCTGGAAACAACAACGATACCGAAGATATCGTAGTTTCCGCATATCAAACGCACTGTGGAGTGCTGAAAACACCAGAAAACGTGTTTTTCGCATTCAAAAGCACGAAAACAGCGACTTCGGTGATTCTGCACACTTGTAACAGCAGAATCGTGAAGATTATCACTGAAAATGCATGTCTCAGCTGGAAACAACAACGATACCGAAGATATCGTAGTTTCCGCATATCAAACGCACTGTGGAGTGCTGAAAACACCAAAAAACGTGTTTTTTCATTCGAAAGCACGAAAACAGCGATTTCGGTGATTCTGCACACTTGTAACTGCAGAATCGTGAAGATTATCACTGAAAGTGCATATCTCAGCTGGAAACAACAACGATACCGAAGATATCGTAGTTTCCGCATATCAAACGCACTGTGGAGTGCTGAAAACACCAGAAAACGTGTTTTTCGCATTCAAAAGCACGAAAACAGCGACTTCGGTGATTCTGCACACTTGTAACAGCAGAATCGTGAAGATTATCACTGAAAATGCATGTCTCAGCTGGAAACAACAACGATACCGAAGATATCGTAGTTTCCGCATATCAAACGCACTGTGGAGTGCTGAAAACACCAAAAAACGTGTTTTTTCATTCAAAAGCACGAAAACAGCGATTTCGGTGATTCTGCACACTTGTAACAGCAGAACTGTGAAGATTAACACTGAAAGTGCATATCTCAGCAGGAAACAACAACGATACCGAAGATATCGTAGTTTCCGCATATCAAACGCACTGTGGAGTGCTGAAAACACCAGAAAACGTGTTTTTCGCATTCAAAAGCACGAAAACAGCGATTTCGGTGATTCTGCACACTTGTAACAGCTGAATCGTGAAGATTATCACTGAAAGTGCATATCTCAGCTGGAAACAACAACGATACCGAAGATATCGCAGTTTCCGCATATCAAACGCACTGTGGAGTGCTGAAAACACCAGAAAACGTGTATTTCGCATTCAATAGCACGAAAACAGCGATTTCGATGATTCTGCACACTTGTAACTGCAGAATCGTGAAGATTATCACTGAAAGTGCATATCTCAGCTGGAAACAACAACGATACCGAAGATATCGTAGTTTCCGCATATCAAACGCACTGTGGAGTGCTGAAAACACCAGAAAACGTGTTTTTCGCATTCAAAAGCACGAAAACAGCGACTTCGGTGATTCTGCACACTTGTAACAGCAGAATCGTGAAGATTATCACTGAAAATGCATGTCTCAGCTGGAAACAACAACGATACCGAAGATATCGTAGTTTCCGCATATCAAACGCACTGTGGAGTGCTGAAAACACCAAAAAACGTGTTTTTTCATTCGAAAGCACGAAAACAGCGATTTCGGTGATTCTGCACACTTGTAACTGCAGAATCGTGAAGATTATCACTGAAAGTGCATATCTCAGCTGGAAACAACAACGATACCGAAGATATCGTAGTTTCCGCATATCAAACGCACTGTGGAGTGCTGAAAACACCAGAAAACGTGTTTTTCGCATTCAAAAGCACGAAAACAGCGACTTCGGTGATTCTGCACACTTGTAACAGCAGAATCGTGAAGATTATCACTGAAAATGCATGTCTCAGCTGGAAACAACAACGATACCGAAGATATCGTAGTTTCCGCATATCAAACGCACTGTGGAGTGCTGAAAACACCAAAAAACGTGTTTTTTCATTCAAAAGCACGAAAACAGCGATTTCGGTGATTCTGCACACTTGTAACAGCAGAACTGTGAAGATTAACACTGAAAGTGCATATCTCAGCAGGAAACAACAACGATACCGAAGATATCGTAGTTTCCGCATATCAAACGCACTGTGGAGTGCTGAAAACACCAGAAAACGTGTTTTTCGCATTCAAAAGCACGAAAACAGCGATTTCGGTGATTCTGCACACTTGTAACAGCTGAATCGTGAAGATTATCACTGAAAGTGCATATCTCAGCTGGAAGCCCCACGAAAACCAAGATATCGCCGGTTCTGCATATCAAACGCCCTGTGGAGTGATAAAAACACCAGAAAACGTGTTTCTCGCATTAAATAGCACGAAAAGAGCGATCTAGATGATTCGGCATACTTCTGACAGAAGACTCACCAAGATTATCGCAGAAAATGCATATCTCAGCTGGAAACCCCACGAAAACCAAGATATCGCCGGTTCTGCATATCAGACGCACTGCGGAGTGGTGAAAACACCAGAAAACGTGTTTGTCGCATTAACTAGCTCGAAAAGAGCGTTCTCGATGATTCTGCATACTTCTCATAGATGAAACACCAAGATTATCGCAGAAAATGCATATCGCAGCTTGAAACCTCACGAAAGTCAAGATGTCGCCGGTTCTGCATATCAAACGCACTGTGGAGTGGTGAAAACAACCAGATAACGTGTTTCTCGCATTAAATAGCTCGAATAGAGCGATCTCGATGATTCTGCATACTTCTGACAGAAGACTCACCAAGATTATCGCAGAAAATGCATATCTCAGCTGGAGACCCCACGAGAATCAAGTTGTCGCCGGTTCTGCATATCAAACGCACTGTGGAGTGGTGAAAACAACCAGATAACGTGTTTCTCGCATTAAATAGCTCGAAACGAGCGATCTAGATGATTCTGCATACTTCTGACAGAAGACTCACCAAGATTATCGCAGAAAATGCATATCTCAGCTTCAAACCCGACGAAAACCACGATGTCGCCGGTTCTGCATATCAAACGCACTGTGGAGTGGTGAAAACACAAGAAAACGTGTTTCTCGCATTAAATAGTTCGAATAGAGCGATCTCGATGTTTCTGCATACTTCTGACAGAAGACTCACCAATATTATCGCAGAAAATGCATATCTCAGCTGGAAGCCCCACGAAAACCAAGCTATCGGCGGCTCTACATATCAAACGCACTGTGGAGTGGTCAAAACACCAGAAAACGTGTTTCTCGCATTAAATTGTTCGAATAGAGCGATCTACAGGATTCTGCATACTTCTGACAGAAGTCTCACCAATATTATCGCAGAAAATGCATATCTCAGCTGGAAGCCCCACGAAAACCAAGATATCGCCGGTTCTGCTTATCAGACGCACTGTGGAGTGGTGAAAACAACCAGATAACGTGTTTCTCGCAATAAATTGTTCGAATAGAGCGATCTCGATGATTCTGCATACTTCTGACAGAAGACTCACCAAGATTATCGCAGAAAATGCATATCTCAGCTGGAAACCCCACGAAAACCAAGATATCGCCGGTTCTGCATATCAGACGCACTGTGGAGTGGTGAAAACACCAGAAAACGTGTTACTCGCATTAACTAGCTCGAAAAGAGCGTTCTCGATGATTCTGCATACTTCTCATAGATGAAACACCGAGATTATCGCAGAAAATGCATATTTCAGCTGGAAACCCCACGAAAACCAAGCTATAGGCGGCCCTACATATCAAACGCCTTGTGGAGTCATAAAAACACCAGAAAACTAGTTTTTTCGCATTAAATAGCGCGAAACGAGCGATCTACACGGTTCTGCATACTTCTGACAGAGGACTCACCAATATTATCGCAGAAAATGCATATCTCAGCTGGAAGCCCCACGAAAACCAAGATATCGCCGGTTCTGCATATCAGACGCACTGTGGAGTGGTGAAAACACCTGAAAAAGTGTTTCTCGCATTAACTAGCTCGAAAAGAGCGATCTCGATGATGCTGCATACTTCGGACAGAAGACTCACCAAGATTATCGCAGAAAATGCATATCTCAGCTGGAGACCCCACGAGAATCAAGATGTCGCCGGTTCTGCATATCAAACGCACTGTGGAGTGGTGAAAACAACCAGATAACGTGTTTCTCGCATTAAATAGCTCGAAACGAGCGATCTAGATGATTCTGCATACTTCTCACAGAAGTCTCACCAATATTATCGCAGAAAATGCATATCTCAGCTTCAAACCCGACGAAAACCACGATGTCGCCGGTTCTGCATATCTAACGCACTGTGGGGTGGTGAAAACACAAGAAAACGTGTTTCTCGCATTAAATAGCTCGAATAGAGCGATCTCGATGTTGCTGCATACTTCTGACAGAAGACCCACCAATATTATCGCAGAAAATGCATATCTCAGCTGGAAGCCCCACGAAAACCAACATATCGCCGGTTCTGCTTATCAGACGCACTGTGGAGTGGTGAAAATACCAGAAAACGTGTTTCTCGCATTAACTAGCTCGAAAAGAGCGATATCGATAATTCTGCATACTTCGGACAGAAGTCTCACCAATATTATCGCAGAAAATGCATACCTCAGCTGGAAGCCCCACGAAAACCAAGATATCGCCGGTTCTGCATATCAAACGCACTGTGGAGTGGTGAAAACAACCAGATAACGTGTTTCTCGCATTAAATAGCTCGAAACGAGCGATCTAGATGATTCTGCATACTTCTCACAGAAGTCTCACCAATATTATCGCAGAAAATGCATATCTCAGCATCAAACCCGACGAAAACCACGATGTCGCCGGTTCTGCATATCTAACGCACTGTGGGGTGGTGAAAACACAAGAAAACGTGTTTCTCGCATTAAATAGCTCGAATAGAGCGATCTCGATGTTTCTGCATACTTCTGACAGAAGACCCACCAATATCATCGCAGAAAATGCATATCTCAGCTGGAAGCCCCACGAAAACCAAGATATCGCCGGTTCTGCTTATCAGACGCACTGTGGAGTGGTGAAAACACCAGAAAACGTGTTTCTCGCATTAACTAGCTCGAAAAGAGCGATATCGATCATTCTGCATACTTCGGACAGAAGTCTCACCAATATTATCGCAGAAAATGCATACCTCAGCTGGAAGCCCCACGAAAACCAAGATATCGCCGGTTCTGCATATCAAACGCACTGTGGAGTGGTGAAAACAACCAGATAACGTGTTTCTCGCATTAAATAGCTCGAAACGAGCGATCTAGATGATTCTGCATACTTCTCACAGAAGTCTCACCAATATTATCGCAGAAAATGCATATCTCAGCTTCAAACCCGACGAAAACCACGATGTCGCCGGTTCTGCATATCTAACGCACTGTGGGGTGGTGAAAACACAAGAAAACGTGTTTCTCGCATTAAATAGCTCGAATAGAGCGATCTCGATGTTACTGCATACTTCTGACAGAAGACCCACCAATATTATCGCAGAAAATGCATATCTCAGCTGGAAGCCCCACGAAAACCAAGATATCGCCGGTTCTGCTTATCAGACGCACTGTGGAGTGATAAAAACACCAGAAAACTTGTTTTTTCGCATTAAATAGCGCGAAACGAGCGATCTACAGGATTCTGCATACTTCTGACAGAAGACTCACCAAGATTATCGCTGAAAATGCATATCTCAGCTGGAAGCCCCACGAAAACCAAGATATCGCCGGTTCTGCTTATCAGACGCACTGTGGAGTGGTGAAAACACCAGAAAACGTGTTTCTCGCATTAACTAACTCGAAAAGAGCGATATCGATGATTCTGCTTACTTCTGACAGAAGACTCACCAAGATTATCGCAGAAAATGCATATCTCAGCTGGAAGCCCCACGAAAACCAAGATATCGCCGGTTCTGCATATCAAACGCCCTGTGGAGTGATAAAAACACCAGAAAACTTGTTTTTTCGCATTAAATAGCGCGAAACGAGCGATCTACAGGATTCTGCATACTTCTGACAGAAGACTCACCAAGATTATCGCAGAAAATGCATATCTCAGCTGGAAACCCCACGAAAACCAAGATATCGCCGGTTCTGCTTATCAGACGCCCTGTGGAGTGGTGAAAACACCCGAAAACGTGTTTCTCGCATTAAATAGCTCGAATAGAGCGATCTCGATGATTCTGCATACTTCTGACAGAAGACTCACCAAGATTATCGCAGAAAATGCATATCTCAGCTTCAAACCCGACGAAAACCACGATGTCGCCGGTTCTGCATATCAAACGCACTGTGGGGTGGTGAAAACACAAGAAAACGTGTTTCTCGCATTAAATAGTTCGAATAGAGCGATCTCGATGTTTCTGCATACTTCTGACAGAAGACTCACCAATATTATCGCAGAAAATGCATATCTCAGCTGGAAGCCCCACGAAAACCAAGATATCGCCGGTTCTGCTTATCAGACGCACTGTGGAGTGGCGAAAACACCAGAAAACGTGTTTCTCGCATTAAATAGATCGAATAGAGCGTTCTCGGTGATTCTGCATACTTCTCATAGATGATACACCAAGATTATCGCTGAAAATGCATATCTCAGCTGGAGACCCCACGAGAATCAAGATGTCGCCGGTTCTGCATATCAAACGCACTGTGGAGTGGTGAAAACAACCAGATAACGTGTTTCTAGCTTAAAATAGTTCGAATAGAGCGATCTCGATGTTTCTGCATACTTCTGACAGAAGACTCACCAATATTATCGCAGAAAATGCATATCTCAGCTGGAAGCCCCACGAAAACCAAGATATCGCCGGTTCTGCTTATCAGACGCACTGTGGAGTGGTGAAAACACCAGAAAACGTGTTTCTCGCATTAACTAACTCGAAAAGAGCGATATCGATGATTCTGCTTACTTCTGACAGAAGACTCACCAAGATTATCGCAGAAAATGCATATCTCAGCTTCAAACCCGACGAAAACCACGATGTCGCCGGTTCTGCATATCAAACGCACTGTGGGGTGGTGAAAACACAAGAAAACGTGTTTCTCGCATTAAATAGCTCGAATAGAGCGATCTCGATGTTTCTGCATACTTCTGACAGAAGACCCACCAATATTATCGCAGAAAATGCATACCTCAGCTGGAAACCCAACGAAAACCAAGATGTGGCCGGTTCTGCATATCAAACGCACTGTGGAGTGGTGAAAACAACCCGATAACGTGTTTCTCGCATTACATAGCTCGAAACGAGCGATCTAGATGATTCTGCATACTTCTCACAGAAGTCTCACCAATATTATCGCAGAAAATGCATATCTCAGCTTCAAACCCGACGAAAACCACGATGTCGCCGGTTTCTTCATATCTAACGCACTGTGGGGTGGTGAAAACACAAGAAAACGTGTTTCTCGCATTAAATAGCTCGAATAGAGCGATCTCGATGTTTCTGCATACTTCTGACAGAAGACCCACCAATATTATCGCAGAAAATGCATATCTCAGCTGGAAGCCCCACGAAAACCAAGATATCGCCGGTTCTGCTTATCAGACGCACTGTGGAGTGGTGAAAACACCAGAAAACGTGTTTCTCGCATTAACTAGCTCGAAAAGAGCGATATCGATAATTCTGCATACTTCGGACAGAAGTCTCACCAATATTATCGCAGAAAATGCATATCTCAGCTGGAAGCCCCACGAATACCAAGATATCGCCGGTTCTGCATATCAATCGCCCTGTGGAGTGATAATAACACCAGAAAACTTGTTTTTTCGCATTAAATAGCGCGAAACGAGCGATCTCGATGATTCTGCATACTTCTGACAGAAGACTCACCAAGATTATCGCAGAAAATGCATATCTCAGCTAGAAACCTCACGAAAATCAAGATGTCGCCGGTTCTGCATATCAAACGCACTGTGGAGTGGTGAAAACACCAGAAAACGTGTTTCTCGCATTAACTAGCTCGAAAAGAGCGATATCGATGATTCTGCATACTTCTGACAGAAGACTCACCAAGATTATCGCAGAAAATGCATATCTCAGCTGGAAGCCCCACGAAAACCAAGATATCGCCGGTTCTGCTTATCAGACGCCCTGTGGAGTGATAAAACCACCAGAAAACTTGTTCTTTCGCATTAAATAGCGCGAAACGAGCGATCTACAGGATTCTGCATACTTCTGACAGAAGTCTCACCAAGATTATCGCAGAAAATGCATATCTCAGCTAGAAACCTCACGAAAATCAAGATGTCGCCGGTTCTGCATATCAAACGCACTGTGGAGTCATAAAAACACCAGACAACTAGTTTTTTCGCATTCAATAGCGCGAAACGAGCGATCTACAGGATTCTGCATACTTCTGACAGAAGACTCACCAATATTATCGCAGAAAATGCATATCTCAGCTGGAAGCCCCACGAAAACCAAGATATCGCCGGTTCTGCTTATCAGACGCGCTGTGGAGTGGTGAAAACACCAGAAAACGTGTTTCTCGCATTAACTAGCTCGAAAAGCGCGATATCGATGATTCTGCATACTTCTGACAGAAGACTCACCAAGATTATCGCAGAAAATGCATATCTCAGCTGGAAGCCCCACGAAAACCAAGATATCGCCGGTTCTGCATATCAAACGCCCTGTGGAGTGATAAAAACACCAGAAAACTTGGTTTTTCGCATTAAACAGCGCGAAACGAGCGATCTACAGGATTCTGCATACTTCTGACAGAAGACTCACCAAGATTATCGCAGAAAATGCATGTTTCAGCTGGAAACCCCACGAAAACCAAGTTATCGGCGGCTCTACATATCAAACGCGCTGTGGAGTGGTCAAAACTCCAGAAAAATTGTTTTTTGTCATTAAATAGCGCGAAACGAGCGATCTACAGGATTCTGCGTACTTCTGACAGAAGACTCACCAAGATTATCGCAGAAAATGCATATCTCAGCTGGAAACCCCACGAAAACCAAGATATCGCCGGTTCTGCTTATCAGACGCCCTGTGGAGTGGTGAAAACACCAGAAAACGTGTTTCTCGCATTAACTAGCTCGAAAAGAGCGATATCGATGATTCTGCATACTTCTGCCAGAAGACTCAACAAGATTATCGCACAAAATGCATATCTCAGCTGGAAGCCCCTCGAAAACCATGATATCGCCGGTTCTGCATATCAAACGCCCTGTGGAGCGATAAAAACACCAGATAACGTGTTTCTCGCATTAAATAGCTCGAATAGAGAGATCTCGATGATTCTGCATACTTCTGACAGAAGACTCACCAAGATTATCGCAGAAAATGCATATCTCAGCTGGAAGCCCCACGAAAACCAAGATATCGCCGGTTCTGCATATCAAACGCCCTGTGGAGTGATAAAAACACCAGAAAACGTGTTTCTCGCATTAAATAGCACGCAAAGAGCGATCTAGATGATTCGGCATACTTCTGACAGAAGACTCACCAAGATTATCGCAGAAAATGCATATCTCAGCTGGAAACCCCACGAAAACCAAGATATCGCCGGTTCTGCATATCAGACGCACTGCGGAGTGGTGAAAACACCAGAAAACGTGTTTCTCGCATTAACTAGCTCGAAAAGAGCGTTCTCGATGATTCTGATACTTCTCATAGATGAAACACCAAGATTATCGCAGAAAATGCATATCGCAGCTTGAAACCTCACGAAAGTCAAGATGTCGCCGGTTCTGCATATCAAACGCACTGTGGAGTGGTGAAAACAACCAGATAACGTGTTTCTCGCATTAAATAGCTCGAATAGAGCGATCTCGATGATTCTGCATACTACTGACAGAAGACTCACCAAGATTATCGCAGAAAATGCATATCTCAGCTGGAGCCCCCACGAGAATCAAGATGTCGCCGGTTCTGCATATCAAACGCACTGTGGAGTGGTGAAAACAACCAGATAACGTGTTTCTCGCATTAAATAGCTCGAAACGAGCGATCTAGATGATTCTGCATACTTCTGACAGAAGACTCACCAAGATTACCGCAGAAAATGCATATCTCAGCTTCAAACCCGACGAAAACCACGATGTCGCCGGTTCTGCATATCAAACGCACTGTGGGGTGGTGAAAACACAAGAAAACGTGTTTCTCGCATTAAATAGTTCGAATAGAGCGATCTCGATGTTTCTGCATACTTCTGACAGAAGACTCACCAATATTATCGCAGAAAATGCATATCTCAGCTGGAAGCCCCACGAAAACCAAGATATCGCCGGTTCTGCTTACCAGACGCACTGTGGAGTGGCGAAAACACCAGAAAACGTGTTTCTCGCATTAAATAGTTCGAATAGAGCGTTCTCGGTGATTCAGCATACTTCTCATAGATGAAACACCAAGATTGTCGCAGAAAATGCATATCGCAGCTTGAAACCTCACGAAAACCACGATGTCGCCGGTTCTGCATATCAAACCCACTGTGGGGTGGTGAAAACACCAGAAAACGTGTTTCTCGCATTAAATAGCTCGAATAGAGCGATCTCGATGATTCTGCATACTTCTCATAGATGATACACCAAGATTATCGCAGAAAATGCATATTTCAGCTGGAAACCCCGCGAAAACCAAGCTATCGGCGGCTCTACATATCAAACGCACTGTGGAGTGGTCAAAACACCAGAAAACGTGTTTCTCGCATTAACTAGCTCGAAAAGAGCGATCTCGATGATTCTGCATACTTCTGACAGAAGACTCACCAAGATTATCGCAGAAAATGCATATCTCAGCTGGAGACCCCACGAGAATCAAGATGTCGCCGGTTCTGCATATCAAACGCACTGTGGAGTGGTGAAAACAACCAGATAACGTGTTTCTCGCTTAAAATAGCTCGAAAAGAGCGATCAAGATGATTCTGCATACTTCTGACAGAAGTCTCAACCAATATTATCGCAGAAAATGCATATCTCAGCTTGAAGCCCCACGAAAACCAAGATATCGCCGGTTCTGCTTATCAGACGCACTGTGGAGTGGCGAAAACACCAGAAAACGTGTTTCTCGCATTAAATAGTTCGAATAGAGCGATCTCGATGTTTCTGCATACTTCTGACAGAAGACTCACCAATATTATCGCAGAAAATGCATATCTCAGCTGGAAGCCCCACGAAAACCAAGATATCGTCGGTTTTGCTTATCAGACGCACTGTGGAGTGGTGAAAACACCAGAAAACGTGTTTCTCGCATTAACTAGCTCGAAAAGAGCGATATCGATGATTCTGAGTACTTCGGACAGAAGTCTCACCAATATTATCGCAGAAAATGCATATCTCAGCTGGAAGCCCCACGAAAACCAAGATATCGCCGGTTCTGCATATCAATCGCCCTGTGGAGTGATAATAACACCAGAAAACTTGTTTTTTCGCATTAAATAGCGCGAAACGAGCGATCTCGATGATTCTGCATACTTCTGACAGAAGACTCACCAAGATTATCGCAGAAAATGCATATCTCAGCTGGAAACCCCACGAAAACCAAGATATCGCCGGTTCTGCATATCAGACGCACTGTGGAGTGGTGAAAACACCAGAAAACGTGTTACTCGCATTAACTAGCTCGAAAAGAGCGATATCGATAATTCTGCATACTTCGGACAGAAGTCTCACCAATATTATCGCAGAAAATGCATATCTCAGCTGGAAGCCCCACGAAAACCAAGATATCGCCGGTTCTGCATATCAATCGCCCTGTGGAGTGATAATAACACCAGAAAACTTGTTTTTTCGCATTAAATAGCGCGAAACGAGCGATCTCGATGATTCTGCATACTTCTGACAGAAGACTCACCAAGATTATCGCAGAAAATGCATATCTCAGCTGGAAACCCCACGAAAACCAAGATACCGCCGGTTCTGCATATCAGACGCACTGTGGAGTGGTGAAAACACCAGAAAACGTGTTACTCGCATTAACTAGCTCGAAAAGAGCGATATCGATAATTCTGCATACTTCGGACAGAAGTCTCACCAATATTATCGCAGAAAATGCATATCTCAGCTGGAAGCCCCACGAAAACCAAGATATCGCCGGTTCTGCATATCAATCGCCCTGTGGAGTGATAATAACACCAGAAAACTTGTTTTTTCGCATTAAATAGCGCGAAACGAGCGATCTACAGGATTCTGCATACTTCGGACAGAAGTCTCACCAATATTATCGCAGAAAATGCATATCGCAGCTTGAAACCTCACGAAAATCAAGTTATCGGCGGCACTACATATCAAACGCACTGTGGAGTGGTCAAAACACCAGAAAACTTGTTTTTTCGCATTAAATAGCGCGAAACGAGCGATCTAGATGATTCTGCATACTTCTGACTGAAGTCTCACCAATATTATCGCAGAAAATGCATATCTCAGCTGGAAACCCCACGAAAATCAAGATGTCGCTGGTTCGGCATATCAAACGCACTGTGGAGTTGTCAAAACACCAGATAACGTGCTTCTCGCATTAAACAGCTCGAAAAGAGCGATATCGATGTTTCTGCATACTTCGGACAGAAGACTCACCAAGATTATCGCAGAAAATGCATATCTCAGCTGGAAGCCCCACGAAAACCAAGATATCGCCGGTTCTGCATATCAAACGCCCTGTGGAGTGATAAAAACACCAGATAACGTGTTTCTCGCATTAAATCGATCGAATAGAGCGATCTCGATGATTCTGCATACTTCTGACAGAAGACTCACCAAGATTATCGCAGAAAATGCATGTTTCAGCTGGAAACCCTGACGAAAACCAAGTTATCGGCGGCTCTACATATCAAACGCACTGTGGAGTGGTCAAAACACCAGAAAACTTGTTTTTTCGCATTAAATAGCGCGAAACGAGCGATCTAGATGATTCTGCATACTTCTGACTGAAGTCTCACCAATATTATCGCAGAAAATGCATATCTCAGCTGGAAACCCCACGAAAATCAAGATGTCGCCGGTTCGGCATATCAAACGCACTGTGGAGTTGTCAAAACACCAGATAACGTGCTTCTCGCATTAAACAGCTCGAAAAGAGCGATATCGATGTTTCTGCATACTTCGGACAGAAGACTCACCAAGATTATCGCAGAAAATGCATATCTCAGCTGGAAGCCCCACGAAAACCAAGATATCGCCGGTTCTGCATATCAAACGCCCTGTGGAGTGATAAAAACACCAGATAACGTGTTTCTCGCATTAAATCGATCGAATAGAGCGATCTCGATGATTCTGCATACTTCTGACAGAAGACTCACCAAGATTATCGCAGAAAATGCATGTTTCAGCTGGAAACCCTGACGAAAACCAAGTTATCGGCGGCTCTACATATCAAACGCACTGTGGAGTGGTCAAAACACCAGATAACGTGTTTCTCGCATTAACTAGCTCGAAAAGAGCGTTCTCGATGATTCTGCATACTTCTGACAGAAGACTCACCAAGATTATCGCAGAAAATGCATATTTCAGCTAGAAACCCCACGAAAACCAAGTTATCGGCGGCTCTACATATCAAACGCACTGTGGAGTGGTCAAAACACCAGATAACGTGTTTCTCGCATTAAATAGCTCGATACGAGCGATCTCGATGTTTCTGCATACTTCTGACAGAAGTCTCACCAATATTATCGCAGAAAATGCATATCGCAGCTTGAAACCTCACGAAAATCAAGATGTCGCCGGTTCTGCATATCAAACGCCCTGTGGAGTGATAAAAACACCAGAAAACTTGTTTTTTCGAATTAAATAGCGCGAAACGAGCGACCTACAGGATTCTGCATACTTCTGACAGAAGACTCACAAAGATTATCGCAGAAAATGCATATCTCAGCTTGTAACCTCACGAAAATCAAGTTATCGGCGGCACTACATATCAAACGCACTGTGGAGTGGTCAAAACACCAGATAACGTGTTTCTCGCATTAACTAGCTCGAAAAGAGCGTTCTCGATGATTCTGCATACTTCTGACAGAAGACTCACCAAGATTATCGCAGAAAATGCATATTTCAGCTAGAAACCCCACGAAAACCAAGTTATCGGCGGCTCTACATATCAAACGCACTGTGGAGTGGTCAAAACACCAGATAACGTGTTTCTCGCATTAACTAGCTCGAAAAGAGCGTTCTCGATGTTTCTGCATACTTCTGACAGAAGACTCACCAATATTATCGCAGAAAATGCATATCTCAGCTGGAAGCCCCACGAAAACCAAGATATCGTCGGTTTTGCTTATCAGACGCACTGTGGAGTGGTGAAAACACCAGAAAACGTGTTTCTCGCATTAACTAGCTCGAAAAGAGCGATATCGATGATTCTGAGTACTTCGGACAGAAGTCTCACCAATATTATCGCAGAAAATGCATATCTCAGCTGGAAGCCCCACGAAAACCAAGATATCGCCGGTTCTGCATATCAATCGCCCTGTGGAGTGATAATAACACCAGAAAACTTGTTTTTTCGCATTAAATAGCGCGAAACGAGCGATCTCGATGATTCTGCATACTTCTGACAGAAGACTCACCAAGATTATCGCAGAAAATGCATATCTCAGCTGGAAACCCCACGAAAACCAAGATATCGCCGGTTCTGCATATCAGACGCACTGTGGAGTGGTGAAAACACCAGAAAACGTGTTACTCGCATTAACTAGCTCGAAAAGAGCGATATCGATAATTCTGCATACTTCGGACAGAAGTCTCACCAATATTATCGCAGAAAATGCATATCTCAGCTGGAAGCCCCACGAAAACCAAGATATCGCCGGTTCTGCATATCAATCGCCCTGTGGAGTGATAATAACACCAGAAAACTTGTTTTTTCGCATTAAATAGCGCGAAACGAGCGATCTCGATGATTCTGCATACTTCTGACAGAAGACTCACCAAGATTATCGCAGAAAATGCATATCTCAGCTGGAAACCCCACGAAAACCAAGATACCGCCGGTTCTGCATATCAGACGCACTGTGGAGTGGTGAAAACACCAGAAAACGTGTTACTCGCATTAACTAGCTCGAAAAGAGCGATATCGATAATTCTGCATACTTCGGACAGAAGTCTCACCAATATTATCGCAGAAAATGCATATCTCAGCTGGAAGCCCCACGAAAACCAAGATATCGCCGGTTCTGCATATCAATCGCCCTGTGGAGTGATAATAACACCAGAAAACTTGTTTTTTCGCATTAAATAGCGCGAAACGAGCGATCTACAGGATTCTGCATACTTCGGACAGAAGTCTCACCAATATTATCGCAGAAAATGCATATCGCAGCTTGAAACCTCACGAAAATCAAGTTATCGGCGGCACTACATATCAAACGCACTGTGGAGTGGTCAAAACACCAGAAAACTTGTTTTTTCGCATTAAATAGCGCGAAACGAGCGATCTAGATGATTCTGCATACTTCTGACTGAACTCTCACCAATATTATCGCAGAAAATGCATATCTCAGCTGGAAACCCCACGAAAATCAAGATGTCGCTGGTTCGGCATATCAAACGCACTGTGGAGTTGTCAAAACACCAGATAACGTGCTTCTCGCATTAAACAGCTCGAAAAGAGCGATATCGATGTTTCTGCATACTTCGGACAGAAGACTCACCAAGATTATCGCAGAAAATGCATATCTCAGCTGGAAGCCCCACGAAAACCAAGATATCGCCGGTTCTGCATATCAAACGCCCTGTGGAGTGATAAAAACACCAGATAACGTGTTTCTCGCATTAAATCGATCGAATAGAGCGATCTCGATGATTCTGCATACTTCTGACAGAAGACTCACCAAGATTATCGCAGAAAATGCATGTTTCAGCTGGAAACCCTGACGAAAACCAAGTTATCGGCGGCTCTACATATCAAACGCACTGTGGAGTGGTCAAAACACCAGAAAACTTGTTTTTTCGCATTAAATAGCGCGAAACGAGCGATCTAGATGATTCTGCATACTTCTGACTGAAGTCTCACCAATATTATCGCAGAAAATGCATATCTCAGCTGGAAACCCCACGAAAATCAAGATGTCGCCGGTTCGGCATATCAAACGCACTGTGGAGTTGTCAAAACACCAGATAACGTGCTTCTCGCATTAAACAGCTCGAAAAGAGCGATATCGATGTTTCTGCATACTTCGGACAGAAGACTCACCAAGATTATCGCAGAAAATGCATATCTCAGCTGGAAGCCCCACGAAAACCAAGATATCGCCGGTTCTGCATATCAAACGCCCTGTGGAGTGATAAAAACACCAGATAACGTGTTTCTCGCATTAAATCGATCGAATAGAGCGATCTCGATGATTCTGCATACTTCTGACAGAAGACTCACCAAGATTATCGCAGAAAATGCATGTTTCAGCTGGAAACCCTGACGAAAACCAAGTTATCGGCGGCTCTACATATCAAACGCACTGTGGAGTGGTCAAAACACCAGATAACGTGTTTCTCGCATTAACTAGCTCGAAAAGAGCGTTCTCGATGATTCTGCATACTTCTGACAGAAGACTCACCAAGATTATCGCAGAAAATGCATATTTCAGCTAGAAACCCCACGAAAACCAAGTTATCGGCGGCTCTACATATCAAACGCACTGTGGAGTGGTCAAAACACCAGAAAACGTGTTTCCCGCATTCAATAGCACGAAAAGAGCGATCTAGATCATTCTGCATACTTCTGACAGAAGACTCACCAAGATTATCGCAGAAAATGCATATCTCAGCTGGAAACCCCACGAAACCCAAGATATCGCCGGTTCTACATATCAGACGCACTGTGGAGTGGTGAAAACACCAGAAAACGTGCTACTCGCATTAACTAGCTCGAAAAGAGCGTTCTGGATGATTCTGCATACTTCTGACAGAAGTCTCACCAATATTATCGCAGAAAATGCATATCTCAGCTGGAAGCCTCACGAAAACCAAGATATCGCCGGTTCTGCTTATCAGACGCACTGTGGAGTGGCGAAAACACCAGAAAACGTGTTTCTCGCATTAAATCGATCGAATAGAGCGATCTCGATGATTCTGCATACTTCTGACAGAAGACTCACCAAGATTATCGCAGAAAATGCATGTTTCAGCTGGAAACCCTGACGAAAACCAAGTTATCGGCGGCTCTACATATCAAACGCACTGTGGAGTGGTCAAAACACCAGATAACGTGTTTCTCGCATTAAATAGCTCGATACGAGCGATCTCGATGTTTCTGCATACTTCTGACAGAAGTCTCACCAATATTATCGCAGAAAATGCATATCGCAGCTTGAAACCTCACGAAAATCAAGATGTCGCCGGTTCTGCATATCAAACGCCCTGTGGAGTGATAAAAACACCAGAAAACTTGTTTTTTCGAATTAAATAGCGCGAAACGAGCGACCTACAGGATTCTGCATACTTCTGACAGAAGACTCACAAAGATTATCGCAGAAAATGCATATCTCAGCTTGTAACCTCACGAAAATCAAGATGTCGCCGGTTCGGCATATCAAACGCACCGTGGAGTGGTCAAAACACCAGAAAATTTGTTTTTTCGCATTAAATAGCGCAAAACGAGCGATCTACAGGATTGTGCATACTTCTGACAGAAGACTCACCAAGATTATCGCAGAAAATGCATATCTCAGCTGGAAGCCCCACGAAAACCAAGATATCGCCGGTTCTGCTTATCAGACGCACTGTGGAGTGGCGAAAACACCAGAAAACGTGTTTCTCGCATTAAATAGATCGATACGAGCGATCTCGATGTTTCTGCATACTTCTGACAGAAGTCTCACCAATATTATCGCAGAAAATGCATATCGCAGCTTGAAACCTCACGAAAATCAAGATGTCGCCGGTTCTGCATATCAAACGCCCTGTGGAGTGATAAAAACACCAGAAAACTTGTTTTTTCGAATTAAATAGCGCGAAACGACCGACCTACAGGATTCTGCATACTTCTGACAGAAGACTCACAAAGATTATCGCAGAAAATGCATATCTCAGCTTGAAACCTCACGAAAATCAAGATGTCGCCGGTTCGGCATATCAAACGCACCGTGGAGTGGTCAAAACACCAGAAAATTTGTTTTTTCGCATTAAATAGCGCGAAACGAGCGATCTACAGGATTCTGCATACTTCTGACAGAAGACTCACCAAGATTATCGCAGAAAATGCATATTTCAGCTGGAAACCCCACGAAAACCAAGTTATCGGCGGCTCTGCATATCAAACGCCCTGTGGAGTGATAAAAACACCAGAAAACTTGTTTTTTCGCATTAAATAGCGCGAAACGAGCGATCTACAGGATTCTGCATACTTCGGACAGAAGTCTCACCAATATTATCGCAGAAAATGCATATCGCAGCTTGAAACCTCACGAAAATCAAGTTATCGGCGGCACTACATATCAAACGCACTGTGGAGTGATAAAAACACCAGAAAACTTGTTTTTTCGCATTAAATAGCGCGAAACGAACGATCTACAGGATTCTGCATACTTCTGACAGAAGACTCACCAAAATTATCGCAGAAAATGCATATCTCAGCTGGAAGCCCCACGAAAACCAAGATATCGCCGGTTCTGCATATCAAACGCCCTGTGGAGTGATAAAAACACCACATAACGTGTTTCTCGCACTAAATAGATAGAATAGTGCGATCTCGATGATTCTGCATACTTCTGACAGAAGACTCACCAATATCATCGCAGAAAATGCATATCTCAGCTTGAAACCGGACGAAAACCAAGATGTCGCCGGTTCTGCATATCAAACGCACTGTGGAGTGATAAAAACACCAGAAAACTTGTTTTTTCGCATTATATAGCGCGAAACGAACGATCTACAGGATTCTGCATACTTCTCATAGATGAAACACCAAGTTTATCGCAGAAAATGCATATTTCAGCTGGAAACCCCACGAAAACCAAGTTATCGGCGGCTCTACATATCAAACGCACTGTGGAGTGGTCAAAACACCAGAAAACTTGTTTTTTCGCATTAAATAGCGCGAAACGAGCGATCTAGATGATTCTGCATACTTCTGACTGAAGTCTCACCAATATTATCGCAGAAAATGCATATCTCAGCTGGAAACCCCACGAAAATCAAGATGTCGCCGGTTCGGCATATCAAACGCACTGTGGAGTTGTCAAAACACCAGATAACGTGCTTCTCGCATTAAACAGCTCGAAAAGAGCGATATCGATGTTTCTGCATACTTCGGACAGAAGACTCACCAAGATTATCGCAGAAAATGCATATCTCAGCTGGAAGCCCCACGAAAACCAAGATATCGCCGGTTCTGCATATCAAACGCCCTGTGGAGTGATAAAAGCACCAGATAACGTGTTTCTCGCATTAAATCGATCGAATAGAGCGATCTCGATGATTCTGCATACTTCTGACAGAAGACTCACCAAGATTATCGCAGAAAATGCATGTTTCAGCTGGAAACCCCACGAAAACCAAGTTATCGGCGGCTCTACATATCAAACGCACTGTGGAGTGGTCAAAACACCAGATAACGTGTTACTCGCATTAACTAGCTCGAAAAGAGCGTTCTGGATGATTCTGCATTCTTCTGACTGAAGTCTCACCAAGATTATCGCAGCAAATGCATATCTCAGCTGGGAACCCCACGAAAACCAAGATATCGCCGGTTCTGCATATCAGACGCACTGTGGAGTGGTGAAAACACCAGAAAACGTGTTACTCGCATTAACTAGCTCGAAAGGAGCGTTCTGGATGATTCTGCATACTTCTGACTGAAGTCTCACCAAGATTATCGCAGAAAATGCATATCTCAGCTGGAAACCTCACGAAAATCAAGATGTCGCCGGTTCTGCATATCAGACGCACTGTGGAGTGGTGAAAACACCAGAAAACGTGTTTCTCGCATTAACTAGCTCGAAAAGAGCGTTCTCGATGATTCTGCATACTTCTGACAGAAGACTCACCAAGATTATCGCAGAAAATGCATATTTCAGCTGGAAACCCCACGAAAACCAAGTTATCGGCGGCTCTACATATCAAACGCACTGTGGAGTGGTCAAAACACCAGATAACGTGTTTCTCGCATTAAATAGCTGGAATAGAGCGACCTCGATGATTCTGCATACTTCTGACAGAAGACTAACCAAGATTATCGCAGAAAATGCATATTTCACCTGGAAACCCCACGAAAACCAAGTTATCGGCGGCTCTACATATCAAACGCACTGTGGAGTGGTCAAAACACCAGAAAACGTGTTTCCCGCATTCAATAGCACGAAAAGAGCGATCTAGATCATTCTGCATACTTCTGACAGAAGACTCACCAAGATTATCGCAGAAAATGCATATCTCAGCTGGAAACCCCACGAAAACCAAGATATCGCCGGTTCTGCATATCAGACGCACTGTGGAGTGGTGAAAACACCAGAAAACGTGTTACTCGCATTAACTAGCTCGAAAAGAGCGTTCTGGATGATTCTGCATACTTCTGACAGAAGTCTCACCAATATTATCGCAGAAAATGCATATCTCAGCTGGAAGCCCCACGAAAACCAAGATATCGCCGGTTCTGCTTATCAGACGCACTGTGGAGTGGCGAAAACACCAGAAAACGTGTTTCTCGCATTAAATAGATCGATACGAGCGATCTCGATGTTTCTGCATACTTCTGACAGAAGTCTCACCAATATTATCGCAGAAAATGCATATCGCAGCTTGAAACCTCACGAAAATCAAGATGTCGCCGGTTCTGCATATCAAACGCCCTGTGGAGTGATAAAAACACCAGAAAACTTGTTTTTTCGAATTAAATAGCGCGAAACGACCGACCTACAGGATTCTGCATACTTCTGACAGAAGACTCACAAAGATTATCGCAGAAAATGCATATCTCAGCTTGAAACCTCACGAAAATCAAGATGTCGCCGGTTCGGCATATCAAACGCACCGTGGAGTGGTCAAAACACCAGAAAATTTGTTTTTTCGCATTAAATAGCGCGAAACGAGCGATCTACAGGATTCTGCATACTTCTGACAGAAGACTCACCAAGATTATCGCAGAAAATGCATATTTCAGCTGGAAACCCCACGAAAACCAAGTTATCGGCGGCTCTGCATATCAAACGCCCTGTGGAGTGATAAAAACACCAGAAAACTTGTTTTTTCGCATTAAATAGCGCGAAACGAGCGATCTACAGGATTCTGCATACTTCGGACAGAAGTCTCACCAATATTATCGCAGAAAATGCATATCGCAGCTTGAAACCTCACGAAAATCAAGTTATCGGCGGCACTACATATCAAACGCACTGTGGAGTGATAAAAACACCAGAAAACTTGTTTTTTCGCATTAAATAGCGCGAAACGAACGATCTACAGGATTCTGCATACTTCTGACAGAAGACTCACCAAAATTATCGCAGAAAATGCATATCTCAGCTGGAAGCCCCACGAAAACCAAGATATCGCCGGTTCTGCATATCAAACGCCCTGTGGAGTGATAAAAACACCACATAACGTGTTTCTCGCACTAAATAGATAGAATAGTGCGATCTCGATGATTCTGCATACTTCTGACAGAAGACTCACCAATATCATCGCAGAAAATGCATATCTCAGCTTGAAACCGGACGAAAACCAAGATGTCGCCGGTTCTGCATATCAAACGCACTGTGGAGTGATAAAAACACCAGAAAACTTGTTTTTTCGCATTATATAGCGCGAAACGAACGATCTACAGGATTCTGCATACTTCTCATAGATGAAACACCAAGTTTATCGCAGAAAATGCATATTTCAGCTGGAAACCCCACGAAAACCAAGTTATCGGCGGCTCTACATATCAAACGCACTGTGGAGTGGTCAAAACACCAGAAAACTTGTTTTTTCGAATTAAATAGCTCGAAAGGAGCGATCTGGATGATTCTGCATACTTCTGACTGAAGTCTCACCAACATGATCGCAGAAAATGCATATCTCAGCTAGAAACCTCACGAAAATCAAGATGTCGCCGGTTCTGCATATCAAACGCACTGTGGAGTGGTGAAAACAACCAGATAACGTGTTTCTCGCATTAAATAGCTCGAATAGAGCGATCTCGATGATTCTGCATACTTCTGACCGAAGACTCACCAAGATCATCGCAGAAAATGCATATCTCAGCTTGAAACCGGACGAAAACCAAGATGTCGCCGGTGCTGCATATCAAACGCACTGTGGGGTGGTGAAAACACCAGAAAACGTGTTTCTCGCATTAAATAGCGCGAAACGAGCGATCTAGATGATTTTGCATACTTGTGACTAAAGTCTCAGAAAGATTATCGCAGAAAATGCATATCTCAGCTGGAAACACCACGAAAACCAAGATGTCGCCGGTTCTGCATATCAAACGCACTGTGGGGTGGTGAAAACACCAGAAAACGTGTTTCTCGCATTAAATAGCGCGAAACGAGCGATCTAGATGATTCTGCATACTTGTGACTAAAGTCTCAGAAAGATTATCGCAGAAAATGCATATCTCAGCTGGAAACCCCACGAAAACCAAGATATCGCCGGTTCTGCATATCAAACGCCCTGTGGAGTGATAAAAACACCAGAAAACTTGTTTTTTCGCATTAAATAGCGCGAAACGAACGATCTACAGGAGTTTGCATACTTCTGACAGAAGACTCACCAAGATTATCGCAGAAAATGCATATCTCAGCTAGAAACCTCACGAAAATCAAGATGTCGCCGGTTCTGCATATCAAACTCACTGTGGAGTGGTGAAAACAACCAGATAACGTGTTTCTCGCATTAAATAGCTCGAATAGAGCGATCTAGATGATTCTGCATACTTCTTACAGAAGACTCACCAAGATTATCGCAGAAAATGCATATCTCAGCTGGAAGCCCCACGAAAACCAAGATATCGCCGGTTCTGCATATCAAACGCCCTGTGGAGTGATAAAAACACCAGAAAACTTGTTTTTTCGCATTAAATAGCGCGAAACAAACGATCTACAGGATTCTGCATACTTCTGACAGAAGACTCACCAAGATTATCGCAGAAAATGCATATCTCAGCTGGAAGCCCCACGAAAACCAAGATATCGCCGGTTCTGCATATCAAACGCCCTGTGGAGTGATAAAAACACCACATAACGTGTTTCTCGCACTAAATAGATAGAAGAGAGCGATCTCGATGATTCTGCATACTTCTCACAGAAGACTAACCAATATCATCGCAGAAAATGCATATCTCAGCTTGAAACCGGACGAAAACCAAGATGTCGCCGGTTCTGCATATCAAACGCACTGTGGGGTGGTGAAAACACCAGAAAACGTGTTACTCGCATTAAATAGCGCGAAACGAGCGATCTAGATGATTCTGCATACTTGTGACTAAAGTCTCAGAAAGATTATCGCAGAAAATGCATATCTCAGCTGGAAACCCCACGAAAACCAAGATATCGCCGGTTCAGCATGTCAAACGCCCTGTGGAGTGGTCAAAACACCAGAAAACTTGTTTTTTCGCATTAAATAGCGCGAAACGAGCGATCTACAGGATTCTGCATACTTCTGACAGAAGTCTCACCAATATTATCGCAGAAAATGCATATCTCAGCTAGAAACCTCACGAAAATCAAGATGCGGCCGGTTCTGCATATCAAACGCCCTGTGGAGTGATAAAAACACCAGAAAACTTGTTTTTTCGCATTAAATAGCGCGAAACGAACGATCTACAGGATTCTGCATAATTCTGACAGAAGACTCACCAAGATTATCGCAGAAAATGCATATCTCAGCTAGAAACCCCACGAAAACCAAGATATCGCCGGTTCTGCATATCAAACGCCCTGTGGAGTGATAAAAACACCACATAACGTGTTTCTCGCACTAAATAGATAGAAGAGAGCGATCTCGATGATTCTGCATACTTCTGACAAAAGACTCACCAAGATTATCGCAGAAAATGCATATCTCAGCTAGAAACCTCACGAAAATCAAGATGTCGCCGGTTCTGCATATCAAACACACTGTGGAGTGGTGAAAACAACCAGATAACGTGTTTCTCGCATTAAATAGCTCGAATAGAGCGATCTAGATGATTCTGCATACTTCTGACAGAAGACTCACCAAGATTATCGCAGAAAATGCATATCTCAGCTGGAAGCCCCACGAAAACCAAGATATCGCCGGTTCTGCATATCAAACGTCCTGTGGAGTGATAAAAACACCACATAACGTGTTTCTCGCACTAAATAGATAGAAGAGAGCGATCTCGATGATTCTGCATACTTCTGACAAAAGACTCACCAATATCATCGCAGAAAATGCATATCTCAGCTTGAAACCGGACGAAAACCAAGATGTCGCCGGTTCTGCATATCAAACGCACTGTGGGGTGGTGAAAACACCAGAAAACGTGTTACTCGCATTAAATAGCGCGAAACGAGCGATCTAGATGATTCTGCATACTTGTGACTAAAGTCTCACAAAGATTATCGCAGAAAATGCATATCTCAGCTGGAAGCCCCACGAAAACCAAGATGTCACCGGTTCTGCTTATCAGACGCACTGTGGAGTGTTGAAAACACCAGAAAACGTGTTTTTCGCATTCAAAAGCACGAAAACAGCGGTTTCGGTGATTCTGCACACTTGTAACAGCAGAATCGTGAAGATTATCACTGAAAGTGCATATCTCAGCTGGAAACAACAACGATACCGAAGATATCGTAGTTTCCGCATATCAAACGCACTGTGGAGTGCTGAAAACACCAGAATACGTGTTTTTCGCATTCAACAGCACGAAAACAGCGATTTCGGTGATTCTGCACACTTGTAACAGCAGAATCATGAAGATTATCACTGAAAATGCATATCTCAGCTGGAAACAACAACGATACCGAAGATATGGCAGTTTCCGCATATCAAACGCACTGTGGAGTGCTGAAAACACCAGAAAACGTGTTTTTCGCATTCAAAAGCACGAAAACAGCGACTTCGGTGATTCTGCACACTTGTAACAGCAGAATCGTGAAGATTATCACTGAAAGTGCATATCTCAGCTGGAAACAACAACGATACCGAAGATATCGTAGTTTCCGCATATCAAATGCACTGTGGAGTGCTTGAAACACCAGAATACGTGTTTTTCGCATTCAAAAGCACGAAAACAGCGATTTCGGTGATTCTGCACACTTGTAACAGCAGAATCATGAAGTTTATCACTGAAAATGCATATCTCAGCTGGAAACAACAACGATACCGAAGATATGGCAGTTTCCGCATATCAAACGCACTGTGGAGTGCTGAAAACACCAGAAAACGTGTTTTTCACATTGAATAGCGCGATAACAGCGATTTCGGTGATTCTGCACACTTGTAACAGCAGAATCATGAAGTTTATCACTGAAAATGCATATCTCAGCTGGAAACAACAACGATACCGAAGATATGGCAGTTTCCGCATATCAAACGCACTGTGGAGTGCTGAAAACACCAGAATACGTGTTTTTCGCATTCAAAAGCACGAAAACAGCGACTTCGGTGATTCTGCACACTTGTAACAGCAGAATCGTGAAGATTATCACTGAAAGTGCATATCTCAGCTGGAAACAACAACGATACCGAAGATATCGTAGTTTCCGCATATCAAACGCACTGTGGAGTGCTGAAAACACCAGAATACGTGTTTTTCGCATTCAAAAGCACGAAAACAGCGATTTCGGTGATTCTGCACTCTTGTAACAGCAGAATCGTGAAGATTATCACTGAAAGTGCATATCTCAGCTGGAAACAACAACGATACCGAAGATATCGCAGTTTCCGCATATCAAACGCACTGTGGAGTGTTGAAAACACCAGAAAACGTGTTTTTCGCATTCAAAAGCACGAAAACAGCGATTTCGGTGATTCTGCACACTTGTAACAGCAGAATCGTGATGATTATCACTGAAAGTGCATATCTCAGCTGGAAACAACAACGATACCGAAGATATCGTAGTTTCCGCATATCAAACGCACTGTGGAGTGCTGAAAACACCAGAATACGTGTTTTTCGCATTCGAAAGCACGAAAACAGCGATTTCGGTGATTCTGCACACTTGTAACAGCAGAATCATGAAGATTATCACTGAAAATGCATATCTCAGCTGGAAACAACAACGATACCGAAGATATGGCAGTTTCCGCATATCAAACGCACTGTGGAGTGCTGAAAACACCAGAATACGTGTTTTTCGCATTCAAAAGCACGAAAACAGCGATTTCGGTGATTCTGCACACTTGTAACAGCAGAATCGTGAAGATTATCACTGAAAGTGCATATCTCAGCTGGAAACAACAACGATACCGAAGATATCGCAGTTTCCGCATATCAAACGCACTGTGGAGTGTTGAAAACACCAGAAAACGTGTTTTTCGCATTCAAAAGCACGAAAACAGCGATTTCGGTGATTCTGCACACTTGTAACAGCAGAATCGTGAAGATTATCACTGAAAGTGCATATCTCAGCTGGAAACAACAACGATACCGAAGATATCGTAGTTTCCGCATATCAAACGCACTGTGGAGTGCTGAAAACACCAGAAAACGTGTTTTTCGCATTCAATAGCACGAAAACAGCGATTTCGGTGATTCTGCACACTTGTAGCAGCAGAATCATGAAGATTATCACTGAAAATGCATGTCTCAGCTGGAAACAACAACGATACCGAAGACATCGTAGTTTCCGCATATCAAACGCACTGTGGAGTGCTGAAAACACCAGAAAACGTGTTTTTCGCATTCAAAAGCGCGAAAACAGCGATTTCGGTGATTCTGCACACTGGTAGCAGCAGAATCATGAAGATTATCACTGAAAATGCATATCTCAGCTGGAAACAACAACGATACCGAAGACATCGTAGTTTCCGCATATCAAACACACTGTGGAGTGCTGAAAACACCAGAAAACGTGTTTTTCGCATTCAAAAGCACGAAAACAGCGACTTCGGTGATTCTGCACACTTGTAACAGCAGAATCGTGAAGATTATCACTGAAAGTGCATATCTCAGCTGGAAACAACAATGATACCGAAGATATCGTAGTTTCCGCATATCAAACGCACTGTGGAGTGCTTGAAACACCAGAATACGTGTTTTTCGCATTCAAAAGCACGAAAACAGCGATTTCGGTGATTCTGCACACTTGTAACAGCAGAATCGTGAAGATTATCACTGAAAGTGCATATCTCAGCTGGAAACAACAACGATACCGAAGATATCGCAGTTTCCGCATATCAAACGCACTGTGGAGTGTTGAAAACACCAGAAAACGTGTTTTTCGCATTCAAAAGCACGAAAACAGCGATTTCGGTGATTCTGCACACTTGTAACAGCAGAATCGTGAAGATTATCACTGAAAGTGCATATCTCAGCTGGAAACAACAACGATACCGAAGATATCGTAGTTTCCGCATATCAAACGCACTGTGGAGTGCTGAAAACACCAGAATACGTGTTTTTCGCATTCAAAAGCACGAAAACAGCGATTTCGGTGATTCTGCACTCTTGTAACAGCAGAATCGTGAAGATTATCACTGAAAGTGCATATCTCAGCTGGAAACAACAACGATACCGAAGATATCGCAGTTTCCGCATATCAAACGCACTGTGGAGTGTTGAAAACACCAGAAAACGTGTTTTTCGCATTCAAAAGCACGAAAACAGCGATTTCGGTGATTCTGCACACTTGTAACAGCAGAATCGTGATGATTATCACTGAAAGTGCATATCTCAGCTGGAAACAACAACGATACCGAAGATATCGTAGTTTCCGCATATCAAACGCACTGTGGAGTGCTGAAAACACCAGAATACGTGTTTTTCGCATTCGAAAGCACGAAAACAGCGATTTCGGTGATTCTGCACACTTGTAACAGCAGAATCATGAAGATTATCACTGAAAATGCATATCTCAGCTGGAAACAACAACGATACCGAAGATATGGCAGTTTCCGCATATCAAACGCACTGTGGAGTGCTGAAAACACCAGAATACGTGTTTTTCGCATTCAAAAGCACGAAAACAGCGATTTCGGTGATTCTGCACACTTGTAACAGCAGAATCGTGAAGATTATCACTGAAAGTGCATATCTCAGCTGGAAACAACAACGATACCGAAGATATCGCAGTTTCCGCATATCAAACGCACTGTGGAGTGTTGAAAACACCAGAAAACGTGTTTTTCGCATTCAAAAGCACGAAAACAGCGATTTCGGTGATTCTGCACACTTGTAACAGCAGAATCGTGAAGATTATCACTGAAAGTGCATATCTCAGCTGGAAACAACAACGATACCGAAGATATCGTAGTTTCCGCATATCAAACGCACTGTGGAGTGCTGAAAACACCAGAATACGTGTTTTTCGCATTCAAAAGCACGAAAACAGCGATTTCGGTGATTCTGCACTCTTGTAACAGCAGAATCGTGAAGATTATCACTGAAAGTGCATATCTCAGCTGGAAACAACAACGATACCGAAGATATCGCAGTTTCCGCATATCAAACGCACTGTGGAGTGTTGAAAACACCAGAAAACGTGTTTTTCGCATTCAAAAGCACGAAAACAGCGATTTCGGTGATTCTGCACACTTGTAACAGCAGAATCGTGATGATTATCACTGAAAGTGCATATCTCAGCTGGAAACAACAACGATACCGAAGATATCGTAGTTTCCGCATATCAAACGCACTGTGGAGTGCTGAAAACACCAGAATACGTGTTTTTCGCATTCGAAAGCACGAAAACAGCGATTTCGGTGATTCTGCACACTTGTAACAGCAGAATCATGAAGATTATCACTGAAAATGCATATCTCAGCTGGAAACAACAACGATACCGAAGATATGGCAGTTTCCGCATATCAAACGCACTGTGGAGTGCTGAAAACACCAGAATACGTGTTTTTCGCATTCAAAAGCACGAAAACAGCGATTTCGGTGATTCTGCACACTTGTAACAGCAGAATCGTGAAGATTATCACTGAAAGTGCATATCTCAGCTGGAAACAACAACGATACCGAAGATATCGCAGTTTCCGCATATCAAACGCACTGTGGAGTGTTGAAAACACCAGAAAACGTGTTTTTCGCATTCAAAAGCACGAAAACAGCGATTTCGGTGATTCTGCACACTTGTAACAGCAGAATCGTGAAGATTATCACTGAAAGTGCATATCTCAGCTGGAAACAACAACGATACCGAAGATATCGCAGTTTCCGCATATCAAACGCACTGTGGAGTGCTGAAAACACCAGAAAACGTGTTTTTCGCATTCAAAAGCGCGAAAACAGCGATTTCGGTGATTCTGCACACTTGTAGCAGCAGAATCATGAAGATTATCACTGAAAATGCATATCTCAGCTGGAAACAACAACGATACCGAAGACATCGTAGTTTCCGCATATCAAACACACTGTGGAGTGCTGAAAACACCAGAAAACGTGTTTTTCGCATTCAAAAGCACGAAAACAGCGACTTCGGTGATTCTGCACACTTGTAACAGCAGAATCGTGAAGATTATCACTGAAAGTGCATATCTCAGCTGGAAACAACAATGATACCGAAGATATCGTAGTTTCCGCATATCAAACGCACTGTGGAGTGCTTGAAACACCAGAATACGTGTTTTTCGCATTCAAAAGCACGAAAACAGCGATTTCGGTGATTCTGCACACTTGTAACAGCAGAATCGTGAAGATTATCACTGAAAGTGCATATCTCAGCTGGAAACAACAACGATACCGAAGATATCGCAGTTTCCGCATATCAAACGCACTGTGGAGTGTTGAAAACACCAGAAAACGTGTTTTTCGCATTCAAAAGCACGAAAACAGCGATTTCGGTGATTCTGCACACTTGTAACAGCAGAATCGTGAAGATTATCACTGAAAGTGCATATCTCAGCTGGAAACAACAACGATACCGAAGATATCGTAGTTTCCGCATATCAAACGCACTGTGGAGTGCTGAAAACACCAGAATACGTGTTTTTCGCATTCAAAAGCACGAAAACAGCGATTTCGGTGATTCTGCACACTTGTAACAGCTGAATCATGAAGATTATCACTGAAAATGCATATCTCAGCTGGAAACAACAACGATACCGAAGATATGGCAGTTTCCGCATATCAAACGCACTGTGTAGTGCTGAAAACACCAGAAAACGTGTTTTTCGCATTCAAAAGCACGAAAACAGCGACTTCGGTGATTCTGCACACTTGTAACAGCAGAATCGTGAAGATTATCACTGAAAATGCATATCTCAGCTGGAAACAACAACGATACCGAAGATATCGTAGTTTCCGCATATCAAACGCACTGTGGAGTGCTTGAAACACCAGAATACGTGTTTTTCGCATTCAAAAGCACGAAAACAGCGATTTCGGTGATTCTGCACACTTGTAACAGCAGAATCGTGAAGATTATCACTGAAAGTGCATATCTCAGCTGGAAACAACAACGATACCGAAGATATCGCAGTTTCCGCATATCAAACGCACTGTGTAGTGCTGAAAACACCAGAAAACGTGTTTTTCGCATTCAAAAGCACGAAAACAGCGACTTCGGTGATTCTGCACACTTGTAACAGCAGAATCGTGAAGATTATCACTGAAAGTGCATATCTCAGCTGGAAACAACAACGATACCGAAGATATCGTAGTTTCCGCATATCAAACGCACTGTGGAGTGCTGAAAACACCAGAATACGTGTTTTTCGCATTCATAAGCACGAAAACAGCGATTTCGGTGATTCTGCACTCTTGTAACAGCAGAATCGTGAAGATTATCACTGAAAGTGCATATCTCAGCTGGAAACAACAACGATACCGAAGATATCGCAGTTTCCGCATATCAAACGCACTGTGGAGTGTTGAAAACACCAGAAAACGTGTTTTTCGCATTCAAAAGCACGAAAACAGCGATTTCGGAGATTCTGCACACTTGTAACAGCAGAATCGTGATGATTATCACTGAAAGTGCATATCTCAGCTGGAAACAACAACGATACCGAAGATATCGTAGTTTCCGCATATCAAACGCACTGTGGAGTGCTGAAAACACCAGAATACGTGTTTTTCGCATTCGAAAGCACGAAAACAGCGATTTCGGTGATTCTGCACACTTGTAACAGCAGAATCGTGAAGATTATCACTGAAAGTGCATATCTCAGCTGGAAACAACAACGATACCGAAGATATCGCAGTTTCCGCATATCAAACGCACTGTGGAGTGCTGAAAACACCAGAAAACGTGTTTTTCGCATTCAAAAGCGCGAAAACAGCGATTTCGGTGATTCTGCACACTTGTAGCAGCAGAATCATGAAGATTATCACTGAAAATGCATATCTCAGCTGGAAACAACAACGATACCGAAGACATCGTAGTTTCCGCATATCAAACACACTGTGGAGTGCTGAAAACACCAGAAAACGTGTTTTTCGCATTCAAAAGCACGAAAACAGCGACTTCGGTGATTCTGCACACTTGTAACAGCAGAATCGTGAAGATTATCACTGAAAGTGCATATCTCAGCTGGAAACAACAATGATACCGAAGATATCGTAGTTTCCGCATATCAAACGCACTGTGGAGTGCTTGAAACACCAGAATACGTGTTTTTCGCATTCAAAAGCACGAAAACAGCGATTTCGGTGATTCTGCACACTTGTAACAGCAGAATCGTGAAGATTATCACTGAAAGTGCATATCTCAGCTGGAAACAACAACGATACCGAAGATATCGCAGTTTCCGCATATCAAACGCACTGTGGAGTGTTGAAAACACCAGAAAACGTGTTTTTCGCATTCAAAAGCACGAAAACAGCGATTTCGGTGATTCTGCACACTTGTAACAGCAGAATCGTGAAGATTATCACTGAAAGTGCATATCTCAGCTGGAAACAACAACGATACCGAAGATATCGTAGTTTCCGCATATCAAACGCACTGTGGAGTGCTGAAAACACCAGAATACGTGTTTTTCGCATTCAAAAGCACGAAAACAGCGATTTCGGTGATTCTGCACACTTGTAACAGCTGAATCATGAAGATTATCACTGAAAATGCATATCTCAGCTGGAAACAACAACGATACCGAAGATATGGCTGTTTCCGCATATCAAACGCACTGTGTAGTGCTGAAAACACCAGAAAACGTGTTTTTCGCATTCAAAAGCACGAAAACAGCGACTTCGGTGATTCTGCACACTTGTAACAGCAGAATCGTGAAGATTATCACTGAAAATGCATATCTCAGCTGGAAACAACAACGATACCGAAGATATCGTAGTTTCCGCATATCAAACGCACTGTGGAGTGCTTGAAACACCAGAATACGTGTTTTTCGCATTCAAAAGCACGAAAACAGCGATTTCGGTGATTCTGCACACTTGTAACAGCAGAATCGTGAAGATTATCACTGAAAGTGCATATCTCAGCTGGAAACAACAACGATACCGAAGATATCGCAGTTTCCGCATATCAAACGCACTGTGTAGTGCTGAAAACACCAGAAAACGTGTTTTTCGCATTCAAAAGCACGAAAACAGCGACTTCGGTGATTCTGCACACTTGTAACAGCAGAATCGTGAAGATTATCACTGAAAGTGCATATCTCAGCTGGAAACAACAACGATACCGAAGATATCGTAGTTTCCGCATATCAAACGCACTGTGGAGTGCTGAAAACACCAGAATACGTGTTTTTCGCATTCATAAGCACGAAAACAGCGATTTCGGTGATTCTGCACTCTTGTAACAGCAGAATCGTGAAGATTATCACTGAAAGTGCATATCTCAGCTGGAAACAACAACGATACCGAAGATATCGCAGTTTCCGCATATCAAACGCACTGTGGAGTGTTGAAAACACCAGAAAACGTGTTTTTCGCATTCAAAAGCACGAAAACAGCGATTTCGGAGATTCTGCACACTTGTAACAGCAGAATCGTGATGATTATCACTGAAAGTGCATATCTCAGCTGGAAACAACAACGATACCGAAGATATCGTAGTTTCCGCATATCAAACGCACTGTGGAGTGCTGAAAACACCAGAATACGTGTTTTTCGCATTCGAAAGCACGAAAACAGCGATTTCGGTGATTCTGCACACTTGTAACAGCAGAATCATGAAGATTATCACTGAAAATGCATATCTCAGCTGGAAACAACAACGATACCGAAGATATGGCAGTTTCCGCATATCAAACGCACTGTCGAGTGCTGAAAACACCAGAATACGTGTTTTTCGCATTCAAAAGCACGAAAACAGCGATTTCGGTGATTCTGCACACTTGTAACAGCAGAATCGTGAAGATTATCACTGAAAGTGCATATCTCAGCTGGAAACAACAACGATACCGAAGATATCGCAGTTTCCGCATATCAAACGCACTGTGGAGTGTTGAAAACACCAGAAAACGTGTTTTTCGCATTCAAAAGCACGAAAACAGCGATTTCGGTGATTCTGCACACTTGTAACAGCAGAATCGTGAAGATTATCACTGAAAGTGCATATCTCAGCTGGAAACAACAACGATACCGAAGATATCGTAGTTTCCGCATATCAAACGCACTGTGGAGTGTTGAAAACACCAGAAAACGTGTTTTTCGCATTCAAAAGCACGAAAACAGCGATTTCGGTGATTCTGCACACTTGTAACAGCAGAATCGTGAAGATTATCACTGAAAGTGCATATCTCAGCTGGAAACAACAACGATACCGAAGATATCGTAGTTTCCGCATATCAAACGCACTGTGGAGTGCTGAAAACACCAGAAAACGTATTTTTCGCATTCAATAGCACGAAAACAGCGATTTCGGTGATTCTGCACACTTGTAGCAGCAGAATCATGAAGATTATCACTGAAAATGCATGTCTCAGCTGGAAACAACAACGATACCGAAGACATCGTGGTTTCCGCATATCAAACGCACTGTGGAGTGCTGAAAACACCAGAAAACGTGTTTTTCGCATTCAAAAGCACGAAAACAGCGATTTCGGTGATTCTGCACACTTGTAACAGCAGAATCATGAAGATTATCACTGAAAATGCATATCTCAGCTGGAAACAACAACGATACCGAAGATATCGTAGTTTCCGCATATCAAACGCACTGTGGAGTGCGGAAAACACCAGAAAACGTGTTTTTCGCATTCAATAGCACGAAAACAGCGATTTCGGTGATTCTGCACACTTGTAACAGCAGAATCATGAAGATTATCACTGAAAATGCATGTCTCAGCTGGAAACAACAACGATACCGAAGACATTGTAGTTTCCGCATATCAAACGCACTGTGGAGTGCTGAAAACACCAGAAAACGTGTTTTTCGCATTCAAAAGCACGAAAACAGCGACTTCGGTGATTCTGCACACTTGTAACAGCAGAATCGTGAAGATTATCACTGAAAGTGCATATCTCAGCTGGAAACAACAACGATACCGAAGATATCGTAGTTTCCGCATATCAAACGCACTGTGGAGTGCGGAAAACACCAGAAAACGTGTTTTTCGCATTCAATAGCACGAAAACAGCGACTTCGGTGATTCTGCACACTTGTAACAGCAGAATCGTGAAGATTATCACTGAAAGTGCATATCTCAGCTGGAAACAACAACGATACCGAAGATATCGTAGTTTCCGCATATCAAACGCACTGTGGAGTGCTGAAAACACAAGAAAACGTGTTTTTCGCATTGAATAGCGCGAAAACAGCGACTTCGGTGATTCTGCACACTTGTAACAGCAGAATCGTGAAGATTATCACTGAAAGTGCATATCTCAGCTGGAAACAACAACGATACCGAAGATATCGCAGTTTCCGCATATCAAACGCACTGTGGAGTGTTGAAAACACCAGAAAACGTGTTTTTCGCATTCAAAAGCACGAAAACAGCGATTTCGCTGATTCTGCACACTTGTAACAGCAGAATCGTGAAGATTATCACTGAAAGTGCATATCTCAGCTGGAAACAACAACGATACCGAAGATATCGCAGTTTCCGCATATCAAACGCACTGTGGAGTGCTGAAAACACCAGAAAACGTGTTTTACGCATTCAAAAGCACGAAAACAGCGACTTCGGTGATTCTGCACACTTGTAACAGCAGAATCGTGAAGATTATCACTGAAAGTGCATATCTCAGCTGGAAACAACAACGATACCGAAGATATCGCAGTTTCCGCATATCAAACGCACTGTGGGGTGTTGAAAACACCAGAAAACGTGTTTTTCGCATTCAAAAGCACGAAAACAGCGATTTCGGTGATTCTGCACACTTGTAACAGCAGAATCGTGAAGATTATCACTGAAAGTGCATATCTCAGCTGGAAACAACAACGATACCGAAGATATCGTAGTTTCCGCATATCAAACGCACTGTGGAGTGCTGAAAACACCAGAAAACGTATTTTTCGCATTCAATAGCACGAAAACAGCGATTTCGGTGATTCTGCACACTTGTAGCAGCAGAATCATGAAGATTATCACTGAAAATGCATGTCTCAGCTGGAAACAACAACGATACCGAAGACATCGTAGTTTCCGCATATCAAACGCACTGTGGAGTGCTGAAAACACCAGAAAACGTGTTTTTCGCATTCAAAAGCACGAAAACAGCGATTTCGGTGATTCTGCACACTTGTAACAGCAGAATCATGAAGATTATCACTGAAAATGCATATCTCAGCTGGAAACAACAACGATACCGAAGATATCGTAGTTTCCGCATATCAAACGCACTGTGGAGTGCGGAAAACACCAGAAAACGCGTTTTTCGCATTCAATAGCACGAAAACAGCGATTTCGGTGATTCTGCACACTTGTAACAGCAGAATCATGAAGATTATCACTGAAAATGCATGTCTCAGCTGGAAACAACAACGATACCGAAGACATTGTAGTTTCCGCATATCAAACGCACTGTGGAGTGCTGAAAACACCAGAAAACGTGTTTTTCGCATTCAAAAGCACGAAAACAGCGACTTCGGTGATTCTGCACACTTGTAACAGCAGAATCGTGAAGATTATCACTGAAAGTGCATATCTCAGCTGGAAACAACAACGATACCGAAGATATCGTAGTTTCCGCATATCAAACGCACTGTGGAGAGCTGAAAACACCAGAATACGTGTTTTTCGCATTCAAAAGCACGAAAACAGCGATTTCGGTGATTCTGCACACTTGTAACAGCAGAATCGTGAAGATTATCACTGAAAGTGCATATCTCAGCTGGAAACAACAACGATACCGAAGATATCGCAGTTTCCGCATATCAAACGCACTGTGGAGTGCTGAAAACACCAGAATACGTGTTTTTCGCATTCAAAAGCGCGAAAACAGCGATTTCGGTGATTCTGCACACTTGTAGCAGCAGAATCATGAAGATTATCACTGAAAATGCATATCTCAGCTGGAAACAACAACGATACCGAAGACATCGTAGTTTCCGCATATCAAACACACTGTGGAGTGCTGAAAACACCAGAAAACGTGTTTTTCGCATTCAAAAGCACGAAAACAGCGACTTCGGTGATTCTGCACACTTGTAACAGCAGAATCGTGAAGATTATCACTGAAAGTGCATATCTCAGCTGGAAACAACAATGATACCGAAGATATCGTAGTTTCCGCATATCAAACGCACTGTGGAGTGCTTGAAACACCAGAATACGTGTTTTTCGCATTCAAAAGCACGAAAACAGCGATTTCGGTGATTCTGCACACTTGTAACAGCAGAATCGTGAAGATTATCACTGAAAGTGCATATCTCAGCTGGAAACAACAACGATACCGAAGATATCGCAGTTTCCGCATATCAAACGCACTGTGGAGTGTTGAAAACACCAGAAAACGTGTTTTTCGCATTCAAAAGCACGAAAACAGCGATTTCGGTGATTCTGCACACTTGTAACAGCAGAATCGTGAAGATTATCACTGAAAGTGCATATCTCAGCTGGAAACAACAACGATACCGAAGATATGGCAGTTTCCGCATATCAAACGCACTGTGGAGTGCTGAAAACACCAGAATACGTGTTTTTCGCATTCAAAAGCACGAAAACAGCGATTTCGGTGATTCTGCACACTTGTAACAGCTGAATCATGAAGATTATCACTGAAAATGCATATCTCAGCTGGAAACAACAACGATACCGAAGATATGGCAGTTTCCGCATATCAAACGCACTGTGTAGTGCTGAAAACACCAGAAAACGTGTTTTTCGCATTCAAAAGCACGAAAACAGCGACTTCGGTGATTCTGCACACTTGTAACAGCAGAATCGTGAAGATTATCACTGAAAGTGCATATCTCAGCTGGAAACAACAACGATACCGAAGATATCGTAGTTTCCGCATATCAAACGCACTGTGGAGTGCTTGAAACACCAGAATACGTGTTTTTCGCATTCAAAAGCACGAAAACAGCGATTTCGGTGATTCTGCACACTTGTAACAGCAGAATCGTGAAGATTATCACTGAAAGTGCATATCTCAGCTGGAAACAACAACGATACCGAAGATATCGTAGTTTCCGCATATCAAACGCACTGTGGAGTGCTGAAAACACCAGAATACGTGTTTTTCGCATTCATAAGCACGAAAACAGCGATTTCGGTGATTCTGCACTCTTGTAACAGCAGAATCGTGAAGATTATCACTGAAAGTGCATATCTCAGCTGGAAACAACAACGATACCGAAGATATGGCAGTTTCCGCATATCAAACGCACTGTGGAGTGCTGAAAACACCAGAATACGTGTTTTTCGCATTCAAAAGCACGAAAACAGCGATTTCGGTGATTCTGCACACTTGTAACAGCTGAATCATGAAGATTATCACTGAAAATGCATATCTCAGCTGGAAACAACAACGATACCGAAGATATGGCAGTTTCCGCATATCAAACGCACTGTGTAGTGCTGAAAACACCAGAAAACGTGTTTTTCGCATTCAAAAGCACGAAAACAGCGACTTCGGTGATTCTGCACACTTGTAACAGCAGAATCGTGAAGATTATCACTGAAAGTGCATATCTCAGCTGGAAACAACAACGATACCGAAGATATCGCAGTTTCCGCATATCAAACGCACTGTGTAGTGCTGAAAACACCAGAAAACGTGTTTTTCGCATTCAAAAGCACGAAAACAGCGACTTCGGTGATTCTGCACACTTGTAACAGCAGAATCGTGAAGATTATCACTGAAAGTGCATATCTCAGCTGGAAACAACAACGATACCGAAGATATCGTAGTTTCCGCATATCAAACGCACTGTGGAGTGCTGAAAACACCAGAATACGTGTTTTTCGCATTCATAAGCACGAAAACAGCGATTTCGGTGATTCTGCACTCTTGTAACAGCAGAATCGTGAAGATTATCACTGAAAGTGCATATCTCAGCTGGAAACAACAACGATACCGAAGATATCGCAGTTTCCGCATATCAAACGCACTGTGGAGTGTTGAAAACACCAGAAAACGTGTTTTTCGCATTCAAAAGCACGAAAACAGCGATTTCGGAGATTCTGCACACTTGTAACAGCAGAATCGTGAACATTATCACTGAAAGTGCATATCTCAGCTGGAAACAACAACGATACCGAAGATATCGCAGTTTCCGCATATCAAACGCACTGTGGAGTGCTGAAAACACCAGAAAACGTGTTTTACGCATTCAAAAGCACGAAAACAGCGACTTCGGTGATTCTGCACACTTGTAACAGCAGAATCGTGAAGATTATCACTGAAAGTGCATATCTCAGCTGGAAACAACAACGATACCGAAGATATCGTAGTTTCCGCATATCAAACGCACTGTGGAGTGCTGAAAACACCAGAAAACGTGTTTTTCGCATTGAATAGCGCGAAAACAGCGACTTCGGTGATTCTGCACACTTGTAACAGCAGAATCGTGAAGATTATCACTGAAAGTGCATATCTCAGCTGGAAACAACAACGATACCGAAGATATCGCAGTTTCCGCATATCAAACGCACTGTGGAGTGTTGAAAACACCAGAAAACGTGTTTTTCGCATTCAAAAGCACGAAAACAGCGATTTCGGTGATTCTGCACACTTGTAACAGCAGAATCGTGAAGATTATCACTGAAAGTGCATATCTCAGCTGGAAACAACAACGATACCGAAGATATCGTAGTTTCCGCATATCAAACGCACTGTGGAGTGCTGAAAACACCAGAAAACGTATTTTTCGCATTCAATAGCACGAAAACAGCGATTTCGGTGATTCTGCACACTTGTAGCAGCAGAATCATGAAGATTATCACTGAAAATGCATGTCTCAGCTGGAAACAACAACGATACCGAAGACATCGTGGTTTCCGCATATCAAACGCACTGTGGAGTGCTGAAAACACCAGAAAACGTGTTTTTCGCATTCAAAAGCACGAAAACAGCGATTTCGGTGATTCTGCACACTTGTAACAGCAGAATCATGAAGATTATCACTGAAAATGCATATCTCAGCTGGAAACAACAACGATACCGAAGATATCGTAGTTTCCGCATATCAAACGCACTGTGGAGTGCGGAAAACACCAGAAAACGTGTTTTTCGCATTCAATAGCACGAAAACAGCGATTTCGGTGATTCTGCACACTTGTAACAGCAGAATCATGAAGATTATCACTGAAAATGCATGTCTCAGCTGGAAACAACAACGATACCGAAGACATTGTAGTTTCCGCATATCAAACGCACTGTGGAGTGCTGAAAACACCAGAAAACGTGTTTTTCGCATTCAAAAGCACGAAAACAGCGACTTCGGTGATTCTGCACACTTGTAACAGCAGAATCGTGAAGATTATCACTGAAAGTGCATATCTCAGCTGGAAACAACAACGATACCGAAGATATCGTAGTTTCCGCATATCAAACGCACTGTGGAGTGCTGAAAACACCAGAAAACGTGTTTTTCGCATTCAAAAGCACGAAAACAGCGATTTCGGTGATTCTGCACACTTGTAACAGCAGAATCGTGAAGATTATCACTGAAAGTGCATATCTCAGCTGGAAACAACAACGATACCGAAGATATCGTAGTTTCCGCATATCAAACGCACTGTGGAGTGCGGAAAACACCAGAAAACGTGTTTTTCGCATTCAATAGCACGAAAACAGCGACTTCGGTGATTCTGCACACTTGTAACAGCAGAATCGTGAAGATTATCACTGAAAGTGCATATCTCAGCTGGAAACAACAACGATACCGAAGATATCGTAGTTTCCGCATATCAAACGCACTGTGGAGTGCTGAAAACACAAGAAAACGTGTTTTTCGCATTGAATAGCGCGAAAACAGCGACTTCGGTGATTCTGCACACTTGTAACAGCAGAATCGTGAAGATTATCACTGAAAGTGCATATCTCAGCTGGAAACAACAACGATACCGAAGATATCGCAGTTTCCGCATATCAAACGCACTGTGGAGTGTTGAAAACACCAGAAAACGTGTTTTTCGCATTCAAAAGCACGAAAACAGCGATTTCGCTGATTCTGCACACTTGTAACAGCAGAATCGTGAAGATTATCACTGAAAGTGCATATCTCAGCTGGAAACAACAACGATACCGAAGATATCGCAGTTTCCGCATATCAAACGCACTGTGGAGTGCTGAAAACACCAGAAAACGTGTTTTACGCATTTAAAAGCACGAAAACAGCGACTTCGGTGATTCTGCACACTTGTAACAGCAGAATCGTGAAGATTATCACTGAAAGTGCATATCTCAGCTGGAAACAACAACGATACCGAAGATATCGTAGTTTCCGCATATCAAACGCACTGTGGAGTGCTGAAAACACCAGAAAACGTGTTTTTCGCATTGAATAGCGCGAAAACAGCGACTTCGGTGATTCTGCACACTTGTAACAGCAGAATCGTGAAGATTATCACTGAAAGTGCATATCTCAGCTGGAAACAACAACGATACCGAAGATATCGCAGTTTCCGCATATCAAACGCACTGTGGGGTGTTGAAAACACCAGAAAACGTGTTTTTCGCATTCAAAAGCACGAAAACAGCGATTTCGGTGATTCTGCACACTTGTAACAGCAGAATCGTGAAGATTATCACTGAAAGTGCATATCTCAGCTGGAAACAACAACGATACCGAAGATATCGTAGTTTCCGCATATCAAACGCACTGTGGAGTGCTGAAAACACCAGAAAACGTATTTTTCGCATTCAATAGCACGAAAACAGCGATTTCGGTGATTCTGCACACTTGTAGCAGCAGAATCATGAAGATTATCACTGAAAATGCATGTCTCAGCTGGAAACAACAACGATACCGAAGACATCGTAGTTTCCGCATATCAAACGCACTGTGGAGTGCTGAAAACACCAGAAAACGTGTTTTTCGCATTCAAAAGCACGAAAACAGCGATTTCGGTGATTCTGCACACTTGTAACAGCAGAATCATGAAGATTATCACTGAAAATGCATATCTCAGCTGGAAACAACAACGATACCGAAGATATCGTAGTTTCCGCATATCAAACGCACTGTGGAGTGCGGAAAACACCAGAAAACGTGTTTTTCGCATTCAATAGCACGAAAACAGCGATTTCGGTGATTCTGCACACTTGTAACAGCAGAATCATGAAGATTATCACTGAAAATGCATGTCTCAGCTGGAAACAACAACGATACCGAAGACATTGTAGTTTCCGCATATCAAACGCACTGTGGAGTGCTGAAAACACCAGAAAACGTGTTTTTCGCATTCAAAAGCACGAAAACAGCGACTTCGGTGATTCTGCACACTTGTAACAGCAGAATCGTGAAGATTATCACTGAAAGTGCATATCTCAGCTGGAAACAACAACGATACCGAAGATATCGTAGTTTCCGCATATCAAACGCACTGTGGAGAGCTGAAAACACCAGAATACGTGTTTTTCGCATTCAAAAGCACGAAAACAGCGATTTCGGTGATTCTGCACACTTGTAACAGCAGAATCGTGAAGATTATCACTGAAAGTGCATATCTCAGCTGGAAACAACAACGATACCGAAGATATCGCAGTTTCCGCATATCAAACGCACTGTGGAGTGCTGAAAACACCAGAATACGTGTTTTTCGCATTCAAAAGCACGAAAACAGCGACTTCGGTGATTCTGCACACTTGTAACAGCAGAATCGTGAAGATTATCACTGAAAGTGCATATCTCAGCTGGAAACAACAACGATACCGAAGATATCGTAGTTTCCGCATATCAAACGCACTGTGGAGTGCTGAAAACACCAGAAAACGTGTTTTTCGCATTGAATAGCGCGATAACAGCGATTTCGGTGATTCTGCACACTTGTAACAGCAGAATCCTGAAGTTTATCACTGAAAATGCATATCTCAGCTGGAAACAACCATGATACCGAAGATATGTGCAGTTTCCGCATATCAAACGCACTGTGGAGTGCTGAAAACACCAGAATACGTGTTTTTCGCATTCAAAAGCACGAAAACAGCGATTTCGGTGATTCTGCACACTTGTAACAGCAGAATCGTGAAGATTATCACTGAAAGTGCATATCTCAGCTGGAAACAACAACGATACCGAAGATATCGCAGTTTCCGCATATCAAACGCACTGTGGAGTGTTGAAAACACCAGAAAACGTGTTTTTCGCATTCAAAAGCACGAAAACAGCGATTTCGGTGATTCTGCACACTTGTAACAGCAGAATCGTGAAGATTATCACTGAAAGTGCATATCTCAGCTGGAAACAACAACGATACCGAAGACATCGTAGTTTCCGCATATCAAACGCACTGTGGAGTGCTGAAAACACCAGAATACGTGTTTTTCGCATTCAAAAGCGCGATAACAGCGATTTCGGTGATTCTGCACACTTGTAACAGCAGAATCCTGAAGTTTATCACTGAAAATGCATATCTCAGCTGGAAACAACAACGATACCGAAGATATGTGCAGTTTCCGCATATCAAACGCACTGTGGAGTGCTGAAAACACCAGAATACGTGTTTTTCGCATTCAAAAGCACGAAAACAGCGATTTCGGTGATTCTGCACTCTTGTAACAGCAGAATCGTGAAGATTATCACTGAAAGTGCATATCTCAGCTGGAAACAACAACGATACCGAAGATATGGCAGTTTCCGCATATCAAACGCACTGTGGAGTGCTGAAAACACCAGAAAACGTGTTTTTCGCATTCAAAAGCACGAAAACAGCGATTTCGGTGATTCTGCACACTTGTAACAGCAGACTCATGAAGATTATCACTGAAAATGCATATCTCAGCTGGAAACAACAACGATACCGAAGATATCGTAGTTTCCGCATATCAAACGCACTGTGGAGTGCGGAAAACACCAGAAAACGTGTTTTTCGCATTCAATAGCACGAAAACAGCGATTTCGGTGATTCTGCACACTTGTAACAGCAGAATCATGAAGATTATCACTGAAAATGCATGTCTCAGCTGGAAACAACAACGATACCGAAGACATTGTAGTTTCCGCATATCAAACGCACTGTGGAGTGCTGAAAACACCAGAAAACGTGTTTTTCGCATTCAAAAGCACGAAAACAGCGACTTCGGTGATTGTGCACACTTGTAACAGCAGAATCGTGAAGATTATCACTGAAAGTGCATATCTCAGCTGGAAACAACAACGATACCGAAGATATCGTAGTTTCCGCATATCAAACGCACTGTGGAGTGCTGAAAACACCAGAATACGTGTTTTTCGCATTCAAAAGCACGAAAACAGCGATTTCGGTGATTCTGCACACTTGTAACAGCAGAATCGTGAAGATTATCACTGAAAGTGCATATCTCAGCTGGAAACAACAACGATACCGAAGATATCGCAGTTTCCGCATATCAAACGCACTGTGGAGTGCTGAAAACACCAGAAAAAGTGTTTTACGCATTCAAAAGCACGAAAACAGCGACTTCGGTGATTCTGCACACTTGTAACAGCAGAATCGTGAAGATTATCACTGAAAGTGCATATCTCAGCTGGAAACAACAACGATACCGAAGATATCGTAGTTTCCGCATATCAAACGCACTGTGGAGTGCTGAAAACACCAGAAAACGTGTTTTTCGCATTGAATAGCGCGAAAACAGCGACTTCGGTGATTCTGCACACTTGTAACAGCAGAATCGTGAAGATTATCACTGAAAGTGCATATCTCAGCTGGAAACAACAACGATACCGAAGATATCGCAGTTTCCGCATATCAAACGCACTGTGGAGTGTTGAAAACACCAGAAAACGTGTTTTTCGCATTCAAAAGCACGAAAACAGCGATTTCGGTGATTCTGCACACTTGTAACAGCAGAATCGTGAAGATTATCACTGAAAGTGCATATCTCAGCTGGAAACAACAACGATACCGAAGATATCGTAGTTTCCGCATATCAAACGCACTGTGGAGTGCTGAAAACACCAGAAAACGTATTTTTCGCATTCAATAGCACGAAAACAGCGATTTCGGTGATTCTGCACACTTGTAGCAGCAGAATCATGAAGATTATCACTGAAAATGCATGTCTCAGCTGGAAACAACAACGATACCGAAGACATCGTAGTTTCCGCATATCAAACGCACTGTGGAGTGCTGAAAACACCAGAAAACGTGTTTTTCGCATTCAAAAGCACGAAAACAGCGATTTCGGTGATTCTGCACACTTGTAACAGCAGAATCATGAAGATTATCACTGAAAATGCATCACTCAGCTGGAAACAACAACGATACCGAAGATATCGTAGTTTCCGCATATCAAACGCACTGTGGAGTGCGGAAAACACCAGAAAACGTGTTTTTCGCATTCAATAGCACGAAAACAGCGATTTCGGTGATTCTGCACACTTGTAACAGCAGAATCATGAAGATTATCACTGAAAATGCATGTCTCAGCTGGAAACAACAACGATACCGAAGACATTGTAGTTTCCGCATATCAAACGCACTGTGGAGTGCTGAAAACACCAGAAAACGTGTTTTTCGCATTCAAAAGCACGAAAACAGCGATTTCGGTGATTCTGCACACTTGTAACAGCAGAATCCTGAGGTTTATCACTGAAAATGCATATCTCAGCAGGAAACAACAACGATACCGAAGATATCGTAGTTTCCGCATATCAAACGCACTGTGGAGTGCTGAAAACACCAGAAAACGTGTTTTTCGCATTCAAAAGCACGAAAACAGCGATTTCGGTGATTCTGCACACTTGTAACAGCAGAATCCTGAAGTTTATCACTGAAAATGCATATCTCAGCTGGAAACAACAATGATACCGAAGATATGTGCAGTTTCCGCATATCAAACGCACTGTGGAGTGCTGAAAACACCAGAATACGTGTTTTTCGCATTCAAAAGCACGAAAACAGCGATTTCGGTGATTCTGCACACTTGTAACAGCAGAATCGTGAAGATTATCACTGAAAGTGCATATCTCAGCTGGAAACAACAACGATACCGAAGATATCGCAGTTTCCGCATATCAAACGCACTGTGGAGTGTTGAAAACACCAGAAAACGTGTTTTTCGCATTCAAAAGCACGAAAACAGCGATTTCGGTGATTCTGCACACTTGTAACAGCAGAATCGTGAAGATTATCACTGAAAGTGCATATCTCAGCTGGAAACAACAACGATACCGAAGACATCGTAGTTTCCGCATATCAAACGCACTGTGGAGTGCTGAAAACACCAGAATACGTGTTTTTCGCATTCAAAAGCACGAAAACAGCGATTTCGGTGATTCTGCACACTTGTAACAGCAGAATCATGAAGATTATCACTGAAAATGCATATCTCACCTGGAAACAACAACGATACCGAAGATATGGCAGTTTCCGCATATCAAACGCACTGTGGAGTGCTGAAAACAGCAGAAAACGTGTTTTTCGCATTGAATAGCCGGATAACAGCGATTTCGGTGTTTCTGCACACTTGTAACAGCAGAATCATGAAGTTTATCACTGAAAATGCATATCTCAGCTGGAAACAACAACGATCCCGATGATATGGCAGATTCCGCATATCAAACGCACTGTGGAGTGCTGAAAACACCAGAATACGTGTTTTTCGCATTCAAAAGCACGAAAACAGCGATTTCGGTGATTCTGCACACTTGTAACAGCAGAATCATGAAGATTATCACTGAAAATGCATATGTCAGCTGGAAACAACAACGATACCGAAGATATGGCAGTTTCCGCATATCAAACGCACTGTGGAGTGCTGAAAACACCAGAAAACGTGTTTTTCACATTGAATAGCGCGATAACAGCGATTTCGGTGATTCTGCACACTTGTAACAGCAGAATCATGAAGATTATCACTGAAAATGCATGTCTCAGCTGGAAACAACAACGATACCGAAGACATCGTAGTTTCCGCATATCAAACGCACTGTGGAGTGCTGAAAACACCAGAAAACGTGTTTTTCGCATTCAAAAGCACGAAAACAGCGACTTCGGTGATTCTGCACACTTGTAACAGCAGAATCGTGAAGATTATCACTGAAAGTGCATATCTCAGCTGGAAACAACAACGATACCGAAGATATCGTAGTTTCCGCATATCAAACGCACTGTGGAGTGCTGAAAACACCAGAATACGTGTTTTTCGCATTCAAAAGCACGAAAACAGCGATTTCGGTGATTCTGCTCACTTGTAACAGCAGAATCGTGAAGATTATCACTGAAAGTGCATATCTCAGCTGGAAACAACAACGATACCGAAGATATCGCAGTTTCCGCATATCAAACGCACTGTGGAGTGCTGAAAACACCAGAATACGTGTTTTTCGCATTCAAAAGCACGAAAACTGCGATTTCGGTGATTCTGCACACTTGTAACAGCAGAATCGTGAAGATTATCACTGAAAGTGCATATCTCAGCTGGAAACAACAACGATACCGAAGATATCGTAGTTTCCGCATATCAAACGCACTGTGGAGTGCTGAAAACACCAGAAAACGTGTTTTTCGCATTCAAAAGCACGAAAACAGCGATTTCGGTGATTCTGCACACTTGTAACAGCAGAATCCTGAAGTTTATCACTGAAAATGCATATCTCAGCTGGAAACAACAATGATACCGAAGATATGTGCAGTTTCCGCATATCAAACGCACTGTGGAGTGCTGAAAACACCAGAATACGTGTTTTTCGCATTCAAAAGCACGAAAACAGCGATTTCGGTGATTCTGCACACTTGTAACAGCAGAATCGTGAAGATTATCACTGAAAGTGCATATCTCAGCTGGAAACAACAACGATACCGAAGATATCGCAGTTTCCGCATATCAAACGCACTGTGGAGTGTTGAAAACACCAGAAAACGTGTTTTTCGCATTCAAAAGCACGAAAACAGCGATTTCGGTGATTCTGCACACTTGTAACAGCAGAATCGTGAAGATTATCACTGAAAGTGCATATCTCAGCTGGAAACAACAACGATACCGAAGACATCGTAGTTTCCGCATATCAAACGCACTGTGGAGTGCTGAAAACACCAGAATACGTGTTTTTCGCATTCAAAAGCACGAAAACAGCGATTTCGGTGATTCTGCACACTTGTAACAGCAGAATCATGAAGATTATCACTGAAAATGCATATCTCACCTGGAAACAACAACGATACCGAAGATATGGCAGTTTCCGCATATCAAACGCACTGTGGAGTGCTGAAAACAGCAGAAAACGTGTTTTTCGCATTGAATAGCGCGATAACAGCGATTTCGGTGTTTCTGCACACTTGTAACAGCAGAATCATGAAGTTTATCACTGAAAATGCATATCTCAGCTGGAAACAACAACGATCCCGATGATATGGCAGATTCCGCATATCAAACGCACTGTGGAGTGCTGAAAACACCAGAATACGTGTTTTTCGCATTCAAAAGCACGAAAACAGCGATTTCGGTGATTCTGCACACTTGTAACAGCAGAATCATGAAGATTATCACTGAAAATGCATATGTCAGCTGGAAACAACAACGATACCGAAGATATGGCAGTTTCCGCATATCAAACGCACTGTGGAGTGCTGAAAACACCAGAAAACGTGTTTTTCACATTGAATAGCGCGATAACAGCGATTTCGGTGATTCTGCACACTTGTAACAGCAGAATCATGAAGATTATCACTGAAAATGCATGTCTCAGCTGGAAACAACAACGATACCGAAGACATCGTAGTTTCCGCATATCAAACGCACTGTGGAGTGCTGAAAACACCAGAAAACGTGTTTTTCGCATTCAAAAGCACGAAAACAGCGACTTCGGTGATTCTGCACACTTGTAACAGCAGAATCGTGAAGATTATCACTGAAAGTGCATATCTCAGCTGGAAACAACAACGATACCGAAGATATCGTAGTTTCCGCATATCAAACGCACTGTGGAGTGCTGAAAACACCAGAATACGTGTTTTTCGCATTCAAAAGCACGAAAACAGCGATTTCGGTGATTCTGCTCACTTGTAACAGCAGAATCGTGAAGATTATCACTGAAAGTGCATATCTCAGCTGGAAACAACAACGATACCGAAGATGTCGCAGTTTCCGCATATCAAACGCACTGTGGAGTGCTGAAAACACCAGAATACGTGTTTTTCGCATTCAAAAGCACGAAAACAGCGATTTCGGTGATTCTGCACACTTGTAACAGCAGAATCGTGAAGATTATCACTGAAAGTGCATATCTCAGCTGGAAACAACAACGATACCGAAGATATCGTAGTTTCCGCATATCAAACGCACTGTGGAGTGCTGAAAACACCAGAAAACGTGTTTTTCGCATTCAAAAGCACGAAAACAGCGATTTCGGTGATTCTGCACACTTGTAACAGCAGAATCGTGAAGATTATCACTGAAAGTGCATATCTCAGCTGGAAACAACAACGATACCGAAGATATCGCAGTTTCCGCATATCAAACGCACTGTGGAGTGTTGAAAACACCAGAAAACGTGTTTTTCGCATTCAAAAGCACGAAAACAGCGATTTCGGTGATTCTGCACACTTGTAACAGCAGAATCATGAAGATTATCACTGAAAATGCATATCTCAGCTGGAAACAACAACGATACCGAAGATATGACAGTTTCCGCATATCAAACGCACTGTGGAGTGCTGAAAACACCAGAAAACGTGCTTTTCGCATTCAATAGCACGAAAACAGCGATTTCGGTGATTCTGCACACTTGTAACAGCAGAATCATGAAGATTATCACTGAAAATGCATGTCTCAGCTGGAAACAACAACGATACCGAAGACATCGTAGTTTCCGCATATCAGACGCACTGTGGAGTGCTGAAAACACCAGAAAACGTGTTTTTCGCATTCAATAGCACGAAAACAGCGATTTCGGTGATTCTGCACACTTGTAACAGCAGAATCATGAAGATTATCACTGAAAATGCATGTCTCAGCTGGAAACAACAACGATACCGAAGACATCGTAGTTTCCGCATATCAAACGCACTGTGGAGTGCTGAAAACACCAGAAAACGTGTTTTTCGCATTCAAAAGCACGAAAACAGCGACTTCGTTGATTCTGCACACTTGTAACAGCAGAATCGTGAAGATTATCACTGAAAGTGCATATCTCAGCTGGAAACAACAACGATACCGAAGACATCGTAGTTTCCGCATATCAAACGCACTGTGGAGTGCTGAAAACACCAGAAAACGTGTTTTTCGCATTCAAAAGCACGAAAACAGCGACTTCGGTGATTCTGCACACTTGTAACAGCAGATTCGTGAAGATTATCACTGAAAGTGCATATCTCAGCTGGAAACAACAACGATACCGAAGATATCGTAGTTTCCGCATATCAGACGCACTGTGGAGTGCTGAAAACACCAGAATACGTGTTTTTCGCATTCAAAAGCACGAAAACAGCGATTTCGGTGATTCTGCTCACTTGTAACAGCAGAATCGTGAAGATTATCACTGAAAGTGCATATCTCAGCTGGAAACAACAACGATACCGAAGATATCGTAGTTTCCGCATATCAAACGCACTGTGGAGTGCTGAAAACACCAGAAAACGTGTTTTTCGCATTCAAAAGCACGAAAACAGCGATTTCGGTGATTCTGCACACTTGTAACAGCAGAATCGTGAAGATTATCACTGAAAGTGCATATCTCAGCTGGAAACAACAACGATACCGAAGATATCGCTGTTTCCGCATATCAAACGCACTGTGGAGTGTTGAAAACACCAGAAAACGTGTTTTTCGCATTCAAAAGCACGAAAACAGCGATTTCGGTGATTCTGCACACTTGTAACAGCAGAATCATGAAGATTATCACTGAAAATGCATATCTCAGCTGGAAACAACAACGATACCGAAGATATGACAGTTTCCGCATATCAAACGCACTGTGGAGTGCTGAAAACACCAGAATACGTGTTTTTCGCATTCAAAAGCACGAAAACAGCGATTTCGGTGATTCTGCACACTTGTAACAGCAGAATCGTGAAGATTATCACTGAAAGTGCATATCTCAGCTGGAAACAACAACGATACCGAAGATATCGTAGTTTCCGCATATCAGACGCACTGTGGAGTGCTGAAAACACCAGAATACGTGTTTTTCGCATTCAAAAGCACGAAAACAGCGATTTCGGTGATTCTGCACACTTGTAACAGCAGAATCATGAAGATTATCACTGAAAATGCATATCTCAGCTGGAAACAACAACGATACCGAAGATATGGCAGTTTCCGCATATCAAACGCACTGTGGAGTGCTGAAAACACCAGAATACGTGTTTTTCGCATTCAAAAGCACGAAAACAGCGATTTCGGTGATTCTGCACACTTGTAACAGCAGAATCGTGAAGATTATCACTGAAAGTATATATCTCAGCTGGAAACAACAACGATACCGAAGATATCGCAGTTTCCGCATATCAAACGCACTGTGGAGTGTTGAAAACACCAGAAAACGTGTTTTTCGCATTCAATAGCACGAAAACAGCGATTTCGGCGATTCTGCACACTTGTAACAGCAGAATCGTGAAGATTATCACTGAAAGTGTATATCTCAGCTGGAAACAACAACGATACCGAAGATATCGTAGTTTCCGCATATCAAACGCACTGTGGAGTGCTGAAAACACCAGAAAACGTGTTTTTCGCATTCAATAGCACGAAAACAGCGATTTCGGTGATTCTGCACACTTGTAACAGCAGAATCATGAAGATTATCACTGAAAATGCATGTCTCAGCTGGAAACAACAACGATACCGAAGACATCGTAGTTTCCGCATATCAAACGCACTGTGGAGTGCTGAAAACACCAGAAAACGTGCTTTTCGCATTCAATAGCACGAAAACAGCGATTTCGGTGATTCTGCACACTTGTAACAGCAGAATCATGAAGATTATCACTGAAAATGCATGTCTCAGCTGGAAACAACAACGATACCGAAGACATCGTAGTTTCCGCATATCAGACGCACTGTGGAGTGCTGAAAACACCAGAATACGTGTTTTTCGCATTCAAAAGCACGAAAACAGCGATTTCGGTGATTCTGCTCACTTGTAACAGCAGAATCGTGAAGATTATCACTGAAAGTGCATATCTCAGCTGGAAACAACAACGATACCGAAGATATCGCAGTTTCCGCATATCAAACGCACTGTGGAGTGTTGAAAACACCAGAAAACGTGTTTTTCGCATTCAAAAGCACGAAAACAGCGATTTCGGTGATTCTGCACACTTGTAACAGCAGAATCATGAAGATTATCACTGAAAATGCATATCTCAGCTGGAAACAACAACGATACCGAAGATATGGCAGTTTCCGCATATCAAACGCACTGTGGAGTGCTGAAAACACCAGAAAACGTGTTTTTCGCATTGAATAGCGCGATAACAGCGATTTCGGTGATTCTGCACACTTGTAACAGCAGAATCATGAAGTTTATCACTGAAAATGCATATCTCAGCTGGAAACAACAACGATACCGAAGATATGGCAGTTTCCGAATATCAAACGCACTGTGGAGTGCTGAAAACACCAGAAAACGTGTTTTTCGCATTCAATAGCACGAAAACAGCGATTTCGGTGATTCTGCACACTTGTAACAGCAGAATCATGAAGATTATCACTGAAAATGCATATCTCAGCTGGAAACAACAACGATACCGAAGATATGGCAGTTTCCGAATATCAAACGCACTGTGGAGTGCTGAAAACAGCAGAATACGTGTTTTTCGCATTCAAAAGCACGGAAACAGCGATTTCGGTGATTCTGCACACTTGTAACAGCAGAATCATGAAGATTATCACTGAAAATGCATATCTCAGCTGGAAACAACAACGATACCGAAGATATGGCAGTTTCCGCATATCAAACGCACTGTGGAGTGCTGAAAACACCAGAATACGTGTTTTTCGCATTCAAAAGCACGAAAACAGCGATTTCGGTGATTCTGCACACTTGTAACAGCAGAATCGTGAAGATTATCACTGAAAGTGCATATCTCAGCTGGAAACAACAACGATACCGAAGATATCGCAGTTTCCGCATATCAAACGCACTGTGGAGTGTTGAAAACACCAGAAAACGTGTTTTTCGCATTCAAAAGCACGAAAACAGCGATTTCGGCGATTCTGCACACTTGTAACAGCAGAATCGTGAAGATTATCACTGAAAATGCATGTCTCAGCTGGAAACAACAACGATACCGAAGACATCGTAGTTTCCGCATATCAAACGCACTGTGGAGTGCTGAAAACACCAGAAAACGTGCTTTTCGCATTCAATAGCACGAAAACAGCGATTTCGGTGATTCTGCACACTTGTAACAGCAGAATCATGAAGATTATCACTGAAAATGCATGTCTCAGCTGGAAACAACAACGATACCGAAGACATCGTAGTTTCCGCATATCAAACGCACTGTGGAGTGCTGAAAACACCAGAAAACGTGTTTTTCGCATTCAAAAGCACGAAAACAGCGACTTCGTTGATTCTGCACACTTGTAACAGCAGAATCGTGAAGATTATCACTGAAAGTGCATATCTCAGCTGGAAACAACAACGATACCGAAGATATCGTAGTTTCCGCATATCAAACGCACTGTGGAGTGCTGAAAACACCAGAATACGTGTTTTACGCATTCAAAAGCACGAAAACAGCGATTTCGGTGATTCTGCACACTTGTAACAGCAGAATCGTAAAGATTATCACTGAAAGTGCATATCTCAGCTGGAAACAACAACGATAACGAAGATATCGTAGTTCCCGCATATCAAACGCACTGTGGAGTGCTGAAAACACCAGAAAACGTGTTTTTCGCATTCAAAAGCACGAAAACAGCGATTTCGGTGATTCTGCACACTTGTAACAGCAGAATCGTAAAGATTATCACTGAAAGTGCATATCTCAGCTGGAAACAACAACGATAACGAAGACATCGTAGTTTCCGCATATCAAACGCACTGTGGAGTGCTGAAAACACCAGAAAACGTGTTTTTCGCATTCAAAAGCACGAAAACAGCGACTTCGGTGATTCTGCACACTTGTAACAGCAGAATCGTGAAGATTATCACTGAAAGTGCATATCTCAGCTGGAAACAACAACGATACCGAAGATATCGTAGTTTCCGCATATCAGACGCACTGTGGAGTGCTGAAAACACCAGAATACGTGTTTTTCGCATTCAAAAGCACGAAAACAGCGATTTCGGTGATTCTGCTCACTTGTAACAGCAGAATCGTGAAGATTATCACTGAAAGTGCATATCTCAGCTGGAAACAACAACGATACCGAAGATATCGCAGTTTCCGCATATCAAACGCACTGTGGAGTGTTGAAAACACCAGAAAACGTGTTTTTCGCATTCAAAAGCACGAAAACAGCGATTTCGGTGATTCTGCACACTTGTAACAGCAGAATCATGAAGATTATCACTGAAAATGCATATCTCAGCTGGAAACAACAACGATACCGAAGATATGGCAGTTTCCGCATATCAAACGCACTGTGGAGTGCTGAAAACACCAGAAAACGTGTTTTTCGCATTGAATAGCGCGATAACAGCGATTTCGGTGATTCTGCACACTTGTAACAGCAGAATCATGAAGTTTATCACTGAAAATGCATATCTCAGCTGGAAACAACAACGATACCGAAGATATGGCAGTTTCCGAATATCCAACGCACTGTGGAGTGCTGAAAACACCAGAATACGTGTTTTTCGCATTCAAAAGCACGGAAACAGCGATTTCGGTGATTCTGCACACTTGTAACAGCAGAATCATGAAGATTATCACTGAAAATGCATATCTCAGCTGGAAACAACAACGATACCGAAGATATGGCAGTTTCCGCATATCAAACGCACTGTGGAGTGCTGAAAACACCAGAAAACGTGTTTTTCGCATTGAATAGCGCGATAACAGCGATTTCGGTGATTCTGCACACTTGTAACAGCAGAATCATGAAGTTTATCACTGAAAATGCATATCTCAGCTGGAAACAACAACGATACCGAAGATATGGCAGTTTCCGAATATCAAACGCACTGTGGAGTGCTGAAAACACCAGAATACGTGTTTTTCGCATTCAAAAGCACGGAAACAGCGATTTCGGTGATTCTGCACACTTGTAACAGCAGAATCATGAAGATTATCACTGAAAATGCATATCTCAGCTGGAAACAACAACGATACCGAAGATATGGCAGTTTCCGCATATCAAACGCACTGTGGAGTGCTGAAAACACCAGAATACGTGTTTTTCGCATTCAAAAGCACGAAAACAGCGATTTCGGTGATTCTGCACACTTGTAACAGCAGAATCGTAAAGATTATCACTGAAAGTGCATATCTCAGCTGGAAACAACAACGATACCGAAGATATCGCAGTTTCCGCATATCAAACGCACTGTGGAGTGTTGAAAACACCAGAAAACGTGTTTTTCGCATTCAAAAGCACGAAAACAGCGATTTCGGTGATTCTGCACACTTGTAACAGCAGAATCATGAAGATTATCACTGAAAATGCATGTCTCAGCTGGAAACAACAACGATACCGAAGACATCGTAGTTTCCGCATATCAAACGCACTGTGGAGTGCTGAAAACACCAGAAAACGTGTTTTTCGCATTCAAAAGCACGAAAACAGCGACTTCGGTGATTCTGCACACTTGTAACAGCAGAATCGTGAAGATTATCACTGAAAGTGCATATCTCAGCTGGAAACAACAACGATACCGAAGATATCGTAGTTTCCGCATATCAAACGCACTGTGGAGTGCTGAAAACACCAGAATACGTGTTTTACGCATTCAAAAGCACGAAAACAGCGATTTCGGTGATTCTGCACACTTGTAACAGCAGAATCGTGAAGATTATCACTGAAAGTGCATATCTCAGCTGGAAACAACAACGATAACGAAGATATCGTAGTTCCCGCATATCAAACGCACTGTGGAGTGCTGAAAACACCAGAAAACGTGTTTTTCGCATTCAAAAGCACGAAAACAGCGACTTCGGTGATTCTGCACACTTGTAACAGCAGAATCGTGAAGATTATCACTGAAAGTGCATATCTCAGCTGGAAACAACAACGATACCGAATATAGCGTAGTTTCCGCATATCAAACGCACTGTGGAGTGTTGAAAACACCAGAAAACGTATTTTTCGCATTCAAAAGCACGAAAACAGCGATTTCGGTGATTCTGCACACTTGTAACAGCAGACTCGTGAAGATTATCACTGAAAGTGCATATCTCAGCTGGAAACAACAACGATACCGAATATAGCGTAGTTTCCGCATATCAAACGCACTGTGGAGTGCTGAAAACACCAGAATACGTGTTTTTCGCATTCAAAAGCACGAAAACAGCGATTTCGGTGATTCTGCACACTTGTAACAGCAGAATCGTGAAGATTATCACTGAAAGTGCATATCTCAGCTGGAAACAACAACGATACCGAAGATATCGCAGTTTCCGCATATCAAACGCACTGTGGAGTGTTGAAAACACCAGAAAACGTATTTTTCGCATTCAAAAGCACGAAAACAGCGATTTCGGTGATTCTGCACACTTGTAACAGCAGAATCGTGAAGATTATCACTGAAAGTGCATATCTCAGCTGGAAACAACAACGATACCGAAGATATCGTAGTTTCCGCATATCAAACGCACTGTGGAGTGCTGAAAACACCAGAATACGTGTTTTTCGCATTCAAAAGCACGAAAACAGCGATTTCGGTGATTCTGCACACTTGTAACAGCAGAATCATGAAGATTATCACTGAAAATGCATATATCAGCTGGAAACAACAACGATACCGAAGATATGGCAGTTTCCGCATATCAAACGCACTGTGGAGTGCTGAAAACACCAGAAAACGTGTTTTTCGCATTCAAAAGCACGAAAACAGCGATTTCGGTGATTCTGCACACTTGTAACAGCAGAATCGTGAAGATTATCACTGAAAGTGCATATCTCAGCTGGAAACAACAACGATACCGAAGATATCGCAGTTTCCGCATATCAAACGCACTGTGGAGTGTTGAAAACACCAGAAAACGTGTTTTTCGCATTCAAAAGCACGAAAACAGCGATTTCGGTGATTCTGCACACTTGTAACAGCAGAATCATGAAGATTATCACTGAAAATGCATGTCTCAGCTGGAAACAACAACGATACCGAAGACATCGTAGTTTCCGCATATCAAACGCACTGTGGAGTGCTGAAAACACCAGAAAACGTGTTTTTCGCATTCAAAAGCACGAAAACAGCGATTTCGTTGATTCTGCACACTTGTAACAGCAGAATCATGAAGATTATCACTGAAAATGCATGTCTCAGCTGGAAACAACAACGATACCGAAGATATCGCAGTTTCCGCATATCAAACGACCTGTGGAGTGTTGAAAACACCAGAAAACGTGTTTTTCGCATTCAAAAGCACGAAAACAGCGATTTCGGTGATTCTGCACACATGTAACAGCAGAATCATGAAGATTATCACTGAAAATGCATGTCTCAGCTGGAAACAACAACGATACCGAAGACATCGTAGTTTCCGCATATCAAACGCACTGTGGAGTGCTGAAAACACCAGAAAACGTGTTTTTCGCATTCAAAAGCACGAAAACAGCGATTTCGTTGATTCTGCACACTTGTAACAGCAGAATCATGAAGATTATCACTGAAAATGCGTGTCTCAGCTGGAAACAACAACGATACCGAAGACATCGTAGTTTCCGCATATCAAACGCACTGTGGTGTGCTGAAAACACCAGAAAACGTGTTTTTCGCATTCAAAAGCACGAAAACAGCGATTTCGGTGATTCTGCACACATGTAACAGCAGAATCATGAAGATTATCACTGAAAATGCATGTCTCAGCTGGAAACAACAACGATACCGAAGACATCGTAGTTTCCGCATATCAAACGCACTGTGGAGTGCTGAAAACACCAGAAAACGTGTTTTTCGCATTCAAAAGCACGAAAACAGCGATTTCGTTGATTCTGCACACTTGTAACAGCAGAATCATGAAGATTATCACTGAAAATGCGTGTCTCAGCTGGAAACAACAACGATACCGAAGACATCGTAGTTTCCGCATATCAAACGCACTGTGGTGTGCTGAAAACACCAGAAAACGTGTTTTTCGCATTCAAAAGCACGAAAACAGCGATTTCGGTGATTCTGCACACTTGTAACAGCAGAATCATGAAGATTATCACTGAAAATGCATATCTCAGCTGGAAACAACAACGATACCGAAGATATCGTAGTTTCCGCATATCAAACGCACTGTGGAGTGCTGAAAACACCAGAAAACGTGTTTTTCGTATTCAAAAGCACGAAAACAGCGACTTCGGTGATTCTGCACACTTGTAACAGCAGAATCATGAAGATTATCACTGAAAGTGCATATCTCAGCTGGAAACAACAACGATACCGAAGATATCGTAGTTTCCGCATATCAAACGCACTGTGGAGTGCTGAAAACAACAGAAAACGTGTTTTTCGCATTCAAAAGCACGAAAACAGCGATTTCGGTGATTCTGCACACTTGTAACAGCAGAATCATGAAGATTATCACTGAAAGTGCATATCTCAGCTGGAAACAACAACGATACCGAAGATATCGTAGTTTCCGCATATCAAACGCACTGTGGAGTGCTGAAAACACCAGAAAACGTGTTTTTCGCATTCAAAAGCACGGAAACAGCGATTTCGGTGATTCTGCACACTTGTAACAGCAGAATCATGAAGATTATCACTGAAAATGCATATCTCAGCTGGAAACAACAACGATACCGAAGATATGGCAGTTTCCGCATATCAAACGCACTGTGGAGTGCTGAAAACACCAGAATACGTGTTTTTCGCATTCAAAAGCACGAAAACAGCGATTTCGGTGATTCTGCACACTTGTAACAGCAGAATCGTGAAGATTATCACTGAAAGTGCATATCTCAGCTGGAAACAACAACGATACCGAAGATATCGCAGTTTCCGCATATCAAACGCACTGTGGAGTGTTGAAAACACCAGAAAACGTGTTTTTCGCATTCAAAAGCACGAAAACAGCGATTTCGGTGATTCTGCACACTTGTAACAGCAGAATCATGAAGATTATCACTGAAAATGCATGTCTCAGCTGGAAACAACAACGATACCGAAGACATCGTAGTTTCCGCATATCAAACGCACTGTGGAGTGCTGAAAACACCAGAAAACGTGTTTTTCGCATTCAAAAGCACGAAAACAGCGACTTCGGTGATTCTGCACACTTGTAACAGCAGAATCGTGAAGATTATCACTGAAAGTGCATATCTCAGCTGGAAACAACAACGATACCGAAGATATCGTAGTTTCCGCATATCAAACGCACTGTGGAGTGCTGAAAACACCAGAATACGTGTTTTACGCATTCAAAAGCACGAAAACAGCGATTTCGGTGATTCTGCACACTTGTAACAGCAGAATCGTGAAGATTATCACTGAAAGTGCATATCTCAGCTGGAAACAACAACGATAACGAAGATATCGTAGTTCCCGCATATCAAACGCACTGTGGAGTGCTGAAAACACCAGAAAACGTGTTTTTCGCATTCAAAAGCACGAAAACAGCGACTTCGGTGATTCTGCACACTTGTAACAGCAGAATCGTGAAGATTATCACTGAAAGTGCATATCTCAGCTGGAAACAACAACGATACCGAATATAGCGTAGTTTCCGCATATCAAACGCACTGTGGAGTGCTGAAAACACCAGAATACGTGTTTTTCGCATTCAAAAGCACGAAAACAGCGATTTCGGTGATTCTGCACACTTGTAACAGCAGAATCGTGAAGATTATCACTGAAAGTGCATATCTCAGCTGGAAACAACAACGATACCGAAGATATCGCAGTTTCCGCATATCAAACGCACTGTGGAGTGTTGAAAACACCAGAAAACGTATTTTTCGCATTCAAAAGCTCGAAAACAGCGATTTCGGTGATTCTGCACACTTGTAACAGCAGAATCGTGAAGATTATCACTGAAAGTGCATATCTCAGCTGGAAACAACAACGATACCGAAGATATCGTAGTTTCCGCATATCAAACGCACTGTGGAGTGCTGAAAACACCAGAATACGTGTTTTTCGCATTCAAAAGAACGAAAACAGCGATTTCGGTGATTCTGCACACTTGTAACAGCAGAATCATGAAGATTATCACTGAAAATGCATATATCAGCTGGAAACAACAACGATACCGAAGATATGGCAGTTTCCGCATATCAAACGCACTGTGGAGTGCTGAAAACACCAGAAAACGTGTTTTTCGCATTCAAAAGCACGAAAACAGCGATTTCGGTGATTCTGCACACTTGTAACAGCAGAATCGTGAAGATTATCACTGAAAGTGCATATCTCAGCTGGAAACAACAACGATACCGAAGATATCGCAGTTTCCGCATATCAAACGCACTGTGGAGTGTTGAAAACACCAGAAAACGTGTTTTTCGCATTCAAAAGCACGAAAACAGCGATTTCGGTGATTCTGCACACTTGTAACAGCAGTGTTACGTCTAGCGACGTTGGAGTTAGACACTTACCTGTGACAGTGAGAGTGAGAAGCAACGAACGCTATTAGCATGTAAGATAGCGTAGAACATTCTAGAATATTAAGATAGCAAGTAAGCACGTAACCAATAACCTTAAGACCGCATTAACCACAACATAGATATTAAGCACTACCATATCCTATTACCGACATACGCTCTCACGACACATTCTTATCTATAAACACATTCCTTCATTATCTCCAGACTAAACCTCGACTATCGACATCCGCTCTCACGACCAACTCTTATCTATAAACACATTCCTCCAATATCTCCAGACGAAACGTCAACTACCGACATCCGCTCTCACGACCAACTCCTTATCTTATCTCATAAACACCAGATCCTGTAACATACGAATTCCTCTCCTATCTTATAAACATCCTCCTCGACTCCAACTCCTTATCTTATCTCATAAACACCGGATCCAGTAACATACGAATTCTTCTCCTATCTTATAAACATCCACCTACCTAATCTACCCCGGTCTCACGCTCCTCATATCTTATCTCCATACTCCACTAGTATAAAACAAGCAAGCGCCCAGACCTCAAAGACAGTTCCACTCCGGAACTCCCGGAGTGTACATCGCGTTTCTACATCAAGTGTTTCTATTTCCAAGCGTTACTATTTCTAAGTGTTTCTATTTCTAAGCGTTACTATTTCTAAGTGTTTCTATATCCAAGTGTTACTATTTCATTGTATTCCTATATCTTATATTATATTACTATTACCATATTCAATTGTATTCCATATCTTATATAACCTACATCGTGAAGTATATCAAATAGATTATTCATATTATAATTCCATATTCAATTATTATAACCAATTATCAAAGTGCGCGATACACATATCAACTGCTACGCTATTATCATCCAGCCTGCAGTTAACAAGGAGTCTAGGTAAGTACCATTTACAATCGACTGAATTAGCGAAAGTCCCCGTTAGACGCAGACGTACGCGCTGCGTGAACGCAAAGAACAGTATATTATTGTGCTCCGTCTCGATTTTGCCAAATAGCGCGATCCGGGACGTGACAATTGGTGACAGCGGTGGGATAGCTGTTCACTTTCGCGAATTATTTGGTTAGATCAAACATTGGTGATCCTTACCATCTCCTTTCCACATTTCCAGTTCTTGCATTTACTTATTGACGCAAGCGCTGACGCTAGTGCTACTGTTCTTGATCTGATGGAATCTCGCAGTTACCTTGCGACTGATCCGGATGTCTTGCACAGAGTCAAGAAGGTGAGTGTCTAGAACTACTTTCCAAAAAATTTTTTTTTACTCATACATACCATAACCAATCTCAACCCGACCAGACTCGAAAACGAGGACGCCGTGGTGGTAGAAAGGTGCAAGTGAGGAGGCTTGCAGCTATTCAGCGGGAGTTGAAGGAAATCCAAGCGCAGCAGCCTGCGCCGGAAATCCTGAAACCTTGCGAAAGCGCAGGAGCCGAGCGAATCATCGAGACGATCACCATCGGCGACTCTGACGACGAAACGGTCGATATTCCAATTCCCCCGCCGCCAATAGAGATCATCGACACAAATACGGCGCTTAAGGTGCGGCACCACCGCGAAATTCCAAGGAAGGTGTTACTGTCCTTCATTCGTGACTTTTCAAAAGAGGATCTACCGAACTTACCGAAAGAAATCGCCGATTGGTGTACCTTCCAATTCATATACCAATAAATTAAAATTTACCTACATACATACATACAGTTTCCCTCCTAAAATGGATACGCGCTCAAAGAAACTCGCGGAAAACGGCGAGGCAAGCCGCGCGGAGCACGATTGTACTACCTTGCGACAGGAGCGCGACGCTGCGCTGGCGGAGATAGACGCAATCAGGAGAGAATACAAAGTACATCGCCCCGTTAGCGACATAATTCAAACAGATTCATTCACGCTCAAAGAAGCGCTAGCGTTAGTACCTACCTTTAATGGGTTGCAACCACCGGTACTTACGTTTACTCGCGCATGCAACCGTGCACGCGATCTTCTACCTCCCAGTGCCGAAAGCACTCTTACTCGGTTAATATTAACGCGGTTAAGCGGACGCGCGGCAACCGCAGTCGAAGACGAACGATATCTGAGCATTTCGGACCTCTGTAACCGATTGAAAAGGGTATTCGGCCCTCAGAAAACGGTGGATCACTACCGCGGCGATCTGGCCAACATTTACATGCGCGGAGACGAACATATACTAGATTTCATTACGCGCGTCAAGGATATCCGCAACGCCATTATAGATTGCGATACAAATCCAATTAGTGAGATTGACAATCTCACAGCCGATTGTTTCATCCGCGGCGTCAACCCACAAATACGAACAGAACTCCGTCACATTCGTAGAAGTCCGCTCTCCAGTATATTCAACGAGGCTATAGAAATCCACAAGGAGCTGGAACGCGATAGCCTCCGCTACGGACGCACAGCGGAGCAAAAACATGTGCAATTCCGCGACCAAACGCCGGAAAGAAAACCGTTCCAAACTAACTTTCAATCGCGGTCGTCATGGAGAGACGTGTCACCCAGACCGACGTATAACAACCAATACAGGGAAACACGCGTCGCGCCGCGTGAGAACTACCGCGATAACCGATCTTACCGCGACGTGGTAGAACCGTCGCGTAGACCCACAAGTCCCGGCAGACCTACCAAACTCTGTTCATATTGCAAATTCACTGGGCACGATATCCACGAGTGCCGCAAACGCGAATTCAATAACAAACGCAGCCAGGGAAACGAGCACGGCCTCCCGTCCAACCAGGACCGAAGGCGGGAGGCTTCGCCAAAGGCGGTCCGCGCAATCATAACGAACGAGGACGAATCGCAAAATGCGAATTAAACCAAAAGGGTAGAGCTCCTCACGTGGAGGTCCTATCGCCAGGACTTCCACGACAAACGACCCTGATGATCGACACGGGGTCAGAACCGAACCTGATCAAAAGATCAGCACTTCATCCCCGATATCGGATAGGGGATGAAGAGATACTACAGCTATATGGCATCACGGAGGAAGCGGTGGCTACAATGGGTTCCGTCGGCATCCCTCTATATGGAACGATAATCAAGTTCCATGTAGTTCCCTCCAACTTCCCTATCCTCACAGACGGAATCCTGGGTGCCCACTTCCTCGAGGAAGGGGCCGAGATATCCTTCCTAAAGAGGAAAATATTGTGGAAAGGGATAGAAATTCCCTTCGCGAACCCCCCGCATAATGAGCGGAATCGCGAAAGAAACCCCAACTCCCAAAAACCCAAACATAACATGCCCACTAACACCCCACCTCCTACTAATGCCACCCCTACTAATTCGGGCGAACCAAACCCAAAGCGTACCAAATCAAATGCGACGACGCATAATTATTCTAGTTCTTCCAAATCAAATGCGATGACGCATAATAATTCCAGTCCTTCCAAATCAAATGCGACGACGCATAATCATTCTAGTTCTTCCAAATCGAATGCGACGACGCCTAATAATTCTAGTTCTTCCAAATCAAATGCGACGACGCATAACCATTCTGGTTCTTCCAAATCAAATGCGACGACGCATAACCATTCTAGTTCTTCCAAATCAAATGCGACGACGCATAACCATTCTAGTTCTTCCAAATCAAATGCGACGACGCATAACAATTCTAGTTCTACCAAATCAAAAGCGACATCGCAAAACTATTCCAGTTCTACTAAATCAAAGACGGCAACGACAAAATCGCCAACATCTGTATCTTGCGGATCTGCTGTCGCGCCCAAGACAGGAGGGCACGAGCACCGAACACGCACGGTCGAGGGCCGAACGGCCAAAGTCATTCAAATTATGACGACTGGGCCAGAAGTAGGTTATCTCCCTCGACAAGAATTGGCACCGGGAGTGCTCGTGTTCGACTCCCTCGTCAAGTCGGCCCACGGCAGAACTCACGTACGCGTCGTCAACACGACTAACGGCACAGTTTCATTCGTCCTACCCACTGTAAAGGTGGAAGAAATCGCCGAACCCAGCTCAAACCCTTGGCACAGTCAACATGGAAATACATAGACCCTCACAACCTCGCAGACGGAGGCATCTACTCGCACGATGATGTCCAGAAACTCAAGGACCGCATCATGTTTCCTATAGAACGCCCAACTATCATCAACACACTAGCCCAAGGAGCCACCGGACGACAATACGAAACCAGCGACGTGAACCTGTACAACCTCCTGGACGACAGGACCCTGGACCACATTGCCGCTTCGACCGCCAAACGGATCTGGTCAGGCTTCGTAACCTTCGGATCCTTCACAGCCGGGTTCATCGGCATCTACCTAGCAATCCGTGCCGTGAAAGCAGCCATCAGCGTGGTGATAAACGGCATCGCGCTGCATTCCATCTACGGGTGGAGCTTGAAACTCCTCGGAGCTGCATGGAGCTCCGCCACAAACTTCCTGCTGTACCTAAACCAGAGGAAGACCCCCAACATCGTGGAACTTCAGGGAACCGGAACAGCCCCTACTGAGGACACCGCATCCCTGAACCCGAATCCCAAACCCGACCCCAACACAGACGGAGAAACGTCCGTCACACCTCATAGAGCTAACAAGCTCTACCCCCAGTGCCATCTCTCAGACCCCTATGAACATTGAGGAAAATTCTCTACAAGAATTTTCTCCCCAGGGAGGGAGGTGTTACGTCTAGCGACGTTGGAGTTAGACACTTACCTGTGACAGTGAGAGTGAGAAGCAACGAACGCTATTAGCATGTAAGATAGCGTAGAACATTCTAGAATATTAAGATAGCAAGTAAGCACGTAACCAATAACCTTAAGACCGCATTAACCACAACATAGATATTAAGCACTACCATATCCTATTACCGACATACGCTCTCACGACACATTCTAATCTATAAACACATTCCTTCATTATCTCCAGACTAAACCTCGACTATCGACATCCGCTCTCACGACCAACTCTTATCTATAAACACATTCCTCCAATATCTCCAGACGAAACGTCAACTACCGACATCCGCTCTCACGACCAACTCCTTATCTTATCTCATAAACACCAGATCCTGTAACATACGAATTCCTCTCCTATCTTATAAACATCCTCCTCGACTCCAACTCCTTATCTTATCTCATAAACACCGGATCCAGTAACATACGAATTCTTCTCCTATCTTATAAACATCCACCTACCTAATCTACCCCGGTCTCACGCTCCTCATATCTTATCTCCATACTCCACTAGTATAAAACAAGCAAGCGCCCAGACCTCAAAGACAGTTCCACTCCGGAACTCCCGGAGTGTACATCGCGTTTCTACATCAAGTGTTTCTATTTCCAAGCGTTACTATTTCTAAGTGTTTCTATTTCTAAGCGTTACTATTTCTAAGTGTTTCTATATCCAAGTGTTACTATTTCATTGTATTCCTATATCTTATATTATATTACTATTACCATATTCAATTGTATTCCATATCTTATATAACCTACATCGTGAAGTATATCAAATAGATTATTCATATTATAATTCCATATTCAATTATTATAACCAATTATCAAAGTGCGCGATACACATATCAACTGCTACGCTATTATCATCCAGCCTGCAGTTAACAAGGAGTCTAGGTAAGTACCATTTACAATCGACTGAATTAGCGAAAGTCCCCGTTAGACGCAGACGTACGCGCTGCGTGAACGCAAAGAACAGTATATTATTGTGCTCCGTCTCGATTTTGCCAAAATAGCGCGATCCGGGACGTAACAACAGCGACTTCGGTGATTCTGCACACTTGTAACAGCAGAATCATGAAGATTATCACTGAAAGTGCATATCTCAGCTGGAAACAACAACGATACCGAAGATATCGTAGTTTCCGCATATCAAACGCACTGTGGAGTGCTGAAAACAACAGAAAACGTGTTTTTCGCATTCAAAAGCACGAAAACAGCGATTTCGTTGATTCTGCACACTTGTAACAGCAGAATCATGAAGATTATCACTGAAAATGCATATCTCAGCTGGAAACAACAACGATACCGAAGATATCGTAGTTTCCGCATATCAAACGCACTGTGGAGTGCTGAAAACACCAGAAAACGTGTTTTTCGCATTCAAAAGCACGAAAACAGCGACTTCGGTGATTCTGCACACTTGTAACAGCAGAATCATGAAGATTATCACTGAAAGTGCATATCTCAGCTGGAAACAACAACGATACCGAAGATATCGTAGTTTCCGCATATCAAACGCACTGTGGAGTGCTGAAAACAACAGAAAACGTGTTTTTCGCATTCAAAAGCACGAAAACAGCGATTTCGGTGATTCTGCACACTTGTAACAGCAGAATCATGAAGATTATCACTGAAAGTGCATATCTCAGCTGGAAACAGCAACGATACCGAAGATATCGTAGTTTCCGCATATCAAACGCACTGTGGAGTGCTGAAAACACCAGAAAACGTGTTTTTCGCATTCAAAAGCACGAAAACAGCGATTTCGGTGATTCTGCACACTTGTAAAAGCAGAATCATGAAGATTATCACTGAAAATGCATGTCTCAGCTGGAAACAACAACGATACCGAAGACATCGTAGTTTCCGCATATCAAACGCACTGTGGAGTGCTGAAAACACCAGAAAACGTGTTTTTCGCATTCAAAAGCACGAAAACAGCGATTTCGTTGATTCTGCACACTTGTAACAGCAGAATCATGAAGATTATCACTGAAAATGCATGTCTCAACTGGAAACAACAACGATACCGAAGACATCGTAGTTTCCGCATATCAAACGCACTGTGGAGTGCTGAAAACACCAGAAAACGTGTTTTTCGCATTCAAAAGCACGAAAACAGCGATTTCGGTGATTCTGCACACTTGTAACAGCAGAATCATGAAGATTATCACTGAAAATGCATGTCTCAGCTGGAAACAACAACGATACCGACGACATCGTAGTTTCCGCATATCAAACGCACTGTGGAGTGCTGAAAACACCAGAAAACGTGTTTTTCGCATTCAAAAGCACGAAAACAGCGATTTCGTTGATTCTGCACACTTGTAACAGCAGAATCATGAAGATTATCACTGAAAGTGCATATCTCAGCTGGAAACAACAACGATACCGAAGATATCGTAGTTTCCGCATATCAAACGCACTGTGGAGTGCTGAAAACAACAGAAAACGTGTTTTTCGCATTCAAAAGCACGAAAACAGCGATTTCGGTGATTCTGCACACTTGTAACAGCAGAATCATGAAGATTATCACTGAAAGTGCATATCTCAGCTGGAAACAACAACGATACCGAAGATATCGTAGTTTCCGCATATCAAACGCACTGTGGAGTGCTGAAAACACCAGAAAACGTGTTTTTCGCATTCAAAAGCACGAAAACAGCGATTTCGGTGATTCTGCACACTTGTAACAGCAGAATCGTGAAGATTATCACTGAAAGTGCATATCTCAGCTGGAAACAACAACGATACCGAAGATATCGCAGTTTCCGCATATCAAACGCACTGTGGAGTGCTGAAAACACCAGAAAACATGTTTTTCGCATTCAAAAGCACGAAAACAGCGATTTCGGTGATTCTGCACACTTGTAACAGCAGAATCATGAAGATTATCACTGAAAGTGCATATCTCAGCTGGAAACAACAACGATACCGAAGATATCGTAGTTTCCGCATATCAAACGCACTGTGGAGTGCTGAAAACACCAGAAAACGTGTTTTTCGCATTCAAAAGCACGAAAACAGCGATTTCGGTGATTCTGCACACTTGTAACAGCAGAATCGTGAAGATTATCACTGAAAGTGCATATCTCAGCTGGAAACAACAACGATACCGAAGATATCGCAGTTTCCGCATATCAAACGCACTGTGGAGTGTTGAAAACACCAGAAAACGTGTTTTTCGCATTCAAAAGCACGAAAACAGCGATTTCGGTGATTCTGCACACTTGTAAAAGCAGAATCATGAAGATTATCACTGAAAATGCATGTCTCAGCTGGAAACAACAACGATACCGAAGACATCGTAGTTTCCGCATATCAAACGCACTGTGGAGTGCTGAAAACACCAGAAAACGTGTTTTTCGCATTCAAAAGCACGAAAACAGCGATTTCGTTGATTCTGCACACTTGTAACAGCAGAATCATGAAGATTATCACTGAAAATGCATGTCTCAACTGGAAACAACAACGATACCGAAGACATCGTAGTTTCCGCATATCAAACGCACTGTGGAGTGCTGAAAACACCAGAAAACGTGTTTTTCGCATTCAAAAGCACGAAAACAGCGATTTCGGTGATTCTGCACACTTGTAACAGCAGAATCATGAAGATTATCACTGAAAATGCATGTCTCAGCTGGAAACAACAACGATACCGACGACATCGTAGTTTCCGCATATCAAACGCACTGTGGAGTGCTGAAAACACCAGAAAACGTGTTTTTCGCATTCAAAAGCACGAAAACAGCGATTTCGTTGATTCTGCACACTTGTAACAGCAGAATCATGAAGATTATCACTGAAAATGCATGTCTCAGCTGGAAACAACAACGATACCGAAGACATCGTAGTTTCCGCATATCAAACGCACTGTGGATTGCTGAAAACACCAGAAAACGTGTTTTTCGCATTCAATAGCACGAAAACAGCGATTTCGGTGATTCTGCACACTTGTAACAGCAGAATCATGAAGATTATCACTGAAAATGCATGTCTCAGCTGGAAACAACAACGATACCGAAGACATCGTAGTTTCCGCATATCAAACGCACTGTGGAGTGCTGAAAACACCAGAAAACGTGTTTTTCGCATTCAAAAGCACGAAAACAGCGATTTCGGTGATTCTGCACACTTGTAACAGCAGAATCATGAAGATTATCACTGAAAATGCATATCTCAGCTGGAAACAACAACGATACCGAAGATATCGTAGTTTCCGCATATCAAGCGCACTGTGGAGTGCTGAAAACACCAGAAAACGTGTTTTTCGCATTCAAAAGCACGAAAACAGCGACTTCGGTGATTCTGCACACTTGTAACAGCAGAATCGTGAAGATTATCACTGAAAGTGCATATCTCAGCTGGAAACAACAACGATTCCGAAGATATCGTAGTTTCCGCATATCAAACGCACTGTGGAGTGCTGAAAACACCAGAATACGTGTTTTTCGCATTCAAAAGCACGAAAACAGCGATTTCGGTGATTCTGCACACTTGTAACAGCAGAATCATGAAGATTATCACTGAAAATGCATATCTCAGCTGGAAACAACAACGATACCGAAGATATCGTAGTTTCCGCATATCAAACGCACTGTGGAGTGCTGAAAACACCAGAAAACGTGTTTTTCGCATTCAAAAGCACGAAAACAGCGACTTCGGTGATTCTGCACACTTGTAACAGCAGAATCGTGAAGATTATCACTGAAAGTGCATATCTCAGCTGGAAACAACAACGATTCCGAAGATATCGTAGTTTCCGCATATCAAACGCACTGTGGAGTGCTGAAAACACCAGAATACGTGTTTTTCGCATTCAAAAGCACGAAAACAGCGATTTCGGTGATTCTGCACACTTGTAACAGCAGAATCGTGAAGATTATCACTGAAAGTGCATATCTCAGCTGGAAACAACAACGATACCGAAGATATCGCAGTTTCCGCATATCAAACGCACTGTGGAGTGCTGAAAACACCAGAAAACGTGTTTTTCGCATTCAAAAGCACGAAAACAGCGATTTCGGTGATTCTGCACACTTGTAACAGCAGAATCGTGAGGATTATCACTGAAAGTGCATATCTCAGCTGGAAACAACAACGATACCGAAGATATCGCAGTTTCCGCATATCAAACGCACTGTGGAGTGCTGAAAACACCAGAAAACGTGTTTTTCGCATTCAAAAGCACGAAAACAGCGATTTCGGTGATTCTACACACTTGTAACAGCAGAATCATGAAGATTATCACTGAAAATGCATGTCTCAGCTGGAAACAACAACGATACCGAAGACATCGTAGTTTCCGCATATCAAACGCACTGTGGAGTGCTGAAAACAACCAGATAACGTGTTTCTCGCATTAAATAGCTCGAATAGAGCGATCTCGATGATTCTGCATACTTCTGACAGAAGACTCACCAAGATTATCGCAGAAAATGCATATCTCAGCTGGAAACACCACGAAATCCAAGATATCGCCGGTTGAGCATATCAAACGCCCTGTGGAGTGATAAAAAAACCAGATAACGTGTTTCTCGCATTAAATAGCTCGAATAGAGCGATCTCGATGATTCTGCATACTTCTGACAGAAGACTCACCAAGATTATCGCGGAAAATGCATATCTCAGCTGGAAACCCCACGAAAACCAAGCTATCGGCGGCCCTACATATCAAACGCCCTGTGGAGTCATAAAAACACCAGAAAACTTGGTTTTTCGCATTAAATACCGCGAAACGAGCGATCTACACGATTCTGCATACTTCTGACAGAAGACTCACCAATATTATCGCAGAAAATGCATGTTTCAGCTGGAAACCCCACGAAAACCAAGTTATCGGCGGCTCTACATATCAGACGCACTGTGGAGTGGTGAAAACACCAGAAAACGTGTTTCTCGCATTAACTAGCTCGAAAAGCGCAATATCGATGATTCTGCATACTTCTGACAGAAGACTCACCAAGATTATCGCAGAAAATGCATATCTCAGCTGGAAGCCCCACGAAAACCAAGATATCGCCGGTTCTGCATATCAAACGCCCTGTGGAGTGACAAAAACACCAGAAAACTTGTTTTTTCGCATTAAATACCGCGAAACGAGCGATCTACAGGATTCTGCATACTTCTGACAGAAGACTCATCAATATTATCGCAGAAAATGCATGTTTCAGCTAGAAACCTCACGAAAATCAAGATGTCGCCGGTTCTGCATATCAAACGCACTGTGGAGTGGTGAAAACAACCAGATAACGTGTTTCTCGCATTAAATAGCTCGAATAGAGCGATCTCGATGATTCTGCATACTTCTGACAGAAGACTCACCAAGATTATCGCAGAAAATGCATATCTCAGCTGGAAACCCCACGAAAACCAAGATATCGCCGGTTCTTCTTATCAGACGCCCTGTGGAGTGGTGAAAACACCAGAAAACGTGTTTCTCGCATTAACTAGCTCGAAAAGCGCAATATCGATGATTCTGCATACTTCTGACAGAAGACTCACCAAGATTATCGCAGAAAATGCATATCTCAGCTGGAAGCCCCACGAAAACCAAGATATCGCCGGTTCTGCATATCAAACGCCCTGTGGAGTGATAAAAACACCAGAAAACTTGTTTTTTCGCATTAGATAGCGCGAAACGAGCGATCTACAGGATTCTGCATACTTCTGACAGAAGACTCACCAAGATTATCGCAGAAAATGCATGTTTCAGCTGGAAACCCCACGAAAACCAAGTTATCGGCGGCTCTACATATCAAACGCGCTGTGGAGTGGTCAAAACACCAGAAAACTTGTTTTTTCGCATTAAATACCGCGAAACGAGCGATCTACAGGATTCTGCATACTTCTGACAGAAGACTCACCAATATTATCGCAGAAAATGCATGTTTCAGCTAGAAACCTCACGAAAATCAAGATGTCGCCGGTTCTGCATATCAAACGCACTGTGGAGTGGTGAAAACAACCAGATAACGTGTTTCTCGCATTAAATAGCTCGAATAGAGCGATCTCGATGATTCTGCATACTTCTGACAGAAGACTCAGCAATATTATCGCAGAAAATGTATGTTTCAGCTGGAAACCCCACGAAAACCAAGTTATCGGCGGCTCTACATATCAGACGCACTGTGGAGTGGTGAAAACACCAGAAAACGTGTTTCTCGCATTAACTAGCTCGAAAAGCGCAATATCGATGATTCTGCATACTTCTGACAGAAGACTCACCAAGATTATCGCAGAAAATGCATATCTCAGCTGGAAGCCCCACGAAAACCAAGATATCGCCGGTTCTGCATATCAAACGCCCTGTGGAGTGATAAAAACACCAGAAAACGTGTTTTTCGCATTCAAAAGCACGAAAACAGCGATTTCGGTGATTCTGCACACTTGTAACAGCAGAATCGTGAAGATTATCACTGAAAGTGCATATCTCAGCTGGAAACAACAACGATACCGAAGATATCGCAGTTTCCGCATATCAATCGCACTGTGGAGTGCTGAAAACACCAGAAAACGTGTTTTTCGCATTCAAAAGCACGAAAACAGCGATTTCGGTGATTCTGCACACTTGTAACAGCAGAATCATGAAGATTATCACTGAAAATGCATGTCTCAGCTGGAAACAACAACGATACCGAAGACATCGTAGTTTCCGCATATCAAACGCACTGTGGAGTGCTGAAAACACCAGAAAACGTGTTTTTCGCATTCAAAAGCACGAAAACAGCGATTTCGGTGATTCTGCACACTTGTAACAGCAGAATCATGAAGATTATCACTGAAAATGCATGTCTCAGCTGGAAACAACAACGATACCGAAGACATCGTAGTTTCCGCATATCAAACGCACTGTGGAGTGCTGAAAACACCAGAAAACGTGTTTTTCGCATTCAAAAGCACGAAAACAGCGATTTCGGTGATTCTGCACACTTGTAACAGCAGAATCATGAAGATTATCACTGAAAATGCATGTCTCAGCTGGAAACAACAACGATACCGAAGACATCGTAGTTTCCGCATATCAAACGCACTGTGGAGTGTTGAAAACACCAGAAAACGTGTTTTTCGCATTCAAAAGCACGAAAACAGCGATTTCGGTGATTCTGCACACTTGTAACAGCAGAATCGTGAAGATTATCACTGAAAGTGCATATCTCAGCTGGAAACAACAACGATACCGAAGATATCGCAGTTTCCGCATATCAAACGCACTGTGGAGTGTTGAAAACACCAGAAAACGTGTTTTTCGCATTCAAAAGCACGAAAACAGCGATTTCGGTGATTCTGCACACTTGTAACAGCAGAATCGTGAAGATTATCACTGAAAGTGCATATCTCAGCTGGAAACAACAACGATACCGAAGATATCGCAGTTTCCGCATATCAAACGCACTGTGGAGTGTTGAAAACACCAGAAAACGTGTTTTTCGCATTCAAAAGCACGAAAACAGCGATTTCGGTGATTCTGCACACTTGTAACAGCAGAATCGTGAAGATTATCACTGAAAGTGCATATCTCAGCTGGAAACAACAACGATACCGAAGATATCGTAGTTTCCGCATATCAAACGCACTGTGGAGTGTTGAAAACACCAGAAAACGTGTTTTTCGCATTCAAAAGCACGAAAACAGCGATTTCGGTGATTCTGCACACTTGTAACAGCAGAATCATGAAGATTATCACTGAAAATGCATGTCTCAGCTGGAAACAACAACGATACCGAAGACATCGTAGTTTCCGCATATCAAACGCACTGTGGAGTGCTGAAAACACCAGAAAACGTGTTTTTCGCATTCAAAAGCACGAAAACAGCGATTTCGGTGATTCTGCACACTTGTAACAGCAGAATCATGAAGATTATCACTGAAAATGCATATCTCAGCTGGAAACAACAACGATACCGAAGATATCGTAGTTTCCGCATATCAAACGCACTGTGGAGTGCTGAAAACACCAGAAAACGTGTTTTTCGCATTCAAAAGCACGAAAACAGCGACTTCGGTGATTCTGCACACTTGTAACAGCAGAATCGTGAAGATTATCACTGAAAGTGCATATCTCAGCTGGAAACAACAACGATTCCGAAGATATCGTAGTTTCCGCATATCAAACGCACTGTGGAGTGTTGAAAACACCAGAAAACGTGTTTTTCGCATTCAAAAGCACGAAAACAGCGATTTCGGTGATTCTGCACACTTGTAACAGCAGAATCGTGAAGATTATCACTGAAAGTGCATATCTCAGCTGGAAACAACAACGATACCGAAGATATCGCAGTTTCCGCATATCAAACGCACTGTGGAGTGTTGAAAACACCAGAAAACGTGTTTTTCGCATTCAAAAGCACGAAAACAGCGATTTCGGTGATTCTGCACACTTGTAACAGCAGAATCGTGAAGATTATCACTGAAAGTGCATATCTCAGCTGGAAACAACAACGATACCGAAGATATCGCAGTTTCCGCATATCAAACGCACTGTGGAGTGTTGAAAACACCAGAAAACGTGTTTTTCGCATTCAAAAGCACGAAAACAGCGATTTCGGTGATTCTGCACACTTGTAACAGCAGAATCGTGAAGATTATCACTGAAAGTGCATATCTCAGCTGGAAACAACAACGATACCGAAGATATCGTAGTTTCCGCATATCAAACGCACTGTGGAGTGTTGAAAACACCAGAAAACGTGTTTTTCGCATTCAAAAGCACGAAAACAGCGATTTCGGTGATTCTGCACACTTGTAACAGCAGAATCATGAAGATTATCACTGAAAATGCATGTCTCAGCTGGAAACAACAACGATACCGAAGACATCGTAGTTTCCGCATATCAAACGCACTGTGGAGTGCTGAAAACACCAGAAAACGTGTTTTTCGCATTCAAAAGCACGAAAACAGCGATTTCGGTGATTCTGCACACTTGTAACAGCAGAATCATGAAGATTATCACTGAAAATGCATATCTCAGCTGGAAACAACAACGATACCGAAGATATCGTAGTTTCCGCATATCAAACGCACTGTGGAGTGCTGAAAACACCAGAAAACGTGTTTTTCGCATTCAAAAGCACGAAAACAGCGACTTCGGTGATTCTGCACACTTGTAACAGCAGAATCGTGAAGATTATCACTGAAAGTGCATATCTCAGCTGGAAACAACAACGATTCCGAAGATATCGTAGTTTCCGCATATCAAACGCACTGTGGAGTGCTGAAAACACCAGAATACGTGTTTTTCGCATTCAAAAGCACGAAAACAGCGATTTCGGTGATTCTGCACACTTGTAACAGCAGAATCGTGAAGATTATCACTGAAAGTGCATATCTCAGCTGGAAACAACAACGATACCGAAGATATCGCAGTTTCCGCATATCAAACGCACTGTGGAGTGCTGAAAACACCAGAAAACGTGTTTTTCGCATTCAAAAGCACGAAAACAGCGATTTCGGTGATTCTGCACACTTGTAACAGCAGAATCGTGAAGATTATCACTGAAAGTGCATATCTCAGCTGGAAACAACAACGATACCGAAGATATCGCAGTTTCCGCATATCAAACGCACTGTGGAGTGCTGCAAACACCAGAATACGTGTTTTTCGCATTCAAAAGCACGAAAACAGCGATTTCGGTGATTCTACACACTTGTAACAGCAGAATCATGAAGATTATCACTGAAAATGCATGTCTCAGCTGGAAACAACAACGATACCGAAGACATCGTAGTTTCCGCATATCAAACGCACTGTGGAGTGCTGAAAACAACCAGATAACGTGTTTCTCGCATTAAATAGCTCGAATAGAGCGATCTCGATGATTCTGCATACTTCTGACAGAAGACTCACCAAGATTATCGCAGAAAATGCATATCTCAGCTGGAAACACCACGAAATCCAAGATATCGCCGGTTGAGCATATCAAACGCCCTGTGGAGTGATAAAAAAACCAGATAACGTGTTTCTCGCATTAAATAGCTCGAATAGAGCGATCTCGATGATTCTGCATACTTCTGACAGAAGACTCATCAATATTATCGCAGAAAATGCATGTTTCAGCTAGAAACCTCACGAAAATCAAGATGTCGCCGGTTCTGCATATCAAACGCACTGTGGAGTGGTGAAAACAACCAGATAACGTGTTTCTCGCATTAAATAGCTCGAATAGAGCGATCTCGATGATTCTGCATACTTCTGACAGAAGACTCACCAAGATTATCGCAGAAAATGCATATCTCAGCTGGAAACCCCACGAAAACCAAGATATCGCCGGTTCTTCTTATCAGACGCCCTGTGGAGTGGTGAAAACACCAGAAAACGTGTTTCTCGCATTAACTAGCTCGAAAAGCGCAATATCGATGATTCTGCATACTTCTGACAGAAGACTCACCAAGATTATCGCAGAAAATGCATATCTCAGCTGGAAGCCCCACGAAAACCAAGATATCGCCGGTTCTGCATATCAAACGCCCTGTGGAGTGATAAAAACACCAGAAAACTTGTTTTTTCGCATTAGATAGCGCGAAACGAGCGATCTACAGGATTCTGCGTACTTCTGACAGAAGACTCACCAAGATTATCGCAGAAAATGCATGTTTCAGCTGGAAACCCCACGAAAACCAAGTTATCGGCGGCTCTACATATCAAACGCGCTGTGGAGTGGTCCAAACACCAGAAAACTTGTTTTTTGTCATTAAATAGCGCGAATCGGGCGATCTACAGGATTCTGCATACTTCTGACAGAAGTCTCACCAATATTATCGCAGAAAATGCATATCTCAGCTAGAAACCTCACGAAAATCAAGATGTCGCCGGTTCTGCATATCAAACGCACTGTGGAGTGGTGAAAACAACCAGATAACGTGTTTCTCGCATTAAATAGCTCGAATAGAGCGATCTCGATGATTCTGCATACTTCTGACAGAAGACTCACCAAGATTATCGCAGAAAATGCATATCTCAGCTGGAAGCCCCACGAAAACCAAGATATCGCCGGTTCTGCTTATCAGACGCACTGTGGAGTGGTGAAAACACCAGAAAACGTGTTTCTCGCATTAACTAGCTCGAAAAGAGCGATATCGATGATTCTGCATACTTCTGACAGAAGACTCAGCAATATTATCGCAGAAAATGTATGTTTCAGCTGGAAACCCCACGAAAACCAAGTTATCGGCGGCTCTACATATCAGACGCACTGTGGAGTGGTGAAAACACCAGAAAACGTGTTTCTCGCATTAACTAGCTCGAAAAGCGCAATATCGATGATTCTGCATACTTCTGACAGAAGACTCACCAAGATTATCGCAGAAAATGCATATCTCAGCTGGAAGCCCCACGAAAACCAAGATATCGCCGGTTCTGCATATCAAACGCCCTGTGGAGTGATAAAAACACCAGAAAACTTGTTTTTTCGCATTAGATAGCGCGAAACGAGCGATCTACAGGATTCTGCATACTTCTGACAGAAGACTCACCAAGATTATCGCAGAAAATGCATGTTTCAGCTGGAAACCCCACGAAAACCAAGTTATCGGCGGCTCTACATATCAAACGCGCTGTGGAGTGGTCCAAACACCAGAAAACTTGTTTTTTGTCATTAAATAGCGCGAATCGGGCGATCTACAGGATTCTGCATACTTCTGACAGAAGTCTCACCAATATTATCGCAGAAAATGCATATCTCAGCTAGAAACCTCACGAAAATCAAGATGTCGCCGGTTCTGCATATCAAACGCACTGTGGAGTGGTGAAAACAACCAGATAACGTGTTTCTCGCATTAAATAGCTCGAATAGAGCGATCTCGATGATTCTGCATACTTCTGACAGAAGACTCACCAAGATTATCGCAGAAAATGCACATCTCAGCTGGAAGCCCCACGAAAACCAAGATATCGCCGGTTCTGCTTATCAGACGCACTGTGGAGTGGTGAAAACACCAGAAAACGTGTTTCTCGCATTAACTAGCTCGAAAAGAGCGATATCGATGATTCTGCATACTTCTGACAGAAGACTCACCAAGATCATCGCAGAAAATGCATATCTCAGCTGGAAGCCCCACGAAAACCAAGATATCGCCGGTTCTGCTTATCAGACGCCCTGTGGAGTGGTGAAAACACCAGAAAACGTGTTTCTCGCATTAACTAGCTCCAAAAGAGCGATATCTATGATTCTGCATACTTCTGACAGAAGACTCACCAAGATTATCGATGAAAATGCATATCTCAGCTGGAAGCCCCACGAAAACCAAGATATCGCCGGTTCTGCATATCAAACGCCCTGTGGAGCGATAAAGACACCAGATAACGTGTTTCTCGCATTAAATAGCTCAAATAGAGCGATCTCGATGATTCTGCATACTTCTGACAGAAGACTCACCAATATTATCGCAGAAAATGCATATCTCAGCTGGAAGCCCCACGAAAACCAAGATATCGCCGGTTCTGCTTATCAGACGCACTGTGGAGTGGTGAAAACACCAGAAAACGTGTTTCTCGCATTAACTAGCTCGAAAAGAGCGATATCGATGATTCTGCATACTTCTGACAGAAGACTCACCAAGATTATCGCAGAAAATGCATATCTCAGCTGGAAGCCCCACGAAAACCAAGATATCGCCGGTTCTGCATATCAAACGCCCTGTGGAGTGATAAAACCACCAGAAAACTTGTTCTTTCGCATTAAATAGCGCGAAACGAGCGATCTACAGGATTCTGCATACTTCTGACAGAAGTCTCACCAAGATTATCGCAGAAAATGCATATCTCAGCTAGAAACCTCACGAAAATCAAGATGTCGCCGGTTCTGCATATCAAAGGCACTGTGGAGTCATAAAAACACCAGAAAACTAGTTTTTTCGCTTTCAATAGCGCGAAACGGGCGATCTACAGGATTCTGCATACATCTGACAGAAGACTCACCAATATTATCGCAGAAAATGCATAACTCAGCTGGAAGCCCCACGAAAACCAAGATATCGCCGCTTCTGCTTATCAGACGCACTGTGGAGTGGTGAAAACACCAGAAAACGTGTTTCTCGCATTAACTAGCTCGAAAAGCGCGATATCGATGATTCTGCATACTTCTGACAGAAGACTCACCAAGATTATCGCAGAAAATGCATATCTCAGCTGGAAGCCCCACGAAAACCAAGATATCGCCGGTTCTGCTTATCAGACGCACTGTGGAGTGGTGAAAACACCAGAAAACGTGTTTCTCGCATTAACTAGCTCGAAAAGAGCGATATCGATGATTCTGCATACTTCTGACAGAAGACTCACCAAGATCATCGCAGAAAATGCATATCTCAGCTGGAAGCCCCACGAAAACCAAGATATCGCCGGTTCTGCTTATCAGACGCCCTGTGGAGTGGTGAAAACACCAGAAAACGTGTTTCTGGCATTAACTAGCTCGAAAAGAGCGATATCGATGATTCTGCATACTTCTGACAGAAGACTCACCAAGATTATCGAAGAAAATGCATATCTCAGCTGGAAGCCCCACGAAAACCAAGATATCGCCGGTTCTGCATATCAAACGCCCTGTGGAGCGATAAAGACACCAGATAACGTGTTTCTCGCATTAAATAGCTCAAATAGAGCGATCTCGATGATTCTGCATACTTCTGACAGAAGACTCACCAATATTATCGCAGAAAATGCATATCTCAGCTGGAAGCCCCACGAAAACCAAGATATCGCCGGTTCTGCTTATCAGACGCACTGTGGAGTGGTGAAAACACCAGCAAACGTGTTTCTCGCATTAACTAGCTCGAAAAGCGCGATATCGATGATTCTGCAGACTTCTGACAGAAGACTCACCAAGATTATCGCAGAAAATGCATATCTCAGCTGGAAGCCCCACGAAAACCAAGATATCGCCGGTTCTGCTTATCAGACGCACTGTGGAGTGGTGAAAACACCAGAAAACGTGTTTCTCGCATTAACTAGCTCGAAAAGAGCGATATCGATGATTCTGCATACTTCTGACAGAAGACTCACCAAGATTATCGCAGAAAATGCATATCTCAGCTGGAAGCCCCACGAAAACCAAGATATCGCCGGTTCTGCATATCAAACGCCCTGTGGAGTGATAAAAACACCAGAAAACTTGTTTTTTCGCATTAGATAGCGCGAAACGAGCGATCTACAGGATTCTGCATACTTCTGACAGAAGACTCACCAAGATTATCGCAGAAAATGCATGTTTCAGCTGGAAACCCCACGAAAACCAAGTTATCGGCGGCTCTACATATCAAACGCGCTGTGGAGTGGTCAAAACACCAGAAAACTTGTTTTTTCGCATTAAATACCGCGAAACGAGCGATCTACAGGATTCTGCATACTTCTGACAGAAGACTCACCAATATTATCGCAGAAAATGCATATTTCAGCTAGAAACCTCACGAAAATCAAGATGTCGCCGGTTCTGCATATCAAACGCACTGTGGAGTGGTGAAAACAACCAGATAACGTGTTTCTCGCATTAAATAGCTCGAATAGAGCGATCTCGATGATTCTGCATACTTCTGACAGAAGACTCAGCAATATTATCGCAGAAAATGTATGTTTCAGCTGGAAACCCCACGAAAACCAAGTTATCGGCGGCTCTACATATCAGACGCACTGTGGAGTGGTGAAAACACCAGAAAACGTGTTTCTCGCATTAACTAGCTCGAAAAGCGCAATATCGATGATTCTGCATACTTCTGACAGAAGACTCACCAAGATTATCGCAGAAAATGCATATCTCAGCTGGAAGCCCCACGAAAACCAAGATATCGCCGGTTCTGCATATCAAACGCCCTGTGGAGTGATAAAAACACCAGAAAACTTGTTTTTTCGCATTAGATAGCGCGAAACGAGCGATCTACAGGATTCTGCATACTTCTGACAGAAGACTCACCAAGATTATCGCAGAAAATGCATGTTTCAGCTGGAAACCCCACGAAAACCAAGTTATCGGCGGCTCTACATATCAAACGCGCTGTGGAGTGGTCCAAACACCAGAAAACTTGTTTTTTGTCATTAAATAGCGCGAATCGGGCGATCTACAGGATTCTGCATACTTCTGACAGAAGTCTCACCAATATTATCGCAGAAAATGCATATCTCAGCTAGAAACCTCACGAAAATCAAGATGTCGCCGGTTCTGCATATCAAACGCACTGTGGAGTGGTGAAAACACCAGAAAACGTGTTTCTCGCATTAACTAGCTCGAAAAGCGCAATATCGATGATTCTGCATACTTCTGACAGAGGACTCACCAAGATTATCGCAGAAAATGCATATCTCAGCTGGAAGCCCCACGAAAATCAAGATGTCGCCGGTTCTGCATATCAAACGCACTGTGGAGTGGTGAAAACAACCAGATAACGTGTTTCTCGCATTAAATAGCTCGAATAGAGCGATCTCGATGATTCTGCATACTTCTGACAGAAGACTCACCAAGATTATCGCAGAAAATGCACATCTCAGCTGGAAGCCCCACGAAAACCAAGATATCGCCGGTTCTGCTTATCAGACGCACTGTGGAGTGGTGAAAACACCAGAAAACGTGTTTCTCGCATTAACTAGCTCGAAAAGAGCGATATCGATGATTCTGCATACTTCTGACAGAAGACTCACCAAGATCATCGCAGAAAATGCATATCTCAGCTGGAAGCCCCACGAAAACCAAGATATCGCCGGTTCTGCTTATCAGACGCCCTGTGGAGTGGTGAAAACACCAGAAAACGTGTTTCTCGCATTAACTAGCTCCAAAAGAGCGATATCTATGATTCTGCATACTTCTGACAGAAGACTCACCAAGATTATCGATGAAAATGCATATCTCAGCTGGAAGCCCCACGAAAACCAAGATATCGCCGGTTCTGCATATCAAACGCCCTGTGGAGCGATAAAGACACCAGATAACGTGTTTCTCGCATTAAATAGCTCAAATAGAGCGATCTCGATGATTCTGCATACTTCTGACAGAAGACTCACCAATATTATCGCAGAAAATGCATATCTCAGCTGGAAGCCCCACGAAAACCAAGATATCGCCGGTTCTGCTTATCAGACGCACTGTGGAGTGGTGAAAACACCAGAAAACGTGTTTCTCGCATTAACTAGCTCGAAAAGAGCGATATCGATGATTCTGCATACTTCTGACAGAAGACTCACCAAGATTATCGCAGAAAATGCATATCTCAGCTGGAAGCCCCACGAAAACCAAGATATCGCCGGTTCTGCATATCAAACGCCCTGTGGAGTGATAAAACCACCAGAAAACTTGTTCTTTCGCATTAAATAGCGCGAAACGAGCGATCTACAGGATTCTGCATACTTCTGACAGAAGTCTCACCAAGATTATCGCAGAAAATGCATATCTCAGCTAGAAACCTCACGAAAATCAAGATGTCGCCGGTTCTGCATATCAAAGGCACTGTGGAGTCATAAAAACACCAGAAAACTAGTTTTTTCGCTTTCAATAGCGCGAAACGGGCGATCTACAGGATTCTGCATACATCTGACAGAAGACTCACCAATATTATCGCAGAAAATGCATAACTCAGCTGGAAGCCCCACGAAAACCAAGATATCGCCGCTTCTGCTTATCAGACGCACTGTGGAGTGGTGAAAACACCAGAAAACGTGTTTCTCGCATTAACTAGCTCGAAAAGCGCGATATCGATGATTCTGCATACTTCTGACAGAAGACTCACCAAGATTATCGCAGAAAATGCATATCTCAGCTGGAAGCCCCACGAAAACCAAGATATCGCCGGTTCTGCTTATCAGACGCACTGTGGAGTGGTGAAAACACCAGAAAACGTGTTTCTCGCATTAACTAGCTCGAAAAGAGCGATATCGATGATTCTGCATACTTCTGACAGATGTCTCACCAAGATCATCGCAGAAAATGCATATCTCAGCTGGAAGCCCCACGAAAACCAAGATATCGCCGGTTCTGCTTATCAGACGCCCTGTGGAGTGGTGAAAACACCAGAAAACGTGTTTCTGGCATTAACTAGCTCGAAAAGAGCGATATCGATGATTCTGCATACTTCTGACAGAAGACTCACCAAGATTATCGAAGAAAATGCATATCTCAGCTGGAAGCCCCACGAAAACCAAGATATCGCCGGTTCTGCATATCAAACGCCCTGTGGAGCGATAAAGACACCAGATAACGTGTTTCTCGCATTAAATAGCTCAAATAGAGCGATCTCGATGATTCTGCATACTTCTGACAGAAGACTCACCAATATTATCGCAGAAAATGCATATCTCAGCTGGAAGCCCCACGAAAACCAAGATATCGCCGGTTCTGCTTATCAGACGCACTGTGGAGTGGTGAAAACACCAGCAAACGTGTTTCTCGCATTAACTAGCTCGAAAAGCGCGATATCGATGATTCTGCAGACTTCTGACAGAAGACTCACCAAGATTATCGCAGAAAATGCATATCTCAGCTGGAAGCCCCACGAAAACCAAGATATCGCCGGTTCTGCTTATCAGACGCACTGTGGAGTGGTGAAAACACCAGAAAACGTGTTTCTCGCATTAACTAGCTCGAAAAGAGCGATATCGATGATTCTGCATACTTCTGACAGAAGACTCACCAAGATTATCGCAGAAAATGCATATCTCAGCTGGAAGCCCCACGAAAACCAAGATATCGCCGGTTTTGCATATCAAACGCCCTGTGGAGTGATAAAACCACCAGAATACTTGTTCTTTCGCATTAAATAGCGCGAAACGAGCGATCTACAGGATTCTGCATACTTCTGACAGAAGTCTCACCAAGATTATCGCAGAAAATGCATATCTCAGCTAGAAACCTCACGAAAATCAAGATGTCGCCGGTTCTGCATATCAAACGCACTGTGGAGTCATAAAAGCACCAGAAAACTAGTTTTTTCGCTTTCAATAGCGCGAAACGAGCGATCAACAGGATTCTGCATACTTCTGACAGAAGACTCAGCAATATTATCGCAGAAAATGTATGTTTCAGCTGGAAACCCCACGAAAACCAAGTTATCGGCGGCTCTACATATCAGACGCACTGTGGAGTGGTGAAAACACCAGAAAACGTGTTTCTCGCATTAACTAGCTCGAAAAGCGCAATATCGATGATTCTGCATACTTCTGACAGAAGACTCACCAAGATTATCGCAGAAAATGCATATCTCAGCTGGAAGCCCCACGAAAACCAAGATATCGCCGGTTCTGCATATCAAACGCCCTGTGGAGTGATAAAAACACCAGAAAACGTGTTTTTCGCATTCAAAAGCACGAAAACAGCGATTTCGGTGATTCTGCACACTTGTAACAGCAGAATCGTGAAGATTATCACTGAAAGTGCATATCTCAGCTGGAAACAACAACGATACCGAAGATATCGCAGTTTCCGCATATCAATCGCACTGTGGAGTGCTGAAAACACCAGAAAACGTGTTTTTCGCATTCAAAAGCACGAAAACAGCGATTTCGGTGATTCTGCACACTTGTAACAGCAGAATCATGAAGATTATCACTGAAAATGCATGTCTCAGCTGGAAACAACAACGATACCGAAGACATCGTAGTTTCCGCATATCAAACGCACTGTGGAGTGCTGAAAACACCAGAAAACGTGTTTTTCGCATTCAAAAGCACGAAAACAGCGATTTCGGTGATTCTGCACACTTGTAACAGCAGAATCATGAAGATTATCACTGAAAATGCATGTCTCAGCTGGAAACAACAACGATACCGAAGACATCGTAGTTTCCGCATATCAAACGCACTGTGGAGTGCTGAAAACACCAGAAAACGTGTTTTTCGCATTCAAAAGCACGAAAACAGCGATTTCGGTGATTCTGCACACTTGTAACAGCAGAATCATGAAGATTATCACTGAAAATGCATGTCTCAGCTGGAAACAACAACGATACCGAAGACATCGTAGTTTCCGCATATCAAACGCACTGTGGAGTGTTGAAAACACCAGAAAACGTGTTTTTCGCATTCAAAAGCACGAAAACAGCGATTTCGGTGATTCTGCACACTTGTAACAGCAGAATCGTGAAGATTATCACTGAAAGTGCATATCTCAGCTGGAAACAACAACGATACCGAAGATATCGCAGTTTCCGCATATCAAACGCACTGTGGAGTGTTGAAAACACCAGAAAACGTGTTTTTCGCATTCAAAAGCACGAAAACAGCGATTTCGGTGATTCTGCACACTTGTAACAGCAGAATCGTGAAGATTATCACTGAAAGTGCATATCTCAGCTGGAAACAACAACGATACCGAAGATATCGCAGTTTCCGCATATCAAACGCACTGTGGAGTGTTGAAAACACCAGAAAACGTGTTTTTCGCATTCAAAAGCACGAAAACAGCGATTTCGGTGATTCTGCACACTTGTAACAGCAGAATCGTGAAGATTATCACTGAAAGTGCATATCTCAGCTGGAAACAACAACGATACCGAAGATATCGTAGTTTCCGCATATCAAACGCACTGTGGAGTGTTGAAAACACCAGAAAACGTGTTTTTCGCATTCAAAAGCACGAAAACAGCGATTTCGGTGATTCTGCACACTTGTAACAGCAGAATCATGAAGATTATCACTGAAAATGCATGTCTCAGCTGGAAACAACAACGATACCGAAGACATCGTAGTTTCCGCATATCAAACGCACTGTGGAGTGCTGAAAACACCAGAAAACGTGTTTTTCGCATTCAAAAGCACGAAAACAGCGATTTCGGTGATTCTGCACACTTGTAACAGCAGAATCATGAAGATTATCACTGAAAATGCATATCTCAGCTGGAAACAACAACGATACCGAAGATATCGTAGTTTCCGCATATCAAACGCACTGTGGAGTGCTGAAAACACCAGAAAACGTGTTTTTCGCATTCAAAAGCACGAAAACAGCGACTTCGGTGATTCTGCACACTTGTAACAGCAGAATCGTGAAGATTATCACTGAAAGTGCATATCTCAGCTGGAAACAACAACGATTCCGAAGATATCGTAGTTTCCGCATATCAAACGCACTGTGGAGTGCTGAAAACACCAGAATACGTGTTTTTCGCATTCAAAAGCACGAAAACAGCGATTTCGGTGATTCTGCACACTTGTAACAGCAGAATCGTGAAGATTATCACTGAAAGTGCATATCTCAGCTGGAAACAACAACGATACCGAAGATATCGCAGTTTCCGCATATCAAACGCACTGTGGAGTGCTGAAAACACCAGAAAACGTGTTTTTCGCATTCAAAAGCACGAAAACAGCGATTTCGGTGATTCTGCACACTTGTAACAGCAGAATCGTGAAGATTATCACTGAAAGTGCATATCTCAGCTGGAAACAACAACGATTCCGAAGATATCGCAGTTTCCGCATATCAAACGCACTGTGGAGTGCTGAAAACACCAGAATACGTGTTTTTCGCATTCAAAAGCACGAAAACAGCGATTTCGGTGATTCTACACACTTGTAACAGCAGAATCATGAAGATTATCACTGAAAATGCATGTCTCAGCTGGAAACAACAACGATACCGAAGACATCGTAGTTTCCGCATATCAAACGCACTGTGGAGTGCTGAAAACAACCAGATAACGTGTTTCTCGCATTAAATAGCTCGAATAGAGCGATCTCGATGATTCTGCATACTTCTGACAGAAGACTCACCAAGATTATCGCAGAAAATGCATATCTCAGCTGGAAACACCACGAAATCCAAGATATCGCCGGTTGAGCATATCAAACGCCCTGTGGAGTGATAAAAAAACCAGATAACGTGTTTCTCGCATTAAATAGCTCGAATAGAGCGATCTCGATGATTCTGCATACTTCTGACAGAAGACTCATCAATATTATCGCAGAAAATGCATGTTTCAGCTAGAAACCTCACGAAAATCAAGATGTCGCCGGTTCTGCATATCAAACGCACTGTGGAGTGGTGAAAACAACCAGATAACGTGTTTCTCGCATTAAATAGCTCGAATAGAGCGATCTCGATGATTCTGCATACTTCTGACAGAAGACTCACCAAGATTATCGCAGAAAATGCATATCTCAGCTGGAAGCCCCACGAAAACCAAGATATCGCCGGTTCTGCTTATCAGACGCACTGTGGAGTGGTGAAAACACCAGAAAACGTGTTTTTCGCATTCAAAAGCACGAAAACAGCGATTTCGGTGATTCTGCACACTTGTAACAGCAGAATCATGAAGATTATCACTGAAAATGCATGTCTCAGCTGGAAACAACAACGATACCGAAGACATCGTAGTTTCCGCATATCAAACGCACTGTGGAGTGCTGAAAACACCAGAAAACGTGTTTTTCGCATTCAAAAGCACGAAAACAGCGATTTCGGTGATTCTGCACACTTGTAACAGCAGAATCATGAAGATTATCACTGAAAATGCATATCTCAGCTGGAAACAACAACGATACCGAAGATATCGTAGTTTCCGCATATCAAACGCACTGTGGAGTGCTGAAAACACCAGAAAACGTGTTTTTCGCATTCAAAAGCACGAAAACAGCGACTTCGGTGATTCTGCACACTTGTAACAGCAGAATCGTGAAGATTATCACTGAAAGTGCATATCTCAGCTGGAAACAACAACGATTCCGAAGATATCGTAGTTTCCGCATATCAAACGCACTGTGGAGTGCTGAAAACACCAGAATACGTGTTTTTCGCATTCAAAAGCACGAAAACAGCGATTTCGGTGATTCTGCACACTTGTAACAGCAGAATCGTGAAGATTATCACTGAAAGTGCATATCTCAGCTGGAAACAACAACGATACCGAAGATATCGCAGTTTCCGCATATCAAACGCACTGTGGAGTGCTGAAAACACCAGAAAACGTAGTTTTTCGCATTCAAAAGCACGAAAACAGCGATTTCGGTGATTCTGCACACTTGTAACAGCAGAATCGTGAAGATTATCACTGAAAGTGCATATCTCAGCTGGAAACAACAACGATACCGAAGATATCGCAGTTTCCGCATATCAAACGCACTGTGGAGTGCTGAAAACACCAGAATACGTGTTTTTCGCATTCAAAAGCACGAAAACAGCGATTTCGGTGATTCTACACACTTGTAACAGCAGAATCATGAAGATTATCACTGAAAATGCATGTCTCAGCTGGAAACAACAACGATACCGAAGACATCGTAGTTTCCGCATATCAAACGCACTGTGGAGTGCTGAAAACAACCAGATAACGTGTTTCTCGCATTAAATAGCTCGAATAGAGCGATCTCGATGATTCTGCATACTTCTGACAGAAGACTCACCAAGATTATCGCAGAAAATGCATATCTCAGCTGGAAACACCACGAAATCCAAGATATCGCCGGTTGAGCATATCAAACGCCCTGTGGAGTGATAAAAAAACCAGATAACGTGTTTCTCGCATTAAATAGCTCGAATAGAGCGATCTCGATGATTCTGCATACTTCTGACAGAAGACTCATCAATATTATCGCAGAAAATGCATGTTTCAGCTAGAAACCTCACGAAAATCAAGATGTCGCCGGTTCTGCATATCAAACGCACTGTGGAGTGGTGAAAACAACCAGATAACGTGTTTCTCGCATTAAATGGCTCGAATAGAGCGATCTCGATGATTCTGCATACTTCTGACAGAAGACTCACCAAGATTATCGCAGAAAATGCATATCTCAGCTGGAAACCCCACGAAAACCAAGATATCGCCGGTTCTTCTTATCAGACGCCCTGTGGAGTGGTGAAAACACCAGAAAACGTGTTTCTCGCATTAACTAGCTCGAAAAGCGCAATATCGATGATTCTGCATACTTCTGACAGAAGACTCACCAAGATTATCGCAGAAAATGCATATCTCAGCTGGAAGCCCCACGAAAACCAAGATATCGCCGGTTCTGCATATCAAACGCCCTGTGGAGTGATAAAAACACCAGAAAACTTGTTTTTTCGCATTAGATAGCGCGAAACGAGCGATCTACAGGATTCTGCATACTTCTGACAGAAGACTCACCAAGATTATCGCAGAAAATGCATGTTTCAGCTGGAAACCCCACGAAAACCAAGTTATCGGCGGCTCTACATATCAAACGCGCTGTGGAGTGGTCAAAACACCAGAAAACTTGTTTTTTCGCATTAAATACCGCGAAACGAGCGATCTACAGGATTCTGCATACTTCTGACAGAAGACTCACCAATATTATCGCAGAAAATGCATGTTTCAGCTAGAAACCTCACGAAAATCAAGATGTCGCCGGTTCTGCATATCAAACGCACTGTGGAGTGGTGAAAACAACCAGATAACGTGTTTCTCGCATTAAATAGCTCGAATAGAGCGATCTCGATGATTCTGCATACTTCTGACAGAAGACTCAGCAATATTATCGCAGAAAATGTATGTTTCAGCTGGAAACCCCACGAAAACCAAGTTATCGGCGGCTCTACATATCAGACGCACTGTGGAGTGGTGAAAACACCAGAAAACGTGTTTCTCGCATTAACTAGCTCGAAAAGCGCAATATCGATGATTCTGCATACTTCTGACAGAAGACTCAACAAGATTATCGCAGAAAATGCATATCTCAGCTGGAAGCCCCACGAAAACCAAGATATCGCCGGTTCTGCATATCAAACGCCCTGTGGAGTGATAAAAACACCAGAAAACTTGTTTTTTCGCATTAGATAGCGCGAAACGAGCGATCTACAGGATTCTGCATACTTCTGACAGAAGACTCACCAAGATTATCGCAGAAAATGCATGTTTCAGCTGGAAACCCCACGAAAACCAAGTTATCGGCGGCTCTACATATCAAACGCGCTGTGGAGTGGTCCAAACACCAGAAAACTTGTTTTTTGTCATTAAATAGCGCGAATCGGGCGATCTACAGGATTCTGCATACTTCTGACAGAAGTCTCACCAATATTATCGCAGAAAATGCATATCTCAGCTAGAAACCTCACGAAAATCAAGATGTCGCCGGTTCTGCATATCAAACGCACTGTGGAGTGGTGAAAACAACCAGATAACGTGTTTCTCGCATTAAATAGCTCGAATAGAGCGATCTCGATGATTCTGCATACTTCTGACAGAAGACTCACCAAGATTATCGCAGAAAATGCATATCTCAGCTGGAAGCCCCACGAAAACCAAGATATCGCCGGTTCTGCTTATCAGACGCACTGTGGAGTGGTGAAAACACCAGAAAACGTGTTTCTCGCATTAACTAGCTCGAAAAGAGCGATATCGATGATTCTGCATACTTCTGACAGAAGACTCAGCAATATTATCGCAGAAAATGTATGTTTCAGCTGGAAACCCCACGAAAACCAAGTTATCGGCGGCTCTACATATCAGACGCACTGTGGAGTGGTGAAAACACCAGAAAACGTGTTTCTCGCATTAACTAGCTCGAAAAGCGCAATATCGATGATTCTGCATACTTCTGACAGAAGACTCACCAAGATTATCGCAGAAAATGCATATCTCAGCTGGAAGCCCCACGAAAACCAAGATATCGCCGGTTCTGCATATCAAACGCCCTGTGGAGTGATAAAAACACCAGAAAACTTGTTTTTTCGCATTAGATAGCGCGAAACGAGCGATCTACAGGATTCTGCATACTTCTGACAGAAGACTCACCAAGATTATCGCAGAAAATGCATGTTTCAGCTGGAAACCCCACGAAAACCAAGTTATCGGCGGCTCTACATATCAAACGCGCTGTGGAGTGGTCCAAACACCAGAAAACTTGTTTTTTGTCATTAAATAGCGCGAATCGGGCGATCTACAGGATTCTGCATACTTCTGACAGAAGTCTCACCAATATTATCGCAGAAAATGCATATCTCAGCTAGAAACCTCACGAAAATCAAGATGTCGCCGGTTCTGCATATCAAACGCACTGTGGAGTGGTGAAAACAACCAGATAACGTGTTTCTCGCATTAAATAGCTCGAATAGAGCGATCTCGATGATTCTGCATACTTCTGACAGAAGACTCACCAAGATTATCGCAGAAAATGCACATCTCAGCTGGAAGCCCCACGAAAACCAAGATATCGCCGGTTCTGCTTATCAGACGCACTGTGGAGTGGTGAAAACACCAGAAAACGTGTTTCTCGCATTAACTAGCTCGAAAAGAGCGATATCGATGATTCTGCATACTTCTGACAGAAGACTCACCAAGATCATCGCAGAAAATGCATATCTCAGCTGGAAGCCCCACGAAAACCAAGATATCGCCGGTTCTGCTTATCAGACGCCCTGTGGAGTGGTGAAAACACCAGAAAACGTGTTTCTGGCATTAACTAGCTCGAAAAGAGCGATATCGATGATTCTGCATACTTCTGACAGAAGACTCACCAAGATTATCGAAGAAAATGCATATCTCAGCTGGAAGCCCCACGAAAACCAAGATATCGCCGGTTCTGCATATCAAACGCCCTGTGGAGCGATAAAGACACCAGATAACGTGTTTCTCGCATTAAATAGCTCAAATAGAGCGATCTCGATGATTCTGCATACTTCTGACAGAAGACTCACCAATATTATCGCAGAAAATGCATATCTCAGCTGGAAGCCCCACGAAAACCAAGATATCGCCGGTTCTGCTTATCAGACGCACTGTGGAGTGGTGAAAACACCAGCAAACGTGTTTCTCGCATTAACTAGCTCGAAAAGCGCGATATCGATGATTCTGCAGACTTCTGACAGAAGACTCACCAAGATTATCGCAGAAAATGCATATCTCAGCTGGAAGCCCCACGAAAACCAAGATATCGCCGGTTCTGCTTATCAGACGCACTGTGGAGTGGTGAAAACACCAGAAAACGTGTTTCTCGCATTAACTAGCTCGAAAAGAGCGATATCGATGATTCTGCATACTTCTGACAGAAGACTCACCAAGATTATCGCAGAAAATGCATATCTCAGCTGGAAGCCCCACGAAAACCAAGATATCGCCGGTTCTGCATATCAAACGCCCTGTGGAGTGATAAAACCACCAGAAAACTTGTTCTTTCGCATTAAATAGCGCGAAACGAGCGATCTACAGGATTCTGCATACTTCTGACAGAAGTCTCACCAAGATTATCGCAGAAAATGCATATCTCAGCTAGAAACCTCACGAAAATCAAGATGTCGCCGGTTCTGCATATCAAAGGCACTGTGGAGTCATAAAAACACCAGAAAACTAGTTTTTTCGCTTTCAATAGCGCGAAACGGGCGATCTACAGGATTCTGCATACATCTGACAGAAGACTCACCAATATTATCGCAGAAAATGCATAACTCAGCTGGAAGCCCCACGAAAACCAAGATATCGCCGCTTCTGCTTATCAGACGCACTGTGGAGTGGTGAAAACACCAGAAAACGTGTTTCTCGCATTAACTAGCTCGAAAAGAGCGATATCGATGATTCTGCATACTTCTGACAGAAGACTCACCAAGATCATCGCAGAAAATGCATATCTCAGCTGGAAGCCCCACGAAAACCAAGATATCGCCGGTTCTGCTTATCAGACGCCCTGTGGAGTGGTGAAAACACCAGAAAACGTGTTTCTGGCATTAACTAGCTCGAAAAGAGCGATATCGATGATTCTGCATACTTCTGACAGAAGACTCACCAAGATTATCGAAGAAAATGCATATCTCAGCTGGAAGCCCCACGAAAACCAAGATATCGCCGGTTCTGCATATCAAACGCCCTGTGGAGCGATAAAGACACCAGATAACGTGTTTCTCGCATTAAATAGCTCAAATAGAGCGATCTCGATGATTCTGCATACTTCTGACAGAAGACTCACCAATATTATCGCAGAAAATGCATATCTCAGCTGGAAGCCCCACGAAAACCAAGATATCGCCGGTTCTGCTTATCAGACGCACTGTGGAGTGGTGAAAACACCAGCAAACGTGTTTCTCGCATTAACTAGCTCGAAAAGCGCGATATCGATGATTCTGCAGACTTCTGACAGAAGACTCACCAAGATTATCGCAGAAAATGCATATCTCAGCTGGAAGCCCCACGAAAACCAAGATATCGCCGGTTCTGCTTATCAGACGCACTGTGGAGTGGTGAAAACACCAGAAAACGTGTTTCTCGCATTAACTAGCTCGAAAAGAGCGATATCGATGATTCTGCATACTTCTGACAGAAGACTCACCAAGATTATCGCAGAAAATGCATATCTCAGCTGGAAGCCCCACGAAAACCAAGATATCGCCGGTTCTGCATATCAAACGCCCTGTGGAGTGATAAAACCACCAGAAAACTTGTTCTTTCGCATTAAATAGCGCGAAACGAGCGATCTACAGGATTCTGCATACTTCTGACAGAAGTCTCACCAAGATTATCGCAGAAAATGCATATCTCAGCTAGAAACCTCACGAAAATCAAGATGTCGCCGGTTCTGCATATCAAACGCACTGTGGAGTCATAAAAGCACCAGAAAACTAGTTTTTTCGCTTTCAATAGCGCGAAACGAGCGATCTACAGGATTCTGCATACCTCTGACAGAAGACTCACCAATATTTTCGCAGAAAATGCATAACTCAGCTGGAAGCCCCACGAAAACCAAGATATCGCCGGTTCTGCTTATCAGACGCACTGTGGAGTGGTGAAAACACCAGAAAACGTGTTTCTCGCATTAACTAGCTCGAAAAGCGCGATATCGATGATTCTGCATACTTCTGACAGAAGACTCACCAAGATTATCGCAGAAAATGCATATTTCAGCGGGAAGCCCCACGAAAACCAAGATATCGCCGGTTCTGCATATCAAACGCCCTGTGGAGTGATAAAAACACCAGAAAACTTGTTTTTTCGCATTAAATAGCGCGAAACGAGCGATCTACATGATTCTGCATACTTCTGACAGAAGACTCACCAAGATTATCGCAGAAAATGCATGTTTCAGCTGGAAACCCCACGAAAACCAAGTTATCGGCGGCTCTACATATCAATCGCGCTGTGGAGTGGTCAAAACTCCAGAAAACTTGTTTTTTGTCATTAAATAGCGCGAAACGAGCGATCTACAGGATTCTGCATACTTCTGACAGAAGTCTCACTAATATTATCGCAGAAAATGCATATCTCAGCTAGAAACCTCACGAAAATCAAGATGTCGCCGGTTCTGCATATCAAACGCACTGTGGAGTGGTGAAAACAACCAGATAACGTGTTTCTCGCATTAAATAGCTCGAAATGAGCGATCTCGATGATTCTGCATACTTCTGACAGAAGACTCACCAAGATTATCGCAGACAATGCATATCTCAGCTGGAAACACCACGAAATCCAAGATATCGCCGGTTGAGCATATCAAACGCCCTGTGGAGTGATAAAAAAACCAGATAACGTGTTTCTCGCATTAAATAGCTCGAATAGAGCGATCTCGATGATTCTGCATACTTCTGACAGAAGACTCACCAAGATTATCGCAGAAAATGCATGTTTCAGCTGGAAACCCCACGAAAACCAAGTTATCGGCGGCTCTACATATCAATCGCGCTGTGGAGTGGTCAAAACTCCAGAAAACTTGTTTTTTGTCATTAAATAGCGCGAAACGAGCGATCTACAGGATTCTGCATACTTCTGACAGAAGTCTCACAAATATTATCGCAGAAAATGCATATCTCAGCTAGAAACCTCACGAAAATCAAGATGTCGCCGGTTCTGCATATCAAACGCACTGTGGAGTGGTGAAAAGAACCAGATAACGTGTTTCTCGCAATAAATTGCTCGAATAGAGCGATCTCGATGATTCTGCATACTTCTGACAGAAGACTCACCAAGATTATCGCAGAAAATGCATATCTCAGCTGGAAACACCACGAAATCCAAGATATCGCCGGTTGAGCATATCAAACGCCCTGTGGAGTGATAAAAAAACCAGATAACGTGTTTCTCGCATTAAATAGCTCGAATAGAGCGATCTCGATGATTCTGCATACTTCTGACAGAAGACTCACCAAGATTATCGCGGAAAATGCATATCTCAGCTGGAAGCCCCTCGAAAACCAAGATATCGCCGGTTCTGCATATCAAACGCCCTGTGGAGCGATAAAAACTACCAGATAACGTGTTTTTCGCATTAAATAGCGCGAAACGAGCGATCTAGATGATTCTGCATACTTCTCATAGATGAAACACCGAGATTATCGCAGAAAATGCATATCTCAGCTGGAGACCCCACGAGAATCAAGATGTCGCCGGTTCTGCATATCAAACGCACTGTGGAGTGGTGAAAACAACCAGATAACGTGTTTCTCGCATTAAATAGCTCGAAACGAGCGATCTAGATGATTCTGCATACTTCTGACAGAAGACTCACCAAGATTATCGGAGAAAATGCATATCTCAGCTGGAAACCCCACGAAAACCAAGATATCGCCGGTTCTGCATATCAGACGCACTGTGGAGTGGTGAAAACACCAGAAAACGTGTTTCTCGCATTAAATAGCTCGAATAGAGCGATCTCGATGATTCTGCATACTTCTGACAGAAGACTCACCAAGATTATCGCAGAAAATGCATATTTCACCTGGAAACCCCACGAAAACCAAAATATCGCCGGCCCTACATATCAAACGCCCTGTGGAGTCATAAAAACACCAGAAAACTTGTTTATCGCATTAAATAGCGCGAAACGAGCGATCTACAGGATTCTGCATACTTCTGACAGAAGTCTCACCAATATTATCGCAGAAAATGCATATCTCAGCTAGAAACCTCACGAAAATCAAGATGTCGCCGGTTCTGCATATCAAACGCACTGTGGAGTGGTGAAAACAACCAGATAACGTGTTTCTCGCATTAAATAGCTCGAATAGAGCGATCTCGATGATTCTGGATACTTCTGACAGAAGACTCACCAAGATTATCGCAGAAAATGCATATCTCAGCTGGAAACCCCACGAAAACCAAGATATCGCCGGTTCTGCTTATCAGACGTCCTGTGGAGTGGTGAAAACACCAGAAAACGTGTTTCTCTCATTAACTAGCTCGAAAAGAGCGATATCTATGATTCTGCATAATTCTGACAGAAGACTCACCAAGATTATCGCAGAAAATGCATATCTCAGCTGGAAGCCCCTCGAAAACCAATATATCGCCGGTTCTGCATATCAAACGCCCTGTGGAGCGATAAAAACACCAGATAACGTGTTTTTCGCATTAAATAGCGCGAAACGAGCGATCTAGATGATTCTGCATACTTCTCATAGATGAAACACCGAGATTATCGCAGAAAATGCATATCTCAGCTGGAAACCCCACGAAAACCAAGATATCGCCGGTTCTGCTTATCAGACGCCCTGTGGAGTGGTGAAAACACCAGAAAACGTGTTTCTCGCATTAACTAGCTCGAAAAGAGCGATCCCGATGATTCTGCATACTTCTGACAGAAGACTCCCCAACATTATCGCAGAAAATGCATATCTCAGCTCGAAACCTCACGAAAATCAAGATGTCGCCGGTTCTGCATATCAAACGCACTGTGGAGTGGTGAAATCACCAGAAATCGTGTTTCTCGCATTAACTAGCTCGCAAAGAGCGTTCTCGATGATTCTGCATACTTCTCATAGATGAAACACCAAGATTATCGCAGAAAATGCATATCGCAGCTTGAAACCTCATGAAAATCAGGATGTCGCCGCTTCTGCATATCAAACGCACTGTGGAGTGGTGAAAACAACCAGAAAACGTGATTCTCGCATTAAATAGCTCGAAACGAGCGATCTAGATGATTCTGCATACTTCTGACAGAAGACTCACCAAGATTATCGCAGAAAATGCATATCTCAGCTGGAGACCCCACGAGAATCAAGATGTCGCCGGTTCTGCATATCAAACGCACTGTGGAGTGGTCAAAACAACCAGATAACGTGTTTCTCGCATTAAATAGCTCGAAACGAGCGATCTAGATGATTCTGCATACTTCTGACAGAAGACTCACCAAGATTATCGGAGAAAATGCATATCTCAGCAGGAAACCCCACGAAAACCAAGATATCGCCGGTTCTGCATATCAGACGCACTGTGGAGTGGTGAAAACACAAGAAAACGTGTTTCTCGCATTAACTAGCTCGAAAAGAGCGTTCTCGATGATTCTGCATACTTCTCATAGATGAAACACCAAGATTATCGCAGAAAATGCATGTTTCAGCTGGAAACCCCACGAAAACCAAGCTATCGGCGGCCCTACATATCAAACGCCCTGTGGAGTCATAAAAACACCAGAAAACTTGGTTTTTCGCATTAAATACCGCGAAACGAGCGATCTACACGATTCTGCATACTTCTGACAGAAGACTCACCAATATTATCGCAGAAAATGCATGTTTCAGCTAGAAACCTCACGAAAATCAAGATGTCGCCGGTTCTGCATATCAAACGCACTGTGGAGTGGTGAAAACAACCAGATAACGTGTTTCTCGCATTAAATAGCTCGAATAGAGCGATCTCGATGATTCTGCATACTTCTGACAGAAGACTCACAAAGATTATCGCAGAAAATGCATATCTCAGCTGGAAACCCCACGAAAACCAAGATATCGCCGGTTCTTCTTATCAGACGCCCTGTGGAGTGGTGAAAACACCAGAAAACGTGTTTCACGCATTAACTAGCTCGAAAAGCGCAATATCGATGATTCTGCATACTTCTGACAGAAGACTCACCAAGATTATCGCAGAAAATGCATATCTCAGCTGGAAGCCCCACGAAAACCAAGATATCGCCGGTTCTGCATATCAAACGCCCTGTGGAGTGATAAAAACACCAGAAAACATGTTTTTTCGCATTAGATAACGCGAAACGAGCGACCTACAGGATTCTGCATACTTCTGACAGAAGACTCACCAAGATTATCGCAGAAAATGCATGTTTCAGCTGGACACCCCACGAAAACCAAGTTATCGGCGGCTCTACATATCAAACGCGCTGTGGAGTGGTGAAAACAACCAGATAACGTGTTTCTCGCATTAAATAGCTCGAATAGAGCGATCTCGATGATTCTGCATACTTCTGACAGAAGACTCACCAAGATTATCGCAGAAAATGCATATCTCAGCTGGAAACCCCACGAAAACCAAGATATCGCCGGTTCTTCTTATCAGACGCCCTGTGGAGTGGTGAAAACACCAGAAAACGTGTTTCTCGCATTAACTAGCTCGAAAAGCGCAATATCGATGATTCTGCATACTTCTGACAGAAGACTCACCAAGATTATCGCAGAAAATGCATATCTCAGCTGGAAGCCCCACGAAAACCAAGATATCGCCGGTTCTGCATATCAAACGCCCTGTGGAGTGATAAAAACACCAGAAAACATGTTTTTTCGCATTAGATAACGCGAAACGAGCGATCTACAGGATTCTGCATACTTCTGACAGAAGACTCACCAAGATTATCGCAGAAAATGCATGTTTCAGCTGGACACCCCACGAAAACCAAGTTATCGGCGGCTCTACATATCAAACGCGCTGTGGAGTGGTGAAAACAACCAGATAACGTGTTTCTCGCATTAAATAGCTCGAATAGAGCGATCTCGATGATTCTGCATACTTCTGACAGAAGACTCACCAAGATTATCGCAGAAAATGCATATCTCAGCTGGAAACCCCACGAAAACCAAGATATCGCCGGTTCTTCTTATCAGACGCCCTGTGGAGTGGTGAAAACACCAGAAAACGTGTTTCTCGCATTAACTAGCTCGAAAAGCGCAATATCGATGATTCTGCATACTTCTGACAGAAGACTCACCAAGATTATCGCGGAAAATGCATATCTCAGCTGGAAGCCCCTCGAAAACCAAGATATCGCCGGTTCTGCATATCAAACGCCCTGTGGAGCGATAAAAACTACCAGATAACGTGTTTTTCGCATTAAATAGCGCGAAACGAGCGATCTAGATGATTCTGCATACTTCTCATAGATGAAACACCGAGATTATCGCAGAAAATGCATATCTCAGCTGGAGACCCCACGAGAATCAAGATGTCGCCGGTTCTGCATATCAAACGCACTGTGGAGTGGTGAAAACAACCAGATGACGTGTTTCTCGCATTAAATAGCTCGAAACGAGCGATCTCGATGATTCTGCATACTTCTGACAGAAGACTCACCAAGATTATCGCAGAAAATGCATATCTCAGCTGGAAACCCCACGAAAACCAAGATATCGCCGGTTCTTCTTATCAGACGCCCTGTGGAGTGGTGAAAACACCAGAAAACGTGTTTCACGCATTAACTAGCTCGAAAAGCGCAATATCGATGATTCTGCATACTTCTGACAGAAGACTCACCAAGATTATCGCAGAAAATGCATATCTCAGCTGGAAGCCCCACGAAAACCAAGATATCGCCGGTTCTGCATATCAAACGCCCTGTGGAGTGATAAAAACACCAGAAAACATGTTTTTTCGCATTAGATAACGCGAAACGAGCGATCTACAGGATTCTGCATACTTCTGACAGAAGACTCACCAAGATTATCGCAGAAAATGCATGTTTCAGCTGGACACCCCACGAAAACCAAGTTATCGGCGGCTCTACATATCAAACGCGCTGTGGAGTGGTGAAAACAACCAGATAACGTGTTTCTCGCATTAAATAGCTCGAATAGAGCGATCTCGATGATTCTGCATACTTCTGACAGAAGACTCACCAAGATTATCGCAGAAAATGCATATCTCAGCTGGAAACCCCACGAAAACCAAGATATCGCCGATTCTTCTTATCAGACGCCCTGTGGAGTGGTGAAATCACCAGAAAACGTGTTTCTCGCATTAACTAGCTCGAAAAGCGCAATATCGATGATTCTGCATACTTCTGACAGAAGACTCACCAAGATTATCGCAGAAAATGCATATCTCATCTGGAAGCCCCACGAAAACCAAGATATCGCCGGTTCTGCATATCAAACGCCCTGTGGAGTGATAAAAACACCAGAAAACATGTTTTTTCGCATTAGATAACGCGAAACGAGCGACCTACAGGATTCTGCATACTTCTGACAGAAGACTCACCAAGATTATCGCAGAAAATGCATGTTTCAGCTGGACACCCCACGAAAACCAAGTTATCGGCGGCTCTACATATCAAACGCGCTGTGGAGTGGTGAAAACAACCAGATAACGTGTTTCTCGCATTAAATAGCTCGAATAGAGCGATCTCGATGATTCTGCATACTTCTGACAGAAGACTCACCAAGATTATCGCAGAAAATGCATATCTCAGCTGGAAACCCCACGAAAACCAAGATATCGCCGGTTCTTCTTATCAGACGCCCTGTGGAGTGGTGAAAACACCAGAAAACGTGTTTCTCGCATTAACTAGCTCGAAAAGCGCAATATCGATGATTCTGCATACTTCTGACAGAAGACTCACCAAGATTATCGCAGAAAATGCATATCTCAGCTGGAAGCCCCACGAAAACCAAGATATCGCCGGTTCTGCATATCAAACGCCCTGTGGAGTGATAAAAACACCAGAAAACATGTTTTTTCGCATTAGATAACGCGAAACGAGCGATCTACAGGATTCTGCATACTTCTGACAGAAGACTCACCAAGATTATCGCAGAAAATGCATGTTTCAGCTGGACACCCCACGAAAACCAAGTTATCGGCGGCTCTACATATCAAACGCGCTGTGGAGTGGTGAAAACAACCAGATAACGTGTTTCTCGCATTAAATAGCTCGAATAGAGCGATCTCGATGATTCTGCATACTTCTGACAGAAGACTCACCAAGATTATCGCAGAAAATGCATATCTCAGCTGGAAACCCCACGAAAACCAAGATATCGCCGGTTCTTCTTATCAGACGCCCTGTGGAGTGGTGAAAACACCAGAAAACGTGTTTCTCGCATTAACTAGCTCGAAAAGCGCAATATCGATGATTCTGCATACTTCTGACAGAAGACTCACCAAGATTATCGCGGAAAATGCATATCTCAGCTGGAAGCCCCTCGAAAACCAAGATATCGCCGGTTCTGCATATCAAACGCCCTGTGGAGCGATAAAAACTACCAGATAACGTGTTTTTCGCATTAAATAGCGCGAAACGAGCGATCTAGATGATTCTGCATACTTCTCATAGATGAAACACCGAGATTATCGCAGAAAATGCATATCTCAGCTGGAGACCCCACGAGAATCAAGATGTCGCCGGTTCTGCATATCAAACGCACTGTGGAGTGGTGAAAACAACCAGATAACGTGTTTCTCGCATTAAATAGCTCGAAACGAGCGATCTAGATGATTCTGCATACTTCTGACAGAAGACTCACCAAGATTATCGGAGAAAATGCATATCTCAGCTGGAAACCCCACGAAAACCAAGATATCGCCGGTTCTGCATATCAGACGCACTGTGGAGTGGTGAAAACACCAGAAAACGTGTTTCTCGCATTAAATAGCTCGAATAGAGCGATCTCGATGATTCTGCATACTTCTGACAGAAGACTCACCAAGATTATCGCAGAAAATGCATGTTTCACCTGGAAACCCCACGAAAACCAAAATATCGCCGGCCCTACATATCAAACGCCCTGTGGAGTCATAAAAACACCAGAAAACTTGTTTTTCGCATTAAATAGCGCCAAACGAGCGATCTACAGGATTCTGCATACTTCTGACAGAAGTCTCACCAATATTATCGCAGAAAATGCATATCTCAGCTAGAAACCTCACGAAAATCAAGATGTCGCCGGTTCTGCATATCAAACGCACTGTGGAGTGGTGAAAACAACCAGATAACGTGTTTCTCGCATTAAATAGCTCGAATAGAGCGATCTCGATGATTCTGCATACTTCTGACAGAAGACTCACCAAGATTATCGCAGAAAATGCATATCTCAGCTGGAAACCCCACGAAAACCAAGATATCGCCGGTTCTGCTTATCAGACGTCCTGTGGAGTGGTGAAAACACCAGAAAACGTGTTTCTCTCATTAACTAGCTCGAATAGAGCGATCTCGATGATTCTGCATACTTCTGACAGAAGACTCACCAAGATTATCGCAGAAAATGCATATCTCAGCTGGAAACCTCACGAAAATCAAGATGTCGCCGGTTCTGCATATCAAACGCACTGTGGAGTGGTGAAAACAACCAGATAACGTGTTTCTCGCATTAAATAGCTCGAATAGAGCGATCTCGATGATTCTGCATACTTCTGACAGAAGACTCACCAAGATTATCGCAGAAAATGCATATCTCAGCTGGAAACCCCACGAAAACCAAGATATCGCCGGTTCTGCTTATCAGACGTCCTGTGGAGTGGTGAAAACACCAGAAAACGTGTTTCTCTCATTAACTAGCTCGAATAGAGCGATCTCGATGATTCTGCATACTTCTGACAGAAGACTCACCAAGATTATCGCAGAAAATGCATATCTCAGCTGGAAACCCCACGAAAACCAAGATATCGCCGGTTCTGCTTATCAGACGCCCTGTGGAGTGGTGAAAACACCAGAAAACGTGTTTCTCGCATTAACTAGCTCGAAAAGAGCGATCCCGATGATTCTGCATACTTCTGACAGAAGACTAACCAACATTATCGCAGAAAATGCATATCTCAGCTGGAGACCCCACGAGAATCAAGATGTCGCCGGTTCTGCATATCAAACGCACTGTGGAGTGGTCAAAACAACCAGATAACGTGTTTCTCGCATTAAATAGCTCGAAACGAGCGATCTAGATGATTCCGCATACTTCTGACAGAAGACTCACCAAGATTATCGGAGAAAATGCATATCTCAGCAGGAAACCCCACGAAAACCAAGATATCGCCGGATCTGCATATCAGACGCACTGTGGAGTGGTGAAAACACCAGAAAACGTGTTTCTCGCATTAACTAGCTCGAAAAGCGCAATATCGATGATTCTGCATACTTCTGACAGAAGACTCACCAAGATTATCGCAGAAAATGCATATCTCAGCTGGAAGCCCCAGGAAAACCAAGATATCGCCGGTTCTGCATATCAAACGCCCTGTGGAGTGATAAAAACACCAGAAAACTTGTTTTTTCGCATTAGATAGCGCGAAACGAGCGATCTACAGGATTCTGCATACTTCTGACAGAAGACTCACCAAGATTATCGCAGAAAATGCATGTTTCAGCTGGAAACCCCACGAAAACCAAGTTATCGGCGGCTCTACATATCAAACGCGCTGTGGGGAGGTCAAAACACCAGAAAACTTGTTTTTTCGCATTAAATACCGCGAAACGAGCGATCTACAGGATTCTGCATACTTCTGACAGAAGACTCACCAATATTATCGCAGAAAATGCATGTTTCAGCTGGAAACCCCACGAAAACCAAGATATCGGCGGTTCTTCTTATCAGACGCCCTGTGGAGTGGTGAAAACACCAGAAAACGTGTTTCTCGCATTAACTAGCTCGAAAAGCGCAATATCGATGATTCTGCATACTTCTGACAGAAGACTCACCAAGATTATCGCAGAAAATGCATATCTCAGCTGGAAGCCCCACGAAAACCAAGATATCGCCGGTTCTGCATATCAAACGCCCTGTGGAGTGATAAAAACACCAGAAAACATGTTTTTTCGCATTAGATAACGCGAAACGAGCGATCTACAGGATTCTGCATACTTCTGACAGAAGACTCACCAAGATTATCGCAGAAAATGCATGTTTCAGCTGGACACCCCACGAAAACCAAGTTATCGGCGGCTCTACATATCAAACGCGCTGTAGAGTGGTGAAAACAACCAGATAACGTGTTTCTCGCATTAAATAGCTCGAATAGAGCGATCTCGATGATTCTGCATACTTCTGACAGAAGACTCACCAAGATTATCGCAGAAAATGCATATCTCAGCTGGAAACCCCACGAAAACCAAGATATCGCCGGTTCTTCTTATCAGACGCCCTGTGGAGTGGTGAAAACAGCAGAAAACGTGTTTCTCGCATTAACTAGCTCGAAAAGCGCAATATCGATGATTCTGCATACTTCTGACAGAAGACTCACCAAGATTATCGCAGAAAATGCATATCTCAGCTGGAAGCCCCACGAAAACCAAGATATCGCCGGTTCTGCATATCAAACGCCCTGTGGAGTGATAAAAACACCAGAAAACATGTTTTTTGTCATTAAATAGCGCGAAACGAGCGATCTACAGGATTCTGCATACTTCTGACAGAAGTCTCATAAATATTATCGCAGAAAATGCATATCTCAGCTAGAAACCTCACGAAAATCAAGATGTCGCCGGTTCTGCATATCAAACGCACTGTGGAGTGGTGAAAACAACCAGATAACGTGTTTCTCGCATTAAATAGCTCGAATAGAGCGATCTCGATGATTCTGCATACTTCTGACAGAAGACTCACCAAGATTATCGCAGAAAATGCATATCTCAGCTGGAAACACCACGAAATCCAAGATATCGCCGGTTGAGCATATCAAACGCCCTGTGGAGTGGTCCAAAAACCAGATAACGTGTTTCTCGCATTAAATAGCTCGAATAGAGCGATCTCGATGATTCTGCATACTTCTGACAGAAGACTCACCAAGATTATCGCGGAAAATGCATATCTCAGCTGGAAGCCCCTCGAAAACCAAGATATCGCCGGTTCTGCATATCAAACGCCCTGTGGAGTGATAAAAACACCAGAAAACTTGTTTTTTCGCATTAGATAGCGCGAAACGAGCGATCTACAGGATTCTGCATACTTCTGACAGAAGACTCACCAAGATTATCGCAGAAAATGCATGTTTCAGCTGGAAACTCCACGAAAACCAAGTTATCGGCGGCACTACATATCAAACGCGCTGTGGGGATGTCAAAACACCAGAAAACTTGTTTTTTCGCACTAAATACCGCGAAACGAGCGATCTACAGGATTCTGCATACTTCTGACAGAAGACTCACCAATATTATCGCAGAAAATGCATGTTTCAGCTAGAAACCTCACGAAAATCAAGATGTCGCCGGTTCTGCATATCAAACGCACTGTGGAGTGGTGAAAACAACCAGATAACGTGTTTCTCGCATTAAATAGCTCGAATAGAGCGATCTCGATGATTCTGCATACTTCTGACAGAAGACTCACCAAGATTATCGCAGAAAATGCATACCTCAGCTGGAAACCCCACGAAAACCAAGATATCGCCGGTTCTGCATATCAGACGCACTGTGGAGTGGTGAAAACACCAGAAAACGTGTTTCTCGCATTAACTAGCTCGATAAGAGCGTTCTCGATGATTCTGCATACTTCTCATAGATGAAACACCAAGATTATCGCAGAAAATGCATGTTTCAGCTGGAAACCCCACGAAAACCAAGCTATCGGCGGCCCTACATATCAAACGCCCTGTGGAGTCATAAAAACACCAGAAAACTTGGTTTTTCGCATTAAATACCGCGAAACGAGCGATCTACACGATTCTGCATACTTCTGACAGAAGACTCACCAATATTATCGCAGAAAATGAATGTTTCAGCTGGAAACCCCACGAAAACCAAGTTATCGGCGGCTCTACATATCAGACGCACTGTGGAGTGGTGAAAACACCAGAAAACGTGTTTCTCGCATTAACTAGCTCGAAAAGCGCAATATCGATGATTCTGCATACTTCTGACAGAAGACTCACCAAGATTATCGCAGAAAATGCATATCTCAGCTGGAAGCCCCACGAAAACCAAGATATCGCCGGTTCTGCATATCAAACGCCCTGTGGAGTGATAAAAACACCAGAAAACTTGGTTTTTCGCATTAAATACCGCGAAACGAGCGATCTACACGATTCTGCATACTTCTGACAGAAGACTCACCAATATTATCGCAGAAAATGCATGTTTCAGCTAGAAACCTCACGAAAATCAAGATGTCGCCGGTTCTGCATATCAAACGCACTGTGGAGTGGTGAAAACAACCAGATAACGTGTTTCTCGCATTAAATAGCTCGAATAGAGCGATCTCGATGATTCTGCATACTTCTGACAGAAGACTCACAAAGATTATCGCAGAAAATGCATATCTCAGCTGGAAACCCCACGAAAACCAAGATATCGCCGGTTCTTCTTATCAGACGCCCTGTGGAGTGGTGAAAACACCAGAAAACGTGTTTCACGCATTAACTAGCTCGAAAAGCGCAATATCGATGATTCTGCATACTTCTGACAGAAGACTCACCAAGATTATCGCAGAAAATGCATATCTCAGCTGGAAGCCCCACGAAAACCAAGATATCGCCGGTTCTGCATATCAAACGCCCTGTGGAGTGATAAAAACACCAGAAAACATGTTTTTTCGCATTAGATAACGCGAAACGAGCGATCTACAGGATTCTGCATACTTCTGACAGAAGACTCACCAAGATTATCGCAGAAAATGCATGTTTCAGCTGGACACCCCACGAAAACCAAGTTATCGGCGGCTCTACATATCAAACGCGCTGTGGAGTGGTGAAAACAACCAGATAACGTGTTTCTCGCATTAAATAGCTCGAATAGAGCGATCTCGATGATTCTGCATACTTCTGACAGAAGACTCACCAAGATTATCGCAGAAAATGCATATCTCAGCTGGAAACCCCACGAAAACCAAGATATCGCCGATTCTTCTTATCAGACGCCCTGTGGAGTGGTGAAATCACCAGAAAACGTGTTTCTCGCATTAACTAGCTCGAAAAGCGCAATATCGATGATTCTGCATACTTCTGACAGAAGACTCACCAAGATTATCGCAGAAAATGCATATCTCAGCTGGAAGCCCCACGAAAACCAAGATATCGCCGGTTCTGCATATCAAACGCCCTGTGGAGTGATAAAAACACCAGAAAACATGTTTTTTCGCATTAGATAACGCGAAACGAGCGACCTACAGGATTCTGCATACTTCTGACAGAAGACTCACCAAGATTATCGCAGAAAATGCATGTTTCAGCTGGACACCCCACGAAAACCAAGTTATCGGCGGCTCTACATATCAAACGCGCTGTGGAGTGGTGAAAACAACCAGATAACGTGTTTCTCGCATTAAATAGCTCGAATAGAGCGATCTCGATGATTCTGCATACTTCTGACAGAAGACTCACCAAGATTATCGCAGAAAATGCATATCTCAGCTGGAAACACCACGAAATCCAAGATATCGCCGGTTGAGCATATCAAACGCCCTGTGGAGTGATAAAAAAACCAGATAACGTGTTTCTCGCATTAAATAGCTCGAATAGAGCGATCTCGATGATTCTGCATACTTCTGACAGAAGACTCACCAAGATTATCGCGGAAAATGCATATCTCAGCTGGAAGCCCCTCGAAAACCAAGATATCGCCGGTTCTGCATATCAAACGCCCTGTGGAGCGATAAAAACTACCAGATAACGTGTTTTTCGCATTAAATAGCGCGAAACGAGCGATCTAGATGATTCTGCATACTTCTCATAGATGAAACACCGAGATTATCGCAGAAAATGCATATCTCAGCTGGAGACCCCACGAGAATCAAGATGTCGCCGGTTCTGCATATCAAACGCACTGTGGAGTGGTGAAAACAACCAGATAACGTGTTTCTCGCATTAAATAGCTCGAAACGAGCGATCTAGATGATTCTGCATACTTCTGACAGAAGACTCACCAAGATTATCGGAGAAAATGCATATCTCAGCTGGAAACCCCACGAAAACCAAGATATCGCCGGTTCTGCATATCAGACGCACTGTGGAGTGGTGAAAACACCAGAAAACGTGTTTCTCGCATTAAATAGCTCGAATAGAGCGATCTCGATGATTCTGCATACTTCTGACAGAAGACTCACCAAGATTATCGCAGAAAATGCATGTTTCACCTGGAAACCCCACGAAAACCAAAATATCGCCGGCCCTACATATCAAACGCCCTGTGGAGTCATAAAAACACCAGAAAACTTGTTTTTCGCATTAAATAGCGCGAAACGAGCGATCTACAGGATTCTGCATACTTCTGACAGAAGTCTCACCAATATTATCGCAGAAAATGCATATCTCAGCTAGAAACCTCACGAAAATCAAGATGTCGCCGGTTCTGCATATCAAACGCACTGTGGAGTGGTGAAAACAACCAGATAACGTGTTTCTCGCATTAAATAGCTCGAATAGAGCGATCTCGATGATTCTGCATACTTCTGACAGAAGACTCACCAAGATTATCGCAGAAAATGCATATCTCAGCTGGAAACCCCACGAAAACCAAGATATCGCCGGTTCTGCTTATCAGACGTACTGTGGAGTGGTGAAAACACCAGAAAACGTGTTTCTCTCATTAACTAGCTCGAAAAGAGCGATATCTATGATTCTGCATAATTCTGACAGAAGACTCACCAAGATTATCGCAGAAAATGCATATCTCAGCTGGAAGCCCCTCGAAAACCAAGATATCGCCGGTTCTGCATATCAAACGCCCTGTGGAGCGATAAAAACACCAGATAACGTGTTTTTCGCATTAAATAGCGCGAAACGAGCGATCTAGATGATTCTGCATACTTCTCATAGATGAAACACCGAGATTATCGCAGAAAATGCATATCTCAGCTGGAAACCCCACGAAAACCAAGATATCGCCGGTTCTGCTTATCAGACGCCCTGTGGAGTGGTGAAAACACCAGAAAACGTGTTACTCGCATTAACTAGCTCGAAAAGAGCGATCCCGATGATTCTGCATACTTCTGACAGAAGACTCCCCAACATTATCGCAGAAAATGCATATCTCAGCTCCAAACCTCACGAAAATCAAGATGTCGCCGGTTCTGCATATCAAACGCACTGTGGAGTGGTGAAATCACCAGAATACGTGTTTCTCGCATTAACTAGCTCGAAAAGAGCGTTCTCGATGATTCTGCATACTTCTCATAGATGAAACACCAAGATTATCGCAGAAAATGCATATCGCAGCTTGAAACCTCATGAAAATCAAGATGTCGCCGCTTCTGCATATCAAACGCACTGTGGAGTGGTGAAAACAACCAGAAAACTTGGTTTTTCGCATTAAATACCGCGAAACGAGCGATCTACACGATTCTGCATACTTCTGACAGAAGACTCACCAATATTATCGCAGAAAATGCATGTTTCAGCTGGAAACCCCACGAAAACCAAGTTATCGGCGGCTCTACATATCAGACGCACTGTGGAGTGGTGAAAACACCAGAAAACGTGTTTCTCGCATTAACTAGCTCGAAAAGCGCAATATCGATGATTCTGCATACTTCTCATAGATGAAACACCAAGATTATCGCAGAAAATGCATATCGCAGCTTGAAACCTCATGAAAATCAAGATGTCGCCGCTTCTGCATATCAAACGCACTGTGGAGTGGTGAAAACAACCAGAAAACTTGGTTTTTCGCATTAAATACCGCGAAACGAGCGATCTACACGATTCTGCATACTTCTGACAGAAGACTCACCAATATTATCGCAGAAAATGCATGTTTCAGCTGGAGACCCCACGAGAATCAAGATGTCGCCGGTTCTGCATATCAAACGCACTGTGGAGTGGTGAAAACAACCAGAAAACGTGTTTCTCGCATTAAATAGCTCGAAAAGAGCGATCTGGATGATTCTGCATACTTCTGACTGAAGTCTCACCAATATTATCGCAGAAAATGCATATCTCAGCTTGAAACCCGACGAAATCCAAGATGTCGCCGGTTCTGCATATAAAACGCACTGTGGAGTGGTGAACACACCAGAAAACTGGTTTTTTCGCATTAAATAGCTCGAAAAGAGCGATCTAGATGATTCTGCAAACTTCTGACTGAAGTCTCACCAATATTATTGCAGAAAATGCATATCTCAGCTTGAAACCCGACGAAATCCAAGATGTCGCCGGTTCTGCATATAAAACGCACTGTGGAGTGGTGAACACACCAGATAACGTGTTTCTCGCATTAAATAGCTCGAAAAGAGCGATCTCGATGATTCTGCATACTTCTGACAGAACACACACCAAGATTATCGCAGAAAATGCATCTCTCAGCTGGAAACACAACGAAAATCAACATATCGCCGGTTCTGCATATCAAACGCACTGTGGAATGTTGAAAACACCAGAAAACTGGTTTTTTCGCATTAAATAGCTCGAAAAGAGCGATCTAGATGATTCTGCAAACTTCTGACTGAAGTCTCACCAATATTATTGCAGAAAATGCATATCTCAGCTTGAAACCCGACGAAATCCAAGATGTCGCCGGTTCTGCATATAAAACGCACTGTGGAGTGGTGAACACACCAGATAACGTGTTTCTCGCTTTAAATAGCTCGAAAAGAGCGTTCTCGATGATTTTGCATACTTCTGACAGAACACACACCAAGATTATCGCAGAAAATGCATCTCTCAGCTGGAAACACAACGAAAATCAACATATCGCCGGTTCTGCATATCAAACGCACTGTGGAATGTTGAAAACACCAGAAAACTGGTTTTTTCGCATTAAATAGCTCGAAAAGAGCGATCTAGATGATTCTGCAAGCTTCTGACAGAAGTCTCACCAATATTATCGCAGAAAATGCATATCTCAGCTTGAAACCCGACGAAATCCAAGATGTCGCCGGTTCTGCATATAAAACGCACTGTGGAGTGGTGAAAACACCAGATAACGTGTTTCTCGCATTAAATAGCTCGAAAAGAGCGATCTCGATGACTCTGCATACTTCTGACAGAACACACACCAAGCTTATCGCAGAAAATGCATCTCTCAGCTGGAAACACCACGAAAATCAAGATATCGCCGGTTCTGCATATCAAACGCACTGTGGAGTGGTGAAAACAACCAGATAACGTGTTTCTCGCATTAAGTAGCTCGAAAAGAGCGTTCTCGAAGATTCTGCATACTTCTGACCGAGGTCTCACCAATATCATCGTAGAAAATGCATATCTCAGCTTGAAACCCGACCGAAACGAAGATATCTCCGGTTCTGCATGTCTAACGTACTGTGGAGTGGTGAATACACCAGAAAACGTGTTTCTCGCATTAAATATCTCGAAAAGAGCGATCTGGATGATTCTGCATACTTCTGACTGAAGTCTCACCAATATTATTGCAGAAAATGCATATCTCAGCTTGAAACCCGACGAAATCCAAGATGTCGCCGGTTCTGCATATAAAACGCACTGTGGAGTGGTGAACACACCAGATAACGTGTTTCTCGCATTAAATAGCTCGAAAAGAGCGATCTCGATGATTCTGCATACTTCTGACAGAACACACACCAAGATTATCGCAGAAAATGCATCTCTCAGCTGGAAACACCACGAAAATCAACATATCGCCGGTTCTGCATATCAAACGCACTGTGGAATGTTGAAAACACCAGAAAACTGGTTTTTTCGCATTAAATAGCTCGAAAAGAGCGATCTAGATGATTCTGCAAACTTCTGACTGAAGTCTCACCAATATTATTGCAGAAAATGCATATCTCAGCTTGAAACCCGACGAAATCCAAGATGTCGCCGGTTCTGCATATAAGACGCACTGTGGAGTGGTGAACACACCAGATAACGTGTTTCTCGCATTAAATAGCTCGAAAAGAGCGATCTCGATGATTCTGCATACTTCTGACAGAACACACACCAAGATTATCGCAGAAAATGCATCTCTCAGCTGGAAACACAACGAAAATCAACATATCGCCGGTTCTGCATATCAAACGCACTGTGGAATGTTGAAAACACCAGAAAACTGGTTTTTTCGCATTAAATAGCTCGAAAAGAGCGATCTAGATGATTCTGCAAACTTCTGACAGAAGTCTCACCAATATTATCGCAGAAAAAACATATCTCAGCTTGAAACCCGACGAAATCCAAGATGTCGCCGGTTCTGCATATAAAACGCACTGTGGAGTGGTGAAAACACCAGATAACGTGTTTCTCGCATTAAATAGCTCGAAAAGAGCGATCTCGATGAGTCTGCATACTTCTGACAGAACACACACCAAGCTTATCGCAGAAAATGCATCTCTCAGCTGGAAACTCCACGAAAATCAAGATATCGCCGGTTCTGCATATCAAACGCACTGTGGAGTGGTGAAAACAACCAGATAACGTGTTTCTCGCATTAAGTAGCTCGAAAAGAGCGTTCTCGAAGATTCTGCATACTTCTGACCGAGGTCTCACCAATATCATCGTAGAAAATGCATCTCTCAGCTGGAAACACCACGAAAATCAACATATCGCCGGTTCTGCATATCAAACGCACTGTGGAATGTTGAAAACACCAGAAAACTGGTTTTTTCGCATTAAATAGCTCGAAAAGAGCGATCTAGATGATTCTGCAAACTTCTGACTGAAGTCTCACCAATATTATCGCAGAAAATGCATATCTCAGCTTGAAACCCGACGAAATCCAAGATGTCGCCGGTTCTGCATATAAATCGCACTGTGGAGTGGTGAACACACCAGATAACGTGTTTCTCGCATTAAATAGCTCGAAAAGAGCGATGTCGATGATTCTGCATACTTCTGACAGAACACACACCAAGATTATCGCAGAAAATGCATCTCTCAGCTGGAAACACCACGAAAATCAACATATCGCCGGTTCTGCATATCAAACGCACTGTGGAATGTTGAAAACACCAGAAAACTGGTTTTTTCGCATTAAATAGCTCGAAAAGAGCGATCTAGATGATTCTGCAAACTTCTGAAAGAAGTCTCACCAATATTATCGCAGAAAATGCATATCTCAGCTTGAAACCCGACGAAATCCAAGATGTCGCCGGTTCTGCATATAAAACGCACTGTGGAGTGGTGAAAACACCAGATAACGTGTTTCTCGCATTAAATAGCTCGAAAAGAGCGATCTCGATGACTCTGCATACTTCTGACAGAACACACACCAAGCTTATCGCAGAAAATGCATCTCTCAGCTGGAAACACCACGAAAATCAACATATCGCCGGTTCTGCATATCAAACGCACTGTGGAATGTTGAAAACACCAGAAAACTGGTTTTTTCGCATTAAATAGCTCGAAAAGAGCGATCTAGATGATTCTGCAAACTTCTGACTGAAGTCTCACCAATATTATTGCAGAAAATGCATATCTCAGCTTGAAACCCGACGAAATCCAAGATGTCGCCGGTTCTGCATATAAAACGCACTGTGGAGTGGTGAACACACCAGATAACGTGTTTCTCGCATTAAATAGCTCGAAAAGAGCGATCTCGATGATTCTGCATACTTCTGACAGAACACACACCAAGATTATCGCAGAAAATGCATCTCTCAGCTGGAAACACCACGAAAATCAACATATCGCCGGTTCTGCATATCAAACGCACTGTGGAATGTTGAAAACACCAGAAAACTGGTTTTTTCGCATTAAATAGCTCGAAAAGAGCGATCTAGATGATTCTGCAAACTTCTGACTGAAGTCTCACCAATATTATTGCAGAAAATGCATATCTCAGCTTGAAACCCGACGAAATCCAAGATGTCGCCGGTTCTGCATATAAAACGCACTGTGGAGTGGTGAAAACACCAGATAACGTGTTTCTCGCATTAAATAGCTCGAAAAGAGCGATCTCGATGACTCTGCATACTTCTGACAGAACACACACCAAGCTTATCGCAGAAAATGCATCTCTCAGCTGGAAACACCACGAAAATCAAGATATCGCCGGTTCTGCATATCAAACGCACTGTGGAGTGGTGAAAACAACCAGATAACGTGTTTCTCGCATTAAGTAGCTCGAAAAGAGCGTTCTCGAAGATTCTGCATACTTCTGACCGAGGTCTCACCAATATCATCGTAGTAAATGCATATCTCAGCTTGAAACCCGACCGAAACGAAGATATCTACGGTTCTGCATGTCTAACGTACTGTGGAGTGGTGAATACACCAGAAAACGTGTTTCTCGCATTAAATATCTCGAAAAGAGCGATCTGGATGATTCTGCATACTTCTGACTGAAGTCTCACCAATATTATCGCAGAAAATGCATATCTCAGCTTGAAACCCGACGAAATCCAAGATGTCGCCGGTTCTGCATATAAATCGCACTGTGGAGTGGTGAACACACCAGATAACGTGTTTCTCGCATTAAATAGCTCGAAAAGAGCGATCTCGATGATTCTGCATACTTCTGACAGAACACACACCAAGATTATCGCAGAAAATGCATCTCTCAGCTGGAAACACCACGAAAATCAACATATCGCCGGTTCTGCATATCAAACGCACTGTGGACTGTTGAAAACACCAGAAAACTGGTTATTTCGCATTAAATAGCTCGAAAAGAGCGATCTAGATGATTCTGCAAACTTCTGACTGAAGTCTCACCAATATTATCGCAGAAAATGCATATCTCAGCTTGAAACCCGACGAAATCCAAGATATCGCCGGTTCTGCATAAAAAACGCACTGTGGAGTGGTGAAAACACCAGATAACGTGTTTCTCGCATTAAATAGCTCGAAAAGAGCGATCTCGATGATTCTGCATACTTCTGACAGAACACACACCAAGCTTATCGCAGAAAATGCATCTCTCAGCTGGAAACACCACGAAAATCAAGATATCGCCGGTTCTGCATATCAAACGCACTGTGGAATGTTGAAAACACCAGAAAACTGGTTTTTTCGCATTAAATAGCTCGAAAAGAGCGATCTAGATGATTCTGCAAACTTCTGACTGAAGTCTCACCAATATTATTGCAGAAAATGCATATCTCAGCTTGAAACCCGACGAAATCCAAGATGTCGCCGGTTCTGCATATAAAACGCTCTGTGGAGTGGTGAACACACCAGATAACGTGTTTCTCGCATTAAATAGCTCGAAAAGAGCGATCTCGATGATTCTGCATACTTCTGACAGAACACACACCAAGATTATCGCAGAAAATGCATCTCTCAGCTGGAAACACAACGAAAATCAACATATCGCCGGTTCTGCATATCAAACGCACTGTGGAATGTTGAAAACACCAGAAAACTGGTTTTTTCGCATTAAATAGCTCGAAAAGAGCGATCTAGATGATTCTGCAAACTTCTGACAGAAGTCTCACCAATATTATCGCAGAAAATGCATATCTCAGCATGAAACCCGACGAAATCCAAGATGTCGCCGGTTCTGCATATAAAACGCACTGTGGAGTGGTGAAAACACCAGATAACGTGTTTCTCGCATTAAATAGCTCGAAAAGAGCGATCTCGATGACTCGGCATACTTCTGACAGAACACACACCAAGCTTATCGCAGAAAATGCATCTCTCAGCTGGAAACTCCACGAAAATCAAGATATCGCCGGTTCTGCATATCAAACGCACTGTGGAGTGGTGAAAACAACCAGATAACGTGATTCTCGCATTAAGTAGCTCGAAAAGAGCGTTCTCGAAGATTCTGCATACTTCTGACCGATTTCTCACCAATATCATCGTAGAAAATGCATATCTCAGCTTGAAACCCGACCGAAACGAAGATATCTCGGGTTCTGCATGTCTAACGTACTGTGGAGTGGTGAATACACCAGAAAACGTGTTTCTCGCATTAAATATCTCGAAAAGAGCGATCTGGATGATTCTGCATACTTCTGACTGAAGTCTCACCAATATTATCGCAGAAAATGCATATCTCAGCTTGAAACCCGACGAAATCCAAGATGTCGCCGGTTCTGCATATAAATCGCACTGTGGAGTGGTGAACACACCAGATAACGTGTTTCTCGCATTAAATAGCTCGAAAAGAGCGATCTCGATGATTCTGCATACTTCTGACAGAACACACACCAAGATTATCGCAGAAAATGCATCTCTCAGCTGGAAACACCACGAAAATCAACATATCGCCGGTTCTGCATATCAAACGCACTGTGGAATGTTGAAAACACCAGAAAACTGGTTTTTTCGCATTAAATAGCTCGAAATGAGCGATCTAGATGATTCTGCAAACTTCTGACTGAAGTCTCACCAAGATTATCGCAGAAAATGCATATCTCAGCTAGAAACCTCACGAAAATCAAGATGTCGCCGGTTCTGCATATCAAACGCACTGTGGAGTGGTGAAAACAACCAGAAAACGTGTTTCTCGCAATAAATAGCTCGAAAAGAGCGATCTAGATGATTCTGCATACTTCTGACTGAAGTCTCACCAAGATTATCGCAGAAAATGCATATCTCAGCTAGAAACCTCACGAAAATCAAGATGTCGCCGGTTCTGAACATCAAACGCACTATGGAGTGGTGAAAACAACCAGATAACGTGCTTCTCGCATTAAATAGCTCGAAACGAGCGATCTAGATGATTCTGCATACTTCTGACTGAAGTCTCACCAAGATTATCGCAGAAAATGCATATCTCAGCTAGAAACCCCACGAAAATCAAGATGTCGCAGGTTCTCATTATCAAACGCACTGTGAAGTGATGAAAACAACCAGAAAACGTGTTTCTCGCATTAAATAGCTCGAAAAGAGCGATCTAGATGATTCTGCATACTTCTGACTGAAGTCTCACCAAAATTATCGCAGAAAATGCATATCTCAGCTAGAAACCTCACGAAAATCATGATGTCGCCGGTTCTGCATATCAAACGCACTGTGGAGTGGTGAAAACAACCAGAAAACGTGTTTCTCGCATTAAATAGCTCGAAAAGAGCGATCTGGATGATTCTGCATACTTCTGACTGAAGTCTCACCAATATTATCGCAGAAAATGCATATCTCAGCTTGAAACCCGACGAAATCCAAGATGTCGCCGGTTCTGCATATAAAACGCACTGTGGAGTGGTGAACACACCAGATAACGTGTTTCTCGCATTAAATAGCTCGAAAAGAGCGATCTCCATGATTCTGCATACTTCTGACAGAACACACACCAAGATTATCGCAGAAAATGCATCTCTCAGCTGGAAACACCACGAAAATCAACATATCGCCGGTTCTGCATATCAAACGCACTGTGGAATGTTGAAAACACCAGAAAACTGGTTTTTTCGCATTAAATAGCTCGAAAAGAGCGATCTCGATGACTCTGCATACTTCTGACAGAACACACACCAAGCTTATCGGAGAAAATGCATCTCTCAGCTGGAAACACCACGAAAATCAACATATCGCCGGTTCTGCATATCAAACGCACTGTGGAGTGGTGAAAACAACCAGATAACGTATTTCTCGCATTAAGTAGCTCGAAAAGAGCGTTCTCGAAGATTCTGCATACTTCTGACCGAGGTCTCACCAATATCATCGTAGAAAATGCATATCTCAGCTTGAAACCCGACCGAAACGAAGATATCTCCGGTTCTGCATGTCTAACGTACTGTGGAGTGGTGAATACACCAGAAAACGTGTTTCTCGCATTAAATAGCTCGAAAAGAGCGATCTGGATGATTCTGCATACTTCTGACTGAAGTCTCACCAATATTATCGCAGAAAATGCATATCTCAGCTTGAAACCCGACGAAATCCAAGATGTCGCCGGTTCTGCATATAAAACGCACTGTGGAGTGGTGAACACACCAGATAACGTGTTTCTCGCATTAAATAGCTCGAAAAGAGCGATCTCGATGATTCTGCATACTTCTGACAGAACACACACCAAGATTATCGCAGAAAATGCATCTCTCAGCTGGAAACACCACGAAAATCAACATATCGCCGGTTCTGCATATCAAACGCACTGTGGAATGTTGAAAACACCAGAAAACTGGTTTTTTCGCATTAAATAGCTCGAAAAGAGCGTTCTCGAAGATTCTGCATACTTCTGACCGAGGTCTCACCAATATCATCGTAGAAAATGCATATCTCAGCTTGAAACCCGACCGAAACGAAGATATCTCCGGTTCTGCATGTCTAACGTACTGCGGAGTGGTGAATACACCAGAAAACGTGTTTCTCGCATTAAATAGCTCGAAAAGAGCGATCTAGATGATTCTGCATACTTCTGACTGAGGTCTCACCAAGATTATCGCAGAAAATGCATATCTCAGCTAGAAACCTCACGAAAATCAAGATGTCGCCGGTTCTGCATATCAAACGCACTGTGGAGTGGTGAAAACAACCAGAAAACGTGTTTCTCGCAATAAATAGCTCGAAAAGAGCGATCTAGATGATTCTGCATACTTCTGACTGAAGTCTCACCAAGATTATCGCAGAAAATGCATATCTCAGCTAGAAACCTCACGAAAATCAAGATGTCGCCGGTTCTGAACATCAAACGCACTATGGAGTGGTGAAAACAACCAGATAACGTGCTTCTCGCATTAAATAGCTCGAAACGAGCGATCTAGATGATTCTGCATACTTCTGACTGAAGTCTCACCAAGATTATCGCAGAAAATGCATATCTCAGCTAGAAACCCCACGAAAATCAAGATGTCGCAGGTTCTCATTATCAAACGCACTGTGAAGTGATGAAAACAACCAGACAACGTGTTTCTCGCATTAAATAGCTCGAAAAGAGCGATCTAGATGATTCTGCATACTTCTGACTGAAGTCTCACCAAAATGATCGCAGAAAATGCATATCTCAGCTAGAAACCTCACGAAAATCATGATGTCGCCGGTTCTGCTTATCAAACGCACTGTGGAGTGGTGAAAACAACCAGAAAACGTGTTTCTCGCATTAAATAGCTCGAAAAGAGCGATCTGGATGATTCTGCATACTTCTGACTGAAGTCTCACCAATATTATCGCAGAAAATGCATATCTCAGCTTGAAACCCGACGAAATCCAAGATGTCGCCGGTTCTGCATATAAAACGCACTGTGGAGTGGTGAACACACCAGATAACGTGTTTCTCGCATTAAATAGCTCGAAAAGAGCGATCTCGATGATTCTGCATACTTCTGACAGAACACACACCAAGATTATCGCAAAAAATGCATCTCTCAGCTGGAAACACCACGAAAATCAACATATCGCCGGTTCTGCATATCAAACGCACTGTGGAATGTTGAAAACACCAGAAAACTGGTTTTTTCGCATTAAATAGCTCGAAAAGAGCGATCTAGATGATTCTGCAAACTTCTGACTGAAGTCTCACCAATATTATTGCATAAAATGCATATCTCAGCTTGAAACCCGACGAAATCCAAGATGTCGCCGGTTCTGCATATAAAACGCACTGTGGAGTGGTGAACACACCAGATAACGTGTTTCTCGCATTAAATAGCTCGAAAAGAGCGATCTCGATGATTCTGCATACTTCTGACAGAACACACACCAAGATTATCGCAGAAAATGCATCTCTCAGCTGGAAACACAACGAAAATCAACATATCGCCGGTTCTGCATATCAAACGCACTGTGGAATGTTGAAAACACCAGAAAACTGGTTTTTTCGCATTAAATAGCTCGAAAAGAGCGATCTAGATGATTCTGCAAACTTCTGACAGAAGTCTCACCAATATTATCGCAGAAAATGCATATCTCAGCTTGAAACCCGACGAAATCCAAGATGTCGCCGGTTCTGCATATAAAACGCACTGTGGAGTGGTGAAAACACCAGATAACGTGTTTCTGGCATTAAATAGCTCGAAAAGAGCGATCTCGATGACTCTGCATACTTCTGACAGAACACACACCAAGCTTATCGCAGAAAATGCATCTCTCAGCTGGAAACACCACGAAAATCAAGATATCGCCGGTTCTGCATATCAAACGCACTGTGGAGTGGTGAAAACAACCAGATAACGTATTTCTCGCATTAAGTAGCTCGAAAAGAGCGTTCTCGAAGATTCTGCATACTTCTGACCGAGGTCTCACCAATATCATCGTAGAAAATGCATCTCTCAGCTGGAAACACAACGAAAATCAACATATCGCCGGTTCTGCATATCAAACGCACTGTGGAATGTTGAAAACACCAGAAAACTGGTTTTTTCGCATTAAATAGCTCGAAAAGAGCGATCTAGATGATTCTGCAAACTTCTGACTGAGGTCTCACCAAGATTATCGCAGAAAATGCATATCTCAGCTAGAAACCTCACGAAAATCAAGATGTCGCCGGTTCTGCATATCAAACGCACTGTGGAGTGGTGAAAACAACCAGAAAACGTGTTTCTCGCAATAAATAGCTCGAAAAGAGCGATCTAGATGATTCTGCATACTTCTGACTGAAGTCTCACCAAGATTATCGCAGAAAATGCATATCTCAGCTAGAAACCTCACGAAAATCAAGATGTCGCCGGTTCTGCATATCAAACGCACTGTGAAGTGGTGAAAACAACCAGAAAACGTGTTTCTCGCATTAAATAGCTCGAAAAGAGCGATCTAGATGATTCTGCATACTTCTGACAGAAGACTCACCAAGATTATCGCAGAAAATGCTTATCTCAGCTGGAAACCCCGCGAAAACCAAGATATCGCCGGTTCTGCATATCAGACGCACCGTGGAGTGGTGAAAACACCAGAAAACGTGTTACTCGCATTAACTAGCTCGAAAAGAGCGTTCGTGATGATTCTGCATACTTCTCATAGATGAAACACAACGATTACCGCAGAAAATGCATATTTCAGTTTGAAACCCGTCGAAATCCAAGATGTCGCCGGTTCTGCATATAAAACGCACTGTGGAGTGGTGAAAACACCAGAAAACGTGTTTCTCGCATTAACTAGCTCGAAAAGAGCAATCTAGATGATTCTGCATACTTCTGACAGAAGACTCACCAAGATTATGGCAGAAAATGCATATCTCAGCTGGAAACCTCGCGAAAACCAAGATATCGCCGGTTCTGCATATCAGACGCACTGTGGAGTGGTGAAAACACCAGATAACGTGTTTCTCGCATTAACTAGCTCGAAAAGAGCAATCTAGATGATTCTGCATACTTCTGACAGAAGACTCACCAAGATTATGGCAGAAAATGCATATCTCAGCTTGAAACCCGACGAAATCCAAGATGTCGCCGGTTCTGCATATAAAACGCACTGTGGAGTGGTGAAAACACCAGATAACGTGTTTCTGGCATTAAATAGCTCGAAAAGAGCGATCTCGATGACTCTGCATACTTCTGACAGAACACACACCAAGCTTATCGCAGAAAATGCATCTCTCAGCTGGAAACACCACGAAAATCAAGATATCGCCGGTTCTGCATATCAAACGCACTGTGGAGTGGTGAAAACAACCAGATACCGTATTTCTCGCATTAAGTAGCTCGAAAAGAGCGTTCTCGAAGATTCTGCATACTTCTGACCGAGGTCTCACCAATATCATCGTAGAAAATGCATATCTCAGCTTGAAACCCGACCGAAACGAAGATATCTCCGGTTCTGCATGTCTAACGTACTGCGGAGTGGTGAATACACCAGAAAACGTGTTTCTCGCATTAAATAGCTCGAAAAGAGCGATCTAGATGATTCTGCATACTTCTGACTGAGGTCTCACCAAGATTATCGCAGAAAATGCATATCTCAGCTAGAAACCTCACGAAAATCAAGATGTCGCCGGTTCTGCATATCAAACGCACTGTGGAGTGGTGAAAACAACCAGAAAACGTGTTTCTCGCAATAAATAGCTCGAAAAGAGCGATCTAGATGATTCTGCATACTTCTGACTGAAGTCTCACCAAGATTATCGCAGAAAATGCATATCTCAGCTAGAAACCTCACGAAAATCAAGATGTCGCCGGTTCTGAACATCAAACGCACTATGGAGTGGTGAAAACAACCAGATAACGTGCTTCTCGCATTAAATAGCTCGAAACGAGCGATCTAGATGATTCTGCATACTTCTGACTGAAGTCTCACCAAGATTATCGCAGAAAATGCATATCTCAGCTAGAAACCCCACGAAAATCAAGATGTCGCAGGTTCTCATTATCAAACGCACTGTGAAGTGATGAAAACAACCAGAAAACGTGTTTCTCGCATTAAATAGCTCGAAAAGAGCGATCTAGATGATTCTGCATACTTCTGACCGAAGTCTCACCAAAATTATCGCAGAAAATGCATATCTCAGCTAGAAACCTCACGAAAATCATGATGTCGCCGGTTCTGCATATCAAACGCACTGTGGAGTGGTGAAAACAACCAGAAAACGTGTTTCTCGCATTAAATAGCTCGAAAAGAGCGATCTGGATGATTCTGCATACTTCTGACTGAAGTCTCACCAATATTATCGCAGAAAATGCATATCTCAGCTTGAAACCCGACGAAATCCAAGATGTCGCCGGTTCTGCATATAAAACGCACTGTGGAGTGGTGAACACACCAGATAACGTGTTTCTCGCATTAAATAGCTCGAAAAGAGCGATCTCGATGATTCTGCATACTTCTGACAGAACACACACCAAGATTATCGCAGAAAATGCATCTCTCAGCTGGAAACACAACGAAAATCAACATATCGCCGGTTCTGCATATCAAACGCACTGTGGAATGTTGAAAACACCAGAAAACTGGTTTTTTCGCATTAAATAGCTCGAAAAGAGCGTTCTCGAAGATTCTGCATACTTCTGACCGAGGTCTCACCAATATCATCGTAGAAAATGCATATCTCAGCTTGAAACCCGACCGAAACGAAGATATCTCCGGTTCTGCATGTCTAACGTACTGCGGAGTGGTGAATACACCAGAAAACGTGTTTCTCGCATTAAATAGCTCGAAAAGAGCGATCTAGATGATTCTGCATACTTCTGACTGAGGTCTCACCAAGATTATCGCAGAAAATGCATATCTCAGCTAGAAACCTCACGAAAATCAAGATGTCGCCGGTTCTGCATATCAAACGCACTGTGGAGTGGTGAAAACAACCAGAAAACGTGTTTCTCGCAATAAATAGCTCGAAAAGAGCGATCTAGATGATTCTGCATACTTCTGACTGAAGTCTCACCAAGATTATCGCAGAAAATGCATATCTCAGCTAGAAACCTCACGAAAATCAAGATGTCGCCGGTTCTGAACATCAAACGCACTATGGAGTGGTGAAAACAACCAGATAACGTGCTTCTCGCATTAAATAGCTCGAAACGAGCGATCTAGATGATTCTGCATACTTCTGACTGAAGTCTCACCAAGATTATCGCAGAAAATGCATATCTCAGCTAGAAACCCCACGAAAATCAAGATGTCGCAGGTTCTCATTATCAAACGCACTGTGAAGTGATGAAAACAACCAGAAAACGTGTTTCTCGCATTATATAGCTCGAAAAGAGCGATCTAGATGATTCTGCATACTTCTGACTGAAGTCTCACCAAAATTATCGCAGAAAATGCATATCTCAGCTAGAAACCTCACGAAAATCATGATGTCGCCGGTTCTGCATATCAAACGCACTGTGGAGTGGTGAAAACAACCAGAAAACGTGTTTCTCGCATTAAATAGCTCGAAAAGAGCGATCTGGATGATTCTGCATACTTCTGACTGAAGTCTCACCAATATTATCGCAGAAAATGCATATCTCAGCTTGAAACCCGACGAAATCCAAGATGTCGCCGGTTCTGCATATAAAACGCACTGTGGAGTGGTGAACACACCAGATAACGTGTTTCTCGCATTAAATAGCTCGAAAAGGGCGATCTCGATGATTCTGCATACTTCTGACAGAACACACACCAAGATTATCGCAGAAAATGCATCTCTCAGCTGGAAACACAACGAAAATCAACATATCGCCGGTTCTGCATATCAAACGCACTGTGGAATGTTGAAAACACCAGAAAACTGGTTTTTTCGCATTAAATAGCTCGAAAAGAGCGTTCTCGAAGATTCTGCATACTTCTGACCGAGGTCTCACCAATATCATCGTAGAAAATGCATATCTCAGCTTGAAACCCGACCGAAACGAAGATATCTCCGGTTCTGCATGTCTAACGTACTGCGGAGTGGTGAATACACCAGAAAACGTGTTTCTCGCATTAAATAGCTCGAAAAGAGCGATCTAGATGATTCTGCATACTTCTGACTGAGGTCTCACCAAGATTATCGCAGAAAATGCATATCTCAGCTAGAAACCTCACGAAAATCAAGATGTCGCCGGTTCTGCATATCAAACGCACTGTGGAGTGGTGAAAACAACCAGAAAACGTGTTTCTCGCAATAAATAGCTCGAAAAGAGCGATCTAGATGATTCTGCATACTTCTGACTGAAGTCTCACCAAAATTATCGCAGAAAATGCATATCTCAGCTAGAAACCTCACGAAAATCATGATGTCGCCGGTTCTGCATATCAAACGCACTGTGGAGTGGTGAAAACAACCAGAAAACGTGTTTCTCGCATTAAATAGCTCGAAAAGAGCGATCTGGATGATTCTGCATACTTCTGACTGAAGTCTCACCAATATTATCGCAGAAAATGCATATCTCAGCTTGAAACCCGACGAAATCCAAGATGTCGCCGGTTCTGCATATAAAACGCACTGTGGAGTGGTGAACACACCAGATAACGTGTTTCTCGCATTAAATAGCTCGAAAAGAGCGATCTCGATGATTCTGCATACTTCTGACAGAACACACACCAAGATTATCGCAGAAAATGCATCTCTCAGCTGGAAACACCACGAAAATCAACATATCGCCGGTTCTGCATATCAAACGCACTGTGGAATGTTGAAAACACCAGAAAGCTGGTTTTTTCGCATTAAATAGCTCGAAAAGAGCGATCTAGATGATTCTGCAAACTTCTGACTGAAGTCTCACCAATATTATTGCAGAAAATGCATATCTCAGCTTGAAACCCGACGAAATCCAAGATGTCGCCGGTTCTGCATATAAAACGCACTGTGGAGTGGTGAACACACCAGATAACGTGTTTCTCGCATTAAATAGCTCGAAAAGAGCGATCTCGATGATTCTGCATACTTCTGACAGAACACACACCAAGATTATCGCAGAAAATGCATCTCTCAGCTGGAAACACAACGAAAATCAACATATCGCCGGTTCTGCATATCAAACGCACTGTGGAATGTTGAAAACACCAGAAAACTGGTTTTTTCGCATTAAATAGCTCGAAAAGAGCGATCTAGATGATTCTGCAAACTTCTGACAGAAGTCTCACCAATATTATCGCAGAAAATGCATATCTCAGCTTGAAACCCGACGAAATCCAAGATGTCGCCGGTTCTGCATATAAAACGCACTGTGGAGTGGTGAAAACACCAGATAACGTGTTTCTGGCATTAAATAGCTCGAAAAGAGCGATCTCGATGACTCTGCATACTTCTGACAGAACACACACCAAGCTTATCGCAGAAAATGCATCTCTCAGCTGGAAACACCACGAAAATCAAGATATCGCCGGTTCTGCATATCAAACGCACTGTGGAGTGGTGAAAACAACCAGATAACGTATTTCTCGCATTAAGTAGCTCGAAAAGAGCGTTCTCGAAGATTCTGCATACTTCTGACCGAGGTCTCACCAATATCATCGTAGAAAATGCATATCTCAGCTTGAAACCCGACCGAAACGAAGATATCTCCGGTTCTGCATGTCTAACGTACTGTGGAGTGGTGAATACACCAGAAAACGTGTTTCTCGCATTAAATAGCTCGAAAAGAGCGATCTGGATGATTCTGCATACTTCTGACTGAAGTCTCACCAATATTATCGCAGAAAATGCATATCTCAGCTTGAAACCCGACGAAATCCAAGATGTCGCCGGTTCTGCATATAAAACGCACTGTGGAGTGGTGAACACACCAGATAACGTGTTTCTCGCATTAAATAGCTCGAAAAGAGCGATCTCGATGATTCTGCATACTTCTGTCAGAACACACACCAAGATTATCGCAGAAAATGCATCTCTCAGCTGGAAACACCACGAAAATCAACATATCGCCGGTTCTGCATATCAAACGCACTGTGGAATGTTGAAAACACCAGAAAACTGGTTTTTTCGCATTAAATAGCTCGAAAAGAGAGATCTAGATGATTCTGCAAACTTCTGACTGAAGTCTCACCAATATTATCGCAGAAAATGCATATCTCAGCTTGAAACCCGACGAAATCCAAGATGTCGCCGGTTCTGCATATAAAACGCACTGTGGAGTGGTGAAAACACCAGATAACGTGTTTCTCGCATTAAATAGCTCGAAAAGAGCGATCTCGATGATTCTGCATACTTCTGACAGAACACACACCAAGCTTATCGCAGAAAATGCATCTCTCAGCTGGAAACACCGCGAAAATCAAGATATCGCCGGTTCTGCATATCAAACGCTCTGTGGAGTGGTGAAAACAACCAGATAACGTGATTCTCGCATTAAGTAGCTCGAAAAGAGCGTTCTCGAAGATTCTGCATACTTCTGACCGAGGTCTCACCAATATCATCGTAGAAAATGCATATCTCAGCTTGAAACCCGACCGAAACGAAGATATCTCCGGTTCTGCATGTCTAACGTACTGTGGAGTGGTGAATACACCAGAAAACGTGTTTCTCGCATTAAATAGCTCGAAAAGAGCGATCTAGATGATTCTGCATACTTCTGACTGAGGTCTCACCAAGATTATCGCAGAAAATGCATATCTCAGCTAGAAACCTCACGAAAATCAAGATGTCGCCGGTTCTGCATATCAAACGCACTGTGGAGTGGTGAAAACAACCAGAAAACGTGTTTCTCGCAATAAATAGCTCGAAAAGAGCGATCTAGATGATTCTGCATACTTCTGACTGAAGTCTCACCAAGATTATCGCAGAAAATGCATATCTCAGCTAGAAACCTCACGAAAATCAAGATGTCGCCGGTTCTGCATATCAAACGCACTGTGGAATGTTGAAAACACCAGAAAACTGGTTTTTTCGCATTAAATAGCTCGAAAAGAGCGTTCTCGAAGATTCTGCATACTTCTGACCGAGGTCTCACCAATATCATCGTAGAAAATGCATATCTCAGCTTGAAACCCGACCGAAACGAAGATATCTCCGGTTCTGCATGTCTAACGTACTGCGGAGTGGTGAATACACCAGAAAACGTGTTTCTCGCATTAAATAGCTCGAAAAGAGCGATCTAGATGATTCTGCATACTTCTGACTGAAGTCTCACCAAAATTATCGCAGAAAATGCATATCTCAGCTAGAAACCTCACGAAAATCATGATGTCGCCGGTTCTGCATATCAAACGCACTGTGGAGTGGTGAAAACAACCAGAAAACGTGTTTCTCGCATTAAATAGCTCGAAAAGAGCGATCTGGATGATTCTGCATACTTCTGACTGAAGTCTCACCAATATTATCGCAGAAAATGCATATCTCAGCTTGAAACCCGACGAAATCCAAGATGTCGCCGGTTCTGCATATAAAACGCACTGTGGAGTGGTGAACACACCAGATAACGTGTTTCTCGCATTAAATAGCTCGAAAAGAGCGATCTCGATGATTCTGCATACTTCTGACAGAACACACACCAAGATTATCGCAGAAAATGCATCTCTCAGCTGGAAACACCACGAAAATCAACATATCGCCGGTTCTGCATATCAAACGCACTGTGGAATGTTGAAAACACCAGAAAACTGGTTTTTTCGCATTAAATAGCTCGAAAAGAGCGATCTAGATGATTCTGCAAACTTCTGACTGAAGTCTCACCAATATTATTGCAGAAAATGCATATCTCAGCTTGAAACCCGACGAAATCCAAGATGTCGCCGGTTCTGCATATAAAACGCACTGTGGAGTGGTGAACACACCAGATAACGTGTTTCTCGCATTAAATAGCTCGAAAAGAGCGATCTCGATGATTCTGCATACTTCTGACAGAACACACACCAAGATTATCGCAGAAAATGCATCTCTCAGCTGGAAACACAACGAAAATCAACATATCGCCGGTTCTGCATATCAAACGCACTGTGGAATGTTGAAAACACCAGAAAACTGGTTTTTTCGCATTAAATAGCTCGAAAAGAGCGATCTAGATGATTCTGCAAACTTCTGACAGAAGTCTCACCAATATTATCGCAGAAAATGCATATCTCAGCTTGAAACCCGACGAAATCCAAGATGTCGCCGGTTCTGCATATAAAACGCACTGTGGAGTGGTGAAAACACCAGATAACGTGTTTCTGGCATTAAATAGCTCGAAAAGAGCGATCTCGATGACTCTGCATACTTCTGACAGAACACACACCAAGCTTATCGCAGAAAATGCATCTCTCAGCTGGAAACACCACGAAAATCAAGATATCGCCGGTTCTGCATATCAAACGCACTGTGGAGTGGTGAAAACAACCAGATAACGTATTTCTCGCATTAAGTAGCTCGAAAAGAGCGTTCTCGAAGATTCTGCATACTTCTGACCGAGGTCTCACCAATATCATCGTAGAAAATGCATATCTCAGCTTGAAACCCGACCGAAACGAAGATATCTCCGGTTCTGCATGTCTAACGTACTGTGGAGTGGTGAATACACCAGAAAACGTGTTTCTCGCATTAAATAGCTCGAAAAGAGCGATCTGGATGATTCTGCATACTTCTGACTGAAGTCTCACCAATATTATCGCAGAAAATGCATATCTCAGCTTGAAACCCGACGAAATCCAAGATGTCGCCGGTTCTGCATATAAAACGCACTGTGGAGTGGTGAACACACCAGATAACGTGTTTCTCGCATTAAATAGCTCGAAAAGAGCGATCTCGATGATTCTGCATACTTCTGTCAGAACACACACCAAGATTATCGCAGAAAATGCATCTCTCAGCTGGAAACACCACGAAAATCAACATATCGCCGGTTCTGCATATCAAACGCACTGTGGAATGTTGAAAACACCAGAAAACTGGTTTTTTCGCATTAAATAGCTCGAAAAGAGAGATCTAGATGATTCTGCAAACTTCTGACTGAAGTCTCACCAATATTATCGCAGAAAATGCATATCTCAGCTTGAAACCCGACGAAATCCAAGATGTCGCCGGTTCTGCATATAAAACGCACTGTGGAGTGGTGAAAACACCAGATAACGTGTTTCTCGCATTAAATAGCTCGAAAAGAGCGATCTCGATGATTCTGCATACTTCTGACAGAACACACACCAAGCTTATCGCAGAAAATGCATCTCTCAGCTGGAAACACCGCGAAAATCAAGATATCGCCGGTTCTGCATATCAAACGCTCTGTGGAGTGGTGAAAACAACCAGATAACGTGATTCTCGCATTAAGTAGCTCGAAAAGAGCGTTCTCGAAGATTCTGCATACTTCTGACCGAGGTCTCACCAATATCATCGTAGAAAATGCATATCTCAGCTTGAAACCCGACCGAAACGAAGATATCTCCGGTTCTGCATGTCTAACGTACTGTGGAGTGGTGAATACACCAGAAAACGTGTTTCTCGCATTAAATAGCTCGAAAAGAGCGATCTAGATGATTCTGCATACTTCTGACTGAGGTCTCACCAAGATTATCGCAGAAAATGCATATCTCAGCTAGAAACCTCACGAAAATCAAGATGTCGCCGGTTCTGCATATCAAACGCACTGTGGAGTGGTGAAAACAACCAGAAAACGTGTTTCTCGCAATAAATAGCTCGAAAAGAGCGATCTAGATGATTCTGCATACTTCTGACTGAAGTCTCACCAAGATTATCGCAGAAAATGCATATCTCAGCTAGAAACCTCACGAAAATCAAGATGTCGCCGGTTCTGCATATCAAACGCACTGTGGAATGTTGAAAACACCAGAAAACTGGTTTTTTCGCATTAAATAGCTCGAAAAGAGCGTTCTCGAAGATTCTGCATACTTCTGACCGAGGTCTCACCAATATCATCGTAGAAAATGCATATCTCAGCTTGAAACCCGACCGAAACGAAGATATCTCCGGTTCTGCATGTCTAACGTACTGCGGAGTGGTGAATACACCAGAAAACGTGTTTCTCGCATTAAATAGCTCGAAAAGAGCGATCTAGATGATTCTGCATACTTCTGACTGAGGTCTCACCAAGATTATCGCAGAAAATGCATATCTCAGCTAGAAACCTCACGAAAATCAAGATGTCGCCGGTTCTGCATATCAAACGCACTGTGGAGTGGTGAAAACAACCAGAAAACGTGTTTCTCGCAATAAATAGCTCGAAAAGAGCGATCTAGATGATTCTGCATACTTCTGACTGAAGTCTCACCAAGATTATCGCAGAAAATGCATATCTCAGCTAGAAACCTCACGAAAATCAAGATGTCGCCGGTTCTGAACATCAAACGCACTATGGAGTGGTGAAAACAACCAGATAACGTGCTTCTCGCATTAAATAGCTCGAAACGAGCGATCTAGATGATTCTGCATACTTCTGACTGAAGTCTCACCAAGATTATCGCAGAAAATGCATATCTCAGCTAGAAACCCCACGAAAATCAAGATGTCGCAGGTTCTCATTATCAAACGCACTGTGAAGTGATGAAAACAACCAGAAAACGTGTTTCTCGCATTATATAGCTCGAAAAGAGCGATCTAGATGATTCTGCATACTTCTGACTGAAGTCTCACCAAAATTATCGCAGAAAATGCATATCTCAGCTTGAAACCCGACGAAAACCAAGATATTGTCGGTTCGGCATATGAAACGCACTGTGGAGTGGTGAAAACACCAGACAACGTGTTTTTCACATTAAATGGCACTAAGCCAGCAATGTCGGCGATTCTGCATACCTCTCACTGAAGAAACACCAAGATTATGGTAGAAAATGCATATCCTGCTGGAAACCCCACAAAAACCAAGATATCGCCGGTTCTGCATTTCAAACGTACTGTGGAGTGGTGAAAACACCAGATAACGTGTTTTTCGCATTAAATAGCTCCAAAAAAGCGATTTCGATGCATTCTGCATACTTCTCACAGAAGTCTCACCAAGATTATCGCAGAAAATGCATATCTCAGCTTGAAACCCCACGAAAACCAAGATATCGCCGGTTCTGCATATCAAACGCCCTGTGGAGTGGTGAAAACACCAGATAACGTGTTTATCGTATTAATTATCTCCAAAAGAGCGATCTAGATGATTCGGCATATTTCTGACAGAAGATTCACCAAGATAATCGTAGAAAATGCATATCTCAGACTGAAAGCCGACGAAAACCAAGATATCGCCGGTTCTGCATATCAAACGTACTGTGGAGTGCCGAAAACACCAGATAACGTGATTTTCGCATTAAATGGCACTAAACCAGCGATCTCGGCGATTCTGCATACTTCTCACAGATGTCTCACCAAGATTATCGCAGTAAATGCATATCTCAGCTGGAAACCCCACGAAAACCAAGATATCGCCGGTTCTGCATATCAAACGCCCTGTCGAGTGGTGAAAACACGAGATAACGTGTTTCTCGCATTAAATTGCTCGAAAAGAGCGATCTCGATGATTCTGCATACTTCTGACTGAAGACTCACCAAGATTATCGCAGAAAATGCATATCGCATCTGGAAACCCCACGAAAACCAAGCTATCGCCGGTTCTGCATATCAGACGCACTGTGGAGTGGTGAAAACACCAGATAACGTGTTTCTCGCATTAAATAGCTCGAAAAGAGGGATCTCGATGATTCTGCATACTTCTGACAGAAGACTCACCAAGATTATCGCAGAAAATGCATATCTCATCTGGAAACACCACGACAATCAAGATATCTCCTGTTCTGCATATCAAACGCACTGTGGAATGTTGAAAACACCAGAAAACTGGTTTTTTCGCATTAAGTAGCTCGAAAAGATCGTTCTCGAAGATTCTGCACACTTCTGACAGATGTCTCACCAAGATTATCGTAGAAAATGCATATCTCAGCTTGAAACCCCACGAAAACCAGAATATCTCCGGTTCTGCATATCAAACGCACTGTGTAGTGGAGAAAACACCAGATAACGCGTTTTTTCGCATTAAATAGCTCCAAAAGAGCGATTTCGACTATTTTGCAAACTTCTCAAAAAAGAACCACCAAGATTATCCCAGAAAATGCTTAACTCAGTTTGAAACCCCACGAAAACCGAGATATCTCCGGGCCTGCATATCATACGCACTGTGGAGTGGTGAAAACACCAGATAGGGTGTTTCTCGCATTAAATAGCCCCAAAAGAGCGATTTCAATGATTCTGCATACTTCTCAAAGAAGCCTCACCAAGATTATCGCAGAAAATGCTTATCCAGCTGGAAACCCCACGATAATCAAGATATCGCCGGGTCTGCATATAAAACGCACTGTGGAGTGGTGAATACTCCAGATAGCGTGTATTTTAGCTTTAAATGGCACTAAACCAGCGATCTCGGCGATTCTGCATACTTCTCACAGAAGAAACACCAAGATTTTCGTAGAAAATGCATATCTCTGCTTGAAACCCGACGAAAACCAAGATATTGTCGGTTCGGCATATCAAACGCACTGTGGAGTGGTGCAAACACCAGACAACGTGTTTTTCACATTAAATGGCACTAAGCCAGCAATGTCGGCGATTCTGCATACCTCTCACTGAAGAAACACCAAGATAATGGTAGAAAATGCATATCCTGCTGGAAACCCCACGAAAACCAAGATATCGCCGGTTCTGCATATCAATCGTACTGTGGAGTGGTGAAAACACCAGATAACGTGTTTTTCGCATTAAATAGCTCCAAAAAAGCGATTTCGATGCATTCTGCATACTTCTGACAGAAGACTCACCAAGATTATCGCCGAAAATGCATATGTCAGCTTGAACCCTCACGTAAATCAAGTCGGCGCTGGTTCTGCATATCAAACGCACTGTGGAGTGGTGAAAACACCAGACAACGTGTTTTTCACATTAAATGGCACTAAGCCAGCAATGTCGGCGATTCTGCATACCTCTCACTGAAGAAACACCAAGATTATGGTAGAAAATGCATATCCTGCTGGAAACACCACAAAAACCAACATATCGCCGGTTCAGCATTTCAAACGTACTGTGGAGTGGTGAAAACACCAGATAACGTGTTTTTCGCATTAAATAGCTCCAAAAAAGCGATTTCGATGCATTCTGCATACTTCTCACAGAAGTCTCACAAAGATTATCGCAGAAAATGCATATCTCAGCTGGAAACCCCACGAAAATCAAGATATCGCCGGGTCTGCATATAAAACGCACTGTGGAGTGGTGAATACACCAGAAAACGTGTTTCTCGCATTGAATTGCTCGGAATGAGCGATCTAGATGATTCTGCATACTTCTGACAGAAGAATCACCAAGCTTATCGCAGAAAATGCATATCTCAACTTGAAACCTCACGAAAATCAAGATGTCGCCGGTTGTGCATACCAAACGCACTGTGGAGTGGTGAAAACAACCAGATAACGTGTTTCTCGCATTAAATAGCTCGAAAAGAGCGATCTAGATGATTCTGCATACTTCTGACAGAAGACTCACCAAGATTATCGCCGAAAATGCATATGTCAGCTTGAACCCTCACGTAAATCAAGTCGGCGCTGGTTCTGCATATCAAACGCACTGTGGAGTGGTGAAAACAGCCAGATAATGTGTTTCTCGCATTAAATAGCTCGAAAAGAGCGATCCCGATGATTCTGCATGCTTCGGACAGAAGTCTCACCAAGATTGCAGCAGAAAATGCATATCTCAGCTGGAAACCCCACGAAAATCAAGATATCACCGGTTCTGCATATCAAACGCTCTGTGGAATGTTGAAAACACCAGAAAACTTTTTTTCGCTTAAAATAGCTCGAAAAGAGCGATCTAGATGATTCTGCATACTTCGGACAGAAGTCTCACCAAGATTGCAGCAGAAAATGCATATCTCAGCTGGAAACACCACGAAAATCAAGATGTCGCCGGTTCTGCATATCAAACGCACTGTGGAGTGGTGAAAACAACCAGATAACGTGTTTCTCGCATTAAATAGCTCGAAGCGAGCGATCTCGATGGTTCTGCATACTTCTGACTGAAGTCTCACCAAGATTATCGAAGAAAATGCATATCACAGCTGGAAACCCCACGAAAACCAAGATATCGCCGATTCTGCATATCAATCGCACTGTGGAGTGGTGAAAACACCAGAAAACGTGTTCCTCGCATTAAATAGCTCGAAAAGAGCGATCTAGATGATTCTGCATACTTCTGATAGAAGACTCACCAAGATTATCGCAGAAAATGCATATCTCAGCTGGAAACCCCACGAAAACCAAGATATCGCCGGTTCTGCAAATCAAACGCACTGCGAAGTGGTGAAAACACCAGAAAACGTGTTTCTCGCATCAAATAGCTCGAAAAGTGCGATCTAGATGATTCTGCATACTTCTGACAGAAGACTCACCAACATTATCGCCGAAAATGCATACCTCAGGTTGAAAACAGACGAAAACCAAGATTTCGCCATTTCTGCAAATCAAACGCACTGCGAAGTGGTGAAAACAACAGAAAACGTGTTTCTCGCATTAAATAGCTCGAAAAGAGCGATATAGATGATTCTGCATACTTCTGACAGAAGACTCACCAAGATTATCGCAGAAAATGCATATCTCAGCTTGAAACCCCACGAAAACCAAGTTATCAGCGGCTCTGCATATCTAACGCACTGTAGAGTGGTGAAAACACCAGAAAACGTGTTTCTCGCATTAAATAGCTCGAAAAGAGCGATCCCGATGATTCTGCATACTTCGGACAGAAGTCTCACCAAGATTGCAGCAGAAAATGCATATCTGAGCTGGAAACACCACGAAAATCAAGTTATCGCCGGTTATGCATATCAAACGTACTGTGGAGTGGTGAAAACACCAGATAACGTGTTTTTCGCATTAAATAGCTCCAAAAAAGCGATTTCGATACATTCTGGATACTTCTCACAGTAGAAACACCAAGATTATCGCAGAAAATACATATCTCAGCTTGAAAGCCGACGAAAACCAAGATAACTCCAGTTCTGCATATCGAACGTCCTGTGGAGTGGAGAAGAAACCAGAAAACGAGTTTTTTCGCAATAAATGGCACTAAACCAGCGATCTCGGCGATTCTGCATACTTCTCACAGAAGACTCACCAAGCTTTTCGTAGAAAATGCATATCTCGGCTTGAAACCCCACGAAAATCAAAATATCGCCGGTTCTACATATCAAACGCCATGTGGAGTGGTGAAAACACCAGATAACGTGTTTTTCGCATTAAATAGCTCCAAAAAAGCGATTTCGATGCATTCTGCATACTTCTCACAGAAGTTTCACCAAGATAATCGCAGAAAATGCATATCCAGCTGGAAACCCCACGAAAATCAAGATATCGCCGGGTCTGCATATAAAACGCACTGTGGAGTGGTGAATACACCAGAAAACGTGTTTCTCGCATTGAATTGCTCGGAATGAGCGATCTAGATGATTCTGCATACTTCTGACAGAAGAATCACCAAGCTTATCGCAGAAAATGCATATCTCAGCTTGAAACCTCACGAAAATCAAGATGTCGCCGGTTCTGCATACCAAACGCACTGTGGAGTGGTGAAAACAACCAGATAACGTGTTTCTCGCATTAAATAGCTCGAAGCGAGCGACCTCGATGGTTCTGCATACTTCTGACTGAAGTCTCACTAAGATTATCGCAGAAAATGCATATCTCAGCTGGAAACCCCACGAAAACCAAGATATCGCGGATTCTGCATATCAATCGCACTGTGGAGTGGTGCAAACACCAGAAAACGTGTTTCTCGCATTAAAAAGCTCGAAAAGTGCGATCTAGATGATTCTGCATACTTCTGACAGAAGACTCACCAAGATTATCGCAGAAAATGCATATCTCAGCTTCAAACCCCACGAAAAAGAAGATATCGCCGATTCTGCATATCAGACGCACTGTGGAGTGGTGAAAACACCAGAAAACGTGTTTCTCGCATTAAGTAGTTCGAAAAGAGCGATCTAGATGATTCTGCATACTTCTGACAGAAGACTCACCAAGATTATAGCCGAAAATGCATATCTCAGCTTGAACCCTCACGTAAATCAAGTCGGCGCCGGTTCGGCATACCAAACGCACTGTGGAGTGGTGAAAACAACCAGATAACGAGTTTCTCGCATTAAATAGCTCGAAAAGAGCGATCTAGATGATTCTGCATACTTCGGACAGAAGTCTCACCAAGATTGCAGCAGAAACTGCATATCTCAGCTGGAAACCCCACGAAAACCAAGATATCGCGGATTCTGCATATCAATCGCACTGTGGAGTGGTGCAAACACCAGAAAACGTGTTTCTCGCATTAAGTAGCTCGAAAAGAGCGATCTAGATGATTCTGCATACTTCGGACAGAAGTCTCACCAAGATTTCCGCAGAAAATGCATATCTCAACTTGAAACCTCACGAAAATCAAGATGTCGCCGGTTGTGCATACCAAACGCACTGTGGAGTGGTGAAAACAACCAGATAACGTGTTTCTCGCATTAAATAGCTCGAAAAGAGCGATCTAGATGATTCTGCATACTTCTGACAGAAGACTCACCAAGATTATCGCCGAAAATGCATATGTCAGCTTGAACCCTCACGTAAATCAAGTCGGCGCCGGTTCTGCATATCAAACGCACTGTGGAGTGGTGAAAACAGCCAGATAATGTGTTTCTCGCATTAAATAGCTCGAAAAGAGCGATCCCGATGATTCTGCATGCTTCGGACAGAAGTCTCACAAAGATTATCGCAGAAAATGCATATCTCAGCTGGAAACCCCACGAAAATCAAGATATCGCCGGGTCTGCATATAAAACGCACTGTGGAGTGGTGAATACTCCAGATAGCGTGTATTTTCGCATTAAATGGCACTAAACCAGCGATCTCGGCGATTCTGCATACTTCTCACAGAAGAAACACCAAGATTTTCGTAGAAAATGCATGTCTCAGCTTGAAACCCGACGAAAACCAAGATATTGTCGGTTCGGTATATCAAACGCACTGTGGAGTGGTGCAAACACCAGACAACGTGTTTTTCACATTAAATGGCACTAAGCCAGCAATGTCGGCGATTCTGCATACCTCTCACTGAAGAAACACCAAGATAATGGTAGAAAAGCATACCCTGCTGGAAACCCCACGAAAACCAAGATATCGCCGGTTCTGCATTTCAAACGTACTGTGGAGCGGTGAAAACACCAGATAACGTGTTTTTCGCATTAAATAGCTCCAAAAAAGCGATTTCGATGCATTCTGCATACTTCTCACAGAAGTCTCACCAAGATTATCGCAGAAAATGCATATCTCAGCTGGAAACCCCACGAAAATCAAGATATCGCCGGGTCTGCATATAAAACGCACTGTGGAGTGGTGAATACTCCAGATAGCGTGTATTTTTGCATTAAATGGCACTAAACCAGCGATCTCGGCGATTCTGCATACTTCTCACAGAAGAAACACCAAGATTTTCGTAGAAAATGCATGTCTCAGCTTGAAACCCGACGAAAACCAAAATATTGTCGGTTCGCCATATCAAACGCACTATGGAGTGGTGAAAACACCAGACAACGTGTTTTTTCACATTAAATGGCACTAAGCCAGCAATGTCGGCAATACTGCATACCTCTCACTGAAGAAACACCAAGATTATGGTAGAAAAAGCATATCCTGTTGGAAACCCCACGAAAACCAAGATCTCGACGGTTCTGCATTTCAAACGTACTGTGGAGTGGTGAAAACACCAGATAACGTGTTTCTCGCATTAAATAGGTCCAAAAAAGCGATTTCGATGCATTCTGCATACTTCTCACAGAAGTCTCACCAAGATTATCGCAGAAAATGCATATCTCAGCTGGAAACCCCACGAAAATCAAGATATCGCCGGGTCTGCATATAAAACGCACTGTGGAGTGTTGAATACTCCAGAAGGCGTGTATTTTCGCATTAAATGGCACTAAACCAGCGATCTCGGCGATTCTGCATACTTCTCACAGAAGAAACACCAAGATTTTCGTAGAAAATGCATATCTCAGCTGGAAACCCCACGAAAACCAAGTTATCGCCGGTTCTGCATATCAGACGCACTGTGGAGTGGTGAAAACACCAGATAACGTGTTTCTCGCATTAAATAGTTCGAAAAGAGCGATCTCGATTATTCTGCATGCTTCTGACTGAAGTCTCACCAAGATTATCGCAGAAAATGCATATCTCAGCTGGAAACCCCACGAAAACCAAGTTATCGCCGGTTCTGCATATCAGACGCACTGTGGAGTGGTGAAAACACCAGATAACGTGTTTCTCGCATTAAATAGCTCGAAAAGAGGGATCTCGATGATTCTGCATTCTTCTGACAGAAGACTCACCAAGATTATCGCAGAAAATGCATATCTCAGTTGGAAACACCACGATAATCAAGATATCTCCTGTTCTGCATATCAAACGCAATGTGGAATGTTGAAAACACCAGAAAACTTGTTTCTTCGCATTAAGTAGCTCGAAAAGAGCGTTCTCGAAGATTCTGCATACTTCTGACAGACGTCTCACCAAGATTATAGCAGAAAATGCATATCCAGCTTGAGACCCGACGAAAACCAAGATATTATCGGTTCGGCATATCAAACGCACTGTGGAGTGGTGAATACTCCAGATAGCGTGTATTTTCGCATTAAATGGCACTAAATCAGCGATCTCGGCGATTCTGCATACTTCTCACAGAAGAAACACCAAGATTTTCGTAGAAAATGCATATCTCAGCTTGAAACCCGACGAAAACCAAGATATTGTCGGTTCGGCATATGAAACGCACTGTGGAGTGGTGAAAACACCAGACAACGTGTTTTTCACATTAAATGGCACTATGCCAGCAATGTCGGCGATTCTGCATACCTCTCACTGAAGAAACACCAAGATAATGGTAGAAAATGCATATCCTGTTGGAAACCCCACGAAAACCAAGATATCGCCGGTTCTGCATTTCAAACGTACTGTGGAGCGGTGAAAACACCAGATAACGTGTTTTTCGCATTAAATAGCTCCAAAAAAGCGATTTCGATGCATTCTGCATACTTCTCACAGAAGTCTCACCAAGATTATCGCAGAAAATGCATATCTCAGATTGAAAGCCGACGAAAACCAAGATATCGACGGTTCTGCATATCAAACGTACTGTGGAGTGGTGAAAACACCAGACAACGTGTTTTTCGCATTAAATGGCACTAAACCAGCGATCTCGGCGATTCTGCATACTTCTCACAGAAGTCTCACCAAGATTATAGCAGAAAATGCATATCTCAGCTTGAAACCCCACGAAAACCAAGTTATCAGCGGCTCTGCATATCTAACGCACTGTGGAGTGGTGAAAACACCAGAAAACGTGTTTCTCGCATTAAATAGCTCGAAAAGAGCGATCCCGATGATTCTGCATACTTCGGACAGAAGTCTCACCAAGATTGCAGCAGAAAATGCATATCTGAGCTGGAAACACCACGAAAATCAAGTTATCGCCGGTTATGCATATCAAACGTACTGTGGAGTGGTGAAAACACCAGATAACGTGTTTTTCGCATTAAATAGCTCCAAAAAAGCGATTTCGACACATTCTGGATACTTCTCACAGTAGAAACACCAAGATTATCGCAGAAAATACATATCTCAGCTTGAAAGCCGACGAAAACCAAGATAACTCCAGTTCTGCATATCGAACGTCCTGTGGAGTGGAGAAGAAACCAGAAAACGAGTTTGTTCGCAATAAATGGCACTAAACCAGCGATCTCGGCGATGCTGCATACTTCTCACAGAAGTCTCACCAAGATTATAGCAGAAAATGCATATCTCAGCTTGAAACCCCACGAAAACCAAGTTATCAGCGGCTCTGCATATCTAACGCACTGTGGAGTGGTGAAAACACCAGAAAACGTGTTTCTCGCATTAAATAGCTCCAAAAAAGCGATTTCGATGCATTCTGCATACTTCTCACAGAAGTCTCACCAAGATTATCGCAGAAAATGCATATCTCAGATTGAAAGCCGACGAAAACCAAGATATCGACGGTTCTGCATATCAAACGTACTGTGGAGTGGTGAAAACACCAGATAACGTGTTTCTCGCATTAAATAGCTCGAAAAGAGGGATCTCGATGATTCTGCATTCTTCTGACAGAAGACTCACCAAGATTATCGCAGAAAATGCATATCTCAGTTGGAAACACCACGATAATCAAGATATCTCCTGTTCTGCATATCAAACGCAATGTGGAATGTTGAAAACACCAGAAAACTTGTTTCTTCGCATTAAGTAGCTCGAAAAGAGCGTTCTCGAAGATTCTGCATACTTCTGACAGACGTCTCACCAAGATTATAGCAGAAAATGCATATCCAGCTTGAGACCCGACGAAAACCAAGATATTATCGGTTCGGCATATCAAACGCACTGTGGAGTGGTGAATACTCCAGATAGCGTGTATTTTCGCATTAAATGGCACTAAATCAGCGATCTCGGCGATTCTGCATACTTCTCACAGAAGAAACACCAAGATTTTCGTAGAAAATGCATATCTCAGCTTGAAACCCGACGAAAACCAAGATATTGTCGGTTCGGCATATGAAACGCACTGTGGAGTGGTGAAAACACCAGACAACGTGTTTTTCACATTAAATGGCACTATGCCAGCAATGTCGGCGATTCTGCATACCTCTCACTGAAGAAACACCAAGATAATGGTAGAAAATGCATATCCTGTTGGAAACCCCACGAAAACCAAGATATCGCCGGTTCTGCATTTCAAACGTACTGTGGAGCGGTGAAAACACCAGATAACGTGTTTTTCGCATTAAATAGCTCCAAAAAAGCGATTTCGATGCATTCTGCATACTTCTCACAGAAGTCTCACCAAGATTATCGCAGAAAATGCATATCTCAGATTGAAAGCCGACGAAAACCAAGATATCGACGGTTCTGCATATCAAACGTACTGTGGAGTGGTGAAAACACCAGACAACGTGTTTTTCGCATTAAATGGCACTAAACCAGCGATCTCGGCGATTCTGCATACTTCTCACAGAAGTCTCACCAAGATTATAGCAGAAAATGCATATCTCAGCTTGAAACCCCACGAAAACCAAGTTATCAGCGGCTCTGCATATCTAACGCACTGTGGAGTGGTGAAAACACCAGAAAACGTGTTTCTCGCATTAAATAGCTCGAAAAGAGCGATCCCGATGATTCTGCATACTTCGGACAGAAGTCTCACCAAGATTGCAGCAGAAAATGCATATCTGAGCTGGAAACACCACGAAAATCAAGTTATCGCCGGTTATGCATATCAAACGTACTGTGGAGTGGTGAAAACACCAGATAACGTGTTTTTCGCATTAAATAGCTCCAAAAAAGCGATTTCGACACATTCTGGATACTTCTCACAGTAGAAACACCAAGATTATCGCAGAAAATACATATCTCAGCTTGAAAGCCGACGAAAACCAAGATAACTCCAGTTCTGCATATCGAACGTCCTGTGGAGTGGAGAAGAAACCAGAAAACGAGTTTGTTCGCAATAAATGGCACTAAACCAGCGATCTCGGCGATGCTGCATACTTCTCACAGAAGTCTCACCAAGATTATAGCAGAAAATGCATATCTCAGCTTGAAACCCCACGAAAACCAAGTTATCAGCGGCTCTGCATATCTAACGCACTGTGGAGTGGTGAAAACACCAGAAAACGTGTTTCTCGCATTAAATAGCTCGAAAAGAGCGACCTAGATGATTCTGCATACTTCTGACAGAAGACTCACCAAGATTATCGCCGAAAATGCATATGTCAGCTTGAACCCTCACGTAAATCAAGTCGGCGCCGGTTCTGCATATCAAACGCACTGTGGAGTGGTGAAAACAGCCAGATAATGTGTTTCTCGCATTAAATAGCTCGAAAAGAGCGATCCCGATGATTCTGCATGCTTCGGACAGAAGTCTCACCAAGATTGCAGCAGAAAATGCATATCTCAGCTGGAAACGCCACGAAAATCAAGATATCACCGGTTCTGCACATCAAACGCACTGTGGAATGTTGAAAACACCAGAAAACTTTTTTTCGCTTTAAATAGCTCGAAAAGAGCGATTTCGACTATTTTGCAAACTTCTCAAAAAAGAACCACCAAGATTATCCCAGAAAATGCATAACTCAGTTTGAAACCCCACGAAAACCGAGATATCTCCGGGCCTGCATATCATACGCACTGTGGAGTGGTGAAAACACCAGATAGGGTGTTTCTCGCATTAAATAGCCCCAAAAGAGCGATTTCAATGATTCTGCATACTTCTCAAAGAAGCCTCACCAAGATTATCGCAGAAAATGCATATCCAGCTGGAAACCCCACGATAATCAAGATATCTCCGGTTCTGCATATCAAACGCACTGTGTAGTGGAGAAAACACCAGATAACGGGTTGTTTCGCATTAAATAGATCCAAAAGAGCGATTTCGACTATTTTGCAAACTTCTCAAAAAAGAACCACCAAGATTATCCCAGAAAATGCATAACTCAGTTTGAAACCCCACGAAAACCGAGATATCTCCGGGCCTGCATATCATACACACTGTGGAGTGGTGAAAACACCAGACAACGTGTTTTTCACATTAAATGGCACTAAGCCAGCAATGTCGGCGATTCTGCATACCTCTCACTGAAGAAACACCAAGATAATGGTAGAAAATGCATATCCTGCTGGAAACCCCACGAAAACCAAGATATCGCCGGTTCTGCATTTCAATCGTCCTGTGGAGTGGTGAAAACACCAGATAACGTGTTTTTCGCATTAAATAGCTCCAAAAAAGCGATTTCGATGCATTCTGCATACTTCTCACAGAAGTTTCACCAAGATAATCGCAGAAAATGCATATCCAGCTGGAAACCCCACGAAAATCAAGATATCGCCGGGTCTGCATATAAGACACACTGTGGAGTGGTGAATACTCCAGATAGCGTGTATTTTCGCATTAAATGGCACTAAACCAGCGATCTCGGCGATTCTGCATACTTCTCACAGAAGAAACACCAAGATTTTCGTAGAAAATGCATATCTCAGCTTGAAACCCGACGAAAACCAAGATATTGTCGGTTTTGCATATGAAACGCACTGTGGAGTGGTGAAAACACCAGACAACGTGTTTTTCACATTAAATGGCACTAAGCCAGCAATGTCGGCGATTCTGCATACCTCTCACTGAAGAAACACCAAGATTATGGTAGAAAATGCATATCCTGCTGGAAACCCCACAAAAACCAAGATATCGCCGGTTCTGCATTTCAAACGTACTGTGGAGTGGTGAAAACACCAGATAACGTGTTTTTCGCATTAAATAGCTCCAAAAAAGCGATTTCGATGCATTCTGCATACTTCTCACAGAAGTCTCACAAAGATTATCGCAGAAAATGCATATCTCAGCTGGAAACCCCACGAAAATCAAGATATCGCCGGGTCTGCATATAAAACGCACTGTGGAGTGGTGAATACTCCAGATAGCGTGTATTTTCGCATTAAATGGCACTAAACCAGCGATCTCGGCGATTCTGCATACTTCTCACAGAAGAAACACCAAGATTTTCGTAGAAAATGCATATCTCAGCTGGAAACCCCACGAAAACCAAGTTATCGCCGGTTCTGCATATCAGACGCACTGTGGAGTGGTGAAAACACCAGATAACGTGTTTCTCGCATTAAATAGTTCGAAAAGAGCGATCTCGATTATTCTGCATACTTCTGACTGAAGTCACACCAAGATTATCGCAGAAAATGCATATCTCAGCTGGAAACCCCACGAAAATCAAGATATCGCCGGGTCTGCATATAAGACACACTGTGGAGTGGTGAATACTCCAGATAGCGTGTATTTTCGCATTAAATGGCACTAAACCAGCGATCTCGGCGATTCTGCATACTTCTCACAGAAGAAACACCAAGATTTTCGTAGAAAATGCATATCTCAGCTTGAAACCCGACGAAAACCAAGATATTGTCGGTTCGGCATATGAAACGCACTGTGGAGTGGTGAAAACACCAGACAACGTGTTTTTCACATTAAATGGCACTAAGCCAGCAATGTCGGCGATTCTGCATACCTCTCACTGAAGAAACACCAAGATTATGGTAGAAAATGCATATGCTGCTGGAAACCCCACAAAAACCAAGATATCGCCGGTTCTGCATTTCAAACGTACTGTGGAGTGGTGAAAACACCAGATAACGTGTTTTTCGCATTAAATAGCTCCAAAAAAGCGATTTCGATGCATTCTGCATACTTCTCACAGAAGTCTCACAAAGATTATCGCAGAAAATGCATATCTCAGCTGGAAACCCCACGAAAATCAAGATATCGCCGGGTCTGCATATAAAACGCACTGTGGAGTGGTGAATACTCCACATAGCGTGTATTTTCGCATTAAATGGCACTAAACCAGCGATCTCGGCGATTCTGCATACTTCTCACAGAAGAAACACCAAGATTTTCGTAGAAAATGCATGTCTCAGCTTGAAACCCGACGAAAACCAAGATATTGTCGGTTCGGCATATCAAACGCACTGTGGAGTGGTGCAAACACCAGACAACGTGTTTTTCACATTAAATGGCACTAAGCCAGCAATGTCGGCGGTTCTGCATACCTCTCACTGAAGAAACACCAAGATTATGGTAGAAAAGCATACCCTGCTGGAAACCCCACAAAAACCAAGATATCGCCGGTTCTGCATTTCAAACGTACTGTGGAGTGGTGAAAACACCAGATAACGTGTTTTTCGCATTAAATAGCTCCAAAAAAGGGATTTCGATGCATTCTGCTTACTTCTCACAGAAGTCTCACAAAGATTATCGCAGAAAATGCATTTCTCAGCTGGTAACCCCTCGAAAATCAAGATATCGCCGGGTCTGCATATAAAACGCAATGTGGAGTGGTGAATACTCCAGATAGCGTGTATTTTCGCATTAAATGGCACTAAACCAGCGATCTCGGCGATTCTGCATACTTCTCACAGAAGAAACACCAAGATTTTCGTAGAAAATGCATATCTCAGCTTGAAACCCGACGAAAACCAAGATATTGTCGGTTCGCCATATCAAACGCACTGTGGAGTGGTGAAAACACCAGACAACGTGTTTTTTCATATGAAATGGCACTAAGCCAGCAATGTCGGCGATTCTGCATACCTCTCACTGAAGAAACACCAAGATAATGGTAGAAAATGCATATCCTGTTGGAAACCCCACGAAAACCAAGATATCGCCGGTTCTGCATTTCAAACGTACTGTGGAGCGGTGAAAACTAGATAACGTGTTTTTCGCATTAAATAGCTCCAAAAAAGCGATTTCGATGCATTCTGCATACTTCTCACAGAAGTCTCACCAAGATTATCGCAGAAAATGCATATCTCAGCTAGAAACCCCACGAAAATCAAGATATCGCCGGGTCTGCATATAAAACGCACTGTGGAGTGGTGAATACTCCAGATAGCCTGTATTTTCGCATTAAATGGCACTAAACCAGCGATCTCGGCGATTCTGCATACTTCTCACAGAAGAAACACCAAGATTTTCGTAGAAAATGCATGTCTCAGCTTGAAACCCGACGAAAACCAAGATATTGTCGGTTCGCCATATCAAACGCACTATGGAGTGGAGAAAACACCAGACAACGTGTTTTTTCACATTAAATGGCACTAAGCCAGCAATGTCGGCGATACTGCATACCTCTCACTGAAGAAACACCAAGATTATGGTAGAAAAAGCATATCCTGTTGGAAACCCCACGAAAACCAAGATCTCGACGGTTCTGCATTTCAAACGTACTGTGGAGTGGTGAAAACACCAGATAACGTGTTTTTCGCATTAAATAGCTCTAAAAAAGCGATTTCGATGCATTCTGCATACTTCTCACAGAAGTCTCACCAGGATTATCGCAGAAAATGCATATCTCAGCTGGAAACCCCACGAAAATCAAGATATCGCCGGGTCTGCATATAAAACGCACTGTGGAGTGTTGAATACTCCAGTAGGCGTGTATTTTCGCATTAAATGGCACTAAACCAGCGATCTCGGCGATTCTGCATACTTCTCACAGAAGAAACACCAAGATTTTCGTAGAAAATGCATATCTCAGCTGGAAACCCCACGAAAGCCAAGTTATCGCCGGTTCTGCATATCAGACGCACTGTGGAGTGGTGAAAACACCAGATAACGTGTTTCTCGCATTAAATAGCTCGAAAAGAGGGATCTCGATGATTCTGCATTCTTCTGACAGAAGACTCACCAAGATTATCGCAGAAAATGCATATCTCAGTTGGAAACACCACGATAATCAAGATATCTCCTGTTCTGCATATCAAACGCAATGTGGAATGTTGAAAACACCAGAAAACTTGTTTCTTCGCATTAAGTAGCTCGAAAAGAGCGTTCTCGAAGATTCTGCATACTTCTGACAGACGTCTCACCAAGATTATCGCAGAAAATGCATATCCAGCTTGAGACCCGACGAAAACTAAGATATTGTCGGTTCGGCATATCAAACGCACTGTGGAGTGGTGAATACTCCAGATAACGTGTTTTTCGCATTAAATAGCTCCAAAAAAGCGATTTCGATGCATTCTGCATACTTCTCACAGAAGTCTCACAAAGATTATCGCAGAAAATGCATTTCTCAGCTGGTAACCCCTCGAAAATCAAGATATCGCCGGGTCTGCATATAAAACGCAATGTGGAGTGGTAAATACTCCAGATAGCGTGTATTTTCGCATTAAATGGCACTAAACCAGCGATCTCGGCGATTCTGCATACTTCTCACAGAAGAAACACCAAGATTTTCGTAGAAAATGCATATCTCAGCTTGAAACCCGACGAAAACCAAGATATTGTCGGTTCGCCATATCAAACGCACTGTGGAGTGGTGAAAACACCAGACAACGTGTTTTTTCATATGAAATGGCACTAAGCCAGCAATGTCGGCGATTCTGCATACCTCTCACTGAAGAAACACCAAGATAATGGTAGAAAATGCATATCCTGTTGGAAACCCCACGAAAACCAAGATATCGCCGGTTCTGCATTTCAAACGTACTGTGGAGCGGTGAAAACACCAGATAACGTGTTTTTCGCATTAAATAGCTCCAAAAAAGCGATTTCGATGCATTCTGCATACTTCTCACAGAAGTCTCACCAAGATTATCGCAGAAAATGCATTTCTCAGCTGGTAACCCCTCGAAAATCAAGATATCGCCGGGTCTGCATATAAAACGCAATGTGGAGTGGTGAATACTCCAGATAGCGTGTATTTTCGCATTAAATGGCACTAAACCAGCGATCTCGGCGATTCTGCATACTTCTCACAGAAGAAACACCAAGATTTTCGTAGAAAATGCATGTCTCAGCTTGAAACCCGACGAAAACCAAGATATTGTCGGTTCGCCATATCAAACGCACTATGGAGTGGTGAAAACACCAGACAACGTGTTTTTTCACATTAAATGGCACTAAGCCAGCAATGTCGGCGATACTGCATACCTCTCACTGAAGAAACACCAAGATTATGGTAGAAAAAGCATATCCTGTTGGAAACCCCACGAAAACCAAGATCTCGACTGTTCTGCATTTCAAACGTACTGTGGAGTGGTGAAAACACCAGATAACGTGTTTTTCGCATTAAATAGCTCTAAAAAAGCGATTTCGATGCATTCTGCATACTTCTCACAGAAGTCTCACCAAGATTATCGCAGAAAATGCATATCTCAGCTGGAAACCCCACGAAAATCAAGATATCGCCGGGTCTGCATATAAAACGCACTGTGGAGTGTTGAATACACCAGTAGGCGTGTATTTTCGCATTAAATGGCACTAAACCAGCGATCTCGGCGATTCTGCATACTTCTCACAGAAGAAACACCAAGATTTTCGTAGAAAATGCATATCTCAGCTGGAAACCCCACGAAACCCAAGTTATCGCCGGTTCTGCATATCAGACGCACTGTGGAGTGGTGAAAACACCAGATAACGTGTTTCTCGCATTAAATAGTTCGAAAAGAGCGATCTCGATTATTCTGCATACTTCTGACTGAAGTCTCACCAAGATTATCGCAGAAAATGCATATCTCAGCTGGAAACCCCACGAAAACCAAGTTATCGCCGGTTCTGCATATCAGACGCACTGTGGAGTGGTGAAAACACCAGATAACGTGTTTCTCGCATTAAATAGCTCGAAAAGAGGGATCTCGATGATTCTGCATTCTTCTGACAGAAGACTCACCAAGATTATCGCAGAAAATGCATATCTCAGTTGGAAACACCACGATAATCAAGATATCTCCTGTTCTGCATATCAAACGCAATGTGGAATGTTGAAAACACCAGAAAACTTGTTTCTTCGCATTAAGTAGCTCGAAAAGAGCGTTCTCGAAGATTCTGCATACTTCTGACAGACGTCTCAACAAGATTATCGCAGAAAATGCATATCCTGTTGGAAACCCCACGAAAACCAAGATCTCGACGGTTCTGCATTTCAAACGTACTGTGGAGTGGTGAAAACACCAGATAACGTGTTTTTCGCATTAAATAGCTCTAAAAAAGCGATTTCGATGCATTCTGCATACTTCTCACAGAAGTCTCACCAAGATTATCGCAGAAAATGCATATCTCAGCTTGAAACCCCACGAAAACCAAGTTATCAGCGGCTCTGCATATCTAACGCACTGTGGAGTGGTGAAAACACCAGAAAACGTGTTTCTCGCATTAAATAGCTCGAAAAGAGCGATCCCGATGATTCTGCATACTTCGGACAGAAGTCTCACCAAGATTGCAGCAGAAAATGCATATCTGAGCTGGAAACACCACGAAAATCAAGTTATCGCCGGTTATGCATATCAAACGTACTGTGGAGTGGTGAAAACACCAGATAACGTGTTTTTCGCATGAAATAGCTCCAAAAAAGCGATTTCGATACATTCTGGATACTTCTCACAGTAGAAACACCAAGATTATCGCAGAAAATACATATCTCAGCTTGAAAGCCGACGAAAACCAAGATAACTCCAGTTCTGCATATCGAACGTCCTGTGGAGTGGAGAAGAAACCAGAAAACGAGTTTGTTCGCAATAAATGGCACTAAACCAGCGATCTCGGCGATTCTGCATACTTCTCACAGAAGTCTCACCAAGATTATAGCAGAAAATGCATATCTCAGCTTGAAACCCCACGAAAACCAAGTTATCAGCGCCTCTGCATATCTAACGCACTGTGGAGTGGTGAAAACACCAGAAAACGTGTTTCTCGCATTAAATAGCTCGAAAAGAGCGATCTAGATGATTCTGCATACTTCTGACAGAAGACTCACCAAGATTATCGCCGAAAATGCATATGTCAGCTTGAACCCTCACGTAAATCAAGTCGGCGCCGGTTCTGCATATCAAACGCACTGTGGAGTGGTGAAAACAGCCAGATAATGTGTTTGTCGCATTAAATAGCTCGAAAAGAGCGATCCCGATGATTCTGCATGCTTCGGACAGAAGTCTCACCAAGATTGCAGCAGAAAATGCATATCTCAGCTGGAAACCCCACGAAAATCAAGATATCACCGGTTCTGCATATCAAACGCACTGTGGAATGTTGAAAACACCAGAAAACTTTTTTTCGCTTTAAATAGCTCGAAAAGAGCGATCTAGATGATTCTGCATACTTCGGACAGAAGTCTCACCAAGATTGCAGCAGAAAATGCATATCTCAGCTGGAAACACCACGAAAATCAAGATGTCGCCGGTTCTGCATATCAAACGCACTGTGGAGTGGTGAAAACAACCAGATAACGTGTTTCTCGCATTAAATAGCTCGAAGCGAGCGATCTCGATGGTTCTGCATACTTCTGACTGAAGTCTCACCAAGATTATCGAAGAAAATGCATATCACAGCTGGAAACCCCACGAAAACCAAGATATCGCCGATTCTGCATATCAATCGCACTGTGGAGTGGTGAAAACACCAGAAAACGTGTTCCTCGCATTAAATAGCTCGAAAACAGCGATCTAGATGATTCTGCATACAGCTGACAGAAGATTCACCAAGATAATCGTAGAAAATGCATATCTCAGACTGAAAGCCGACGAAAACCAAGATATCGCCGGTTCTGCATATCAAACGTACTGTGGAGTGCCGAAAACACCAGATAACGTGATTTTCGCATTAAATGGCACTAAACCAGCGATCTCGGCGATTCTGCATACTTCTCACAGAAGTCTCACCAAGATTATCGCAGAAAATGCATATCTCAGCTGGAAACCCCACGAAAACCAAGATATCGCCGGTTCTGCATATCAAACGCCCTGTGGAGTGGTGAAAACACGAGATAACGTGTTTCTCGCATTAAATAGCTCGAAAAGAGCGTTCTCGAAGATTCTGCATACTTCTGACAGAAGTCTCACCAAGATTATCGTAGAAAATGCATATCTCAGCTTGAAACCCCACGAAAACCAGAATATCTCCGGTTCTGCATATCAAACGCACTGTGTAGTGGAGAAAACACCAGATAACGCGTTTTTTCGCATTAAATAGCTCCAAAAGAGCGATTTCGACTATTTTGCAAACTTCTCAAAAAAGAACCACCAAGATTATCCCAGAAAATGCATAACTCAGTTTGAAACCCCACGAAAACCGAGATATCGCCGGGTCTGCATATAAGACACACTGTGGAGTGGTGAATACTCCAGATAGCGTGTATTTTCGCATTAAATGGCACTAAACCAGCGATCTCGGCGATTCTGCATACTTCTCACAGAAGAAACACCAAGATTTTCGTAGAAAATGCATATCTCAGCTTGAAACCCGACGAAAACCAAGATATTGTCGGTTCGCCATATCAAACGCACTGTGGAGTGGTGAAAACACCAGACAACGTGTTTTTCACATTAAATGGCACTAAGCCAGCAATGTCGGCGATTCTGCATACCTCTCACTGAAGAAACACCAAGATTATGGTAGAAAATGCATATCCTGCTGGAAACCCCACAAAAACCAAGATATCGCCGGTTCTGCATTTCAAACGTACTGTGGAGTGGTGAAAACACCAGATAACGTGTTTTTCGCATTAAATAGCTCCAAAAAAGCGATTTCGATGCATTCTGCATACTTCTCACAGAAGTCTCACAAAGATTATCGCAGAAAATGCATATCTCAGCTGGAAACCCCACGAAAATCAAGATATCGCCGGGTCTGCATATAAAACGCACTGTGGAGTGGTGAATACTCCAGATAGCGTGTATTTTCGCATTAAATGGCACTAAACCAGCGATCTCGGCGATTCTGCATACTTCTCACAGAAGAAACCCCAAGATTTTCGTAGAAAATGCATGTCTCAGCTTGAAACCCGACGAAAACCAAGATATGTCGGTTCGCCATATCAAACGCACTGTGGAGTGGTGAAAACACCAGACAACGTGTTTTTTCATATTAATTGGCACTAAGCCAGCAATGTCGGCGATTCTGCATACCTCTCACTGAAGAAACACCAAGATAATGGTAGAAAATGCATATCCTGTTGGAAACCCCACGAAAACCAAGATATCGCCGGTTCTGCATTTCAAACGTACTGTGGAGCGGTGAAAACACCAGATAACGTGTTTTTCGCATTAAATAGCTCCAAAAAGCGATTTCGATGCATTCTGCATACTTCTGACTGAAGTCTCACCAAGATTATCGCAGAAAATGCATATCTCAGCTGGAAACCCCACGAAAATCAAGATATCGCCGGGTCTGCATATAAAACGCACTGTGGAGTGGTGAATACTCCAGATAGCCTGTATTTTCGCATTAAATGGCACTAAACCAGCGATCTCGGCGATTCTGCATACTTCTCACAGAAGAAACACCAAGATTTTCGTAGAAAATGCATGTCTCAGCTTGAAACCCGACGAAAACCAAGATATTGTCGGATCGCCATATCAAACGCACTATGGAGTGGTGAAAACACCAGAAAACGTGTTTTTTCACATTAAATGGCACTAAGCTAGCAATGTCGGCGATACTGCATACCTCTCACTGAAGAAACACCAAGATTATGGTAGAAAAAGCATATCCTGTTGGAAACCCCACGAAAACCAAGATCTCGACGGTTCTGCATTTCAAACGTACTGTGGAGTGGTGAAAACACCAGATAACGTGTTTCTCGCATTAAATAGCTCGAAAAGAGGGATCTCGATGATTCTGCATTCTTCTGACAGAAGACGCACCATGATTATCGCAGAAAATGCATATCTCAGTTGGAAACACCACGATAATCAAGATATCTCCTGTTCTGCATATCAAACGCAATGTGGAATGTTGAAAACACCAGAAAACTTGTTTCTTCGCATTAAGTAGCTCGAAAAGAGCGTTCTCGAAGATTCTGCATACTTCTGACAGACGTCTCACCAAGATTATCGCAGAAAATGCATATCCAGCTTGAAACCCTACGAAAACCCAGATATCGTTTCTGGTGTTTCCACCACTCCACAGTACGTTTGACATGTAGACCCGGAGATATCTTGATTTTCGTGGGGTTTGCAGCTGTATATGCATTTTCTACGATAAGCTTGGTGAGTCTTCCGTCAGAAGTACGCAGAATCATCGAGATCGCTGGTTTAGTGCCTTATAATGAGAAAAAACACATTTTCTGGTGTTTGCAGCCCTCCACAGTGCGTTTGCTATGCGGAAACTGCGATATCTTTGTTTTCGTGAGGTTGCCAGATGAGACAGCATTTTCTACGATAATCTTGGATATTCTTCTGTGAGAAGTATGCAGAATCACCGATATCGCTGTTTCGTTCTTACGAGTGCGGAAAACACGTTTTCTGGTGTTTTCACCACTCCACAGATCGTTTGACATGCGGAAACGGCGATATCTTCGGTTTCGTTGGGTTTCCAGCTGAGATATGCATTTTCCGTGGTAATCTTCGAGATCCATCTGTGACAAGCGTGCAGACTCAGCGAAATCGCTGTGTTCGTGCTACTGAATGCGAAAAACGCGTTTTCTGGTGTTTTCAGCACTCCACAGTGCGTTTGATATGCGGAGACTGCGATATCTTCGTTTTCGTGGGGTTTCCAGCTGAGACATGCATTTTCTACGATAATCTTGGATATTCTTCTGTGACAAGTATGCAGAATCACCGAAATCGCTGTTTTCGTGCTATTTCATGCAAAAAACACGTTTTCTGCTGTTTTCAGCACTCCACAGTGCGTTTGATATGCGGAAACAGCGATATCTACGGTTTCGTGGGGTTGATAGCTGAGATATGCATTTTCTGTGATATCTTGGTGAATCTCCTGTGACATGTATGCAGAATCACCGAAATCGACCTTTTGTAGCTATTTAATGCGAGAAACACGTATTCTGGTGTTTTCAGCACTCCACAGTGCGTTTGATATGCGGAGACTGCGATATCTTCGTTTTCGTGGGGTTTCCAGCTGAGACATGCATTTTCTACGATAATCTTGGATATTCTTCTGTGACAAGTATGCAGAATCACCGAAATCGCTGTTTTCGTGCTATTTCATGCAAAAAACACGTTTTCTGCTGTTTTCAGCACTCCACAGTGCGTTTGATATGCGGAAACAGCGATATCTACGGTTTCGTGGGGTTGATAGCTGAGATATGCATTTTCTGTGATATCTTGGTGAATCTCCTGTGACATGTATGCAGAATCACCGAAATCGACCTTTTGTAGCTATTTAATGCGAGAAACACGTATTCAGGTGTTTTCACCACTCCACAGTGCGTTTGATGGCAGAACCGGCGATACCTTGGTTTTCGTGAGGTTTCAAGCTGAGATACGCATATTCTACGATAATCTTGGTGAGACTTCAGTCAGAAGTATGCAGAATCATCGAGATCGCTCTTTTCCAGCTATTTAATGCCAGAAACGCCGTATCTGGTGTATTCATCACTCCACAGAGCGTATGATTTGCAGAACCGGCGATATCTTGGTTTTCGTGGGGTTTCAAGCTGAGACATGCATTTTCTAAGATAATCTTGGTGAGACTTCTGTCAGAAGTATGCAGAATCATCGAGATCGGTCTATTCGAGCGAGTTAATGCGGGAAACACGCTATCTGGTGTATTCATCACTCCACAGAGCGTTTGATTTGCAGAACCGGCGATATCTTGGTTTTCGTGGGGTTTCAAGCTGAGACATGCATTTTCTAAGATAATCTTGGTGAGACATCTGTCAGAAGTATGCAGAATCATCGAGATCGCTCTATTCGAGCGATTTAATGCGAGAAACACGCTATCTGGTGTTTTCACCACTCCACAGTGCGTTTGATGGCAGAACCGGCGATATCTTGGTTTTCGTGGGGTTTCCAGCTGAGATATGCATTTTCTACGCTAATCTTGGTGAGACTTCAGTCAGAAGTATGCAGAATCACCGAGATCGCTCTTTTCCAGCTATTTAATGCCAGAAACGCCGTATCTGGTGTATTCATCACTCCACAGAGCGTTTGATTTGCAGAACCGGCGATATCTTGGTTTTCGTGGGGTTTCAAGCTGAGACATGCATTTTCTAAGATAATCTTGGTGAGACTTCTGTCAGAAGTATGCAGAATCATCGAGATCGCTCTATTCGAGCGATTTAATGCGAGAAACACGCTATCTGGTGTTTTCACCACTCCACAGTGCGTTTGATGGCAGAACCGGCGATATCTTGGGTTTCGTGAGGTTTCAAGCTGAGATATGCATTTTCTACGCTAATCTTGGTGAGACTTCAGTCAGAAGTTTGCAGAATCATGGAGATCGCTCTTTTCAATCTATTTAATGCGGAAAATCACGTTTTCTGGTGTTCTCACCACTCCACAATGCGTTTGATATGCAGAACCGGCGATATCTTGGATTTCGTGGGGTTTCAAGCTGAGATATGCATTTTCTGCGATAATCTTGGTGTTTGTTCTGTGAGAAGTATGCAGAATCGCCGACATCGCTGGTTTAGTGGCATTTAATGCGATAAACGCGTTATCTGGTGTTTCCACAACTCCACAGTACGTTTGATATGCAGAACCGGCGATATCTTGGTTTTCGTGGGGTTTCAAGCTGAGACATGCATTTTCTGCGATAATCTTGGTGTTTGTTCTGTGAGAAGTATGCAGAATCGCCGACATCGCTGGTTTAGTGGCATTTAATGCGATAAACGCGTTATCTGGTGTTTCCACCACTCCACAGTACGTTTGATATGCAGAACCGGCGATATCTTGGTTGTCGTGGGGTTTCAAGCTGGATATGCAATTTCTACGATAATCTTGGTGGTTCTTCTGTGAGAAGTATGTAGAATCGTTGATTTCGCTCTATTGGAGCTATTTAATGCGGAAAATCACGTTTTCTGCTGTTTTCACCACTCCAAAGTGCGTTTGATATGCAGAACCGGCGATATCTTGGTTTCGTGCGGTTTCAAGCTGAGACATGCATTTTCTACGATAATCTTGGTGAGACTTCAGTCAGAAGTATGCAGAATCATCGAGATCGCTCTATTCGAGCGTTTTAATGCGAGAAACACGCTATCTGGTGGTTTCACCACTCCACAGTGCGTTTGATATGCAGAAACTGCGATATCTTGGTTTTCGTGGGGTTTCCAGCTGGATATGCATTTTCTACCCTAATCTTGGTAAGTCTTCTGCGAGAAGTATGCAGGATCATAGAATTCGCCATTTTGGAGATATTTAATGCGAGAAAAACGTTATCAGGTGTTTTCACCACTCCACAATGCGTTTGATATGCAGAACCGGCGATATCTTGGTTTTCGTGGGGTTTCCAGCTGGATATGCATTTTCTACCATAATCTTGGTGAGTCTTCTGTGAGAAGTATGCCGGATCATCGAATTCGCCCTTTTGGAGATATTTAATGCGAGAAAACCGTTATCAGGTGTTTTCACCACTCCACAATGCGTTTGATATGCAGAACCGGCGATATCTTGTCTTTCATTGGGGTTTCAATCTGAGAATATGCATATTTTGTGATAATCTTGGTGTTTCTTCTGTGAGAAGTATGCAGAATCATCGAAATCGCTCTTTTGGAGCTATTTAATGCGAGAAACACGTTATCTGGAGTTTTCACCACTCGACAGACCGTTTGATATGCAGAAACCTCGATATCCTGATTTTCGTGGGGTTTCCAGCTGGATATGCATTATCTAACATACTCCTGGTGGTTCTTCTGTGAGAAGTATGCCGCATCATCGAAATCGCTCTTTTGTAGCTATTTAATGCGAAAACACGCGTTTTCTGGTGTTTTCACCACTGCACAGTGCGTTAGATATGCAGAACCGGCGATATGTTGGTTTCGTGCGGTTTCTAGCTGAGACATGCATTATCTAACATAATCCTGGTGGTTCTTCTGTGAGAAGTATGTAGAATCGTTGATTTCGCTCTATTGGAGCTATTTAATGCGGAAAATCACGTTTTCTGCTGTTTTCACCACTCCAAAGTGCGTTTGATATGCAGAACAGGCGATATCTTGGTTTTCGTTGGGTTTCAAGCTGGATATGCAATTTCTACGATAATCTTGGTGAAGCTTCTGTGAGAAGTATACCGCATCATCGAAATCGCTCTTTTGGAGCTGTTTAATGCGAAAATGCGCGTCTTCTAGTGTTTTCACCACTCCACAGTGCGTTTGATATGCAGAACCGGCGATATCTTGGTTTCGTGCGGTTTCAAGCTGAGACATGCATTTTCTACGATAATCTTGGTGAGACTTCTGTCAGAAGTATGCAGAATCATCGAGATCGCTCTATTCGAGCGATTTAATGCGAGAAACACGCTATCTGGTGTTTTCACCACTCCACAGTGCGTTTGATGGCAGAACCGGCGATACCGTGGTTTTCGTGGGGTTTCAGGCTGAGATATGCATTTTCAACGATAATCTTGGTGAGACTTCTGTCAGAAGTATGCAGAATCATCGAGATCGCTCTATTCGAGCGATTTAATGCGAGAAACACGCTATCTGGTGGTTTCACCACTCCACAATGCGTTTGATATGCAGAACCGGCGATATCTTGGCTTTCATTGGGGTTTCAAGCTGAGAATATGCATATTCTGCGATAATCTTGGTGCTTCTTCTGTGAGAAGTATGCAGAATCATCGAAATCGCTCTTTTGGAGCTATTCAATGCGAGAAACACGCTATCTGGTGGTTTCACCACTCCACAATGCGTTTGATATGCAGAACCGGCGATATCTTGGCTTTCATTGGGGTTTCAAGCTGAGAATATGCATATTCTGCGATAATCTTGGTGCTTCTTCTGTGGGAAGTATGCAGAATCATCGAAATCGCTCTTTTGGAGCTATTCAATGCGAGAAACACGCTATCTGGTGGTTTCACCACTCCACAATGCGTTTGATATGCAGAACCGGCGATATCTTGGCTTTCATTGGGGTTTCAAGCTGAGAATATGCATATTCTGCGATAATCTTGGTGCTTCTTCTGTGAGAAGAATGCAGAATCATCGAAATCGCTCTTTTGGAGCTATTTAATGTGAGAAACACGTTATGTGGTGTTTTCACCACTCCACAATGCGTTTGATATGCAGAACCGGCGATATCTTGGTTTTCGTGGGGTTTCCAGCTGGATATGCATTTTCTACCCTAATCTTGGTAAGTCTTCTGCGAGAAGTATGCAGGATCATAGAATTCGCCATTTTTGAGATATTTAATGCGAGAAAAACGTTATCAGATATTTTCACCACTCCAAAATGCGTTTGATATGCAGAACCGGCGATATCTTGGTTTTCGTGGGGTTTCCAGCTGGATATGCATTTTCTACCATAATCTTGGTGAGTCTTCTGTGAGAAGTATGCAGGATCATCGATTTCGCCCTTTTGGAGATATTTAATGCGAGAAAACCGTTACCAGGTGTTTTCACCACTCCACAATGCGTTTGATATGCAGAACCGGCGATATCGTGGCTTTCATTGGGGTTTCAAGCTGAGAATATGCATATTCTGCGATAATCTTGGTGTTTCTTCTGTGAGAAGTATGCAGAATCATCGAAATCGCTCTTTTGGAGCTATTTAATGCGAGAAACACGTTATCTGGAGTTTTCACCACTCCACAGACCGTTTGATATGCAGAACCGGCGATATCTTGGTTTTCGTGGGGTTTCCAGCTGGATATGCATTTTCTACCATAATCTTGGTGAGACTTCTGTCAGAAGTATGCAGAATCATCGAGATCGCTCTATTCGAGCGATTTAATGCGAGAAACACGCTATCTGGTGGTTTCACCACTCCACAATGCGTTTGATATGCAGAACCGGCGATATCTTGGCTTTCATTGGGGTTTCAAGCTGAGAATATGCATATTCTGCGATAATCTTGGTGCTTCTTCTGTGAGAAGTATGCAGAATCATCGAAATCGCTCTTTTGGAGCTATTCAATGCGAGAAACACGCTATCTGGTGGTTTCACCACTCCACAATGCGTTTGATATGCAGAACCGGCGATATCTTGGCTTTCATTGGGGTTTCAAGCTGAGAATATGCATATTCTGCGATAATCTTGGTGCTTCTTCTGTGAGAAGTATGCAGAATCATCGAAATCGCTCTTTTGGAGCTATTTAATGCGAGAAACACGCTATCTGGAGGTTTCACCACTCCACAATGCGTTTGATATGCAGAACCGGCGATATCTTGGCTTTCATTGGGGTTTCAAGCTGAGAATATGCATATTCTGCGATAATCTTGGTGTTTCTTCTGTGTGAAGTATGCAGAATCATCGAAATCGCTCTTTTGGAGCTATTTAATGCGAGAAGCACGTTATCTGGTGTTTTCACCACTCCATAAAGCGTTTGATATGCAGAACCGGCGATATCTTGGTTTTCGTGGGGTTTCCAGCTGGATATGCATTTTCTACCCTAATCTTGGTAAGTCTTCTGCGAGAAGTATGCAGGATCATAGGATTCGCCATTTTGGAGATATTTAATGCGAGAAAAACGTTATCAGGTGTTTTCACCACTCCACAATGCGTTTGATATGCAGAACCGGCGATATCTTGGTTTTCGTGGGGTTTCCAGCTGGATATGCATTTTCTACCATAATCTTGGTGAGTCTTCTGTGAGAAGTATGCAGGATCATCGATTTCGCCCTTTTGGAGATATTTAATGCGAGAAAACCGTTATCAGGTGTTTTCACCACTCCACAATGCGTTTGATATGCAGAACCGGCGATATCGTGGCTTTCATTGGGGTTTCAAGCTGAGAATATGCATATTCTGCGATAATCTTGGTGTTTCTTCTGTGAGAAGTATGCAGAATCATCGAAATCGCTCTTTTGGAGCTATTTAATGCGAGAAACACGTTATCTGGAGTTTTCACCACTCCACAGACCGTTTGATATGCAGAAACGTCGATATCCTGATTTTCGTGGGGTTTCCAGCTGGATATGCATTATCTAACATGATCCTGGTGGTTCTTCTGTGAGAAGTATGCCGCATCATCGAAATCGCACTTTTGTAGCTATTTAATGCGAAAACACGCGTTTTATGGTGTTTTCACCACTGCACAGTGCGTTAGATATGCAGAACCGGCGATATCTTGGTTTTCGTGCGGTTTCAAGCTGAGACATGCATTTTCTACGATAATCTTGGTGAGACTTCTGTCAGAAGTATGCAGAATCATCGAGATCGCTCTATTCGAGCGATTTAATGCGAGAAACACGCTATCTGGTGTTTTCACCACTCCACAGTGCGTTTGATGGCAGAAGCGGCGATACCTTGTTTTTCGTGAGGTTTCAAGCTGAGATATGCATTTTCTACGATAATCTTGGTGTGACTTCAGTCAGAAGTTGCAGAATCATCGAGACCGCTCTTTTCCAGCTATTTAATGCCAGAAACGCCGTATCTGGTGTATTCACCACTCCACAGTGCGTTTGATATGCAGAACCGGCGATATCTTGGTTTTCGTGGGGTTTAAAGCAGAGATAAGCATTTTCTGCGATAACCTTGGTGTTTGTTCGGTGAGAAGAATGCAGAATCTTCGAAATCGCTCTTTTGGAGCTATTTAATGCGAGAAACACGTTATCAGGTGTTTTCACCACTCCACAATACGTTTGATATGCGGAACCGGCGATATCTTGGTTTTCAATGGGGTTTCAAGCTGAGAATATGCATATTCTGCGATAATCTTGGTGTTTCTTGTGTGAGAAGTATGCAGAATCATCGAAATCGCTCTTTTGGAGCTATTTAATGCGAGAAACACGTAATCTGGTGTTTTCACCACTCCACAGTGCGTTTGATATGCAGAAACTGCGATATCTTGGTTTTCGTCGGGTTTCAAGCTGAGAATATGCATATTCTGCGATAATCTTGGTGTTTCTTCTGTGTGAGGTATGCAGAATCATCGAAATCGCTCTTTTGGAGCTATTTAAAGCGAGAAACACGTTATCTGGTGTATTCACCACTCCACAATGCGTTTGATATGCAGAACCGGCGATATCTTGGTTTTCGTGGGGTTTCAAGCTGGATATGCAATTTCTACGATAATCTTGGTGAAACTTCTGTGAGAAGTATGCCGCATCATCGAAATCGCTCTTTTGGAGATATTTAATTCGAAAACGCGCGTTTTCTGGTGTTTTCACCACTGCACAGTGCGTTTGATATGCAGAACCAGCGATATCTTGGTTTCGTGCAGTTTCAAGCTGAGACATGCATTTTCTACGATAATCTTGGTGAGACTTCAGTCAGAAGTATGCAGAATCATCGAGATCGCTCTATTCGAGCGTTTTAATGCGAGAAACACGCTATCTGGTGGTTTCACCACTCCACAGTGCGTTTGATATGCAGAAACTGCGATATCTTGGTTTTCGTCGGGTTTCAAGCTGAGAATATGCATATTCTGCGATAATCTTGGTGTTTCTTCTGTGTGAAGTATGCAGAATCATCGAAATCGCTCTTTTGGAGCTATTTAATGCGAGAAGCACGTTATCTGGTGTTTTCCCCACTCCACAATGCGTTTGATATGCAGAACCGGCGATATCTTGGTTTTCGTGGGGTTTCCAGCTGGATATGCATTTTCTACCCTCATCTTGGTAAGTCTTCTGCGAGAAGTATGCAGGATCATAGAATTCGCCATTTTGGAGATATTTAATGCGAGAAAAACGTTATCAGGTGTTTTCACCACTCCACAATGCGTTTGATATGCAGAACCGGCGATATCTTCGTTTTCGTGGGGTTTCCAGCTGGATATGCATTTTCTACCATAATCTTGCTGAGTCTTCTGTGAGAAGTATGCAGGATCATCGAATTCGCCCTTTTGGAGATATTTAATGCGAGAAAACCGTTATCAGGTGTTTTCACCACTCCACAATGCGTTTGATATGCAGAACCGGCGATATCTTGGTTTTCGTGTGGTTTCCAGTTGGATATGCATTTACTACCATAATCGTGGTGTTTCTTCTGTGAGAAGTATGCAGGATCATCGAAATCGCTCTTTTGGAGCTATTTAATGCGAAAAACCACGTTTTCTGGTGTTTTCACCACTCCACATTACGTTTGATATGCAGAACCGGCGATATCTTGGTTTTCGTCGGGTTTCAAGCTGGGATATGCATTTTCTGCGATAATCTTGGTGGTACTTCCGTGAGAAGTATGCAGAATCATCGAAATCGCTCTCTTGGAGCTACTTAATGCGAGAAACCCGTTATCTGGTGTTTTCACCACTCCACAGTGCGTTTGTTATGCAGAACCGGCGATATCTAGGTTTTCGTGTAGTTTCCACCTGGATATGCATTTTCTACCATAATCTTGGTGAGTCTTCTGTGAGAAGTATGCAGGATCATCGAAATCGCTCTTTTGAAGCTATTTAATGCGAGAAATACGTCATCTGGTGTTTTCACCACTCCACAGTGCGTTTGATATGCTGAACCGGCGATATCTTGGTTTTCGTGTGGTTTCCAGCTGGATATGCATTTTCTACCATAATCTTGGTGTGTCTTCTGTGAGAAGTATGCAGGATCATCGAAATCGCTCTTTTGAAGCTATTTAATGCGAGAAATACGTTATTTGGTGTTTTCACCACTCCACAGTGCGTTTGTTATGCAGAACCGGCGATATCTTGGTTTTCGTGTGGTATCCAGCTGGATATGCATTTTCTACCATAATCTTGGTGTTTCTTCTGTGAGAAGTATGCAGGACCATCGAAATCGCTCTTTTGGAGCTATTTAATGCGAAAAAACTCGTTTTCTGGTGTTTTCACCACTCCACATTACGTTTGAAATGCAGAACCGGCGATATCTTGGTTTTCCTCGGGTTTCAAGCTGAGATATGCATTTTCTGCGATAATCTTGGTGGTACTTCCGTGAGAAGTATGCAGAATCATCGAAATCGCTCACTTGGAGCTACTTAATGCGAGAAACCTGTTATCTGGTGTTTTCACCACTCCACAGTTCCTTTGATATGCAGAACCGGCGATATCTTGGTTTTCGTGTGGTTTCCAGCTGGATATGCATTTTCTACCATAATCTTGGTGAGTCTTCAGTGAGAAGTATGCAGGATCATCGAAATCGCTCTTTTGAAGCTATTTAATGCGAGAAATACTTTATCTGGTGTTTTCCCCACTCCACAGTGCGCTTGATATGCAGAACCGGCGATATCTTGGTTTTCGTGGGGTTTCCAGCTGGATATGCATTTTCTACGATAATCTTGGTGAGTCTTCTGTGAGGAGTATGCAGAATCATCGAAATCGCTCTTTTGAAGCTATTTAATGCGAGAAATACGTTATCTTCTGTTTTCACCACTCCACAGTGCGTTTGATATGCAGAACCGGCGATATCTTGGTTTTCGTGTGGTTTCCAGCTGGATATGCATTTTCTACCATAATCTTGGTGTTTCTTCTGTGAAAAGGATGCAGAATCATCGAAATCGCTCTTTTGAAGCTATTTAATGCGAGAAATACGTTATCTTCTGTTTTCACCACTCCACAGTGCGTTTGATATGCAGAACCGTCGATATCTTGGTTTTCGTGGGGTTTCAAGCTAAGATATGCATTTTCTGTGATGATCTTTATGTTTCTTCTGTGAGAAGTAAGCAGAATCATCGAAATCGCTCTTTTGAAGGTATTCAATGCGAGAAATACGTTATCTGGTGTTTTCAACACTCCACAGTGCGTTTGATATGCAGAACCGGCGATATCTTGGTTTTCATGTGGTTTCCAGCTGGATGTGCATTTTCAACCATAATCTTGGTGACTCTTCAGTGAGAAGTATGCAGGATCATGGAAATCGCTCTCTTGGAGCTACTTAATGTGAGAAACCGGTTATCTGGTGTTTTCAGCACTCCACAATGCGTTTGATATGCAGCACCGGCGATATCTTGGTTTTCGTCGGGTTTCCAGCTGGATATGCATTTTCTACCATAACCTTGGTAAGTCTTCTGTGAGAAGTATGCAGGATCATCGAATTCGCCCTTTTGGAGATATTTAATGCGAGAAAAACGTTATCAGGTGTTTTCCCCACTCCACAATGCGTTTGATATGCAGGACCGGCGATATCTTGGTTTTCGTGAGGTTTCAAGCTGAGATATGCATTTTCTACGATAATCTTGGTAAGACTTCAGTCAGAAGTATGCAGAATCATCGAGATCGCTCTTTTCCAGCTATTTAATGCCAGAAACGCCGGCTCAGGTGTATTCAGCACTCCACAGTGCGTTTGATATGCAGAACAGGCGATATCTTAGTTTTCATTGGGGTTTCAAGCTGAGAATATGCATATTCTGCGATAATCTTGGTGCTTCTTCTGTGAGACGTATGCAGGATTATCGAATTCGCCCTTTTGGAGATATTTCATGCGAAAAAACCCGTTCTCTGGTGTTTTCACCTCTCCACAGTACCTATGATATGCTGAAACGGCGATATCGTGGTTTTCGTGGGGTTTAAAGCTGAATTTGCATTTTCTACGATAATATTGGTGTTTGTTCTGTGAGATGTATGCAGGATCATCGAATTCGCCCTTTTGGAGATATTTAATGCGAGAAAAACGTTATCAGGTGTTTTCACCACTCCACAATGCGTTTGATATGCAGAACCGGCGATATCTTGGTTTTCGTCGGGTTTCAAGCTGAGATATGCATTTTCTGCGATAATCTTGGTGGTACTTCCGTGAGAAGTATGCAGAATCATCGAAATCGCTCTCTTGGAGCTACTTAATGCGAGAAACCCGTTATCTGGTGTTTTCACCACTCCACAGTGCGTTTGTTATGCAGAACCGGCGATATCTTGGTTTTCGTGAGGTTTCAAGCTGAGATATGCATTTTCTACGATAATCTTGGTGAGACTTCAGTCAGAAGTATGCAGAATCATCGAGATCGCTCTTTTCCAGCTATTTAATCCCAGAAACGCCGTATCTGGTGTATTCACCACTCCACAGTGCGTTTGATATGCATAACCGGCGATATCTTGGTTTTCGTGCGGTTTCAAGCTGAGACATGCATTTTCTACGATAATCTTGGTGAGACTTCTGTCAGAAGTATGCAGAATCATCGAGATCGCTCTATTCGAGCGATTTAATGCGAGAAACGCCGTATCTGGTGTATTCACCACTCCACAGTGCGTTTGATATGCAGAAACTGCGATATCTTGGTTTTCGTCGGGTTTCAAGCTGAGAATATGCATATTCTGCGATAATCTAGGTGTTTCTTCTGTGTGAAGTATGCAGAATCATCGAAATCGCTCTTTTGGAGCTATTTAATGCGAGAAACACGTTATCTGGTGTTTTCACAACTCCACAATGCGTTTGATATGCAGCACCGGCGATATCTTGGTTTTCGTGGGGTTTCCAGCTGGATATGCATTTTCTACCATAACCATGGTAAGTCTTCTGTGAGAAGTATGCAGGATCATCGAATTCGCCCTTTTGGAGATATTTAATGCGAGAAAAACGTTATCAGGTGTTTTCCCCACTCCACAATGCGTTTGATATGCAGGACCGGCGATATCTTGGTTTTCGTGAGGTTTCAAGCTGAGGTATGCATTTTCTACGATAATCTTGGTGAGACTTCAGTCAGAAGTATGCAGAATCATCGAGATCGCTCTTTTCCAGCTATTTAATGCCAGAAACGCCGGCTCAGGTGTATTCACCACTCCACAGTGCGTTTGATATGCAGAACCGGCGATATCTTAGTTTTCATTGGGGTTTCAAAGTGAGAATATGCATATTCTGCGATAATCTTGGTGCTTCTTCTGTGAGACGTATGCAGGATCATCGAATTCGCCCTTTTGGAGATATTTCATGCGAAAAAACCCGTTCTCTGGTGTTTTCACCTCTCCACAGTACGTATGATATGCAGAAACGTCGATATCCTGATTTTCGTGGGGTTTCCAGCTGGATATGCATTATCTAACATGATCCTGGTGGTTCTTCTGTGAGAAGTATGCCGCATCATCGAAATCGCACTTTTGTAGCTATTTAATGCGAAAACACGCGTTTTATGGTGTTTTCACCACTGCACAGTGCGTTAGATATGCAGAACCGGCGATATCTTGGTTTTCGTGCGGTTTCAAGCTGAGACATGCATTTTCTACGATAATCTTGGTGAGACTTCTGTCAGAAGTATGCAGAATCATCGAGATCGCTCTATTCGAGCGATTTAATGCGAGAAACACGCTATCTGGTGTTTTCACCACTCCACAGTGCGTTTGATGGCAGAAGCGGCGATACCTTGTTTTTCGTGAGGTTTCAAGCTGAGATATGCATTTTCTACGATAATCTTGGTGTGACTTCAGTCAGAAGTTGCAGAATCATCGAGACCGCTCTTTTCCAGCTATTTAATGCCAGAAACGCCGTATCTGGTGTATTCACCACTCCACAGTGCGTTTGATATGCAGAACCGGCGATATCTTGGTTTTCGTGGGGTTTAAAGCAGAGATAAGCATTTTCTGCGATAACCTTGGTGTTTGTTCGGTGAGAAGAATGCAGAATCTTCGAAATCGCTCTTTTGGAGCTATTTAATGCGAGAAACACGTTATCAGGTGTTTTCACCACTCCACAATACGTTTGATATGCGGAACCGGCGATATCTTGGTTTTCAATGGGGTTTCAAGCTGAGAATATGCATATTCTGCGATAATCTTGGTGTTTCTTGTGTGAGAAGTATGCAGAATCATCGAAATCGCTCTTTTGGAGCTATTTAATGCGAGAAACACGTAATCTGGTGTTTTCACCACTCCACAGTGCGTTTGATATGCAGAAACTGCGATATCTTGGTTTTCGTCGGGTTTCAAGCTGAGAATATGCATATTCTGCGATAATCTTGGTGTTTCTTCTGTGTGAGGTATGCAGAATCATCGAAATCGCTCTTTTGGAGCTATTTAAAGCGAGAAACACGTTATCTGGTGTATTCACCACTCCACAATGCGTTTGATATGCAGAACCGGCGATATCTTGGTTTTCGTGGGGTTTCAAGCTGGATATGCAATTTCTACGATAATCTTGGTGAAACTTCTGTGAGAAGTATGCCGCATCATCGAAATCGCTCTTTTGGAGATATTTAATTCGAAAACGCGCGTTTTCTGGTGTTTTCACCACTGCACAGTGCGTTTGATATGCAGAACCAGCGATATCTTGGTTTCGTGCAGTTTCAAGCTGAGACATGCATTTTCTACGATAATCTTGGTGAGACTTCAGTCAGAAGTATGCAGAATCATCGAGATCGCTCTATTCGAGCGTTTTAATGCGAGAAACACGCTATCTGGTGGTTTCACCACTCCACAGTGCGTTTGATATGCAGAAACTGCGATATCTTGGTTTTCGTCGGGTTTCAAGCTGAGAATATGCATATTCTGCGATAATCTTGGTGTTTCTTCTGTGTGAAGTATGCAGAATCATCGAAATCGCTCTTTTGGAGCTATTTAATGCGAGAAGCACGTTATCTGGTGTTTTCCCCACTCCACAATGCGTTTGATATGCAGAACCGGCGATATCTTGGTTTTCGTGGGGTTTCCAGCTGGATATGCATTTTCTACCCTCATCTTGGTAAGTCTTCTGCGAGAAGTATGCAGGATCATAGAATTCGCCATTTTGGAGATATTTAATGCGAGAAAAACGTTATCAGGTGTTTTCACCACTCCACAATGCGTTTGATATGCAGAACCGGCGATATCTTCGTTTTCGTGGGGTTTCCAGCTGGATATGCATTTTCTACCATAATCTTGCTGAGTCTTCTGTGAGAAGTATGCAGGATCATCGAATTCGCCCTTTTGGAGATATTTAATGCGAGAAAACCGTTATCAGGTGTTTTCACCACTCCACAATGCGTTTGATATGCAGAACCGGCGATATCTTGGTTTTCGTGTGGTTTCCAGTTGGATATGCATTTACTACCATAATCGTGGTGTTTCTTCTGTGAGAAGTATGCAGGATCATCGAAATCGCTCTTTTGGAGCTATTTAATGCGAAAAACCACGTTTTCTGGTGTTTTCACCACTCCACATTACGTTTGATATGCAGAACCGGCGATATCTTGGTTTTCGTCGGGTTTCAAGCTGGGATATGCATTTTCTGCGATAATCTTGGTGGTACTTCCGTGAGAAGTATGCAGAATCATCGAAATCGCTCTCTTGGAGCTACTTAATGCGAGAAACCCGTTATCTGGTGTTTTCACCACTCCACAGTGCGTTTGTTATGCAGAACCGGCGATATCTAGGTTTTCGTGTAGTTTCCACCTGGATATGCATTTTCTACCATAATCTTGGTGAGTCTTCTGTGAGAAGTATGCAGGATCATCGAAATCGCTCTTTTGAAGCTATTTAATGCGAGAAATACGTCATCTGGTGTTTTCACCACTCCACAGTGCGTTTGATATGCTGAACCGGCGATATCTTGGTTTTCGTGTGGTTTCCAGCTGGATATGCATTTTCTACCATAATCTTGGTGTGTCTTCTGTGAGAAGTATGCAGGATCATCGAAATCGCTCTTTTGAAGCTATTTAATGCGAGAAATACGTTATTTGGTGTTTTCACCACTCCACAGTGCGTTTGTTATGCAGAACCGGCGATATCTTGGTTTTCGTGTGGTATCCAGCTGGATATGCATTTTCTACCATAATCTTGGTGTTTCTTCTGTGAGAAGTATGCAGGACCATCGAAATCGCTCTTTTGGAGCTATTTAATGCGAAAAAACTCGTTTTCTGGTGTTTTCACCACTCCACATTACGTTTGAAATGCAGAACCGGCGATATCTTGGTTTTCCTCGGGTTTCAAGCTGAGATATGCATTTTCTGCGATAATCTTGGTGGTACTTCCGTGAGAAGTATGCAGAATCATCGAAATCGCTCACTTGGAGCTACTTAATGCGAGAAACCTGTTATCTGGTGTTTTCACCACTCCACAGTTCCTTTGATATGCAGAACCGGCGATATCTTGGTTTTCGTGTGGTTTCCAGCTGGATATGCATTTTCTACCATAATCTTGGTGAGTCTTCAGTGAGAAGTATGCAGGATCATCGAAATCGCTCTTTTGAAGCTATTTAATGCGAGAAATACTTTATCTGGTGTTTTCCCCACTCCACAGTGCGCTTGATATGCAGAACCGGCGATATCTTGGTTTTCGTGGGGTTTCCAGCTGGATATGCATTTTCTACGATAATCTTGGTGAGTCTTCTGTGAGGAGTATGCAGAATCATCGAAATCGCTCTTTTGAAGCTATTTAATGCGAGAAATACGTTATCTTCTGTTTTCACCACTCCACAGTGCGTTTGATATGCAGAACCGGCGATATCTTGGTTTTCGTGTGGTTTCCAGCTGGATATGCATTTTCTACCATAATCTTGGTGTTTCTTCTGTGAAAAGGATGCAGAATCATCGAAATCGCTCTTTTGAAGCTATTTAATGCGAGAAATACGTTATCTTCTGTTTTCACCACTCCACAGTGCGTTTGATATGCAGAACCGTCGATATCTTGGTTTTCGTGAGGTTTCAAGCTGAGATATGCATTTTCTACGATAATCTTGGTAAGACTTCAGTCAGAAGTATGCAGAATCATCGAGATCGCTCTTTTCCAGCTATTTAATGCCAGAAACGCCGGCTCAGGTGTATTCAGCACTCCACAGTGCGTTTGATATGCAGAACAGGCGATATCTTAGTTTTCATTGGGGTTTCAAGCTGAGAATATGCATATTCTGCGATAATCTTGGTGCTTCTTCTGTGAGACGTATGCAGGATTATCGAATTCGCCCTTTTGGAGATATTTCATGCGAAAAAACCCGTTCTCTGGTGTTTTCACCTCTCCACAGTACCTATGATATGCTGAAACGGCGATATCGTGGTTTTCGTGGGGTTTAAAGCTGAATTTGCATTTTCTACGATAATATTGGTGTTTGTTCTGTGAGATGTATGCAGGATCATCGAATTCGCCCTTTTGGAGATATTTAATGCGAGAAAAACGTTATCAGGTGTTTTCACCACTCCACAATGCGTTTGATATGCAGAACCGGCGATATCTTGGTTTTCGTCGGGTTTCAAGCTGAGATATGCATTTTCTGCGATAATCTTGGTGGTACTTCCGTGAGAAGTATGCAGAATCATCGAAATCGCTCTCTTGGAGCTACTTAATGCGAGAAACCCGTTATCTGGTGTTTTCACCACTCCACAGTGCGTTTGTTATGCAGAACCGGCGATATCTTGGTTTTCGTGAGGTTTCAAGCTGAGATATGCATTTTCTACGATAATCTTGGTGAGACTTCAGTCAGAAGTATGCAGAATCATCGAGATCGCTCTTTTCCAGCTATTTAATCCCAGAAACGCCGTATCTGGTGTATTCACCACTCCACAGTGCGTTTGATATGCATAACCGGCGATATCTTGGTTTTCGTGCGGTTTCAAGCTGAGACATGCATTTTCTACGATAATCTTGGTGAGACTTCTGTCAGAAGTATGCAGAATCATCGAGATCGCTCTATTCGAGCGATTTAATGCGAGAAACGCCGTATCTGGTGTATTCACCACTCCACAGTGCGTTTGATATGCAGAAACTGCGATATCTTGGTTTTCGTCGGGTTTCAAGCTGAGAATATGCATATTCTGCGATAATCTAGGTGTTTCTTCTGTGTGAAGTATGCAGAATCATCGAAATCGCTCTTTTGGAGCTATTTAATGCGAGAAACACGTTATCTGGTGTTTTCACAACTCCACAATGCGTTTGATATGCAGCACCGGCGATATCTTGGTTTTCGTGGGGTTTCCAGCTGGATATGCATTTTCTACCATAACCATGGTAAGTCTTCTGTGAGAAGTATGCAGGATCATCGAATTCGCCCTTTTGGAGATATTTAATGCGAGAAAAACGTTATCAGGTGTTTTCCCCACTCCACAATGCGTTTGATATGCAGGACCGGCGATATCTTGGTTTTCGTGAGGTTTCAAGCTGAGGTATGCATTTTCTACGATAATCTTGGTGAGACTTCAGTCAGAAGTATGCAGAATCATCGAGATCGCTCTTTTCCAGCTATTTAATGCCAGAAACGCCGGCTCAGGTGTATTCACCACTCCACAGTGCGTTTGATATGCAGAACCGGCGATATCTTAGTTTTCATTGGGGTTTCAAAGTGAGAATATGCATATTCTGCGATAATCTTGGTGCTTCTTCTGTGAGACGTATGCAGGATCATCGAATTCGCCCTTTTGGAGATATTTCATGCGAAAAAACCCGTTCTCTGGTGTTTTCACCTCTCCACAGTACGTATGATATGCTGAACCGGCGATATCGTGGTTTTCGTGGGGTTTAAAGCTGAATATGCATTTTCTACGATAATATTGGTGTTTGTTCTGTGAGATGTATGCAGGATCATCGAATTCGCCCTTTTGGAGATATTTAATGCGAGAAAAACGTTATCAGGTGTTTTCACCACTCCACAATGCGTTTGATATGCAGAACCGGCGATATCGTGGTTTTCGTGTGGTTTCCAGCTGGATATGCATTTTCTACCATAATCGTGGTGTTTCTTCTGTGAGAAGTATGCAGGATCATCGAAATCGCTCTTTTGCAGCTATTTAATGCGAAAAAACACGTTTTCTGGTGTTTTCACCACTCCACATTACGTTTGATATGCAGAACCGGCGATATCTTGGTTTTCGTCGGGTTTCAAGCTGAGATATGCATTTTCTGAGATAATCTTGGTGGTACTTCCGTGAGAAGTATGCAGAATCATCGAAATCGCTCTCTTGGAACTACTTAATGCGAGAAACCCGTTATCTGGTGTTTTCACCACTCCACAGTGCGTTTGTTATGCAGAACCGGCGATATCTTGGTTTTCGTGTGGTTTCCAGCTGGATATGCATTTTCTACCATAATCTTGGTGAGTCTTCAGTGGGAAGTATGCAGGATCATCGACATCGCTCTTTTGAAGCTATTTAATGCGAGAAATACGTCATCTGGTGTTTTCACCACTCCACAGTGCGTTTGATATGCTGAACCGGCGATATCTTGGTTTTCGTGTGGTATCCAGCTGGATATGCATTTTCTACCATAATCTTGGTGTTTCTTCTGTGAGAAGTATGCAGGACCATCGAAATCGCACTTTTGGAGCTATTTAATGCGAAAAAACACGATTTCTGGTGTTTTCACCACTCCACATTACGTTTGAAATGCAGAACCGGCGATATCTTGGTTTTCCTCGGGTTTCAAGCTGAGATATGCATTTTCTGCGATAATCTTGGTGGTACTTCCGTGAGAAGTATGCAGAATCATCGAAATCGCTCTCTTGGAGCTACTTAATGCGAGAAACCTGTTATCTGGTGTTTTCACCACTCCACAGTTCGTTTGATATGCAGAACCGGCGATATCTTGGTTTTCGTGTGGTTTCCAGCTGGATATGCATTTTCTACCATAATCTTGGTGACTCTTCAGTGAGAAGTATGCAGGATCATGGAAATCGCTCTTTTGAAGCTATTTAATGCGAGAAATACGTTATCTGGTGTTTTCACCACTCCACAGTGCGTTTGATATGCTGAACCGGCGATATCTTGGTTTTCGTGTGGTTTCCAGCTGGATATGCATTATTCTACCATAATCTTGGTGTGTCTTCTGTGAGAAGTATGCAGGATCATGGAAATCGCTCTTTTGAAGCTATTTAATGCGAGAAATACGTTATCTGGTGTTTTCACCACTCCACCATGCTTTTGATTTGCAGAACCGCCGATATCTTGGTTTTCGTGGGGTTTTAAGCTGAGATATGCATTTTCTGCGATGATCTTGGTGTTTCTTCTGTGAGAAGTATGCAGAATCATCGAAATCGCTCTTTTGAAGGTATTCAATGCGAGAAATACGTTATCTGGTGTTTTCAACACTCCACAGTGCGTTTGATATGCAGAACCGGCGATATCTTGGTTTTCGTGTGGTTTTTCAGCTGGATAAGCATTTTCAACCATAATCTTGGTGACTCTTCAGTGAGAAGTATGCAGGATCATGGAAATCGCTCTTTTGAAGCTATTTAATGCGAGAAATACGTTATCTGGTGTTTTCCCCACTCCACAGTGCGTTTGATATGCAGAACCGGCGATATCTTGGTTTTCGTGGGGCTTCAAGCTGAGATATGCATATTCTACGATAATCTTGGTGAGACTTCAGTCAGAAGTATGCAGAATCATCGAAATCGCTCTTTTGAAGCTATTTAATGCGAGAAATACGTTATCTTCTGTTTTCACCACTCCACAGTGCGTTTGATATGCAGAACCGGCGATATCTTGGTTTTCGTGTGGTTTCCAGCTGGATATGCATTTTCTACCATAATCTTGGTGACTCTTCAGTGAGAAGTATGCAGGATCATGGAAATCGCTCTTTTGAAGCTATTTAATGCGAGAAATACGTTATCTGGTGTTTTCACCACTCCACAGTGCGTTTGATATGCTGAACCGGCGATATCTTGGTTTTCGTGTGGTTTCCAGCTGGATATGCATTATTCTACCATAATCTTGGTGTGTCTTCTGTGAGAAGTATGCAGGATCATCGAAATCGCTCTTTTGAAGCTATTTAATGCGAGAAATACGTTATCTGGTGTTTTCACCACTCCACCATGCTTTTGATTTGCAGAACCGCCGATATCTTGGTTTTCGTGGGGTTTCGAGCTGAGATATGCATTTTCTGCGATGATCTTGGTGTTTCTTCTGTGAGAAGTATAAAGAATCATCGACATCGTTCTTTTGAAGGTATTCAATTCGAGAAATACGTTATCTGGTGTTTTCACCACTCCACAGTGCGTTTGATATGCAGAAATTTCGATATCCTGATTTTCGTGGGGTTTCCAGCTGGATACACATTTTCTACCATAATCTTGGTGAGTCTTCTGTGAGAAGTATGTAGAATCGTCGATTTCGCTCTTTTGGAGCTATTTAATGCGGAAAATCACGTTTTCTGGTGTTTTCACCACTCCAAAGTGCGTTTAATATGCAGAACAGGCGATATCTTGGTTTTCGTAGGGTTTCAAGCTGGATATGCAATTTATACGATAATCTTGGTGTTTCTTCTGTGAGAAGGATGCAGGGTCATCGAAATCGCTCTTTTGGAGCTATTTAATGCGAGAAACACGTTATCTGGTGTTTTCACCACTCCACAGTGCGTTTGATATGCAGAAACTTCGATATCCTGATTTTCGTGGGGTTTCCTGCTGGATATGCATTTTCTACCATAATCCTGGTGGTTCTTCTGTGAGAAGTATGTAGAATCGTTGATTTCGCTCTTTTGGTGCTATTTAATGCGGAAAATCACGTTTTCTGGTGTTTTCACCACTCCAAAGTGCGTTTGATATGCAGATCGGCGATATCTAGGTTTTCGTGGGGTTTCCAGCTGGATATGCATTTTCTGCGATAATCTTGGTGTTTCTTCTGTGAGAAGTATGCAGGATCATCGAAATCGCACTTTTGGAGCTATTTAATGCGAGAAACACGCTATCTGGTGTATTCACCACTCCACAGAGCGTTTGATTTGCAGAACCGGCGATATCTTGGTTTTCGTGGGGTTTCAAGCTGAGATATGCATTTTCTACGATAATCATGGTGAGACTTCACTCAGAAGTATGCAGAATCATCGAAATCGCTCTTTTGGAGCTATTTAATGCGAGAAACACGTTATCTGGTGTTTTCGCCACTCCACAATGCGTTTGATATGCAGAACGGGCGATATCTTGGTTTTCGTGGGGTTTCAAGCTGAGAGATGCATTTTCTGCGATAATCTTGGTGTTTGTTCTGTGAGAAGTATGCAGGATCATAGAATTCGCCATTTTGGAGATATTTAATGCGAGAAAAACGTTATCAGGTGTGTTCACCACTCCACAATGCGTTTGATATGCAGAACCGTCAATGTCTTGGTTTTCGTGGGGTTTCCAGCTGGATATGCATTTTCTACCATAATCTTGGTGAGTCTTCTGTGAGAAGTATGCAGCATCATCGAAATCGCTCTTTTGGAGCTATTTAATGCGAGAAACACGTTATCTGGAGTTTTCACCACTCCACAGACCGTTTGATTTGCAAAACCGGCGATATCTTGGTTTTCGTGGGGTTTCAAGCTGAGACATGCATTTTCTAAGATAATCTTGGTGAGACTTCTGTCAGAAGTATGCAGAATCATCGAGATCGCTCTATTCGAGCGATTTAATGCGAGAAACACGCTATCTGGTGTTTTCACCACTCCACAGACCGTTTGATATGCAGGAACGTCGATATCTTGGTTTTCGTGGGGTTTCAAGCTGAGATATGCATTTTCTGCGATAATCTTGGTGCTTGAACTGTGAGAAAAATGCAGAATCATCGAAATCGCTCTTATGGAGCTATTTAATGCGAGAAACACGTTATCTTGTGTTTTCACCACTCCACAATGCGTTTGATATGCAGAACCGGCGATATCTTGGTTTTGATTGGGGTTTCAAGCTGAGAATATGCATATTCTGCGATATTCTTGGTGTTTCTTCTGTGTGAAGTATGCAGAATCATCGAAATCGCTCTTTTGGAGCTATTTAATGCGAGAAACACATTATCAGGTGTTTTCACCACTCCACATTGCGTTTGATACGCAGAACCGGCGATATCTTGGTTTTCGTGTGGTTTCCAGCTGGATATGCGTTTTCTACAATAATCTTGGTGAGTCTTCAGTGAGATGTATGCAGGATCATCGAAATCGCTCTTTTGAAGCTATTTAATGCGAGAAATACGTTATCTGGTGTTTTCACCACTCCAGAGTGCGTTTGATATGCAGAACCGGCGATATCTTGGTTGTCGTGTGGTTTCCAGCTGGATGTGCATTTTCTACAATAATCTTGGTGAGTCTTCAGTGAGATGTATGCAGGATCATCGAAATCGCTCTTTTGAAGCTATTTAATGCGAGAAATACGTTATCTGGTGTTTTCACCACTCCAGAGTGCGTTTGATATGCAGAACCGGCGATATCTTGGTTGTCGTGTGGTTTCCAGCTGGATGTGCATTTTCTACAATAATCTTGGTGAGTCTTCAGTGAGATGTATGCAGGATCATCGAAATCGCTCTTTTGAAGCTATTTAATGCGAGAAATACGTTATCTGGTGTTTTCACCACTCCAGAGTGCGTTTGATATGCAGAACCGGCGATATCTTGGTTGTCGTGTGGTTTCCAGCTGGATATGCATTTTCTGCCATAATCTTGGTGAGTCTTCAGTGAGAAGTATGCAGGATCATCGAAATCGCTCTTTTGAAGCTATTTAATGCGAGAAATACGTTATCTGGTGTTTTCACCACTCCACAGTGCGTTTGATATGCTGAACCGGCGATATCTTGGTTTTCGTGTGGTTTCCAGCTGGATATTGCTTTTCTACCATAATCTTGGTGTTTCTTCCGTGAGAAGTATGCAGGATCATCGAAATCGCTCTTCTGGAGCTATTTAATGCGAAAGCACGTTTTCTGGTGTTTTCACCACTCCACATTACGTTTGATATGCAGAACGGGCGATATCTTGGATTTCGTCGGGTTTCAAGCTGAGATATGCATTTTCTGCGATGAGCTTGGTGTTTCTTCTGTGAGAAGTATGCAGAATCATCGAAATCGCTCTCATGGAGCTACTTAATGCGAGAAACCCGTTATCTGGAGTTTTCACCACTCCACAGTGCGTTTGATATGCAGAACCGGCGATATCTTGGTTTTCGTTGGGTTTCAAGCTGAGATATGCATTTTCTGTGATAATCTTGGTGTTTCTTCTGTGCGAAGTATGCAGGATCATCGACATCGCTCTTCTGGAGCTATTTAATGCGAGTGACACGTTTTCTGAAGTTTTCACCACTCCACAGAGCGTTTGATTTGCAGAACCGTCGATATCTTGGTTTTCGTGGGGTTTCAAGTTGAGATATGCATTTTCTGCGATGAGCTTGGTGTTGCTTCTGTGAGAAGTATGCAGCATCATCGAAATCGCTCTTTTGGAGCTATTTAATGCGAGAAACACGTTATCTGGAGTTTTCACCACTCCACAGACCGTTTGATTTGCAAAACCGGCGATATCTTGGTTTTCGTGGGGTTTCAAGCTGAGACATGCATTTTCTAAGATAATCTTGGTGAGACTTCTGTCAGAAGTATGCAGAATCATCGAGATCGCTCTATTCGAGCGATTTAATGCGAGAAACACGTTATCAGGTGTTTTCACCACTCCACAATGCGTTTGATATGCAGAACCGGCGATATCTTGGATTTCGTAGGGTTTCAAGCTGGATATGCAATTTCTACGATAATCTTGGTGAAGCTTCTGTGTGAAGTATGCCGCATCATCGAAATCGCCCTTTTGGAGCTATTTAATGCGAAAACGCGCGTTTTCTGGTGTTTTCACCACTGCACAGTGCGTTTGATATGCAGAACCGGCGATATCTTGGTTTTCGTGGGGTTTCAAGCTGAGAATATGCATATTCTGCGATAATCTAGGTGTTTCTTCTGTGTGAAGTATGCAGAATCATCGCAATCGCTCTTTTGGAGCTATTTAATGCGAGAAACACGTTATCTGGTGTTTTCACCACTCCACAATGCGTTTGATATGCAGCACCGGCGATATCTTGGTTTTCGTGGGGTTTTCAGCTGGATATGCATTTTCTACCATGATCTTGGTAAGTCTTCTGTGAGAAGTATGCAGGATCATCGAATTCGCCCTTTTGGAGATATTTAATGCGAGAAAAGCGTTATCAGGTGTTTTCACCACTCCACAATGCGTTTGATATGCAGAACCGGCGATATCGTGGTTTTCGTCGGGTTTCAAGCTGAGATATGCATTTTCTGCGATAATCTTGGTGGTACTTCCGTGAGAAGTATGCAGAATCATCGAAATCGCTCTCTTGGAGCTATTTAATGCGAGAAACACGTTATCTGGAGTTTTCACCACTCCACAGACCGTTTGATTTGCAAAACCGGCGATATCTTGGTTTTCGTGGGGTTTCAAGCTGAGACATGCATTTTCTAAGATAATCTTGGTGAGACATCTGTCAGAAGTATGCAGAATCATCGAGATCGCTCTATTCGAGCGATTTAATGCGAGAAACACGCTATCTGGTGTTTTCACCACTCCACAGACTGTTTGATATGCAGAAACGTCGATATCTTGGTTTTCGTGGGGTTTCTTGCTGAGATATGCATTTTCTGCGATAATCTTGGTGTTTGAACTGTGAGAAAAATGCAGAATCATCGAAATCGCTCTTTTGTAGCTATTTAATGCGAGAAACACGTTATCTGGTGTTTTCACCACTCCACAATGCGTTTGAAATGCAGAACCGGCGATATCTTGGTTTTGATTGGGGTTTCAAGCTGAGAATATGCATATTCTGCGATATTCTTGGTGTTTCTTCTGTGTGAAGTATGCAGAATCATCGAAATCGCTCTTTTGGAGCTATTTAATGCGAGAAACACGTTATCAGGTGTTTTCACCACTCCACAATGCGTTTGATATGCAGAACCGGCGATATCTTGGCTTTCATTGGGGTTTGAAGCTGAGAATATGCATATTCTGCGATATTCTTGGTGTTTCTTCTGTGTGAAGTATGCAGAATCATCGAAATCGCTCTTTTGGAGCTATTTAATGCGAGAAACACGTTATCAGGTGTTTTCACCACTCCACAATGCGTTTGCTTTGCAGAACCGGCGATATCTTGGATTTCGTAGGGTTTCAAGCTGGATATGCAATTTCTACAATTATCTTGGTGAAGCTTCTGTGAGAAGTATGCCGCATCATCGAAATCGCCCTTTTGGAGCTATTTAATGCGAAAACACGCGTTTTCTGGTGTTTTCACCACTGCACAGTGCGTTTGATATGCAGAACCGGCGATATCTTGGTTTTCGTGGGGTTTCAAGCTGAGAATATGCATATTCTGCGATAATCTAGGTGTTTCTTCTGTGTGAAGTATGCAGAATCATCGAAATCACTCTTTTGAAGGTATTTAATGCGAGAAATACGTTATCGGGTGTTTTCACCACTCCAAAGTGCGTTTGATATGCAGAACCGGCGATATCTTGGTTTTCGTGTGGTTTCCAGCTGGATGTGCATTTTCTACAATAATCTTGGTGAGTCTTCAGTGAGATGTATGCAGGATCATCGAAATCGCTCTTTTGAAGCTATTTAATGCGAGAAATACGTTATCTGGTGTTTTCACCACTCCACAGTGCGTTTGATATGCAGAACCGGCGATATCTTGGTTGTCGTGTGGTTTCCAGCTGGATATGCATTTTCTGCCATAATCTTGGTGAGTCTTCAGTGAGAAATATGCAGGATCATCGAAATGGCTCTTTTGAAGCTACTTAATGCGAGAAACCCGTTATCTGGTGTTTTCACCACTCCACAGTGCGTTTGATATGCAGCACCGGCGATAACTTGGTTTTCGTGGGGTTTCCAGCTGGATATGCATTTTCTACCATAATCTTGGTGTTTCTTCTGTGAAAAGTATGCAGAATCATCGAAATCACTCTTTTGAAGGTATTTAATGCGAGAAATACGTTATCGGGTGTTTTCACCACTCCAAAGTGCGTTTGATATGCAGAACCGGCGATATCTTGGTTTTCGTGTGGTTTCCAGCTGGATGTGCATTTTCTACAATAATCTTGGTGAGTCTTCAGTGAGATGTATGCAGGATCATCGAAATCGCTCTTTTGAAGCTATTTAATGCGAGAAATACGTTATCTGGTGTTTTCACCACTCCACAGTGCGTTTGATATGCAGAACCGGCGATATCTTGGTTGTCGTGTGGTTTCCAGCTGGATATGCATTTTCTGCCATAATCTTGGTGAGTCTTCAGTGAGAAGTATGCAGGATCATCGAAATCGCTCTTTTGAAGCTACTTAATGCGAGAAACCCGTTATCTGGTGTTTTCACCACTCCACAGTGCGATTGATATGCAGAACCGGCGATATCTTGGTTTTCGTGTGGTTTCCAGCTGGATATGCATTTTCTACCATAATCTTGGTGTTTCTTCTGTGAGAAGTATGCAGGATCATCGAAATCGCTCTTTTGGAGCTATTTAATGCGAAAAACACGTTTTCTGGTGTTTTCACCACTCCACATTACGTTTGATATGCAGAACCGGCGATATCTTGGATTTCGTCGGGTTTCAAGCTGAGATATGCCTTTTCTGCGATAATCTTGGTGGTACTTCCGTGAGAAGTATGCAGAATCATCGAAATCGCTCTCTTGGAGCTACATAATGCGAGAAACCCGTTATCTGGTGTTTTCACCACTCCACAGTGCGATTGATATGCAGAACCGGCGATATCTTGGTTTTCGTGTGGTTTCCAGCTGGATATGCATTTTCTACCATAATCTTGGTGAGTCTTCAGTGAGAAGTATGCAGGATCATCGAAATCGCTCTTTTGAAGCTATTTAATGCGAGAAATACGTTATCTGGTGTTTTCACCACTACACAGTGCGTTCGATATGCAGAGCCGGCGATATCTTGGTTTTCGTGGGGTTTCCAGCTGGATATGCATTTTCTACGATAATCTTGGTGAGTCTTCTGTGAGAAGTATGCAGAATCATCGAAATCGCTCTTTTGAAGCTATTTAATGCGAGAAACACGTTATCAGGTGTTTTCACCACTCCACAGTGCGTTTGATATGCAGAACCGTCGATATCTTGGTTTTCGTGGGGTTTCAAGCTAAGATATGCATTTTCTGCGATGATCTTGGTGTTTCTTCTGTGAGAAGTATGCAGAATCATCGAAATCGCTCTCTTGGAGCTACTTAATGCGAGAAACCGGTTATCTGGTGTTTTCACCACTCCACAGTGCGTTTGATATGCATAACCGGCGATATCTTGGCTTTCATTGGGGTTTGAAGCTGAGAATATGCATATTCTGCGATATTCTTGGTGTTTCTTCTGTGTGAAGTATGCAGAATCATCGAAATCGCTCTTTTGGAGCTATTTAATGCGAGAAACACGTTATCAGGTGTTTTCACCACTCCACAATGCGTTTGATATGCAGAACCGGCGATATCTTGGATTTCGTAGGGTTTCAAGCTGGATATGCAATTTCTACAATTATCTTGGTGAAGCTTCTGTGAGAAGTATGCCGCATCATCGAAATCGCCCATTTGGAGCTATTTAATGCGAAAACACGCGTTTTCTGGTGTTTTCACCACTGCACAGTGCGTTTGATATGCAGAACCGGCGATATCTTGGTTTTCGTGGGGTTTCAAGCTGAGAATATGCATATTCTGCGATAATCTAGGTGTTTCTTCTGTGTGAAGTATGCAGAATCATCGCAATCGCTCTTTTGGAGCTATTTAATGCGAGAAACACGTTATCTGGTGTTTTCACCACTCCACAATGCGTTTGATATGCAGCACCGGCGATATCTTGGTTTTCGTGGGGTTTCCAGCTGGATATGCATTTTCTACCATAATCTTGGTGTTTCTTCTGTGAAAAGTATGCAGAATCATCGAAATCACTCTTTTGAAGGTATTTAATGCGAGAAATACGTTATCGGGTGTTTTCACCACTCCAAAGTGCGTTTGATATGCAGAACCGGCGATATCTTGGTTTTCGTGTGGTTTCCAGCTGGATGTGCATTTTCTACAATAATCTTGGTGAGTCTTCAGTGAGATGTATGCAGGATCATCGAAATCGCTCTTTTGAAGCTATTTAATGCGAGAAATACGTTATCTGGTGTTTTCACCACTCCACAGTGCGTTTGATATGCAGAACCGGCGATATCTTGGTTGTCGTGTGGTTTCCAGCTGGATATGCATTTTCTGCCATAATCTTGGTGAGTCTTCAGTGAGAAATATGCAGGATCATCGAAATGGCTCTTTTGAAGCTACTTAATGCGAGAAACCCGTTATCTGGTGTTTTCACCACTCCACAGTGCGTTTGATATGCAGCACCGGCGATATCTTGGTTTTCGTGGGGTTTCCAGCTGGATATGCATTTTCTACCATAATCTTGGTGTTTCTTCTGTGAAAAGTATGCAGAATCATCGAAATCACTCTTTTGAAGGTATTTAATGCGAGAAATACGTTATCGGGTGTTTTCACCACTCCAAAGTGCGTTTGATATGCAGAACCGGCGATATCTTGGTTTTCGTGTGGTTTCCAGCTGGATGTGCATTTTCTACAATAATCTTGGTGAGTCTTCAGTGAGATGTATGCAGGATCATCGAAATCGCTCTTTTGAAGCTATTTAATGCGAGAAATACGTTATCTGGTATTTTCACCACTCCACAGTGCGTTTGATATGCAGAACCGGCGATATCTTGGTTGTCGTGTGGTTTCCAGCTGGATATGCATTTTCTGCCATAATCTTGGTGAGTCTTCAGTGAGAAGTATGCAGGATCATCGAAATCGCTCTTTTGAAGCTACTTAATGCGAGAAACCCGTTATCTGGTGTTTTCACCACTCCACAGTGCGATTGATATGCAGAACCGGCGATATCTTGGTTTTCGTGTGGTTTCCAGCTGGATATGCGTTTTCTACCATAATCTTGGTGTTTCTTCTGTGAGAAGTATGCAGGATCATCGAAATCGCTCTTTTGGAGCTATTTAATGCGAAAAACACGTTTTCTGGTGTTTTCACCACTCCACATTACGTTTGATATGCAGAACCGGCGATATCTTGGATTTCGTCAAGTTTCAAGCTGAGATATGCCTTTTCTGCGATAATCTTGGTGGTACTTCCGTGAGAAGTATGCAGAATCATCGAAATCGCTCTCTTGGAGCTACTTAATGCGAGAAACCCGTTATCTGGTGTTTTCACCACTCCACAGTGCGATTGATATGCAGAACCGGCGATATCTTGGTTTTCGTGTGGTTTCCAGCTGGATATGCATTTTCTACCATAATCTTGGTGAGTCTTCAGTGAGAAGTATGCAGGATCATCGAAATCGCTCTTTTGAAGCTATTTAATGCGAGAAATACGTTATCTGGTGTTTTCACCACTACACAGTGCGTTTGATATGCAGAGCCGGCGATATCTTGGTTTTCGTGGGGTTTCCAGCTGGATATGCATTTTCTACGATAATCTTGGTGAGTCTTCTGTGAGAAGTATGCAGAATCATCGAAATCGCTCTTTTGAAGCTATTTAATGCGAGAAATACGTTATCTTCTGTTTTCACCACTCCACAGTGCGTTTGATATGCAGAACCGTCGATATCTTGGTTTTCGTGGGGTTTCAAGCTAAGATATGCATTTTCTGCGATGATCTTGGTGTTTCTTCTGTGAGAAGTATGCAGAATCATCGAAATCGCTCTCTTGGAGCTACTTAATGCGAGAAACCGGTTATCTGGTGTTTTCACCACTCCACAGTGCGTTTGATATGCATAACCGGCGATATCTTAGTTTTCGTGTGGTTTTTCAGCTGGATATGCATTTTCTACCATAATCTTGGTGACTCTTCAGTGAGAAGTATGCAGGATCATGGAAATCGCTCTTTTGAAGCTATTTTATGCGAGAAAAACGTTATCAGGTGTTTTCACCACTGCACAGTGCGTTTGATATGCAGAACCGGCGATATCTTGGTTTTCGTGCAGTTTCAAGCTGAGACATGCATTTTCTACGATAATCTTGGTGAGACTTCTGTCAGAAGTATGCAGAATCATCGAGATCGCTCTATTCGAGCGATTTAATGCGAGAATCGCCGTATCTGGTGTATTCACCACTCCACAGTGCGTTTGATATGCAGAAACTGCGATATCTTGGTTTTCGTCGGGTTTCAAGCTGAGAATATGCATATTCTGCGATAATCTAGGTGTTTCTTCTGTGTGAAGTATGCAGAATCATCGAAATCGCTCTTTTGGAGCTATTTAATGCGAGAAACACGTTATCTTGTGTTTTCACCACTCCACAATGCGTTTGATATGCAGCACCGGCGATATCGTGGTTTTCGTGCAGTTTCAAGCTGAGACATGCATTTTCTACGATAATCTTGGTGAGACTTCTGTCAGAAGTATGCAGAATCATCGAGATCGCTCTATTCGAGCTATTTAATGCGAGAATCGCCGTATCTGGTGTATTCACCACTCCACAGTGCGTTTGATATGCAGAAACTGCGATATCTTGGTTTTCGTGGGGTTTCAAGCTAAGATATGCATTTTCTGCGATGATCTTGGTGTTTCTTCTGTGAGAAGTATGCAGAATCATCGAAATCGCTCTCTTGGAGCTACTTAATGCGAGAAACCGGTTATCTGGTGTTTTCACCACTCCACAGTGCGTTTGATATGCATAACCGGCGATATCTTAGTTTTCGTGTGGTTTTTCAGCTGGATATGCATTTTCTACCATAATCTTGGTGACTCTTCAGTGAGAAGTATGCAGGATCATGGAAATCGCTCTTTTGAAGCTATTTTATGCGAGAAAAACGTTATCAGGTGTTTTCACCACTGCACAGTGCGTTTGATATGCAGAACCGGCGATATCTTGGTTTTCGTGCAGTTTCAAGCTGAGACATGCATTTTCTACGATAATCTTGGTGAGACTTCTGTCAGAAGTATGCAGAATCATCGAGATCGCTCTATTCGAGCGATTTAATGCGAGAATCGCCGTATCTGGTGTATTCACCACTCCACAGTGCGTTTGATATGCAGAAACTGCGATATCTTGGTTTTCGTCGGGTTTCAAGCTGAGAATATGCATATTCTGCGATAATCTAGGTGTTTCTTCTGTGTGAAGTATGCAGAATCATCGAAATCGCTCTTTTGGAGCTATTTAATGCGAGAAACACGTTATCTTGTGTTTTCACCACTCCACAATGCGTTTGATATGCAGCACCGGCGATATCGTGGTTTTCGTGCAGTTTCAAGCTGAGACATGCATTTTCTACGATAATCTTGGTGAGACTTCTGTCAGAAGTATGCAGAATCATCGAGATCGCTCTATTCGAGCTATTTAATGCGAGAATCGCCGTATCTGGTGTATTCACCACTCCACAGTGCGTTTGATATGCAGAAACTGCGATATCTTGGTTTTCGTCGGGTTTCAAGCTGAGAATATGCATATTCTGCGATAATCTAGGTGTTTCTTCTGTGTGAAGTATGCAGAATCATCGAAATCGCTCTTTTGGAGCTATTTAATGCGAGAAACACGTTATCTGGTGTTTTCACCACTCCACAATGCGTTTGATATGCAGCACCGGCGATATCTTGGTTTTCGTGGGGTTTCCAGCTGGATATGCATTTCCTACCATGATCTTGGTAAGTCTTCTGTGAGAAGTATGCAGGATCATCGAATTCGCCCTTTTGGAGATACTTAATGCGAGAAAAACGTTATCAGGTGTTTTCACCACTCCACAATGCGTTTGATATGCAGAACCGGCGATATCGCGGTTTTCGTCGGGTTTCAAGCTGAGATATGCATTTTCTGCGATAATCTTGGTGGTACTTCCGTGAGAAGTATGCAGAATCATCGAAATCGCTCTCTTGGAGCTACTTAATGCGAGAAACCCGTTATCTGGTGTTTTCAGCACTCCACACTGCGTTTGATATGCAGATCCGGCGATATCTTGGTTTTCGTGTGGTTTTTCAGCTGGATATGCATTTTCTACCATAATCTTGGTGAGTCTTCAGTGAGAAGTATGCAGGATCATCGAAATCGCTCTTTTGAAGCTATTTAATGCGAGAAATACGTTATCTGGTGTTTTCACCACTCCACAGGGCGTTTGATATGCAGAACAGGCGATATCCAGGTTTTCGTGTGGTTTCCCGCTGGATATGCATTTTCTACCATAATCTTGGTGAGTCTTCTGTGAGAAGTATGCAGGATCATCGAATTCGCCCTTTTGGAGACATTCAATGTGAGAAAAACGCTAACAGGTGTTTTCACCACTCCACAATGCGTTTGATACGCAGAACCGGCGATATCTTGGTATTCATTGGGGTTTCAAGCTGCGAATATGCATATTCTGCGATAATCTTGGTGTTTCTTCTGTGAGAAGTATGGAGGATCATCGAAATCGCTCTTTTGGAGCTATTTAATGCAAGTGACACGTTTTCTGGAGTTTTCACCACTCCACAGAGCGTTTGATTTGCTGAACCGTCGACATCTTGGTTTTTGTGGGGTTTCAAGCTGAGATATGCATTTTCTGCGATGATCTTGGTGTTTCTTCTGTGAGAAGTATGCAGAATCATCGAAATCGCTCTTTTAAAGCTATTTAACGCGAGAAATACGTTATCTGGTGTTTTCACCACTCCACAATGCGTTTGATATGCAGAACCGGTGATATCGTGGTTTTCGTCGGGTTTCAAGCTGAGAATATGCATATTCTGCGATAATCTAGGTGTTTCTTCTGCGTGAAGTATGCAGAATCATCGAAATCGCTCTCTTGGAGCTACTTAATGCGAGAAACCCGTTATCTGGTGTTTTCAGCACTCCACACTGCGTTTGATATGCAGATCCGGCGATATCTTGGTTTTCGTGTGGTTTTTCAGCTGGATATGCATTTTCTACCATAATCTTGGTGAGTCTTCAGTGAGAAGTATGCAGGATCATCGAAATCGCTCTTTTGAAGCTATTTAATGCGAGAGATACGTTATCTGGTGTTTTCACCACTCCACAGTGCGTTTGATATGCAGAACCTGCGATATCTTGGTTTTCGTGTCGTTTCCAGCTGGGTATGCGTTTTCTACCATAATCTTGGTGAGTCTTCTGCGAGAAGAATGCAGAATCATCGAAATCGCTCTTTTGAAGCTATTTAATGAGAGAAATACGTTATCTGGTGTTTTCACCACTCCACAGTGCGTTTGATATGCAGAACCGGCGATATCCTGGTTTTCGTGTGGTTTCCCGCTGGATATGCATTTTCTACCATAATCTTGGTGTTTCTTCTGTGAGAAGTATGCAGAATCATGGAAATCGGTCTTTTGGAGCTATGTAATGCGAGAAACCCGTTATCTGGTGTTTTCCCCACTCCACAGTGCGTTGGATGTTCTGAACCGGCGACATCTTGATTTTCGTGTTGTTTCAACCTGAGATATGCATTTTCTACCATAATCTTGGTGAGACTTCTGTCAGAAGTATGCAGAATCATCGAAATCGCTCTCTTGGAGCTACTTAATGCGAGAAACCCGTTATCTGGTGTTTTCAGCACTCCACACTGCGTTTGATATGTAGATCCGGCGATATCTTGGTTTTCGTGTGATTTTTCAGCTGGATATGCATTTTCTACCATAATCTTGGTGAGTCTTCAGTGAGAAGTATGCAGGATCATCGAAATCGATCTTTTGAAGCTATTTAATGCGAGAGATACGTTATCTGGTGTTTTCACCACTCCACAGTGCGTTTGATATGCAGAACCTGCGATATCTTGGTTTTCGTGTCGTTTCCAGCTGGGTATGCGTTTTCTACCATAATCTTGGTGAGTCTTCTGTGAGAAGTATGCAGAATCATCGAAATCGCTCTTTTGAAGCTGTTTAATGCGAGAAATACGTTATCTGGTGTTTTCACCACTCCACAGTGCGTTTGATATGCAGAACCGGCGATATCCTGGTTTTCGTGTGGTTTCCCGCTGGATATGCATTTTCTACCATAATCTTGGTGTTTCATCTGTGAGAAGTATGCAGAATCATGGAAATCGCTCTTTTGGAGCTATGTAATGCGAGAAACCCGTTATCTGGTGTTTTCACCACTGCACAGTGCGTTTGATATGCAGAACGGGCGATATCTTGGTTTTCGTGCAGTTTCAAGCTGAGACATGCATTTTCTACGATAATCTTGGTGAGACTTCTGTCAGAAGTATGCAGAATCATCGAGATCGCTCTATTCGAGCTATTTAATGCGAGAATCGCCGTATCTGGTGTATTCACCACTCCACAGTGCGTTTGATATGCAGAAACTGCGATATCTTGGTTTTCGTCGGGTTTCAAGCTGAGAATATGCATATTCTGCGATAATCTAGGTGTTTCTTCTGTGTGAAGTATGCAGAATCATCGAAATCGCTCTTTTGGAGCTATTTAATGCGAGAAACACGTTATCTGGTGTTTTCACCACTCCACAATGCGTTTGATATGCAGCACCGGCGATATCTTGGTTTACGTGGGGTTTCCAGCTGGATATGCATTTTCTACCATGATCTTGGTAAGTCTTCTGTGAGAAGTATGCAGAATCATGGAAATCGCTCTTTTGGAGCTATGTAATGCGAGAAACCCGTTATCTGGTGTTTTCACCACTCCACACTGCGTTGGATGTTCTGAACCGGCGACATCTTGATTTTCGTGTTGTTTCAACCTGAGATATGCATTTTCTACCATAATCTTGGTGAGACTTCTGTCAGAAGTATGCAGAATCATCGAAATCGCTCTCTTGGAGCTACTTAATGCGAGAAACCCGTTATCTGGTGTTTTCAGCACTCCACACTGCGTTTGATATGCAGATCCGGCGATATCTTGGTTTTCGTGTGATTTTTCAGCTGGATATGCATTTTCTACCATAATCTTGGTGAGTCTTCAGTGAGAAGTATGCAGGATCATCGAAATCGATCTTTTGAAGCTATTTAATGCGAGAGATACGTTATCTGGTGTTTTCACCACTCCACAGTGCGTTTGATATGCAGAACCTGCGATATCTTGGTTTTCGTGTCGTTTCCAGCTGGGTATGCGTTTTCTACCATAATCTTGGTGAGTCTTCTGTGAGAAGTATGCAGAATCATCGAAATCGCTCTTTTGAAGCTGTTTAATGCGAGAAATTCATTATCTGGTGTTTTCACCACTCCACAGTGCGTTTGATATGCAGAATCGGCGATATCCTGGTTTTCGTGTGGTTTCCCGGTGGATATGTATTTTCTACCATAATCTTGGTGTTTCATCTGTGAGAAGTATGCAGAATCATGGAAATCGCTCTTTTGGAGCTATGTAATGCGAGAAACCCGTTATCTGGTGTTTTCACCACTGCACAGTGCGTTTGATATGCAGAACGGGCGATATCTTGGTTTTCGTGCAGTTTCAAGCTGAGACATGCATTTTCTACGATAATCTTGGTGAGACTTCTGTCAGAAGTATGCAGAATCATCGAGATCGCTCTATTCGAGCTATTTAATGCGAGAATCGCCGTATCTGGTGTATTCACCACTCCACAGTGCGTTTGATATGCAGAAACTGCGATATCTTGGTTTTCGTCGGGTTTCAAGCTGAGAATATGCATATTCTGCGATAATCTAGGTGTTTCTTCTGTGTGAAGTATGCAGAATCATCGAAATCGCTCTTTTGGAGCTATTTAATGCGAGAAATACGTTATCTGGTGTTTTCACCACTCCACAGTGCGTTTGATATGCAGAACCGGCGATATCTTGGTTTTCGTGTGGTTTCCAGCTGGATGTGCATTTTCTACCATAATGTTGGTGTTTCTTCTGTGAGAAGTATGCAGGATCATCGAAATCGCTCTTTTGTAGCTATGTAATGCGAGAAACCCGTTATCTGGTGTTTTCACCACTCCACAGTGCGTTGGATGTTCTGAACCGGTGACATCTTGATTTTCGTGGGGTTTCAACCTGAGATATGCATTTTCTGCGATAATCTTGGTGTTACTTCTGTGAGAAGTATGCAGAATCATCGAAATCGCTCTTTTAAAGCTATTTAATGCGAGAAATACGTTATCTGGTGTTTTCACCACTCCACAGTGCGTTTGATATGCAGAACCGGCGATATCTTGGTTTTCGTGTGGTTTCCAGCTGGATGTGCATTTTCTACCATAATGTTGGTGTTTCTTCTGTGAGAAGTATGCAGGATCATCGAAATCGCTCTTTTGTAGCTATGTAATGCGAGAAACCCGTTATCTGGTGTTTTCACCACTCCACAGTGCGTTGGATGTTCTGAACCGGTGACATATTGATTTTCGTGGGGTTTCAACCTGAGATATGCATTTTCTGCGATAATCTTGGTGTTTCTTCTGTGAGAAGTATGCAGAATCATCGAAATCGCTATTTTGAAGCTATTTAATGCGAGAAAAACGTTATCTGGTGTTTTGACCACTCCACAGTGCGTTTGATATGCAGAACCGGCGATATCTTGGTTTTCGTGTGGTTTCCAGCTGGATGTGCATTTTCTACCATAATCTTGGTGAGTCTAACTGTGAGAAGTATGCAGGATCATCGAATTCGCCCGTTTGGAGATATTCAATGTGAGAAAAACGCTATCAGGTGTTTTCACCACTCCACAATGCGTGTGATATGCAGAACCGGCGATATCTTGGTTTTGGTGTGGTTTCCAGCTGGATATGCATTTTCTACCATAATCTTGGTGTTTCTTCTGTGAGAAGTATGCAGAATCATCGAAATCGCTCTTTTGGAGCTATGTAATGCGAGAAACCCGTTATCTGGTGTTTTCACCACTCCACAGTGCGTTGGATGTTCTGAACCGGTGACATCTTGATTTTCGTGGGGTTTCAACCTGAGATATACATTTTCTGCGATAATCTTGGTGTTTCTTCTGTGAGAAGTATGCAGAATCATCGAAGTCGCTCTTTTATTGCTATTTAATGCGAGAAATACGTTATCTGGTGTTTTCACCACTCCACAGTGCGTTTGATATGCAGAACCTGCGATATCTTGTTTTTCGTGTGGTTTCCAGCAGGGTATGCGTTTTCTACCATAATCTTGGTGAGTCTTCTGTGAGAAGTATGCAGAATCATCGAAATCGCTCTTTTGAAGGTATTTAATGCGAGAAATACGTTATCGGGTGTTTTCACCACTCCTCAGTGCGTTTGATATGCAGAACCGGCGATATCTTGGTTTTCGTGTGGTTTCCAGCTGGATGTGCATTTTCTACCATAATCTTGGTGAGTCTACAGTGAGATGTATGCAGGATCATCGAAATCGCTCTCTTGGTGCTACTTAATGCGAGAAACCCGTTATCTGGTGTTTTCACCACTTCACACTGCGTTTGATATGCAGATCCGGTGATATATTGGTTTTCGTGTGGTTTCCCGCTGGATATGCATTTTCTACCATAATCTTGGTGAGTCTTCTGTGAGAATTATGCAGGATCATCGAATTCGCCCGTTTGGAGATATTCAATGTGAGAAAAACGCTATCAGGTGTTTTCACCACTCCACAATGCGTGTGATATGCAGAACCGGCGATATCTTGGTTTTCGTGTGGTTTCCAGCTGGATATGCATTTTCTACCATAATCTTGGTGTTTCTTCTGTGAGAAGTATGCAGAATCATCGACATCGCTCTTTTGGAGCTATGTAATGCGAGAAACCCGTTATCTGGTGTTTTCACCACTCCACAGTGCGTTGGATGTTCTGAACCGGTGACATCTTGATTTTCGTGGGGTTTGAACCTGAGATATACATTTTCTGCGATAATCTTGGTGTTTCTTCTGTGAGAAGTATGCAGAATCATCGAAGTCGCTCTTTTATAGCTATTTAATGCGAGAAATACGTTATCTGGTGTTTTCACCACTCCACAGTGCGTTTGATATGCAGAACCTGCGATATCTTGGTTTTCGTGTGGTTTCCAGCAGGGTATGCGTTTTCTACCATAATCTTGGTGAGTCTTCTGTGAGAAGTATGCAGAATCATCGAAATCGCTCTTTTGAAGGTATTTAATGCGAGAAATACGTTATCGGGTGTTTTCACCACTCCTCAGTGCGTTTGATATGCAGAACCGGCGATATCTTGGTTTTCGTGTGGTTTCCAGCTGGATGTGCATTTTCTACCATAATCTTGGTGAGTCTTCAGTGAGATGTATGCAGGATCATCGAAATCGCTCTTTTGAAGATATTTAATGCGAGAAATACGTTATCTGGTGTTTTCACCACTCCACAGTGCGTTTGATATGCAGAACCGGCGATATCTTGGTTGTCGTGTGGTTTCCCGCTGGATATGCATTTTCTACCATAATCTTGGTGAGTCTTCTGTGAGAATTATGCAGGATCATGGAATTCGCCCTTTTGGAGATATTTAATGTGAGAAAAACGCTAACAGGTGATTTCACCACTCCACAATGCGTTTGATATGCAGGACCGGCGATATCTTGGTTATCGTGGGGTTTCAAGCTGAGATATGCATTTTCTGCGATGATCTTGGTGTATCTTCTGTGAGAAGTATGCAGAATCATCGAAATCGCTCTCTTGGTGCTACTTAATGCGAGAAACCCGTTATCTGGTGTTTTCACCACTTCACACTGCGTTTGATATGCAGATCCGGTGATATATTGGTTTTCGTGTGGTTTCCCGCTGGATATGCATTTTCTACCATAATCTTGGTGAGTCTTCTGTGAGAATTATGCAGGATCATCGAATTCGCCCTTTTGGAGATATTTAATGTGAGAAAAACGCTAACAGGTGATTTCACCACTCCACAATGCGTTTGATATGCAGAACCGGCGATATCTTGGTTTTCGTGTGGTTTCCAGCTGGATATGCATTTTCTACCATAATCTTGGTGAGTCTTCGGTGAGAAGAATGCAGGATCATCGAAATCGCTCTTTTGACGCTATTTAATGCGAGAAATACGTTATCTGGTGTTTTCGCCACTCCACAGTGCGTTTGATATGCAGAACCGGCGATATCTTGGTTTTCGTGTGGTTTCCAGCTGGATATGCATTTTCTACCATAATCTTGGTGAGTCTTCAGTGAGAAGTATGCAGGATCATCGAAATCGCTCTCTTGGAGCTACTTAATGCGAGAAACCCGTTATCTGGTGTTTTCACCACTCCACAGTGCGTTTGATATGCAGAACCGGCGATATCTTGGTTTTCGTGTGGTTTCCAGCTTGATATGCATTTTCTACCATAATCTTGGTGAGTCTTCAGTGAGAAGTATGCAGGATCATCGAAATCGCTCTCTTGGAGCTGCTTCATGCGAGAAACCCGTTATCTGGTGTTTACACCGCTCCACAGTGCGATTGATATGCAGAACCGGCAATATCATGGTTTTCGTGGGGTTTCCAGCTGGATATGCATTTTCTACCATAATCTTGGTGAGTCTTCTGTGAGAAGTATGCAGGATCATCGAATTCGCCCTTTTGGAGATATTTAATGTGAGAAAAACGCTATCAGGTGATTTCACCACTCCACAATGCGTTTGATATGCAGAACCGGCGATATCTTGGTTTTCGTGTGGTTTCCAGCTGGATATGCATTTTCTACCATAATCTTGGTGAGTCTTCTGTGAGAAGTATGCAGGATCATCGAATTCGCCCTTTTGGAGATATTCAATGTGAGAAAAACGCTATCAGGTGTTTTCACCACTCCACAGAGCGTTTGATTTGCAGAACCGTCGATATCTTGGTTTTCGTGGGGTTTCAAGCTGAGATAGGCATTTTCTACGATGATGTTGGTGTTTCTTCTGTGAGAAGTACGCAGAATCATCGAAATCGCTCTTTTGAAGCTATTTAATGCGAGAAATACGTTATCTGGTGTTTTCACCACTCCACAGTGCGTTTGATATGCAGAACCGACGATATCGTCGTTTTCGTGGGGTTTCCAGCTGGATATACGTTTTCTACGATAATCTTGGTGCGTCTTCTGTCAGAAGTATGCAGAATCATCGAAATCGCTCTTTTGAAGCTATTTAATGCGAGAAATACGTTATCTGGTGTTTTCACCACTCCACAGTGCGTTTGATATGCAGAACAGGCGATATCTTGGTTTTCGTGTGGTTTCCAGCTGGATATGCATTTTCTACCATAATCTTGGTGTTTCTTCTGTGAGAAGTATGCAGAATCATCGAAATCGCTCTTTTGGAGCTAAGTAATGCGAGAAACCCGTTTTCTGGTGTTTTCACCACTCCACAGTGCGTTGGATGTTCTGAACCGGCGACATCTTGATTTTCGTGGGGTTTCAACCTGAGATATGCATTTTCTGCGATAATCTTGGTGTTTCTTCTGTGAGAAGTATGCAGAATCACCGATATCGCTCTCTTGGAGCTATTTAATGCGAGAAATACGTTATCTGGTGTTTTCACCACTGCACAGTGCGTTGGATGTTCTGAACCGGCGACATCTTGATTTTCGTGGGGTTTCCAGCTGGATATGCATTTTCTACGATAATCTTGGTGAGTCTTCTGCGAGAAGTATGCAGAATCATCGAAATCGCTCTTTTGAAGCAATTTAATGCGAGAGATACGTTATCTGGTGTTTTCACCACTCCACAATGCGTTTGATATGCAGAACCGGCGATATCTTGGTTTTCGTGTGGTTTCCAGCTGGATATGCATTTTCTACCATAATCTTGGTGTTTCTTCTGTGAGAAGTATGCAGAATCATCGAAATCGCTCTTTTGGAGCTAAGTAATGCGAGAAACCCGTTTTCTGGTGTTTTCACCACTCCACAGTGCGTTGGATGTTCTGAACCGGCGACATCTTGATTTTCGTGGGGTTTCAACCTGAGATACGCATTTTCTGCGATAATCTTGGTGTTTCTTCTGTGAGAAGTATGCAGAATCATCGAAATCGCTCTCTTGGAGCTACTTAATGCGGGAAACCCGTTATCTGGTGTTATCACCACTCCACAGTGCGTTTGATATGCAGAACCGGCGATATCTTGGTTTTCGTGGGGTTTCCAGCTGGATATGCATTTTCTACGATAATCTTGGTGAGTCTTCTGCGAGAAGTATGCAGAATCATCGAAATCGCTCTTTTGAAGCAATTTAATGCGAGAGATACGTTATCTGGTGTTTTCACCACTCCACAATGCGTTTGATATGCAGAACCGGCGATATCTTGGTTTTCGTGTGGTTTCCAGCTGGATATGCATTTTCTACCATAATCTTGGTGAGTCGTCAGTGAGAAGTATGCAGGATCATTGAAATCGCTCTCTTGGAGCTACTTAATGCGAGAGACCCGTTATCTGGTGTTTTCACCGCTCCACAGTGCGTTTGATATGCAGAACCGGCGATATCTTGGTTTTCGTGTGGTTTTTCAGCTGGATATGCATTTTCTACCATAATCTTGGTGAGTCTTCAGTGAGAAGTATGCAGGATCATCGAAATCGCTCTCTTGGAGCTACTTAATGCGAGAAACCCGTTATCTGGTGTTTTCACCACTCCACAGTGCGTTTGATATGCAGAACCTGCGATATCTTGGTTTTCGTGTGGTTTCCAGCTGGGTATGCGTTTTCTACCATAATCTTGGTGAGTCTTCAGTGAGAAGTATGCAGGATCATCGAAATCGCTCTTTTGTAGCTATTTAATGCGAGTGACACGTTTTCTGGAGTTTTCACCACACCACAGAGCGTTTGATTTGCAGAACCGTCGATATCTTGGTTTTCGTGGGGTTTCAAGCTGAGATATGCATTTTCTGCGATGATCTTGGTGTTTCTTCTGTGAGAAGTATGCAGAATCATCTAAATCGCTCTCTTGGAGCTACTTAATGCGAGAAACCCGTTATCTGGTGTTTTCACCACTCCACACTCCGTTTGATATGCAGATCCGGCGTTATCTTGGTTTTCGTGTGGTTTCCAGCTGGATATGCATTTTCTACCATAATCTTGGTGAGTCTTCAGTGAGAAGTATGCAGGAGCATCGAAATCGCTCTTTTGAAGCTATTTAATGCGAGCAATACGTTATCTGGTGTTTTCACCACTCCACAGTGCGTTTGATATGCAGAACCGGCGATAACCTGGTTTTCATGTGGTTTCCCGCTGGATATGCATTTTCTACCATAATCATGGTGAGTCTTCTGTGAGAAGTATGCAGGATCATCGAATTCGCCCTTTAGAAGATATTTAATGTAAGACAAACGCTATCAGTTGATTTCACCACTCCACAATGCGTTTGATATGCAGAACCGGCGATATCTTGGTTTTCATTGGGATTTCAAGCTGAGAATATGCATATTCTGCGATAATCTTGGTGTTTCTTCTGTGAGAAGTATGCAGGATCATCGAAATCACTCTTTTCGAGCTATTTAATGCGAGTGACACGTTTTCTGGAGTTTTCACCACTCCACAGAGCGTTTGATTTGCAGAACCGTCGATATCTTGGTCTTCGTGGGGTTTCAAGCTGAGATATGCATTTTCTACGATGATCTTGGTGTTTCTTCTGTGAGAAGTATGCAGAATCATCGAAATCGCCCTTTTGAAGGTATTTAATGCGAGAAATACGTTATCGGAGGTTTTCACCACTCCTCAGTGCGTTTGATATGCAGAACCGGCGATATCTTGGTTTTCGTGTGGTTTCCAGCTGGATGTGCATTTTCTACCATAATCTTGGTGAGTCTTCAGTGAGATGTATGCAGGATCATCGAAATCGCTCTTTTGATGCTATTTAAGGCGAGAAATACGTCATCTGGTGTTATCACCACTCTACAGTGCGTTTGATATGCAGAATCGGCGATATCTTGGTTGTCGTGTGGTTTCCCGCTGGATATGCATTTTCTACCATACTCTTAGTGTTTCTTCTGTGAGAAGTATGCAGAATCATCGAAATCGCCCTTTTGAAGGTATTTAATGCGAGAAATACGTTATCGGAGGTTTTCACCACTCCTCAGTGCGTTTGATATGCAGAACCGGCGATATCTTGGTTTTCGTGTGGTTTCCAGCAGGGTATGCGTTTTCTACCATAATCTTGGTGAGTCTTCTGTGAGAAGTATGCAGAATCATCGAATTCGCCCTTTAGAAGATATTTAATGTAAGACAAACGCTATCAGTTGATTTCACCACTCCACAATGCGTTTGATATGCAGAACCGGCGATATCTTGGTTTTCATTGGGATTTCAAGCTGAGAATATGCATATTCTGCGATAATCTTGGTGTTTCTTCTGTGAGAAGTATGCAGGATCATCGAAATCACTCTTTTGGAGCTATTTAATGCGAGTGACACGTTTTCTGGAGTTTTCACCACTCCACAGAGCGTTTGATTTGCAGAACCGTCGATATCTTGGTCTTCGTGGGGTTTCAAGCTGAGATATGCATTTTCTGCGATGATCTTGGTGTTTCTTCTGTGAGAAGTATGCAGAATCATCGAAATCGCTCTTTTGAAGGTATTTAATGCGAGAAATACGTTATCGGAGGTTTTCACCACTCCTCAGTGCGTTTGATATGCAGAACCGGCGATATCTTGGTTTTCGTGTGGTTTCCAGCTGGATGTGCATTTTCTACCATAATCTTGGTGAGTCTTCAGTGAGATGTATGCAGGATCATCGAAATCGCTCTTTTGAAGCTATTTAAGGCGAGAAATACGTCATCTGGTGTTATCACCACTCTACAGTGCGTTTGATATGCAGAATCGGCGATATCTTGGTTGTCGTGTGGTTTCCCGCTGGATATGCATTTTCTACCATACTCTTAGTGTTTCTTCTGTGAGAAGTATGCAGAATCATCGAAATCGCCCTTTTGAAGGTATTTAATGCGAGAAATACGTTATCGGAGGTTTTCACCACTCCTCAGTGCGTTTGATATGCAGAACCGGCGATATCTTGGTTTTCGTGTGGTTTCCAGCAGGGTATGCGTTTTCTACCATAATCTTGGTGAGTCTTCTGTGAGAAGTATGCAGAATCATCGAAATCGCTCTTTTGAAGGTATTTAATGCGAGAAATACGTTATCGGGTGTTTTCACCACTCCTCAGTGCGTTTGATATGCAGAACCGGCGATAACTTGGTTTTCGTGTGGTTTCCAGCTGGATGTGCATTTTCTACCATAATCTTGGTGAGTCTTCAGTGAGATGTATGCAGGATCATCGAAATCGCTCTCTTGGTGCTACTTAATGCGAGAAACCCGTTATCTGGTGTTTTCACCACTTCACACTGCGTTTGATATGCAGATCCGGTGATATATTGGTTTTCGTGTGGTTTCCCGCTGGATATGCATTTTCTACCATAATCTTGGTGAGTCTTCTGTGAGAATTATGCAGGATCATCGAATTCGCCCGTTTGGAGATATTCAATGTGAGAAAAACGCTATCAGGTGTTTTCACCACTCCACAATGCGTGTGATATGCAGAACCGGCGATATCTTGGTTTTCGTGTGGTTTCCAGCTGGATATGCATTTTCTACCATAATCTTGGTGTTTCTTCTGTGAGAAGTATGCAGAATCATCGACATCGCTCTTTTGGAGCTATGTAATGCGAGAAACCCGTTATCTGGTGTTTTCACCACTCCACAGTGCGTTGGATGTTCTGAACCGGTGACATCTTGATTTTCGTGGGGTTTCAACCTGAGATATACATTTTCTGCGATAATCTTGGTGTTTCTTCTGTGAGAAGTATGCAGAATCATCGAAGTCGCTCTTTTATAGCTATTTAATACGAGAAATACGTTATCTGGTGTTTTCACCACTCCACAGTGCGTTTGATATGCAGAACCTGCGATATCTTGGTTTTCGTGTGGTTTCCAGCAGGGTATGCGTTTTCTACCATAATCTTGGTGAGTCTTCTGTGAGAAGTATGCAGAATCATCGAAATCGCTCTTTTGAAGGTATTTAATGCGAGAAATACGTTATCGGGTGTTTTCACCACTCCTCAGTGCGTTTGATATGCAGGACCGGCGATATCTTGGTTATCGTGGGGTTTCAAGCTGAGATATGCATTTTCTGCGATGATCTTGGTGTATCTTCTGTGAGAAGTATGCAGAATCATCGAAATCGCTCTCTTGGTGCTACTTAATGCGAGAAACCCGTTATCTGGTGTTTTCACCACTTCACACTGCGTTTGATATGCAGATCCGGTGATATATTGGTTTTCGTGTGGTTTCCCGCTGGATATGCATTTTCTACCATAATCTTGGTGAGTCTTCTGTGAGAATTATGCAGGATCATCGAATTCGCCCTTTTGGAGATATTTAATGTGAGAAAAACGCTAACAGGTGATTTCACCACTCCACAATGCGTTTGATATGCAGAACCGGCGATATCTTGGTTTTCGTGTGGTTTCCAGCTGGATATGCATTTTCTACCATAATCTTGGTGAGTCTCCAGTGAGAAGTATGCAGGATCATCGAAATCGCTCTTTTGAAGCTATTTAATGCGAGAAATACGTTATCGGAGGTTTTCACCACTCCTCAGTGCGTTTGATATGCAGAACCGGCGATATCTTGGTTTTCGTGTGGTTTCCAGCTGGGTATGCGTTTTCTACCATAATCTTGGTGAGTCTTCTGTGACAAGTCTGCAGAATCATCGAAATCGCTCTTTTGAAGCTATTTAAAGCGAGAAATACGTCATCTGGTGTTTTCATCACTCTACAGTGCGTTTGATATGCAGAACCGGCGATATCTTGGTTGTCGTGTGGTTTCCCGCTGGATATGCATTTTCTACCATAATCTTGGTGTTTCTTCTGCGAGAAGTATGCAGGATCATCGAAATCGCTCTTTTGTAGCTATTTAATGCGAGTGACACGTTTTCTGGAGTTTTCACCACACCACAGAGCGTTTGATTTGCAGAACCGGCGATATCTAGGTTTTCGTGTGGTTTCCAGCTGGATGTGCATTTTCTACCATAATCTTGGTGAGTCTTCAGTGAGATGTATGCAGGATCATCGAAATCGCTCTTTTGAAGCTATTTAATGCGAGAAATACGTCATCTGGTGTTTTCACCACTCTACAGTGCGTTTGATATGCAGAACCGGCGATATCTTGGTTGTCGTGTGGTTTCCCGCTGGATATGCATTTTCTACCATAATCTTGGTGTTTCTTCTGTGAGAAGTATGCAGGATCATCGAAATCGCTCTTTTGGAGCTATTTAATGCGAGTGACACGTTTTCTGGAGTTTTCACCACACCACAGAGCGTTTGATTTGCAGAACCGTCGATATCTTGGTTTTCGTGGGGTTTCAAGCTGAGATATGCATTTTCTGCGATGATCTTGGTGTTTCTTCGGTGAGAAGTATGCAGAATCATCTAAATCGCTCTCTTGGAGCTACTTAATGCGAGAAACCCGTTATCTGGTGTTTTCACCACTCCACACTCCGTTTGATATGCAGATCCGGCGTTATCTTGGTTTTCGTGTGGTTTCCAGCTGGATATGCATTTTCTACCATAATCTTGGTGAGTCTTCAGTGAGAAGTATGCAGGAGCATCGAAATCGCTCTTTTGAAGCTATTTAATGCGAGAAATAAGTTATCTGGTGTTTTCACCACTCCACAGTGCGTTTGATATGCAGAACCGGCGATAACCTGGTTTTCATGTGGTTTCCCGCTGGATATGCATTTTCTACCATAATCTTGGTGAGTCTTCTGTGAGAAGTATGCAGGATCATCGAATTCGCCCTTTTGAAGATATTTAATGTAAGACAAACGCTATCAGTTGATTTCACCACTCCACAATGCGTTTGATATGCAGAACCGGCGATATCTTGGTTTTCATTGGGATTTCAAGCTGAGAATATGCATATTCTGCGATAATCTTGGTGTTTCTTCTGTGAGAAGTATGCAGGATCATCGAAATCACTCTTTTGGAGCTATTTAATGCGAGTGACTCGTTTTCTGGAGTTTTCACCACTCCACAGAGCGTTTGATTTGCAGAACCGTCGATATCTTGGTCTTCGTGGGGTTTCAAGCTGAGATATGCATTTTCTGCGATGATCTTGGTGTTTCTTCTGTGAGAAGTATGCAGAATCATCGAAATCGCTCTTTTGAAGGTATTTAATACGAGAAATACGTTATCGGAGGTTTTCACCACTCCTCAGTGCGTTTGATATGCAGAACCGGCGATATCTTGGTTTTCGTGTGGTTTCCAGCTGGATGTGCATTTTCTACCATAATCTTGGTGAGTCTTCAGTGAGATGTATGCAGGATCATCGAAATCGCTCTTTTGAAGCTATTTAAGGCGAGAAATACGTCATCTGGTGTTATCACCACTCTACAGTGCGTTTGATATGCAGAATCGGCGATATCTTGGTTGTCGTGTGGTTTCCCGCTGGATATGCATTTTCTACCATACTCTTAGTGTTTCTTCTGTGAGAAGTATGCAGAATCATCGAAATCGCTCTTTTGAAGGTATTTAATGCGAGAAATACGTTATCGGAGGTTTTCACCACTCCTCAGTGCGTTTGATATGCAGAACCGGCGATATCTTGGTTTTCGTGTGGTTTCCAGCAGGGTATGCGTTTTCTACCATAATCTTGGTGAGTCTTCTGTGAGAAGTATGCAGAATCATCGAAATCGCTCTTTTGAAGGTATTTAATGCGAGAAATACGTTATCTGGTGTTTTCACCACTTCACACTGCGTTTGATATGCAGATCCGGTGATATATTGGTTTTCGTGTGGTTTCCCGCTGGATATGCATTTTCTACCATAATCTTGGTGAGTCTTCTGTGAGAATTATGCAGGATCATCGAATTCGCCCGTTTGGAGATATTCAATGTGAGAAAAACGCTATCAGGTGTTTTCACCACTCCACAATGCGTGTGATATGCAGAACCGGCGATATCTTGGTTTTCGTGTGGTTTCCAGCTGGATATGCATTTTCTACCATAATCTTGGTGTTTCTTCTGTGAGAAGTATGCAGAATCATCGACATCGCTCTTTTGGAGCTATGTAATGCGAGAAACCCGTTATCTGGTGTTTTCACCACTCCACAGTGCGTTGGATGTTCTGAACCGGTGACATCTTGATTTTCGTGGGGTTTCAACCTGAGATATACATTTTCTGCGATAATCTTGGTGTTTCTTCTGTGAGAAGTATGCAGAATCATCGAAGTCGCTCTTTTATAGCTATTTAATGCGAGAAATACGTTATCTGGTGTTTTCACCACTCCACAGTGCGTTTGATATGCAGAACCTGCGATATCTTGGTTTTCGTGTGGTTTCCAGCAGGGTATGCGTTTTCTACCATAATCTTGGTGAGTCTTCTGTGAGAAGTATGCAGAATCATCGAAATCGCTCTTTTGAAGGTATTTAATGCGAGAAATACGTTATCGGGTGTTTTCACCACTCCTCAGTGCGTTTGATATGCAGGACCGGCGATATCTTGGTTATCGTGGGGTTTCAAGCTGAGATATGCATTTTCTGCGATGATCTTGGTGTATCTTCTGTGAGAAGTATGCAGAATCATCGAAATCGCTCTCTTGGTACTACTTAATGCGAGAAACCCGTTATCTGGTGTTTTCACCACTTCACACTGCGTTTGATATGCAGATCCGGTGATATATTGGTTTTCGTGTGGTTTCCCGCTGGATAGGAATTTGTACCATAATCTTGGTGAGTCTTCTGTGAGAATTATGCAGGATCATCGAATTCGCCCTTTTGGAGATATTTAATGTGAGAAAAACGCTAACAGGTGATTTCACCACTCCACAATGCGTTTGATATGCAGAACCGGCGATATCTTGGTTTTCGTGTGGTTTCCAGCTGGATATGCATTTTCTACCATAATCTTGGTGAGTCTTCAGTGAGAAGTATGCAGGATCATCGAAATCGCTCTTTTGACGCTATTTAATGCGAGAAATACGTTATCTGGTGTTTTCGCCACTCCACAGTGCGTTTGATATGCAGAACCGGCGATATCTTGGTTTTCGTGTGGTTTCCAGCTGGATATGCATTTTCTACCATAATCTTGGTGAGTCTTCAGTGAGAAGTATGCAGGATCATCGAAATCGCTCTCTTGGAGCTACTTAATGCGAGAAACCCGTTATCTGGTGTTTTCACCACTCCACAGTGCGTTGGATGTTCTGAACCGGTGACATCTTGATTTTCGTGGGGTTTCAACCTGAGATATGCATTTTCTGCGATAATCTTGGTGTTTCTTCTGTGAGAAGTATGCAGAATCATCGAAATCGCTCTCTTGGAGCTACTTAATGCGAGAAACCCGTTATCTGGTGTTTACACCGCTCCACAGTGCGTTTGATATGCAGAACCGGCGATATCTTGGTTTTCGTGTGGTTTCCAGCTGGATATGCATTTTCTACCACAATCTTGGTGAGTCTTCAGTGAGAAGTATGCAGGATCATCGAAATCGCTCTCTTGGAGCTGCTTAATGCGAGAAACCCGTTATCTGGTGTTTTCACCACTCCACAGTGCGTTGGATGTTCTGAACCGGTGACATCTTGATTTTCGTGGGGTTTCAACCTGAGATATGCATTTTCTGCGATAATCTTGGTGTTTCTTCTGTGAGAAGTATGCAGAATCATCGAAATCGCTCTCTTGGAGCTACTTAATGCGAGAAACCCGTTATCTGGTGTTTACACCGCTCCACAGTGCGTTTGATATGCAGAACCGGCGATATCTTGGTTTTCGTGGGGTTTCCAGCTGGATATGCATTTTCTACCATAATCTTGGTGAGTCTTCTGTGAGAAGTATGCAGGATCATCGAATTCGCCCTTTTGGAGATATTCAATGTGAGAAAAACGCTATCAGGTGTTTTCACCACTCCACAGAGCGTTTGATTTGCAGAACCGTCGATATCTTGGTTTTCGTGGGGTTTCAAGCTGAGATAGGCATTTTCTACGATGATCTTGGTGTTTCTTCTGTGAGAAGTATGCAGAATCATCGAAATCGCTCTTTTGGAGCTATGTAATGCGAGAAACCCGTTATCTGGTGTTTTCACCACTCCACAGTGCGTTGGATGTTCTGAACCGGCGACATCTTGATTTTCGTGGGGTTTCAACCTGAGATATGCATTTTCTGCGATAATCTTGGTGTTTCTTCTGTGAGAAGTATGCAGAATCATCGTAATCGCTCTCTTGGAGCTACTTAATGCGAGAAACACGTTATCTGGTGTTTTCACCACTCCACAGTGCGTTTGATATGCAGAACCGGCGACATCTTGATTTTCGTGGGGTTTCAACCTGAGATATGCATTTTCTGCGATAATCTTGGTGTTTCTTCTGTGAGAAGTATGCAGAATCATCGAAATCGCTCTCTTGGAGCTACTTAATGCGAGAAACCCGTTATCTGGTGTTTTCACCACTCCACAGTGCGTTTGATATGCAGAACCGGCGATATCTTGGTTTTCGTGTGGTTTCCAGCTGGATATGCATTTTCTACCATAATCTTGGTGAGTCTTCAGTGAGAAGTATGCAGGATCATCGAAATCGCTCTTTTGAAGCTATTTAAGGCGAGAAATACGTCATCTGGTGTTTTCACCACTCCACAGTGCGTTGGATGTTCTGAACCGGCGACATCTTGATTTTCGTGGGGTTTCAACCTGAGATATGCATTTTCTGCGATAATCTTGGTGTTTCTTCTGTGAGAAGTATGCAGAATCATCGTAATCGCTCTCTTGGAGCTACTTAATGCGAGAAACACGTTATCTGGTGTTTTCACCACTCCACAGTGCGTTTGATATGCAGAACCGGCGACATCTTGATTTTCGTGGGGTTTCAACCTGAGATATGCATTTTCTGCGATAATCTTGGTGTTTCTTCTGTGAGAAGTATGCAGAATCATCGAAATCGCTCTCTTGGAGCTACTTAATGCGAGAAACCCGTTATCTGGTGTTTTCACCACTCCACAGTGCGTTTGATATGCAGAACCGACGATATCTTGGTTTTCGTGTGGTTTCCAGCTGGATATGCATTTTCTACCACAATCTTGGTGAGTCTTCAGTGAGAAGTATGCAGGATCATCGAAATCGCTCTCTTGGAGCTGCTTAATGCGAGAAACCCGTTATCTGGTGTTTTCACCACTCCACAGTGCGTTTGATATGCAGACGCGGCGATATCTTGGTTTTCGTGTGGTTTTTCAGCTGGATATGCATTTTCTACCATATTTTTGGTGAGTCTTCAGTGAGAAGTATGCAGGATAATCGAAATCGCTCTCTTGGAGCTACTTAAAGCGAGAAACCCGTTATCTGGTGTTTTCACCACTTCACAGTGCGTTGGATGTTCTGAACCGGTGACATCTTGATTTTCGTGGGGTTTCAACCTGAGATATGCATTTTCTGCGATAATCTTGGTGTTTCTTCTGTGAGAAGTATGCAGAATCATCGAAATCGCTCTCTTGGAGCTACTTAATGCGAGAAACCCGTTATCTGGTGTTTACACCGCTCCACAGTGCGTTTGATATGCAGAACCGGCGATATCTTGGTTTTCGTGTGGTTTCCAGCTGGATATGCATTTTCTACCATAATCTTGGTGAGTCTTCAGTGAGAAGTATGCAGGATCATCGAAATCGCTCTCTTGGAGCTGCTTAATGCGAGAAACCCGTTATCTGGTGTTTTCACCACTCCACAGAGCGTTTGATTTGCAGAACCGTCGATATCTTGGTTTTCGTGGGGTTTCAAGCTGAGATAGGCATTTTCTACGATGATCTTCGTGTTTCTTCTGTGAGAAGTATGCAGAATCATCGAAATCGCTCTTTTGAAGCTATTTAATGCGAGAAATACGTTATCTGGTGTTTTCACCACTCCACAGTGCGTTTGATATGCAGAGCCGACGATATCGTCGTTTTCGTGGGGTTTCCAGCTGGATATACGTTTTCTACGATAATCTTGGTGCGTCTTCTGTCAGAAGTATGCAGAATCATCGAAATCGCTCTTTTGAAGCTATTTAATGCGAGAAATACGTTATCTGGTGTTTTCACCACTCCACAGTGCGTTTGATATGCAGAACCGGCGATATCTTGGTTTTCGTGTGGTTTCCAGCTGGATATGCATTTTCTACCATAATCTTGGTGTTTCTTCTGTGAGAAGTATGCAGAATCATCGAAATCGCTCTTTTGGAGCTAAGTAATGCGAGAAACCCGTTTTCTGGTGTTTTCACCACTCCACAGTGCGTTGGATGTTCTGAACCGGCGACATCTTGATTTTCGTGGGGTTTCAACCTGAGATATGCATTTTCTGCGATAATCTTGGTGTTTCTTCGGTGAGAAGTATGCAGAATCACCGATATCGCTCTCTTGGAGCTATTTAATGCGAGAAATACGTTATCTGGTGTTTTCACCACTGCACAGTGCGTTGGATGTTCTGAACCGGCGACATCTTGATTTTCGTGGGGTTTCAACCTGAGATACGCATTTTCTGTGATAATCTTGGTGTTTCTTCTGTGAGAAGTATGCAGAATCATCGAAATCGCTCTCTTGGAGCTACTTAATGCGGGAAACCCGTTATCTGGTGTTATCACCACTCCACAGTGCGTTTGATATGAAGAACCGGCGATATCTTGGTTTTCGTGGGGTTTCCAGCTGGATATGCATTTTCTACGATAATCTTGGTGAGTCTTCTGCGAGAAGTATGCAGAATCATCGAAATCGCTCTTTTGAAGCAATTTAATGCGAGAGATACGTTATCTGGTGTTTTCACCACTCCACAATGCGTTTGATATGCAGAACCGGCGATATCTTGGTTTTCGTGTGGTTTCCAGCTGGATATGCATTTTCTACCATAATCTTGGTGAGTCGTCAGTGAGAAGTATGCAGGATCATTGAAATCGCTCTCTTGGAGCTACTTAATGCGAGAGACCCGTTATCTGGTGTTTTCACCGCTCCACAGTGCGTTTGATATGCAGAACCGGCGATATCTTGGTTTTCGTGTGGTTTTTCAGCTGGATATGCATTTTCTACCATAATCTTGGTGAGTCTTCAGTGAGAAGTATGCAGGATCATCGAAATCGCTCTCTTGGAGCTACTTAATGCGAGAAACCCGTTATCTGGTGTTTTCACCACTCCACAGTGCGTTTGATATGCAGAACCGGCGATATCTGGGTTTTCGTGTGGTTTTTCAGCTGGATATGCATTTTCTACCATAATCTTGGTGAGTCTTCAGTGAGAAGTATGCAGGATCATAGAAATCGCTCTTTTGAATCTATTTAATGCGAGAAATACGTTATCTGGTGTTTTCACCACTCCACAGTGCGTTTGATATGCAGAACCGGCGATATCTTGGTTTTCGTGGGGTTTCCAGCTGGATATGCATTTTCTACCATAATCTTGGTGAGTCTTCTGTGACAAGTATGCAGGATCATCGAATTCTCCCTTTTGGAGATATTTAATGTGAGAAAAACGCTATCAGGTGATTTCACCACTCCACAGTGCGTTTGATATGCAGAACCGGCGATATCTTGGTTTTCGTGTGGTTTCCAGCTGGATATGCATTTTCTACCATAATCTTGGTGAGTCTTCTGTGAGAAGTATGCAGGATCATCGAAATCGCTCTCTTGGAGCTGCTTAATGCGAGAAACCCGTTATCTGGTGTTTTCACCACTCCACAGTGCGTTTGATATGCAGAACCGTCGATATCTTGGTTTTCGTGTGGTTTCCAGCTGGATGTGCATTTTACCATAATCTTGGTGAGTCTTCAGTGAGATGTATGCAGGATCATCGAAATCGCTCTTTTGAAACTATTTAATGCGAGTGATACGTTTTCTGGTGTTTTCACCACTCCACAATGCGTTTGATATGCAGAATCGGCGATATCTTGGTTGTTGTGTGGTTTCCCGCTGGATATGCATTTTCTACCATACTCTTAGTGTTTCTTCTGTGAGAAGTATGCAGAATCATCGAAATCGCTCTTTTGAAGGTATTTAATGCGAGAAATACGTTATCGGAGGTTTTCACCACTCCTCAGTGCGTTTGATATGCAGAACCGGCGATATCTTGGTTTTCGTGTGGTTTCCAGCAGGGTATGCGTTTTCTACCATAATCTTGGTGAGTCTTCTGTGAGAAGTATGCAGGATCATCGAAATCGCTCTCTTGGAGCTGCTTAATGCGAGAAACCCGTTATCTGGTGTTTTCACCACTCCACAGTGCGTTTGATATGCAGAACCGTCGATATCTTGGTTTTCGTGTGGTTTCCAGCTGGATGTGCATTTTACCATAATCTTGGTGAGTCTTCAGTGAGATGTATGCAGGATCATCGAAATCGCTCTTTTGAAACTATTTAATGCGAGTGATACGTTTTCTGGTGTTTTCACCACTCCACAATGCGTTTGATATGCAGAATCGGCGATATCTTGGTTGTAGTGTGGTTTCCCGCTGGATATGCATTTTCTACCATACTCTTAGTGTTTCTTCTGTGAGAAGTATGCAGAATCATCGAAATCGCTCTTTTGAAGGTATTTAATGCGAGAAATACGTTATCGGAGGTTTTCACCACTCCTCAGTGCGTTTGATATGCAGAACCGGCGATATCTTGGTTTTCGTGTGGTTTCCAGCAGGGTATGCGTTTTCTACCATAATCTTGGTGAGTCTTCTGTGAGAAGTATGCAGAAACTTCGTAATCGCTCTTTTGAAGGTATTTAATGCGTGAAATACGTTATCGGGTGTTTTCACCATTCCTCAGTGCGTTTGATATGCAGAACCGGCGATATCTTGGTTTTCGTGTGGTTTCCAGCTGGATGTGCATTTTCTACCATAATCTTGGTGAGTCTTCAGTGAGATGTATGCAGGATCATCGAAATCGCTCTCTTGGTGCTACTTAATGCGAGAAACCCGTTATCTGGTGTTTTCACCACTTCACACTGCGTTTGATATGCAGATCCGGTGATATATTGGTTTTCGTGTGGTTTCCCGCTGGATATGCATTTTCTACCATAATCTTGGTGAGTCTTCTGTGAGAATTATGCAGGATCATCGAATTCGCCCGTTTGGAGATATTCAATGTGAGAAAAACGCTATCAGGTGTTTTCACCACTCCACAATGCGTGTGATATGCAGAACCGGCGATATCTTGGTTTTCGTGTGGTTTCCAGCTGGATATGCATTTTCTACCATAATCTTGGTGTTTCTTCTGTGAGAAGTATGCAGAATCATCGACATCGCTCTTTTGGAGCTATGTAATGCGAGAAACCCGTTATCTGGTGTTTTCACCACTCCACAGTGCGTTGGATGTTCTGAACCGGTGACATCTTGATTTTCGTGGGGTTTCAACCTGAGATATACATTTTCTGCGATAATCTTGGTGTTTCTTCTGTGAGAAGTATGCAGAATCATCGAAGTCGCTCTTTTATAGCTATTTAATGCGAGAAATACGTTATCTGGTGTTTTCACCACTCCACAGTGCGTTTGATATGCAGAACCTGCGATATCTTGTTTTTCGTGTGGTTTCCAGCAGGGTATGCGTTTTCTACCATAATCTTGGTGAGTCTTCTGTGAGAAGTATGCAGAATCATCGAAATCGCTCTTTTGAAGGTATTTAATGCGAAAAATACGTTATCGGGTGTTTTCACCACTCCTCAGTGCGTTTGATATGCAGAACCGGCGATATCTTGGTTTTCGTGTGGTTTCCAGCTGGATGTGCATTTTCTACCATAATCTTGGTGAGTCTTCAGTGAGATGTATGCAGGATCATCGAAATCGCTCTTTTGAAGATATTTAATGCGAGAAATACGTTATCTGGTGTTTTCGCCACTCCACAGTGCGTTTGATATGCAGAACCGGCGATATCTTGGTTTTCGTGTGGTTTCCAGCTGGATATGCATTTTCTACCATAATCTCGGTGAGTCTTCAGTGAGAAGTATGCAGGATCATCGAAATCGCTCTCTTGGAGCTACTTAATGCGAGAAACCCGTTATCTGGTGTTTTCACCACTCCACAGTGCGTTGGATGTTCTGAACCGGTGACATCTTGATTTTCGTGGGGTTTCAACCTGAGATATGCATTTTCTGCGATAATCTTGGTGTTTCTTCTGTGAGAAGTATGCAGAATCATCGAAATCGCTCTCTTGGAGCTACTTAATGCGAGAAACCCGTTATCTGGTGTTTACACCGCTCCACAGTGCGTTTGATATGCAGAACCGGCGATATCTTGGTTTTCGTGTGGTTTCCAGCTGGATATGCATTTTCTACCACAATCTTGGTGAGTCTTCAGTGAGAAGTATGCAGGATCATCGAAATCGCTCTCTTGGAGCTACTTAATGCGAGAAACCCGTTATCTGGTGTTTACACCACTCCACAGTGCGTTGGATGTTCTGAACCGGTGACATCTTGATTTTCGTGGGGTTTCAACCTGAGATATGCATTTTCTGCGATAATCTTGGTGTTTCTTCTGTGAGAAGTATGCAGAATCATCGAAATCGCTCTCTTGGAGCTACTTAATGCGAGAAACCCGTTATCTGGTGTTTAAACCGCTCCACAGTGCGTTTGATATGCAGAACCGGCGATATCTTGGTTTTCGTGGGGTTTCCAGCTGGATATGCATTTTCTACCATAATCATGGTGAGTCTTCTGTGAGAAGTATGCAGGATCATCGAATTCGCCCTTTTGGAGATATTTAATGTGAGAAAAACGCTATCAGGTGATTTCACCACTCCACAATGCGTTTGATATGCAGAAACGGCGATATCTTGGTTTTCGTGTGGTTTCCAGCTGGATATGCATTTTCTACCATAATCTTGGTGAGTCTTCTGTGAGAAGTATGCAGGATCATCGAATTCGCCCTTTTGGAGATATTCAATGTGAGAAAAACGCTATCAGGTGTTTTCACCACTCCACAGAGCGTTTGATTTGCAGAACCGTCGATATCTTGGTTTTCGTGGGGTTTCAAGCTGAGATAGGCATTTTCTACGATGATCTTGGTGTTTCTTCTGTGAGAAGTATGCAGAATCATCGAAATCGCTCTTTTGGAGCTATGTAATGCGAGAAACCCGTTATCTGGTGTTTTCACCACTCCACAGTGCGTTGGATGTTCTGAACCGGCGACATCTTGATTTTCGTGGGGTTTCAACCTGAGATATGCATTTTCTGCGATAATCTTGGTGTTTCTTCTGTGAGAAGTATGCAGAATCATCGTAATCGCTCTCTTGGAGCTACTTAATGCGAGAAACCCGTTATCTGGTGTTTTCACCACTCCACAGTGCGTTTGATATGCAGAACCGGCGATATCTTGGTTTTCGTGTGGTTTCCAGCTGGATATGCATTTTCTACCATATTTTTGGTGAGTCTTCAGTGAGAAGTATGCAGGATCATCGAAATCGCTCTCTTGGAGCTACTTAATGCGAGAAACCCGTTATCTGGTGTTTTCACCACTCCACAGTGCGTTGGATGTTCTGAACCGGTGACATCTTGATTTTCGTGGGGTTTCAACCTGAGATATGCATGTTCTGCGATAATCTTGGTGTTTCTTCTGTGAGAAGTATGCAGAATCATCGAAATCGCTCTCTTGGAGCAACTTAATGCGAGAAACCCGTTATCTGGTGTTTACACCGCTCCACAGTGCGTTTGATATGCAGAACCGGCGATATCTTGGTTTTCGTGGGGTTTCCAGCTGGATTTGCATTTTCTACCATAATCTTGGTGAGTCTTCTGTGAGAAGTATGCAGGATCATCGAAATCGCTCTCTTGGAGCTGCTTAATGCGAGAAACCCGTTATCTGGTGTTTTCACCACTCCACAGTGCGTTTGATATGCAGAACCGTCGATATCTTGGTTTTCGTGTGGTTTCCAGCTGGATGTGCATTTTACCATAATCTTGGTGAGTCTTCAGTGAGATGTATGCAGGATCATCGAAATCGCTCTTTTGAAACTATTTAATGCGAGTGATACGTTTTCTGGTGTTTTCACCACTCCACAATGCGTTTGATATGCAGAACCGGCGATATCTTGGTTTTCGTGGAGTTTCAAGCTGGATATGCATTTTCTACCATAATCTTGGTGAGTCTTCAGTGAGAAGTATGCAGGATCATCGAAATCGCTCTTTTGAAGCTATTTAATGCGAGAAATACGTTATCGGAGGTTTTCACCACTCCTCAGTGCGTTTGACATGCAGAACCGTCGATATCTTGGTTTTCGTGGGGTTTCAAGCTGAGATATGCATTTTCTGCGATGATCTTGGTGTTTCTTCTGTGAGAAGTATGCAGAATCATCTAAATCGCTCTCTTGGAGCTACTTAATGCGAGAAACCCGTTATCTGGTGTTTTCACCACTCCACACTCCGTTTGATATGCAGATCCGGCGTTATCTTGGTTTTCGTGTGGTTTCCAGCTGGATATGCATTTTCTACCATAATCTTGGTGAGTCTTCAGTGAGATGTATGCAGGATCATCGAAATCGCTCTTTTGAAGCTATTTAAGGCGAGAAATACGTCATCTGGTGTTATCACCACTCCTCAGTGCGTTTGATATGCAGAACCGGCGATATCTTGGTTTTCGTGTGGTTTCCAGCAGGGTATGCGTTTTCTACCATAATCTTGGTGAGTCTTCTGTGAGAAGTATGCAGGATCATCGAAATCGCTCTTTTGAAGCTATTTAATGCGAGAAATACGTTATCGGAGGTTTTCACCACTCCTCAGTGCGTTTGACATGCAGAACCGTCGATATCTTGGTTTTCGTGGGGTTTCAAGCTGAGATATGCATTTTCTGCGATGATCTTGGTGTTTCTTCTGTGAGAAGTATGCAGAATCATCTAAATCGCTCTCTTGGAGCTACTTAATGCGAGAAACCCGTTATCTGGTGTTTTCACCACTCCACACTCCGTTTGATATGCAGATCCGGCGTTATCTTGGTTTTCGTGTGGTTTCCAGCTGGATATGCATTTTCTACCATAATCTTGGTGAGTCTTCAGTGAGATGTATGCAGGATCATCGAAATCGCTCTCCTGGTGCTACTTAATGCGAGAAACCCGTTATCTGGTGTTTTCACCACTTCACACTGCGTTTGATATGCAGATCCGGTGATATATTGGTTTTCGTGTGGTTTCCCGCTGGATATGCATTTTCTACCATAATCTTGGTGAGTCTTCTGTGAGAATTATGCAGGATCATCGAATTCGCCCGTTTGGAGATATTCAATGTGAGAAAAACGCTATCAGGTGTTTTCACCACTCCACAATGCGTGTGATATGCAGAACCGGCGATATCTTGGTTTTCGTGTGGTTTCCAGCTGGATATGCATTTTCTACCATAATCTTGGTGTTTCTTCTGTGAGAAGTATGCAGAATCATCGACATCGCTCTTTTGGAGCTATGTAATGCGAGAAACCCGTTATCTGGTGTTTTCACCACTCCACAGTGCGTTGGATGTTCTGAACCGGTGACATCTTGATTTTCGTGGGGTTTCAACCTGAGATATACATTTTCTGCGATAATCTTGGTGTTTCTTCTGTGAGAAGTATGCAGAATCATCGAAGTCGCTCTTTTATAGCTATTTAATGCGAGAAATACGTTATCTGGTGTTTTCACCACTCCACAGTGCGTTTGATATGCAGAACCTGCGATATCTTGGTTTTCGTGTGGTTTCCAGCAGGGTATGCGTTTTCTACCATAATCTTGGTGAGTCTTCTGTGAGAAGTATGCAGAATCATCGAAATCGCTCTTTTGAAGGTATTTAATGCGAGAAATACGTTATCGGGTGTTTTCACCACTCCTCAGTGCGTTTGATATGCAGAACCGGCGATATCTTGGTTTTCGTGTGGTTTCCAGCTGGATGTGCATTTTCTACCATAATCTTGGTGAGTCTTCAGTGAGATGTATGCAGGATCATCGAAATCGCTCTTTTGAAGATATTTAATGCGAGAAATACGTTATCTGGTGTTTTCACCACTCCACAGTGCGTTTGATATGCAGAACCGGCGATATCTTGGTTGTCGTGTGGTTTCCCGCTGGATATGCATTTTCTACCATAATCTTGGTGAGTCTTCTGTGAGAAGTATGCAGGATCATGGAATTCGCCCTTTTGGAGATATTTAATGTGAGAAAAACGCTAACAGGTGATTTCACCACTCCACAATGCGTTTGATATGCAGGACCGGCGATATCTTGGTTATCGTGGGGTTTCAAGCTGAGATATGCATTTTCTGCGATGATCTTGGTGTATCTTCTGTGAGAAGTATGCAGAATCATCGAAATCGCTCTCTTGGTGCTACTTAATGCGAGAAACCCGTTATCTGGTGTTTTCACCACTTCACACTGCGTTTGATATGCAGATCCGGTGATATATTGGTTTTCGTGTGGTTTCCCGCTGGATATGCATTTTCTACCATAATCTTGGTGAGTCTTCTGTGAGAATTATGCAGGATCATCGAATTCGCCCTTTTGGAGATATTTAATGAGAGAAAAACGCTAACAGGTGATTTCACCACTCCACAATGCGTTTAATATGCAGAACCTGCGATATCTTGGTTTTTGTGGGGTTGCATGCTGAGATATGCTTTTTCAACGATTATCGTGGTGAGAATTCTGTCCGAAGTTTGTAGAATCACCGAGATCGCTCTTTTCGAGCTATTTAACGCGAGAAACACGTTATCTGGTGTTTTCACCACTCCACAATGCGTTTAATATGCAGAACCTGCGATATCTTGGTTTTCGTGGGGTTTCCAGCTGAGATATGCATTTTCTGCGATAATCTCGGTGTTTCATCTATGAGAAGTATGCAGAATCATCTAGATCGCTCGTTTCGCGCTATTTAATGCGAGAAACACGTTATCTGGTGTTTTGAGCACTCCACAGTGCGTTTGATATGTAGAGCCGCCGATAACTTGGTTTTCGTGGGGTTTCCAGCTGAAATATGCATTTTCTGCGATAATCTTGGTGTTTCATCTATGAGAAGTATGCAAAATCATCGAGATCGCTCTTTGCGAGCTATTTAATGCGGGAAACACGTTATCTGGTGTTTTCACCACTCCACAGTGCGTTTGATATGCAGAACCTGCGATATCTTGGTTTTCGTGGGGTTTCCAGCTGAGATATGCATTTGCTACGATAAAATTGGTGAGACTTCTTTCCGAAGTATGCAGAATCATCGAGATCGCTCTTTTCGGGCTATTTAATGCGAGAAGCACGTTATCTATTGCTTTCACCACTCCACAGTACATTTGATATGCAGAACCGGCGATATCTTGGGTTTCGTGGGCTTTCCAGCTGGATATGCATTTTCTACCATAATCATGGTGAGTCTTCTGTTAGAAATATGCAGAATCGTCGATTTCGCTCTTTTCGAGCTATTTAATGCGAGAAACACGTTATCTGGTGCTTTCACCACTCCACAGTGCGTTTGATATGCAGAACCTGCGTTATCTTGGTTTTCGTGGGGTTTCAAGTTGAGACGTGCATTTTCTGCGATAATGTTGGTGTTTCTTCAGTGAGAGGTTTGCAGAATCATCGAGATCGCTCTTTTCGAGCTATTAAATGCGAGAAACACGTTATCTGGTGTTTTCACCACTCCACAATCCGTTTAATAAGCAGAACCTGCGATATCTTGGTTTTCGTGGGGTTGCATGCTGAGATATGCTTTTTCAACGATTATCGTGGTGAGAATTCTGTCCGAAGTTTGTAGAATCACCGAGATCGCTCTTTTCGAGCTATTTAACGCGAGAAACACGTTATCTGGTGTTTTCACCACTCCACAATGCGTTTAATATGCAGAACCTGCGATATCTTGGTTTTTGTGGGGTTGCATGCTGAGATATGCTTTTTCAACGATTATCGTGGTGAGAATTCTGTCCGAAGTTTGTAGAATCACCGAGATCGCTCTTTTCGAGCTATTTAACGCGAGAAACACGTTATCTGGTGTTTTCACCACTCCACAATGCGTTTAATATGCAGAACCTGCGATATCTTGGTTTTCGTGGGGTTGCATGCTGAGATATGCTTTTTCAAGGATTATCGTGGTGAGAATTCTGTCCGAAGTTTGTAGAATCACCGAGATCGCTCTTTTCGAGCTATTTAATGCGAGAAACACGTTATCTGGTGTTTTCACCACTCCACAGTGCGTTTGATATGCAGAACCTGCGATATCTTGGTTTTCGTGGTGTTTCAAACTGGATATGTATTTTCTACCATAATCTTGGTGAGTTTTCTGTCCGAAGTATGCAGAATCATCGAGATCGCCCTTTTCGAGCTATTTAATGCGAGAAACACGTTATCTGGTGTTTTCACCACTCCACAGTGCGTTTGATGTGCAGAAACGGCGATATCTTGGTGTTCGTCGGGTTCCAAGCTGAGATATGCATTTTCTACGATAATCTTAGAGAGTCTTTTGTGAGAAGTATCAAGAATCATCGAAATCGCTCTTTTGGAGCTATTTAATGCGGGACACACGTTATCTGGTGTCTTCACCACCCCACAGTGCGTTTGATATGCAGAACCTGCGATATCTTGGTTTTCGTGGTGTTTCAAACTGGATATGTATTTTCTACCATAATCTTGGTGAGTTTTCTGTCCGAAGTATGCAGAATCTTCGAGATCGCCCTTTTCGAGCTATTTAATGCGAGAAACACGTTATCTGGTGTTTTCACTACTCCACAGTACGTTTGATATGCAGAACCGGCGATATCTTGATTTTCGTGGGGTTTCCAGCTGGATATGTATTTTCTACCATAATCTTGGTGAGTCTTCTGTCCGAAGTATGCACAATCATCGAGATCGCTCTTGTCGAGCTATTAAATGCGAGAAACACGTTATCTGGTGTTTTCACCACTCCACAGTACATTTAATATGCTGAACCTGCGATATCTTGGGTTTCGTGTGGTTTCCTGCTGGATATGCAATTTCTACTATAATCTTGGAGAGTCTTCGGTGAGAAGTATCAATAATCATCGAAATTGCTCTTTTGGAGCTATTTAATGCGAGAAACACGTTATCTGGTGTTTTCACTACTCCACAGAACGTTTGATATGCAGAACCGGCGATATCTTGATTTTCGTGGGGTTTCCAGCTGGATATGTATTTTCTACCATAATCTTGGTGAGTCTTCTGTCCGAAGTATGCAGAATCATCGAGATCGCTCTTGTCGAGCTATTAAATGCGAGAAACACGTTATCTGGTGTTTTCACCACTCCACAATGCGTTTAATATGCAGAACCTGCGATATCTTGGTTTTCGTGGGGTTGCATGCTGAGATATGCTTTTTCAACGATTATCGTGGTGAGAATTCTGTCCGAAGTGTGTAGAATCACCGAGATCGCTCTTTTCGAGCTATTTAACGCGAGAAACACGTTATCTGGTGTTTTCACCACTCCACAATGCGTTTAATATGCAGAACCTGCGATATCTTGGTTTTCGTGGGGTTGCATGCTGAGATATGCTTTTTCAACGATAATCGTGGTGAGAATTCTGCCCGAAGTTTGTAGTATCACCGAGATCGCTCTATCCGAGCTATTTAATGCGAGAAACACGTTATCTTGTGTTTTCACCACTCCACAGTGCGTTTGATGTGCAGAAACGGCGATATCTTGGTGTTCGTCGGGTTCCAAGCTGAGATATGCATTTTCTACGATAATCTTAGTGAGTCTTTTGTGAGAAGTATTAAGAATCATCGAAATCGCTCTTTTGGAGCTATTTAATGCGAGCAACACGTTATCTGGTGTTTTCACCACTCCACAGTGCGTTTGATATGCAGAACCTGCGATATCTTGGTTTTCGTGGGGTTTCAAACTGGATATGTATTTTCTACCATAATCTGGGTGAGTCTTCTGTCCGAAGTATGCAGAATCATTGAGATTATTCTTTTCGAGCTATTTAATGCGAGAAGCACGTTATCTATTGTTTTAACCACTCCACTTTGCGTTTGATATGCAGAAACTGCGATATCTTGGTTTTCGTGTGGTTTCATGCTGCGATCTGCTTTTTCAACGATAATCGTGGTGAGACTTCTGTCCGAAGTATGCAGAATCATCAAAATCGCTCTATCGGAGCTATTTAATGCGAGAAACACGTTATCTTGTGTTTTCACCACTCCACAGTGCGTTTGATGTGCAGAAATGGCGATATCTTGGTGTTCGTCGGGTTCCAAGCTGAGATATGCATTTTCTACGATAATCTTAGTGAGTCTTTTGTGAGAAGTATCTAGAATCATCGAAATCGCTCTTTTGGAGCTGTTTAATGCGAGAAACACGTTATCTGGTGTTTTCACCACTCCACAGTGCGATTGATATGCAGAATCTGCGATATCTTGGTTTTCGTGGGGTTTCAAACTGGATAGGTATTTTCTACCATAATCTTGGTGAGTTTCCTGTCCGAATTATGCAGAATCATCGAGATCGCTCTTTTCGAGCTATTAAATGCGAGAAACACGTTATCTGGTGATTTCACCACTCCACAGTGCGTTTGATATGCAGAACCTGCGATATCTTGGTTTTCGTGGTGTTTCAAACTGGATATGTATTTTCTACCATAATCTTGGTGAGTTTTCTGTCCGAAGTATGCAGAATCATCGAGATCGCCCTTTTCGAGCTATTTAATGCGAGAAACTCGTTATCTGGTGTTTTCACCACTCCACTTTCCGTTTGATATGCAGAACCTGCGATATCTTGGTTTTCGTGGGGTTTCAAACTGGATAGGTATTTCTACCATAATCTTGGTGAGTCTTCTGTCCGAAGTATGCAGAATCATCGAGATCGCTCTTGTCGAGCTATTAAATGCGAGAAACACGTTATCTGGTGTTTTCACCACTCCACAGTACATTTGATATGCTGAACCTGCGATATCTTGTTTTTCGTGTGGTTTCCTGCTGGATATGCAATTTCTACTATAATCTTGGAGAGTCTTCGGTGAGAAGTATGCAGAATCTTCGAAATCGCGCTTTTCGAGCTATTTAATGCGAGAAACACGTTATCTGGTGTTTTCACCACTCCACTTTCCGTTTGATATGCAGAACCTGCGATATCTTGGTTTTCGTGGGGTTTCAAACTGGATAGGTATTTCTACCATAATCTTGGTGAGTCTTCTGTCCGAAGTATGCAGAATCATCGAGATCGCTCTTGTCGAGCTATTAAATTCGAGAAACACGTTATCTGGTGTTTTCACCACTCCACAGTACATTTGATATGCTGAACCTGCGAAATCTTGTTTTTCGTGTGGTTTCCTGCTGGATATGCAATTTCTACTATAATCTTGGAGAGTCTTCGGTGAGAAGTATGCAGAATCATCGAAATCGCGCTTTTCGAGCTATTTAATGCGAGACCACGTTATCTGGTGTTTTCACCACTCCACTTTGCGTTTGATATGCAGAACCTGCGATATCTTGGTTTTCGTGGGGTTTCAAACTGGATAGGTATTTCTACCATAATCTTGGTGAGTCTTCTGTCCGAAGTATGCAGAATCATCGAGATCGCTCTTGTCGAGCTATTAAATGCGAGAAACACGTTATCTGGTGTTTTCACCACTCCACAGTACATTTGATATGCTGAACCTGCGATATCTTGTTTTTCGTGTGGTTTCCTGCTGGATATGCAATTTCTACTATAATCTTGGAGAGTCTTCGGTGAGAAGTATGCAGAATCTTCGAAATCGCGCTTTTCGAGCTATTTAATGCGAGAAACACGTTATCTGGTGTTTTCACCACTCCACTTTCCGTTTGATATGCAGAACCTGCGATATCTTGGTTTTCGTGGGGTTTCAAACTGGATAGGTATTTCTACCATAATCTTGGTGAGTCTTCTGTCCGAAGTATGCAGAATCATCGAGATCGCTCTTGTCGAGCTATTAAATTCGAGAAACACGTTATCTGGTGTTTTCACCACTCCACAGTACATTTGATATGCTGAACCTGCGAAATCTTGTTTTTCGTGTGGTTTCCTGCTGGATATGCAATTTCTACTATAATCTTGGAGAGTCTTCGGTGAGAAGTATGCAGAATCATCGAAATCGCGCTTTTCGAGCTATTTAATGCGAGACCACGTTATCTGGTGTTTTCACCACTCCACTTTGCGTTTGATATGCAGAACCTGCGATATCTTGGTTTTCGTGGGGTTTCAAACTGGATAGGTATTTTCTACCATAATCTTGGTGAGTCTTCTGTCCGAAGTATGCAGAATCGTTGAGATTATTCTTTTCGAGCTATTTAATGCGAGAAACACGTTATCTTGTGTTTTCACAACTCCACAGTGCGTTTGATGTGCAGAAATGGCGATATCTTGGTGTTCGTCGGGTTCCAAGCTGAGATATGCATTTTCTACGATAATCTTAGTGAGTCTTTTGTGAGAAGTATCAAGAATCATCGAAATCGCTCTTTTGGAGCTATTTAATGCGAGAAACACGTTATCTGGTGTTTTCACCACTCCACAGTGCGTTTGATATGCAGAATCTGCGATATCTTGGTTTTCGTGTGGTTTCATGCTGCGATATGCTTTTTCAACGATAATCGTGGTGAGACTTCTGTCCGAAGTATGCAGAATCATCGAGATCGCTCTTGTCGAGCTATTAAATGCGAGAAACACGTTATCTGGTGTTTTCACCACTCCACAGTACATTTCATATGCTGAACCTGCGATATCTTGGGTTTCGTGTGGTTTCCTGCTGGATATGCAATTTCTACTATAATCTTGGAGAGTCTTCGGTGAGAAGTATGCAGTTTCATCGAAATCGCGCTTTTCGAGCTATTTAATGCGAGAAACACGTTATCTGGTGTTTTCACCACTCCACTTTGCGTTTGATATGCAGAACCAGCGATATCTTGGTTTTCGTGTGGTTTCAAGCTGCGATATGCTTTTTCAACGATAATCGTGGTGAGACTTCTGTACGAAGTATGCAGAATCATCAAAATCGCTCTATCGGAGCTATTTATTGCGAGAAACACGTTATCTGGTGCTTTCACCACTCCACAGTGCGTTTGATGTGCAGAAACGGCGATATCTTGGTGTTCGTCGGGTTCCAAGCTGAGATATGCATTTTCTACGATAATCTTAATGAGTCTTTTGTGAGAAGTATCAAGAATCATCAAAATCGCTCTTTTGGAGCTATTTAATGCGAGAAACACGTTATCTGGTGTTTTCACCACTCCACAGTGCGTTTGATATGCAGAACCTGCGATATCTTGGTTTTCGTGGTGTTTCAAACTGGATATGTATTTTCTACCATAATCTTGGTGAGTTTTCTGTCCGAAGTATGCAGCATCATCGAGATCGCCCTTTTCGAACTATTTAATGCGAGAAACACGTTATCTGGTGTTTTCAACACTCCACAGTGCGTTTGATGTGCAGAAATGGCGATATCTTGGTGTTCGTCGGGTTCCAAGCTGAGATATGCAATTTCTACGATAATCTTAGTGAGTCTTTTGTGAGAAGTATCAAGAATCATCGAAATCGCTCTTTTGGAGCTATTTAATGCGAGAAACACGTTATCTGGTGTTTTCACCACTCCACAGTGCGTTTGATATGCAGAATCTGCGATATCTTGGTTTTCGTGGGGTTTCAAACTGGATAGGTATTTTCTACCATAATCTTGGTGAGTTTCCTGTCCGAAGTATGCAGAATCATCGAGATCGCTCTTTTCGAGCTATTAAATGCGAGAAACACGTTATCTGGTGCTTTCACCACTCCACAGTGCGTTTGATGTGCAGAAACGGCGATATCTTGGTGTTCGTCGGGTTCCAAGCTGAGATATGCATTTTCTACGATAATCTTAATGAGTCTTTTGTGAGACGTATCAAGAATCATCGAAATCGCTCTTTTGGAGCTATTTAATGCGAGAAACACGTTATCTGGTGTTTTCACCACTCCACAGTGCGTTTGATATGCAGAACCTGAGATATCTTGGTTTTCGTGGTGTTTCAAACTGGATATGTATTTTCTACCATAATCTTGGTGAGTTTTCTGTCCGAAGTATGCAGAATCATCGAGATCGCCCTTTTCGAGCTATTTAATGCGAGAAACACGTTATCTGGTGTTTTCACCACTCCACAGTGCGTTTGATGTGCAGAAACGGCGATATCTTGGTGTTCGTCGGGTTCCAAGCTGAGATATGCATTTTCTACGATAATCTTAGTGAGTCTTTTGTGAGAAGTATCAAGAATCATCGAAATCGCTCTTTTGGAGCTATTTAATGCGAGAAACACGTTATCTGGTGTTTTCACCACTCCACAGTGCGTTTGATATGCAGAACCTGAGATATCTTGGTTTTCGTGGTGTTTCAAACTGGATATGTATTTTCTACCATAATCTTGGTGAGTTTTCTGTCCGAAGTATGCAGAATCATCGAGATCGCCCTTTTCGAGCTATTTAATGCGAGAAACACGTTATCTGGTGTTTTCACCACTCCACAGTGCGTTTGATGTGCAGAAACGGCGATATCTTGGTGTTCGTCGGGTTCCAAGCTGAGATATGCATTTTCTACGATAATCTTAGTGAGTCTTTTGTGAGAAGTATCAAGAATCATCGAAATCGCTCTTTTGGTGCTATTTAATGCGAGAAACACGTTATCTGGTGTCTTCACCACCCCACAGTGCGTTTGATATGCAGAACCTGCGATATCTTGGTTTTCGTGGGGTTTCCAGCTGGATATGTATTTTCTACCATAATCTTGGTGAGTCTTCTGTCCGAAGTATGCAGAATCATCGAGATCGCTCTTGTCGAGCTATTAAATGCGAGAAACACGTTATCTGGTGTTTTCACCACACCACAATGCGTTTAATATGCAGAACCTCCGATATCTTGGTTTTCGTGGGGTTGCATGCTGAGATATGCTTTTTCAACGATTATCGTGTTGAGAATTCTGTCCGAAGTTTGTAGAATCACCGAGATCGCTCTTTTCGAGCTATTTAACGCGAGAAACACGTTATCTGGTGTTTTCACCACTCCACAATGCGTTTAATATGCAGAACCTGCGATATCTTGGTTTTCGTGGGGTTGCATGCTGAGATATGCTTTTTCAACGATAATCGTGGTGAGAATTCTGCCCGAAGTTTGTAGTATCACCGAGATCGCTCTATCCGAGCTATTTAATGCGAGAAACACGTTATCTTGTGTTTTCACCACTCCACAGTGCGTTTGATGTGCAGAAACGGCGATATCTTGGTGTTCGTCGGGTTCCAAGCTGAGATATGCATTTTCTACGATAATCTTAGTGAGTCTTTTGTGAGAAGTATTAAGAATCACCGAAATCGCTCTTTTGGAGCTATTTAATGCGAGCAACACGTTATCTGGTGTTTTCACCACTCCACAGTGCGTTTGATATGCAGAACCTGCGATATCTTGGTTTTCGTGGGGTTTCAAACTGGATATGTATTTTCTACCATAATCTGGGTGAGTCTTCTGTCCGAAGTATGCAGAATCATTGAGATTATTCTTTTCGAGCTATTTAATGCGAGAAGCACGTTATCTATTGTTTTAACCACTCCACTTTGCGTTTGATATGCAGAAACTGCGATATCTTGGTTTTCGTGCGGTTTCATGCTGCGATATGCTTTTTCAACGATAATCGTGGTGAGACTTCTGTCCGAAGTATGCAGAATCATCAAAATCGCTCTATCGGAGCTATTTAATGCGAGAAACACGTTATCTTGTGTTTTCACCACTCCACAGTGCGTTTGATGTGCAGAAATGGCGATATCTTGGTGTTCGTCGGGTTCCAAGCTGAGATATGCATTTTCTACGATAATCTTAGTGAGTCTTTTGTGAGAAGTATCAAGAATCATCGAAATCGCTCTTCTGGAGCTATTTAATGCGAGAAACACGTTATCTGGTGTTTTCACCACTCCACAGTGCGATTGATATGCAGAATCTGCGATATCTTGGTTTTCGTGGGGTTTCAAACTGGATAGGTATTTTCTACCATAATCTTGGTGAGTTTCCTGTCCGAATTATGCAGAATCATCGAGATCGCTCCTTTCGAGCTATTAAATGCGAGAAACACGTTATCTGGTGCTTTCACCACTCCACAGTGCGTTTGATGTGCAGAAACGGCGATATCTTGGTGTTCGTCGGGTTCCAAGCTGAGATATGCATTTTCTACGATAATCTTAATGAGTCTTTTGTGAGAAGTATCAAGAATCATCGAAATCGCTCTTTTGGAGCTATTTAATGCGAGAAACACGTTATCTGGTGTTTTCACCACTCCACAGTGCGTTTGATATGCAGAATCTGCGATATCTTGGTTTTCGTGTGGTTTCATGCTGCGATATGCTTTTTCAACGATAATCGTGGTGAGACTTCTGTCCGAAGTATGCAGAATCATCAAAATCGCTCTATCGGAGCTATTTAATGCGAGAAACACGTTATCTTGTGTTTTCACCACCCCACAGTGCGTTTGATATGCAGAACCTGCGATATCTTGGTTTTCGTGGGGTTTCCAGCTGGATATGTATTTTCTACCATAATCTTGGTGAGTCTTCTGTCCGAAGTATGCAGAATCATCGAGATCGCTCTTGTCGAGCTATTAAATGCGAGAAACACGTTATCTGGTGTTTTCACCACACCACAATGCGTTTAATATGCAGAACCTCCGATATCTTGGTTTTCGTGGGGTTGCATGCTGAGATATGCTTTTTCAACGATTATCGTGTTGAGAATTCTGTCCGAAGTTTGTAGAATCACCGAGATCGCTCTTTTCGAGCTATTTAACGCGAGAAACACGTTATCTGGTGTTTTCACCACTCCACAATGCGTTTAATATGCAGAACCTGCGATATCTTGGTTTTCGTGGGGTTGCATGCTGAGATATGCTTTTTCAACGATAATCGTGGTGAGAATTCTGCCCGAAGTTTGTAGTATCACCGAGATCGCTCTATCCGAGCTATTTAATGCGAGAAACACGTTATCTTGTGTTTTCACCACTCCACAGTGCGTTTGATGTGCAGAAACGGCGATATCTTGGTGTTCGTCGGGTTCCAAGCTGAGATATGCATTTTCTACGATAATCTTAGTGAGTCTTTTGTGAGAAGTATTAAGAATCACCGAAATCGCTCTTTTGGAGCTATTTAATGCGAGCAACACGTTATCTGGTGTTTTCACCACTCCACAGTGCGTTTGATATGCAGAACCTGCGATATCTTGGTTTTCGTGGGGTTTCAAACTGGTTATGTATTTTCTACCATAATCTGGGTGAGTCTTCTGTCCGAAGTATGCAGAATCATTGAGATTATTCTTTTCGAGCTATTTAATGCGAGAAGCACGTTATCTATTGTTTTAACCACTCCACTTTGCGTTTGATATGCAGAAACTGCGATATCTTGGTTTTCGTGTGGTTTCATGCTGCGATATGCTTTTTCAACGATAATCGTGGTGAGACTTCTGTCCGAAGTATGCAGAATCATCAAAATCGCTCTATCGGAGCTATTTAATGCGAGAATCACGTTATCTTGTGTTTTCACCACTCCACAGTGCGTTTGATGTGCAGAAATGGCGATATCTTGGTGTTCGTCGGGTTCCAAGCTGAGATATGCATTTTCTACGATAATCTTAGTGAGTCTTTTGTGAGAAGTATCAAGAATCATCGAAATCGCTCTTCTGGAGCTATTTAATGCGAGAAACACGTTATCTGGTGTTTTCACCACTCCACAGTGCGATTGATATGCAGAATCTGCGATATCTTGGTTTTCGTGGGGTTTCAAACTGGATAGGTATTTTCTACCATAATCTTGGTGAGTTTCCTGTCCGAATTATGCAGAATCATCGAGATCGCTCCTTTCGAGCTATTAAATGCGAGAAACACGTTATCTGGTGCTTTCACCACTCCACAGTGCGTTTGATGTGCAGAAACGGCGATATCTTGGTGTTCGTCGGGTTCCAAGCTGAGATATGCATTTTCTACGATAATCTTAATGAGTCTTTTGTGAGAAGTATCAAGAATCATCGAAATCGCTCTTTTGGAGCTATTTAATGCGAGAAACACGTTATCTGGTGTTTTCACCACTCCACAGTGCGTTTGATATGCAGAATCTGCGATATCTTGGTTTTCGTGTGGTTTCATGCTGCGATATGCTTTTTCAACGATAATCGTGGTGAGACTTCTGTCCGAAGTATGCAGAATCATCAAAATCGCTCTATCGGAGCTATTTAATGCGAGAAACACGTTATCTTGTGTTTTCACTACTCCACAGTACGTTTGATATGCAGAACCGGCGATATCTTGATTTTCGTGGGGTTTCCAGCTGGATATGTATTTTCTACCATAATCTTGGTGAGTCTTCCGTCCGAAGTATGCAGAATCATCGAGATCGCTCTTGTCGAGCTATTAAATGCGAGAAACACGTTATCTGGTGTTTTCACCACTCCACAGTACATTTCATATGCTGAACCTGCGATATCTTGGGTTTCGTGTGGTTTCCTGCTGGATATGCAATTTCTACTATAATCTTGGAGAGTCTTCGGTGAGAAGTATGCAGTTTCATCGAAATCGCGCTTTTCGAGCTATTTAATGCGAGAAACACGTTATCTGGTGTTTTCACCACTCCACAGTGCGTTTGATATGCAGAACCTGCGATATCTTGGTTTTCGTGGGGTTTCAAACTGGATATGTATTTTCTACCATAATCTTGGTGAGTCTTCCGTCCGAAGTATGCAGAATCATCGAGATCGCTCTTGTCGAGCTATTAAATGCGAGAAACACGTTATCTGGTGTTTTCACCACTCCACAGTACATTTCATATGCTGAACCTGCGATATCTTGGTTTTCGTGGGGTTTCAAACTGGATATGTATTTTCTACCATAATCTGGGTGAGTCTTCTGTCCGAAGTATGCAGAATCATTGAGATTATTCTTTTCGAGCTATTTAATGCGAGAAGCACGTTATCTATTGTTTTAACCACTCCACTTTGCGTTTGATATGCAGAAACTGCGATATCTTGGTTTTCGTGCGGTTTCATGCTGCGATATGCTTTTTCAACGATAATCGTGGTGAGACTTCTGTCCGAAGTATGCAGAATCATCAAAATCGCTCTATCGGAGCTATTTAATGCGAGAAACACGTTATCTTGTGTTTTCACCACTCCACAGTGCGTTTGATGTGCAGAAATGGCGATATCTTGGTGTTCGTCGGGTTCCAAGCTGAGATATGCATTTTCTACGATAATCTTAGTGAGTCTTTTGTGAGAAGTATCAAGAATCATCGAAATCGCTCTTCTGGAGCTATTTAATGCGAGAAACACGTTATCTGGTGTTTTCACCACTCCACAGTGCGATTGATATGCAGAATCTGCGATATCTTGGTTTTCGTGGGGTTTCAAACTGGATAGGTATTTTCTACCATAATCTTGGTGAGTTTCCTGTCCGAATTATGCAGAATCATCGAGATCGCTCCTTTCGAGCTATTAAATGCGAGAAACACGTTATCTGGTGCTTTCACCACTCCACAGTGCGTTTGATGTGCAGAAACGGCGATATCTTGGTGTTCGTCGGGTTCCAAGCTGAGATATGCATTTTCTACGATAATCTTAATGAGTCTTTTGTGAGAAGTATCAAGAATCATCGAAATCGCTCTTTTGGAGCTATTTAATGCGAGAAACACGTTATCTGGTGTTTTCACCACTCCACAGTGCGTTTGATATGCAGAATCTGCGATATCTTGGTTTTCGTGTGGTTTCATGCTGCGATATGCTTTTTCAACGATAATCGTGGTGAGACTTCTGTCCGAAGTATGCAGAATCATCAAAATCGCTCTATCGGAGCTATTTAATGCGAGAAACACGTTATCTTGTGTTTTCACCACCCCACAGTGCGTTTGATATGCAGAACCTGCGATATCTTGGTTTTCGTGGGGTTTCCAGCTGGATATGTATTTTCTACCATAATCTTGGTGAGTCTTCTGTCCGAAGTATGCAGAATCATCGAGATCGCTCTTGTCGAGCTATTAAATGCGAGAAACACGTTATCTGGTGTTTTCACCACACCACAATGCGTTTAATATGCAGAACCTCCGATATCTTGGTTTTCGTGGGGTTGCATGCTGAGATATGCTTTTTCAACGATTATCGTGTTGAGAATTCTGTCCGAAGTTTGTAGAATCACCGAGATCGCTCTTTTCGAGCTATTTAACGCGAGAAACACGTTATCTGGTGTTTTCACCACTCCACAATGCGTTTAATATGCAGAACCTGCGATATCTTGGTTTTCGTGGGGTTGCATGCTGAGATATGCTTTTTCAACGATAATCGTGGTGAGAATTCTGCCCGAAGTTTGTAGTATCACCGAGATCGCTCTATCCGAGCTATTTAATGCGAGAAACACGTTATCTTGTGTTTTCACCACTCCACAGTGCGTTTGATGTGCAGAAACGGCGATATCTTGGTGTTCGTCGGGTTCCAAGCTGAGATATGCATTTTCTACGATAATCTTAGTGAGTCTTTTGTGAGAAGTATTAAGAATCACCGAAATCGCTCTTTTGGAGCTATTTAATGCGAGCAACACGTTATCTGGTGTTTTCACCACTCCACAGTGCGTTTGATATGCAGAACCTGCGATATCTTGGTTTTCGTGGGGTTTCAAACTGGTTATGTATTTTCTACCATAATCTGGGTGAGTCTTCTGTCCGAAGTATGCAGAATCATTGAGATTATTCTTTTCGAGCTATTTAATGCGAGAAGCACGTTATCTATTGTTTTAACCACTCCACTTTGCGTTTGATATGCAGAAACTGCGATATCTTGGTTTTCGTGTGGTTTCATGCTGCGATATGCTTTTTCAACGATAATCGTGGTGAGACTTCTGTCCGAAGTATGCAGAATCATCAAAATCGCTCTATCGGAGCTATTTAATGCGAGAAACACGTTATCTTGTGTTTTCACCACTCCACAGTGCGTTTGATGTGCAGAAATGGCGATATCTTGGTGTTCGTCGGGTTCCAAGCTGAGATATGCATTTTCTACGATAATCTTAGTGAGTCTTTTGTGAGAAGTATCAAGAATCATCGAAATCGCTCTTCTGGAGCTATTTAATGCGAGAAACACGTTATCTGGTGTTTTCACCACTCCACAGTGCGATTGATATGCAGAATCTGCGATATCTTGGTTTTCGTGGGGTTTCAAACTGGATAGGTATTTTCTACCATAATCTTGGTGAGTTTCCTGTCCGAATTATGCAGAATCATCGAGATCGCTCCTTTCGAGCTATTAAATGCGAGAAACACGTTATCTGGTGCTTTCACCACTCCACAGTGCGTTTGATGTGCAGAAACGGCGATATCTTGGTGTTCGTCGGGTTCCAAGCTGAGATATGCATTTTCTACGATAATCTTAATGAGTCTTTTGTGAGAAGTATCAAGAATCATCGAAATCGCTCTTTTGGAGCTATTTAATGCGAGAAACACGTTATCTGGTGTTTTCACCACTCCACAGTGCGTTTGATATGCAGAATCTGCGATATCTTGGTTTTCGTGTGGTTTCATGCTGCGATATGCTTTTTCAACGATAATCGTGGTGAGACTTCTGTCCGAAGTATGCAGAATCATCAAAATCGCTCTATCGGAGCTATTTAATGCGAGAAACACGTTATCTTGTGTTTTCACTACTCCACAGTACGTTTGATATGCAGAACCTGCGATATCTTGGTTTTCGTGGGGTTTCAAACTGGATATGTATTTTCTACCATAATCTTGGTGAGTCTTCCGTCCGAAGTATGCAGAATCATCGAGATCGCTCTTGTCGAGCTATTAAATGCGAGAAACACGTTATCTGGTGTTTTCACCACTCCACAGTACATTTCATATGCTGAACCTGCGATATCTTGGGTTTCGTGTGGTTTCCTGCTGGATATGCAATTTCTACTATAATCTTGGAGAGTCTTCGGTGAGAAGTATGCAGTTTCATCGAGATCGCTCTTGTCGAGCTATTAAATGCGAGAAACACGTTATCTGGTGTTTTCACCACTCCACAGTACATTTCATATGCAGAACCGGCGATATCTTGATTTTCGTGGAGTTTCCAGCTGGATATGTATTTTCTACCATAATCTTGGTGAGTCTTCCGTCCGAAGTATGCAGAATCATCAAAATCGCTCTATCGGAGCTATTTAATGCGAGAAACACGTTATCTTGTGTTTTCACTACTCCACAGTACGTTTGATATGCAGAACCGGCGATATCTTGATTTTCGTGGGGTTTCCAGCTGGATATGTATTTTCTACCATAATCTTGGTGAGTCTTCCGTCCGAAGTATGCAGAATCATCGAGATCGCTCTTGTCGAGCTATTAAATGCGAGAAACACGTTATCTGGTGTTTTCACCACTCCACAGTACATTTCATATGCAGAACCGGCGATATCTTGATTTTCGTGGGGTTTCCAGCTGGATATGTATTTTCTACCATAATCTTGGTGAGTCTTCCGTCCGAAGTATGCAGAATCATCGAGATCGCTCTTGTCGAGCTATTAAATGCGAGAAACACGTTATCTGGTGTTTTCACCACTCCACAGTACATTTCATATGCTGAACCTGCGATATCTTGGGTTTCGTGTGGTTTCCTGCTGGATATGCAATTTCTACTATAATCTTGGAGAGTCTTCGGTGAGAAGTATGCAGTTTCATCGAAATCGCGCTTTTCGAGCTATTTAATGCGAGAAACACGTTATCTGGTGTTTTCACCACTCCACAGTGCGTTTGATATGCAGAACCTGCGATATCTTGGTTTTCGTGGGGTTTCAAACTGGATATGTATTTTCTACCATAATCTGGGTGAGTCTTCTGTCCGAAGTATGCAGAATCATTGAGATTATTCTTTTCGAGCTATTTAACGCGAGAAACACGTTATCTGGTGTTTTCACCACTCCACTTTGCGTTTGATATGCAGAAACTGCGATATCTTGGTTTTCGTGTGGTTTCATGCTGCGATATGCTTTTTCAACGATAATCGTGGTGAGACTTCTGTCCGAAGTATGCAGAATCATCAAAATCGCTCTATCGGAGCTATTTAATGCGAGAAACACGTTATCTTGTGTTTTCACCACTCCACAGTGCGTTTGATGTGCAGAAATGGCGATAACTTGGTGTTCGTCGGGTTCCAAGCTGAGATATGCAATTTCTACGATAATCTTAGTGAGTCTTTTGTGAGAAGTATCAAGAATCATCGAAATCGCTCCTTTGGAGCTATTTAATGCGAGCAACACGTTATCTGGTGTTTTCACCACTCCACAGTGCGTTTGATATGCAGAACCTGCGATATCTTGGTTTTCGTGGGGTTTCAAACTGGATATGTATTTTCTACCATAATCTGGGTGAGTCTTCTGTCCGAAGTATGCAGAATCATTGAGATTATTCTTTTCGAGCTATTTAATGCGAGAAGCACGTTATCTATTGTTTTAACCACTCCACTTTGCGTTTGATATGCAGAAACTGCGATATCTTGGTTTTCGTGTGGTTTCATGCTGCGATATGCTTTTTCAACGATAATCGTGGTGAGACTTCTGTCCGAAGTATGCAGAATCATCAAAATCGCTCTATCGGAGCTATTTAATGCGAGAAACACGTTATCTTGTGTTTTCACCACTCCACAGTGCGTTTGATGTGCAGAAATGGCGATATCTTGGTGTTCGTCGGGTTCCAAGCTGAGATATGCATTTTCTACGATAATCTTAGTGAGTCTTTTGTGAGAAGTATCAAGAATCATCGAAATCGCTCTTCTGGAGCTATTTAATGCGAGAAACACGTTATCTGGTGTTTTCACCACTCCACAGTGCGATTGATATGCAGAATCTGCGATATCTTGGTTTTCGTGGGGTTTCAAACTGGATAGGTATTTTCTACCATAATCTTGGTGAGTTTCCTGTCCGAATTATGCAGAATCATCGAGATCGCTCTTTTCGAGCTATTAAATGCGAGAAACACGTTATCTGGTGCTTTCACCACTCCACAGTGCGTTTGATGTGCAGAAACGGCGATATCTTGGTGTTCGTCGGGTTCCAAGCTGAGATATGCATTTTCTACGATAATCTTAATGAGTCTTTTGTGAGAAGTATCAAGAATCATCGAAATCGCTCTTTTGGAGCTATTTAATGCGAGAAACACGTTATCTGGTGTTTTCACCACTCCACAGTGCGTTTGATATGCAGAATCTGCGATATCTTGGTTTTCGTGTGGTTTCATGCTGCGATATGCTTTTTCAACGATAATCGTGGTGAGACTTCTGTCCGAAGTATGCAGAATCATCAAAATCGCTCTATCGGAGCTATTTAATGCGAGAAACACGTTATCTTGTGTTTCCACTACTCCACAGTACGTTTGATATGCAGAACCGGCGATATCTTGATTTTCGTGGGGTTTCCAGCTGGATATGTATTTTCTACCATAATCTTGGTGAGTCTTCCGTCCGAAGTATGCAGAATCATCGAGATCGCTCTTGTCGAGCTATTAAATGCGAGAAACACGTTATCTGGTGTTTTCACCACTCCACAGTACATTTCATATGCTGAACCTGCGATATCTTGGGTTTCGTGTGGTTTCCTGCTGGATATGCAATTTCTACTATAATCTTGGAGAGTCTTCGGTGAGAAGTATGCAGTTTCATCGAAATCGCGCTTTTCGAGCTATTTAATGCGAGAAACACGTTATCTGGTGTTTTCACCACTCCACTTTGCGTTTGATATGCAGAACCAGCGATATCTTGGTTTTCGTGTGGTTTCAAGCTGCGATATGCTTTTTCAACGATAATCGTGGTGAGACTTCTGTACGAAGTATGCAGAATCATCAAAATCGCTCTATCGGAGCTATTTATTGCGAGAAACACGTTATCTGGTGCTTTCACCACTCCACAGTGCGTTTGATGTGCAGAAACGGCGATATCTTGGTGTTCGTCGGGTTCCAAGCTGAGATATGCATTTTCTACGATAATCTTAATGAGTCTTTTGTGAGAAGTATTAAGAATCATCGAAATCGCTCTTTTGGAGCTATTTAACGCGAGAAACACGTTATCTGGTGTTTTCACCACTCCACAGTGCGTTTGATATGCAGAACCTGCGATATCTTGGTTTTCGTGGGGTTTCCAGCTGAAACTTGCATTTTTTGCGATAATATTGGTGCGTCTTCTGTCAGAAGTATGCAGAATCCTGTAGATCGCTCGTTTCGCGCTATTTAATGCGAAAAAACTAGTTTTCTGGTATTTTTATGACTCCACAGGGCGTTTGATATGTAGGGCCGCCTATAGCTTGGTTTTCGTGGGGTTTCCAGCTGAAATATGCATTTTCTGCGATAATCTCGGTGTTTCATCTATGAGAAGTATGCAGAATCATCGAGAACGCTCTTTTCGAGCTAGTTAATGCGAGTAACACGTTTTCTGGTGTTTTCACCACTCCACAGTGCGTCTGATATGCAGAACCCGCGATATCTTGATTTTCGTGGGGTTTCCAGCTGAGATATGCATTTTCTGCGATAATCTTGGTGACTCTTCTGTCAGAAGTATGCAGAATCATCGAGATCGCTCTATTCGAACAATTTAATTCGAGAAACACGTTATCTGGTTGTTTTCACCACTCCACAGTGCGTCTGATAAGCAGAACCGGCGATATCTTGGTTTTCGTGGGGTTTCCAGCTGAAACATGCATTTTCTGCGATAATCTTGGTGAGTCTTCTGTCAGAAGTATGCAGAATCCTGTAGATCGCTCGTTTCGCGCTATTTAATGCGAAAAAACAAGTTTTCTGGTGTTTTTATGACTCCACAGGGCGTTTGATATGTAGGGCCGCCGATAGCTTGGTTTTCGTGGGGTTTCCAGCTGAAACATGCATTTTCTGCGATAATCTTGGTGAGTCTTCTGTCAGAAGTATGCAGAATCCTGTAGATCGCTCGTTTCGCGCTATTTAATGCGAGAAACACGTTTTCTGGTGTTTTCACCACTCCACAGGGCGTCTGATAAGCAGATCCGGCGATATCTTGGTTTTCGTGGGGTTTCCAGCTGAGATATGCATTTTCTGCGATAATCTCGGTGTTTCATCTATGAGAAGTATGCAGAATCATCTAGATCGCTCGTTTCGCGCTATTTAATGCGAGAAACACGTTATCTGGTGTTTTGACCACTCCACAGTGCGTTTGATATGTAGATCCGCCGATAACTTGGTTTTCGTGGGGTTTCCAGCTGAAATATGCATTTTCTGCGATAATCTTGGTGTTTCATCTATGAGAAGTATGCAAAATCATCGAGATCGCTCTTTGCGAGCTATTTAATGCGGGAAACACGTTATCTGGTGTTTTCACCACTCCACAGTGCGTTTGATATGCAGAACCTGCGATATCTTGGTTTTCGTGGGGTTTCCAGCTGAGATATGCATTTGCTACGATAAAATTGGTGAGACTTCTTTCCGAAGTATGCAGAATCATCGAGATCGCTCTTTTCGGGCTATTTAATGCGAGATGCACGTTATCTGGTGTTTTCACCACTCCACAATGCGTTTAATATGCAGAACCTGCGATATCTTGGTTTTCGTGGGGTTGCATGCTGAGATATGCTTTTTCAAGGATTATCGAGGTGAGAATTCTGTCCGAAGTTTGTAGAATCACCGAGATCGCTCTTTTCGAGCTATTTAACGCGAGAAACACGTTATCTGGTGTTTTCACCACTCCACAATGCGTTTAATATGCAGAACCTGCGATATCTTGGTTTTCGTGGGGTTGCATGCTGAGATTTGCTTTTTCAACGATTATCGTGGTGAGAATTCTGTCCGAAGTTTGTAGAATCACCGAGATCGCTCTTTTCGAGCTATTTAACGCGAGAAACACGTTATCTGGTGTTTTCACCACTCCACAGTGCATTTGATATGCAGAAGCGGCGATATCTTGGTTTTCGTCGGGTTTCAAGCTTAGATATGCATTTGCTGCGATAAAATTGGTGAGACTTCTTTCCGAAGTATGCAGAATCATCGAGATCGCTGTTTCCGAGCTATTTAATGCGAGAAGCACGTTATCTATTGTTTTCACCACTCCACAGTACATTTGATATGCAGAACCGGCGATATCTTGGGTTTCGTGGGCTTTCCAGCTGGATATGCATTTTCTACCATAATCATGGTGAGTCTTCTGTTAGAAATATGCAGAATCGTCGATTTCGCTCTTTTCGAGCTATTTAATGCGAGAAACACGTTATCTGGTGTTTTCACCACTCCACAGTGCGTTTGATATGCAGAAGCTGCGTTATCTTGGTTTTCGTGGGGTTTCAAGCTGAGACGTGCATTTTCTGCGATAATGTTGGTGTTTCTTCAGTGAGAAGTTTGCAGAATCATCGAGATCGCTGTTTCCGAGCTATTTAATGCGAGAAGCACGTTTTCTATTGTTTTCACCACTCCACAGTACATTTGATATGCAGAACCGGCGATATCTTGGGTTTCGTGGGCTTTCCAGCTGGATATGCATTTTCTACCATAATCATGGTGAGTCTTCTGTTAGAAATATGCAGAATCGTCGATTTCGCTCTTTTCGAGCTATTTAATGCGAGAAACACGTTATCTGGTGTTTTCACCACTCCACAATGCGTTTAATATGCAGAACCTGCGATATCTTGGTTTTCGTGGGGTTGCATGCTGAGATATGCTTTTTCAACGATAATCGTGGTGAGAATTCTGCCCGAAGTTTGTAGTATCACCGAGATCGCTCTATCCGAGCTATTTAATGCGAGAAACACGTTATCTCGTGTTTTCACCACTCCACAGTGCGTTTGATGTGCAGAAACGGCGATATCTTGGTGTTCGTCGGGTTCCAAGCTGAGATATGCATTTTCTACGATAATCTTAGTGAGTCTTTTGTGAGAAGTATTAAGAATCATCGAAATCGCTCTTTTGGAGCTATTTAATGCGAGCAACACGTTATCTGGTGTTTTCACCACTCCACAGTGCGTTTGATATGCAGAACCTGCGATATCTTGGTTTTCGTGGGGTTTCAAACTGGATATGTATTTTCTACCATAATCTGGGTGAGTCTTCCGTCCGAAGTATGCAGAATCATTGAGATTATTCTTTTCGAGCTATTTAATGCGAGAAGCACGTTATCTATTGTTTTAACCACTCCACTTTGCGTTTGATATGCAGAAACTGCGATATCTTGGTTTTCGTGTGGTTTCATGCTGCGATATGCTTTTTCAACGATAATCGTGGTGAGACTTCTGTCCGAAGTATGCAGAATCATCAAAATCGCTCTATCGGAGCTATTTAATGCGAGAAACACGTTATCTTGTGTTTTCACCACTCCACAGTGCGTTTGATGTGCAGAAATGGCGATATCTTGGTGTTCGTCGGGTTCCAAGCTGAGATATGCATTTTCTACGATAATCTTAGTGAGTCTTTTGTGAGAAGTATCAAGAATCATCGAAATCGCTCTTTTGGAGCTATTTAATGCGAGAAACACGTTATCTGGTGTTTTCACCACTCCACTTTGCGTTTGATATGCAGAACCTGCGATATCTTGGTTTTCGTGGGGTTTCAAACTGGATAGGTATTTTCTACCATAATCTTGGTGAGTCTTCTGTCCGAAGTATGCAGAATCATTGAGATTATTCTTTTCGAGCTATTTAATGCGAGAAACACGTTATCTGGTGTTTTCACCACTCCACTTTGCGTTTGATATGCAGAAACTGCGATATCTTGGTTTTCGTGTGGTTTCATGCTGCGATATGCTTTTTCAACGATAATCATGGTGAGACTTCTGTCCGAAGTATGCAGAATCATCAAAATCGCTCTATCGGAGCTATTTAATGCGAGAAACACGTTATCTTGTGTTTTCACCACTCCACAGTGCGTTTGATGTGCAGAAATGGCGATATCTTGGTGTTCGTCGGGTTCCAAGCTGAGATATGCATTTTCTACGATAATCTTAGTGAGTCTTTTGTGAGAAGTATCAAGAATCATCGAAATCGCTCTTTTGGAGCTATTTAATGCGAGAAACACGTTATCTGGTGTTTTCACCACTCCACAGTGCGTTTGATATGCAGAATCTGCGATATCTTGATTTTCGTGGGGTTTCCAGCTGGATATGTATTTTCTACCATAATCTGGGTGAGTCTTCCGTCCGAAGTATGCAGAATCATTGAGATTATTCTTTTCGAGCTATTTAATGCGAGAAGCACGTTATCTATTGTTTTAACCACTCCACTTTGCGTTTGATATGCAGAAACTGCGATATCTTGGTTTTCGTGTGGTTTCATGCTGCGATATGCTTTTTCAACGATAATCGTGGTGAGACTTCTGTCCGAAGTATGCAGAATCATCAAAATCGCTCTATCGGAGCTATTTAATGCGAGAAACACGTTATCTTGTGTTTTCACCACTCCACAGTGCGTTTGATGTGCAGAAATGGCGATATCTTGGTGTTCGTCGGGTTCCAAGCTGAGATATGCATTTTCTACGATAATCTTAGTGAGTCTTTTGTGAGAAGTATCAAGAATCATCGAAATCGCTCTTTTGGAGCTATTTAATGCGAGAAACACGTTATCTGGTGTTTTCACCACTCCACTTTGCGTTTGATATGCAGAACCTGCGATATCTTGGTTTTCGTGGGGTTTCAAACTGGATAGGTATTTTCTACCATAATCTTGGTGAGTCTTCTGTCCGAAGTATGCAGAATCATTGAGATTATTCTTTTCGAGCTATTTAACGCGAGAAACACGTTATCTGGTGTTTTCACCACTCCACTTTGCGTTTGATATGCAGAAACTGCGATATCTTGGTTTTCGTGTGGTTTCATGCTGCGATATGCTTTTTCAACGATAATCATGGTGAGACTTCTGTCCGAAGTATGCAGAATCATCAAAATCGCTCTATCGGAGCTATTTAATGCGAGAAACACGTTATCTTGTGTTTTCACCACTCCACAGTGCGTTTGATGTGCAGAAATGGCGATATCTTGGTGTTCGTCGGGTTCCAAGCTGAGATATGCATTTTCTACGATAATCTTAGTGAGTCTTTTGTGAGAAGTATCAAGAATCATCGAAATCGCTCTTTTGGAGCTATTTAATGCGAGAAACACGTTATCTGGTGTTTTCACCACTCCACAGTGCGTTTGATATGCAGAATCTGCGATATCTTGATTTTCGTGGGGTTTCCAGCTGGATATGTATTTTCTACCATAATCTTGGTGAGTCTTCCGTCCGAAGTATGCAGAATCATCGAGATCGCTCTTGTCGAGCTATTAAATGCGAGAAACACGTTATCTGGTGTTTTCACCACTCCACAGTGCGTTTGATGTGCAGAAACGGCGATATCTTGGTGTTCGTCGGGTTCCAAGCTGAGATATGCATTTACTACGATAATCTTAGTGAGTCTTTTGTGAGAAGTATCAAGAATCATCGAAATCGCTCTTTTGGAGCTATTTAATGCGAGAAACACGTTATCTGGTGTCTTCACCACCCCACAGTGCGTTTGATATGCAGAACCTGCGATATCTTGGTTTTCGTGTGGTTTCAAGCTGCGATATGCTTTTTCAACGATAATCGTGGTGAGACTTCTGTACGAAGTTTGCAGAATCATCAAAATCGCTCTATCGGAGCTATTTATTGCGAGAAACACGTTATCTGGTGCTTTCACCACTCCACAGTGCGTTTGATGTGCAGAAACGGCGATATCTTGGTGTTCGTCGGGTTCCAAGCTGAGATATGCATTTTCTACGATAATCTTAATGAGTCTTTTGTGAGAAGTATCAAGAATCATCAAAATCGCTCTTTTGGAGCTATTTAATGCGAGAAACACGTTATCTGGTGTTTTCACCACTCCACAGTGCGTTTGATATGCAGAACCTGCGATATCTTGGTTTTCGTGTGGTTTCATGCTGCGATATGCTTTTTCAACGATAATCATGGTGAGACTTCTGTCCGAAGTATGCAGAATCATCAAAATCGCTCTATCGGAGCTATTTAATGCGAGAAACACGTTATCTTGTGTTTTCACCACTCCACAGTGCGTTTGATGTGCAGAAATGGCGATATCTTGGTGTTCGTCGGGTTCCAAGCTGAGATATGCTTTTTCAACGATAATCGTGGTGAGACTTCTGTCCGAAGTATGCAGAATCATCAAAATCGCTCTATCGGAGCTATTTAATGCGAGAAACACGTTATCTTGTGTTTTCACTACTCCACAGTACGTTTGATATGCAGAACCTGCGATATCTTGGTTTTCGTGTGGTTTCATGCTGCGATATGCTTTTTCAACGATAATCATGGTGAGACTTCTGTCCGAAGTATGCAGAATCATCAAAATCGCTCTATCGGAGCTATTTAATGCGAGAAACACGTTATCTTGTGTTTTCACCACTCCACAGTGCGTTTGATGTGCAGAAATGGCGATATCTTGGTGTTCGTCGGGTTCCAAGCTGAGATATGCTTTTTCAACGATAATCGTGGTGAGACTTCTGTCCGAAGTATGCAGAATCATCAAAATCGCTCTATCGGAGCTATTTAATGCGAGAAACACGTTATCTTGTGTTTTCACTACTCCACAGTACGTTTGATATGCAGAACCGGCGATATCTTGATTTTCGTGGGGTTTCCAGCTGGATATGTATTTTCTACCATAATCTTGGTGAGTCTTCCGTCCGAAGTATGCAGAATCATCGAGATCGCTCTTGTCGAGCTATTAAATGCGAGAAACACGTTATCTGGTGTTTTCACCACTCCACAGTACATTTCATATGCTGAACCTGCGATATCTTGGGTTTCGTGTGGTTTCCTGCTGGATATGCAATTTCTACTATAATCTTGGAGAGTCTTCGGTGAGAAGTATGCAGTTTCATCAAAATCGCGATTTTCGAGCTATTTAATGCGAGAAACACGTTATCTGGTGCTTTCACCACTCCACAGTGCGTTTGATGTGCAGAAACGGCGATATCTTGGTGTTCGTCGGGTTCCAAGCTGAGATATGCATTTTCTACGATAATCTTAATGAGTCTTTTGTGAGAAGTATCAAGAATCATCAAAATCGCTCTTTTGGAGCTATTTAATGCGAGAAACACGTTATCTGGTGTTTTCACCACTCCACAGTGCGTTTGATATGCAGAACCTGCGATATCTTGGTTTTCGTGGTGTTTCAAACTGGATATGTATTTTCTACCATAATCTTGGTGAGTTTTCTGTCCGAAGTATGCAGCATCATCGAGATCGCCCTTTTCGAGCTATTTAATGCGAGAAACACGTTATCTGGTGTTTTCACCACTCCACAGTGCGTTTGATGTGCAGAAACGGCGATATCTTGGTGTTCGTCGGGTTCCAAGCTGAGATATGCATTTTCTACGATAATCTTAGTGAGTCTTTTGTGAGAAGTATCAAGAATCATCGAAATCGCTCTTTTGGAGCTATTTAATGCGAGAAACACGTTATCTGGTGTCTTCACCACCCCACAGTGCGTTTGATATGCAGAACCTGCGATATCTTGGTTTTCGTGGGGTTTCAAACTGGATAGTTATTTTCTACCATAATCTTGGTGAGTTTCCTGTCCGAAGTATGCAGAATCATCGAGATCGCTCTTTTCGAGCTATTAAATGCGAGAAACACGTTATCTGGTGTTTTCACTACTCCACAGTACGTTTGATATGCAGAACCGGCGATATCTTGATTTTCGTGGGGTTTCCAGCTGGATATGTATTTTCTACCATAATCTTGGTGAGTCTTCTGTCCGAAGTATGCAGAATCATCGAGATCGCTCTTGTCGAGCTATTAAATGCGAGAAACACGTTATCTGGTGTTTTCACCACTCCACAATGCGTTTAATATGCAGAACCTGCGATATCTTGGTTTTCGTGGGGTTGCATGCTGAGATATGCTTTTTCAACGATTATCGTGGTGAGAATTCTGTCCGAAGTTTGTAGAATCACCGAGATCGCTCTTTTCGAGCTATTTAACGCGAGAAACACGTTATCTGGTGTTTTCACCACTCCACAATGCGTTTAATATGCAGAACCTGCGATATCTTGGTTTTCGTGGGGTTGCATGCTGAGATATGCTTTTTCAACGATAATCGTGGTGAGAATTCTGCCCGAAGTTTGTAGTATCACCGAGATCGCTCTATCCGAGCTATTTAATGCGAGAAACACGTTATCTTGTGTTTTCACCACTCCACAGTGCGTTTGATGTGCAGAAATGGCGATATCTTGGTGTTCGTCGGGTTCCAAGCTGAGATATGCATTTTCTACGATAATCTTAGTGAGTCTTTTGTGAGAAGTATTAAGAATCATCGAAATCGCTCTTTTGGAGCTATTTAATGCGAGAAACACGTTATCTGGTGTTTTCACCACTCCACAGTGCGTTTGATATGCAGAACCTGCGATATCTTGGTTTTCGTGGGGTTTCAAACTGGATATGTATTTTCTACCATAATCTGGGTGAGTCTTCTGTCCGAAGTATGCAGAATCATTGAGATTATTCTTTTCGAGCTATTTAATGCGAGAAACACGTTATCTGTTGTTTTCACCACTCCACTTTGCGTTTGATATGCAGAAACTGCGATATCTTGGTTTTCGTGTGGTTTCATGCTGCGATATGCTTTTTCAACGATAATCGTGGTGAGACTTCTGTCCGAAGTATGCAGAATCATCAAAATCGCTCTATCGGAGCTATTTAATGCGAGAAACACGTTATCTTGTGTTTTCACCACTCCACAGTGCGTTTGATGTGCAGAAATGGCGATATATTGGTGTTCGTCGGGTTCCAAGCTGAGATATGCATTTTCTACGATAATCTTAATGAGTCTTTTGTGAGAAGTATCAAGAATCATCGAAATCGCTCTTTTGGAGCTATTTAATGCGAGAAACACGTTATCTGGTGATTTCACCACTCCACAGTGCGTTTGATATGCAGAACCTGCGATATCTTGGTTTTCGTGGTGTTTCAAACTGGATATGTATTTTCTACCATAATCTTGGTGAGTTTTCTGTCCGAAGTATGCAGAATCATCGAGATCGCCCTTTTCGAGCTATTAAATGCGAGAAACACGTTATCTGGTGTTTTCACTACTCCACAGTACGTTTGATATGCAGAACCGGCGATATCTTGATTTTCGTGGGGTTTCCAGCTGGATATGTATTTTCTACCATAATCTTGGTGAGTCTTCTGTCCGAAGTATGCAGAATCATCGAGATCGCTCTTGTCGAGCTATTAAATGCGAGAAACACGTTATCTGGTGTTTTCACCACTCCACAATGCGTTTAATATGCAGAACCTGCGATATCTTGGTTTTCGTGGGGTTGCATGCTGAGATATGCTTTTTCAACGATTATCGTGGTGAGAATTCTGTCCGAAGTTTGTAGAATCACCGAGATCGCTCTTTTCGAGCTATTTAACGCGAGAAACACGTTATCTGGTGTTTTCACCACTCCACAATGCGTTTAATATGCAGAACCTGCGATATCTTGGTTTTCGTGGGGTTGCATGCTGAGATATGCTTTTTCAACGATAATCGTGGTGAGAATTCTGCCCGAAGTTTGTAGTATCACCGAGATCGCTCTATCCGAGCTATTTAATGCGAGAAACACGTTATCTTGTGTTTTCACCACTCCACAGTGCGTTTGATGTGCAGAAATGGCGATATCTTGGTGTTCGTCGGGTTCCAAGCTGAGATATGCATTTTCTACGATAATCTTAGTGAGTCTTTTGTGAGAAGTATTAAGAATCATCGAAATCGCTCTTTTGGAGCTATTTAATGCGAGAAACACGTTATCTGGTGTTTTCACCACTCCACAGTGCGTTTGATATGCAGAACCTGCGATATCTTGGTTTTCGTGGGGTTTCAAACTGGATATGTATTTTCTACCATAATCTGGGTGAGTCTTCTGTCCGAAGTATGCAGAATCATTGAGATTATTCTTTTCGAGCTATTTAATGCGAGAAACACGTTATCTGTTGTTTTCACCACTCCACTTTGCGTTTGATATGCAGAAACTGCGATATCTTGGTTTTCGTGTGGTTTCATGCTGCGATATGCTTTTTCAACGATAATCGTGGTGAGACTTCTGTCCGAAGTATGCAGAATCATCAAAATCGCTCTATCGGAGCTATTTAATGCGAGAAACACGTTATCTTGTGTTTTCACCACTCCACAGTGCGTTTGATGTGCAGAAATGGCGATATATTGGTGTTCGTCGGGTTCCAAGCTGAGATATGCATTTTCTACGATAATCTTAATGAGTCTTTTGTGAGAAGTATCAAGAATCATCGAAATCGCTCTTTTGGAGCTATTTAATGCGAGAAACACGTTATCTGGTGATTTCACCACTCCACAGTGCGTTTGATATGCAGAACCTGCGATATCTTGGTTTTCGTGGTGTTTCAAACTGGATATGTATTTTCTACCATAATCTTGGTGAGTTTTCTGTCCGAAGTATGCAGAATCATCGAGATCGCCCTTTTCGAGCTATTTAATGCGAGAAACACGTTATCTGGTGTTTTCACCACTCCACAGTGCGTTTGATGTGCAGAAACGGCGATATCTTGGGTTTCGTGGGCTTTCCAGCTGGATATGCATTTTCTACCATAATCTTGGTGAGTCTTCTATCCGAAGTATGCAGAATCATTGAGATTATTCTTTTCGAGCTATTTAATGCGAGAAACACGTTATCTGGTGTTTTCACCACTCCACAGTGCGTTTGATGTGCAGAAATGGCGATATCTTGGTGTTCGTCGGGTTCCAAGCTGAGATATGCATTTTCTACGATAATCTTAGTGAGTCTTTTGTGAGAAGTATCAAGAATCATCGAAATCGCTCTTTTGGAGCTATTTAATGCGAGAAACACGTTATCTGGTGTTTTCACCACTCCACAGTGCGTTTGATATGCAGAATCTGCGATATCTTGGTTTTCGTGTGGTTTCATGCTGCGATATGCTTTTTCAACGATAATCGTGGTGAGACTTCTGTCCGAAGTATGCAGAATCATCAAAATCGCTCTATCGGAGCTATTTAATGCGAGAAACACGTTATCTTGTGTTTTCACTACTCCACAGTACGTTTGATATGCAGAACCGGCGATATCTTGATTTTCGTGGGGTTTCCAGCTGGATATGTATTTTCTACCATAATCTTGGTGAGTCTTCCGTCCGAAGTATGCAGAATCATCGAGATCGCTCTTGTCGAGCTATTAAATGCGAGAAACACGTTATCTGGTGTTTTCACCACTCCACAGTACATTTCATATGCTGAACCTGCGATATCTTGGGTTTCGTGTGGTTTCCTGCTGGATATGCAATTTCTACTATAATCTTGGAGAGTCTTCGGTGAGAAGTATGCAGTTTCATCGAAATCGCGCTTTTCGAGCTATTTAATGCGAGAAACACGTTATCTGGTGTTTTCACCACTCCACTTTGCGTTTGATATGCAGAACCAGCGATATCTTGGTTTTCGTGTGGTTTCAAGCTGCGATATGCTTTTTCAACGATAATCGTGGTGAGACTACTGTATGAAGTATGCAGAATCATCAAAATCGCTCTATCGGAGCTATTTATTGCGAGAAACACGTTATCTGGTGCTTTCACCACTCCACAGTGCGTTTGATGTGCAGAAACGGCGATATCTTGGTGTTCGTCGGGTTCCAAGCTGAGATATGCATTTTCTACGATAATCTTAATGAGTCTTTTGTGAGAAGTATTAAGAATCATCGAAATCGCTCTTTTGGAGCTATTTAATGCGAGAAACACGTTATCTGGTGTTTTCACCACTCCACAGTGCGTTTGATATGCAGAACCTGCGATATCTTGGTTTTCGTGGGGTTTCCAGCTGAAACTTGCATTTTCTGCGATAATCTTGGTGAGTCTTCTGTCAGAAGTATGCAGAATCCTGTAGATCGCTCGTTTCGCGCTATTTAATGCGAAAAAACAAGTTTTCTGGTGTTTTTATGACTCCACAGGGCGTTTGATATGTAGGGCCGCCGATAGCTTGGTTTTCGTGGGGTTTCCAGCTGAAACATGCATTTTCTGCGATAATCTTGGTGAGTCTTCTGTCAGAAGTATGCAGAATCCTGTAGATCGCTCGTTTCGCGCTATTTAATGCGAGAAACACGTTTTCTGGTGTTTTCACCACTCCACAGGGCGTCTGATAAGCAGAACCGGCGATATCTTGGTTTTCGTGGGGTTTCCAGCTGAGATATGCATTTTCTGCGATAATCTCGGTGTTTCATCTATGAGAAGTATGCAGAATCATCTAGATCGCTCGTTTCGCGCTATTTAATGCGAGAAACACGTTATCTGGTGTTTTGACCACTCCACAGTGCGTTTGATATGTAGAGCCGCCGATAACTTGGTTTTCGTGGGGTTTCCAGCTGAAATATGCATTTTCTGCGATAATCTTGGTGTTTCATCTATGAGAAGTATGCAAAATCATCGAGATCGCTCTTTGCGAGCTATTTAATGCGGGAAACACGTTATCTGGTGTTTTCACCACTCCACAGTGCATTTGATATGCAGAAGCGGCGATATCTTGGTATTCGTCGGGTTTCAAGCTTAGATATGCATTTGCTGCGATAAAATTGGTGAGACTTCTTTCCGAAGTATGCAGAATCATCGAGATCGCTGTTTCCGAGCTATTTAATGCGAGAAGCACGTTATCTATTGTTTTCACCACTCCACAGTACATTTGATATGCAGAACCGGCGATATCTTGGGTTTCGTGGGCTTTCCAGCTGGATATGCATTTTCTACCATAATCATGGTGAGTCTTCTGTTAGAAATATGCAGAATCGTCGATTTCGCTCTTTTCGAGCTATTTAATGCGAGAAACACGTTATCTGGTGTTTTCACCACTCCACAGTGCGTTTGATATGCAGAACCTGCGTTATCTTGGTTTTCGTGGGGTTTCAAGCTGAGACGTGCATTTTCTGCGATAATGTTGGTGTTTCTTCAGTGAGAAGTTTGCAGAATCATCGAGATCGCTCTTTTCGAGCTATTAAATGCGAGAAACACGTTATCTGGTGTTTTCACCACTCCACAATGCGTTTAATAAGCAGAACCTGCGATATCTTGGTTTTCGTGGGGTTGCATGCTGAGATATGCTTTTTCAACGATTATCGTGGTGAGAATTCTGTCCGAAGTTTGTAGAATCACCGAGATCGCTCTTTTCGAGCTATTTAACGCGAGAAACACGTTATCTGGTGTTTTCACCACTCCACAATGCGTTTAATATGCAGAACCTGCGATATCTTGGTTTTCGTGGGGTTGCATGCTGAGATATGCTTTTTCAACGATTATCGTGGTGAGAATTCTGTCCGAAGTTTGTAGAATCACCGAGATCGCTCTTTTCGAGCTATTTAATGCGAGAAACACGTTATCTGGTGTTTTCACCACTCCACAGTGCGTTTGATATGCAGAACCTGCGATATCTTGGTTTTCGTGGGGTTGCATGCTGAGATATGCTTTTTCAAGGATTATCGTGGTGAGAATTCTGTCCGAAGTTTGTAGAATCACCGAGATCGCTCTTTTCGAGCTATTTAATGCGAGAAACACGTTATCTGGTGTTTTCACCACTCCACAGTGCGTTTGATATGCAGAACCTGCGATATCTTGGTTTTCGTGGTGTTTCAAACTGGATATGTATTTTCTACCATAATCTTGGTGAGTTTTCTGTCCGAAGTATGCAGAATCATCGAGATCGCCCTTTTCGAGCTATTTAATGCGAGAAACACGTTATCTGGTGTTTTCACCACTCCACAGTGCGTTTGATGTGCAGAAACGGCGATATCTTGGTGTTCGTCGGGTTCCAAGCTGAGATATGCATTTTCTACGATAATCTTAGTGAGTCTTTTGTGAGAAGTATCAAGAATCATCGAAATCGCTCTTTTGGAGCTATTTAATGCGAGAAACACGTTATCTGGTGTCTTCACCACCCCACAGTGCGTTTGATATGCAGAACCTGCGATATCTTGGTTTTCGTGGTGTTTCAAACTGGATATGTATTCTCTACCATAATCTTGGTGAGTTTTCTGTCCGAAGTATGCAGAATCATCGAGATCGCCCTTTTCGAGCTATTTAATGCGAGAAACACGTTATCTGGTGTTTTCACTACTCCACAGTACGTTTGATATGCAGAACCGGCGATATCTTGATTTTCGTGGGGTTTCCAGCTGGATATGTATTTTCTACCATAATCTTGGTGAGTCTTCTGTCCGAAGTATGCAGAATCATCGAGATCGCTCTTGTCGAGCTATTAAATGCGAGAAACACGTTATCTGGTGTTTTCACCACTCCACAGTACATTTAATATGCTGAACCTGCGATATCTTGGGTTTCGTGTGGTTTCCTGCTGGATATGCAATTTCTACTATAATCTTGGAGAGTCTTCGGTGAGAAGTATCAATAATCATCGAAATTGCTCTTTTGGAGCTATTTAATGCGAGAAACACGTTATCTGGTGTTTTCACCACTCCACAGTACATTTGATATGCTGAACCTGCGAAATCTTGTTTTTCGTGTGGTTTCCTGCTGGATATGCAATTTCTACTATAATCTTGGAGAGTCTTCGGTGAGAAGTATGCAGAATCATCGAAATCGCGCTTTTCGAGCTATTTAATGCGAGACCACGTTATCTGGTGTTTTCACCACTCCACTTTGCGTTTGATATGAAGAACCTGCGATATCTTGGTTTTCGTGGGGTTTCAAACTGGATAGGTATTTTCTACCATAATCTTGGTGAGTCTTCTGTCCGAAGTATGCAGAATCATTGAGATTATTCTTTTCGAGCTATTTAATGCGAGAAACACGTTAGCTGGTGTTTTCACCACTCCACTTTGCGTTTGATATGCAGAAACTGCGATATCTTGGTTTTCGTGTGGTTTCATGCTGCGATATGCTTTTTCAACGATAATCGTGGTGAGACTTCTGTCCGAAGTATGCAGAATCATCAAAATCGCTCTATCGGAGCTATTTAATGCGAGAAACACGTTATCTTGTGTTTTCACCACTCCACAGTGCGTTTGATGTGCAGAAATGGCGATATCTTGGTGTTCGTCGGGTTCCAAGCTGAGATATGCATTTTCTACGATAATCTTAGTGAGTCTTTTGTGAGAAGTATCAAGAATCATCGAAATCGCTCTTTTGGAGCTATTTAATGCGAGAAACACGTTATCTGGTGTTTTCACCACTCCACAGTGCGTTTGATATGCAGAATCTGCGATATCTTGGTTTTCGTGTGGTTTCATGCTGCGATATGCTTTTTCAACGATAATCGTGGTGAGACTTCTGTCCGAAGTATGCAGAATCATCAAAATCGCTCTATCGGAGCTACTTAATGCGAGAAACACGTTATCTTGTGTTTTCACTACTCCACAGTACGTTTGATATGCAGAACCGGCGATATCTTGATTTTCGTGGGGTTTCCAGCTGGATATGTATTTTCTACCATAATCTTGGTGAGTCTTCCGTCCGAAGTATGCAGAATCATCGAGATCGCTCTTGTCGAGCTATTAAATGCGAGAAACACGTTATCTGGTGTTTTCACCACTCCACAGTACATTTCATATGCTGAACCTGCGATATCTTGGGTTTCGTGTGGTTTCCTGCTGGATATGCAATTTCTACTATAATCTTGGAGAGTCTTCGGTGAGAAGTATGCAGTTTCATCGAAATCGCGCTTTTCGAGCTATTTAATGCGAGAAACACGTTATCTGGTGTTTTCACCACTCCACTTTGCGTTTGATATGCAGAACCAGCGATATCTTGGTTTTCGTGTGGTTTCAAGCTGCGATATGCTTTTTCAACGATAATCGTGGTGAGACTTCTGTACGAAGTATGCAGAATCATCAAAATCGCTCTATCGGAGCTATTTATTGCGAGAAACACGTTATCTGGTGCTTTCACCACTCCACAGTGCGTTTGATGTGCAGAAACGGCGATATCTTGGTGTTCGTCGGGTTCCAAGCTGAGATATGCATTTTCTACGATAATCTTAATGAGTCTTTTGTGAGAAGTATTAAGAATCATCGAAATCGCTCTTTTGGAGCTATTTAATGCGAGAAACACGTTATCTGGTGTTTTCACCACTCCACAGTGCGTTTGATATGCAGAACCTGCGATATCTTGGTTTTCGTGGGGTTTCCAGCTGAAACTTGCATTTTTTGCGATAATATTGGTGCGTCTTCTGTCAGAAGTATGCAGAATCCTGTAGATCGCTCGTTTCGCGCTATTTAATGCGAAAAAACTAGTTTTCTGGTATTTTTATGACTCCACAGGGCGTTTGATATGTAGGGCCGCCTATAGCTTGGTTTTCGTGCGGTTTCCAGCTGAAATATGCATTTTCTGCGATAATCTCGGTGTTTCATCTATGAGAAGTATGCAGAATCATCGAGAACGCTCTTTTCGAGCTAGTTAATGCGAGTAACACGTTTTCTGGTGTTTTCACCACTCCACAGTGCGTCTGATATGCAGAACCGGCGATATCTTGATTTTCGTGTGGTTTCCAGCTGAGATATGCATTTTCTGCGATAATCTTGGTGACTCTTCTGTCAGAAGTATGCAGAATCATCGAGATCGCTCTATTCGAACAATTTAATTCGAGAAACACGTTATCTGGTTGTTTTCACCACTCCACAGTGCGTCTGATAAGCAGAACCGGCGATATCTTGGTTTTCGTGGGGTTTCCAGCTGAAACATGCATTTTCTGCGATAATCTTGGTGAGTCTTCTGTCAGAAGTATGCAGAATCCTGTAGATCGCTCGTTTCGCGCTATTTAATGCGAGAAACACGTTTTCTGGTGTTTTCACCACTCCACAGGGCGTCTGATAAGCAGAACCGGCGATATCTTGGTTTTCGTGGGGTTTCCAGCTGAGATATGCATTTTCTGCGATAATCTCGGTGTTTCATCTATGAGAAGTATGCAGAATCATCTAGATCGCTCGTTTCGCGCTATTTAATGCGAGAAACACATTATCTGGTGTTTTGACCACTCCACAGTGCGTTTGATATGTAGAGCCGCCGATAACTTGGTTTTCGTGGGGTTTCCAGCTGAAATATGCATTTTCTGCGATAATCTTGGTGTTTCATCTATGAGAAGTATGCAAAATCATCGAGATCGCTCTTTGCGAGCTATTTAATGCGGGAAACACGTTATCTGGTGTTTTCACCACTCCACAGTGCGTTTGATATGCAGAACCTGCGATATCTTGGTTTTCGTGGGGTTGCATGCTGAGATTTGCTTTTTCAACGATTATCGTGGTGAGAATTCTGTCCGAAGTTTGTAGAATCACCGAGATCGCTCTTTTCGAGCTATTTAACGCGAGAAACACGTTATCTGGTGTTTTCACCACTCCACAGTGCGTTTGATATGCAGAAGCGGCGATATCTTGGTTTTCGTCGGGTTTCAAGCTGAGATATGCATTTGCTACGATAAAATTGGTGAGACTTCTTTCCGAAGTATGCAGAATCATCGAGATCGCTCTTTTCGGGCTATTTAATGCGAGATGCACGTTATCTGGTGTTTTCACCACTCCACAATGCGTTTAATATGCAGAACCTGCGATATCTTGGTTTTCGTGGGGTTGCATGCTGAGATATGCTTTTTCAAGGATTATCGAGGTGAGAATTCTGTCCGAAGTTTGTAGAATCACCGAGATCGCTCTTTTCGAGCTATTTAACGCGAGAAACACGTTATCTGGTGTTTTCACCACTCCACAATGCGTTTAATATGCAGAACCTGCGATATCTTGGTTTTCGTGGGGTTGCATGCTGAGATTTGCTTTTTCAACGATTATCGTGGTGAGAATTCTGTCCGAAGTTTGTAGAATCACCGAGATCGCTCTTTTCGAGCTATTTAACGCGAGAAACACGTTATCTGGTGTTTTCACCACTCCACAGTGCGTTTGATATGCAGAAGCGGCGATATCTTGGTTTTCGTCGGGTTTCAAGCTTAGATATGCATTTGCTGCGATAAAATTGGTGAGACTTCTTTCCGAAGTATGCAGAATCATCGAGATCGCTGTTTCCGAGCTATTTAATGCGAGAAGCACGTTATCTATTGTTTTCACCACTCCACAGTACATTTGATATGCAGAACCGGCGATATCTTGGGTTTCGTGGGCTTTCCAGCTGGATATGCATTTTCTACCATAATCATGGTGCGTCTTCTGTTAGAAATATGCAGAATCGTCGATTTCGCTCTTTTCGAGCTATTTAATGCGAGAAACACGTTATCTGGTGTTTTCACCACTCCACAGTGCGTTTGATATGCAGAACCTGCGTTATCTTGGTTTTCGTGGGGTTTCAAGCTGAGACGTGCATTTTCTGCGATAATGTTGGTGTTTCTTCAGTGAGAAGTTTGCAGAATCATCGAGATCGCTCTTTTCGAGCTATTAAATGCGAGAAACACGTTATCTGGTGTTTTCACCACTCCACAATGCGTTTAATAACAAGAACCTGCGATATCTTGGTTTTCGTGGGGTTGCATGCTGAGATATGCTTTTTCAACGATTATCGTGGTGAGAATTCTGTCCGAAGTTTGTAGAATCACCGAGATCGCTCTTTTCGAGCTATTTAACGCGAGAAACACGTTATCTGGTGTGTTCACCACTCCACAATGCGTTTAATATGCAGAACCTGCGATATCTTGGTTTTCGTGGGGTTGCATGCTGAGATATGCTTTTTCAACGATTATCGTGGTGAGAATTCTGTCCGAAGTTTGTAGAATCACCAAGATCGCTCTTTTCGAGCTATTTAATGCGAGAAACACGTTATCTGGTGTTTTCACCACTCCACAGTGCGTTTGATATGCAGAACCTGCGATATCTTGGTTTTCGTGGTGTTTCAAACTGGATATGTATTTTCTACCATAATCTTGGTGAGTTTTCTGTCCGAAGTATGCAGAATCATCGAGATCGCCCTTTTCGAGCTATTTAATGCGAGAAACACGTTATCTGGTGTTTTCACCACTCCACAGTGCGTTTGATGTGCAGAAACGGCGATATCTTGGTGTTCGTCGGGTTCCAAGCTGAGATATGCATTTTCTACGATAATCTTAGTGAGTCTTTTTTGAGAAGTATCAAGAATCATCGAAATCGCTCTTTTGGAGCTATTTAATGCGAGAAACACGTTATCTGGTGTCTTCACCACCCCACAGTGCGTTTGATATGCAGAACCTGCGATATCTTGGTTTTCGTGGTGTTTCAAACTGGATATGTATTTTCTACCATAATCTTGGTGAGTTTTCTGTCCGAAGTATGCAGAATCATCGAGATCGCCCTTTTCGAGCTATTTAATGCGAGAAACACGTTATCTGGTGTTTTCACTACTCCACAGTACGTTTGATATGCAGAACCGGCGATATCTTGATTTTCGTGGGGTTTCCAGCTGGATATGTATTTTCTACCATAATCTTGGTGAGTCTTCTGTCCGAAGTATGCAGAATCATCGAGATCGCTCTTGTCGAGCTATTAAATGCGAGAAACACGTTATCTGGTGTTTTCACCACTCCACAGTACATTTAATATGCTGAACCTGCGATATCTTGGGTTTCGTGTGGTTTCCTGCTGGATATGCAATTTCTACTATAATCTTGGAGAGTCTTCGGTGAGAAGTATCAATAATCATCGAAATTGCTCTTTGCGAGCTATTTAATGCGGGAAACACGTTATCTGGTGTTTTCACCACTCCACAGTGCGTTTGATATGCAGAACCTGCGATATCTTGGTTTTCGTGGGGTTTCCAGCTGAGATATGCATTTGCTACGATAAAATTGGTGAGACTTCTTTCCGAAGTATGCAGAATCATCGAGATCGCTCTTTTCGGGCTATTTAATGCGAGATGCACGTTATCTGGTGTTTTCACCACTCCACAATGCGTTTAATATGCAGAACCTGCGATATCTTGGTTTTCGTGGGGTTGCATGCTGAGATATGCTTTTTCAAGGATTATCGAGGTGAGAATTCTGTCCGAAGTTTGTAGAATCTCCGAGATCGCTCTTTTCGAGCTATTTAACGCGAGAAACACGTTATCTGGTGTTTTCACCACTCCACAATGCGTTTAATATGCAGAACCTGCGATATCTTGGTTTTCGTGGGGTTGCATGCTGAGATTTGCTTTTTCAACGATTATCGTGGTGAGAATTCTGTCCGAAGTTTGTAGAATCACCGAGATCGCTCTTTTCGAGCTATTTAACGCGACAAACACGTTATCTGGTGTTTTCACCACTCCACAGTGCGTTTGATATGCAGAAGCGGCGATATCTTGGTTTTCGTCGGGTTTCAAGCTTAGATATGCATTTGCTGCGATAAAATTGGTGAGACTTCTTTCCGAAGTATGCAGAATCATCGAGATCGCTGTTTCCGAGCTATTTAATGCGAGAAGCACGTTATCTATTGTTTTCACCACTCCACAGTACATTTGATATGCAGAACCGGCGATATCTTGGGTTTCGTGGGCTTTCCAGCTGGATATGCATTTTCTACCATAATCAAAGTGCGTCTTCTGTTAGAAATATGCAGAATCGTCGATTTCGCTCTTTTCGAGCTATTTAATGCGAGAAACACGTTATCTGGTGTTTTCACCACTCCACAGTGCGTTTGATATGCAGAACCTGCGTTATCTTGGTTTTCGTGGGGTTTCAAGCTGAGACGTGCATTTTCTGCGATATTGTTGGTGTTTCTTCAGTGAGAAGTTTGCAGAATCATCGAGATCGCTCTTTTCGAGCTATTAAATGCGAGAAACACGTTATCTGGTGTTTTCACCACTCCACAATGCGTTTAATAACAAGAACCTGCGATATCTTGGTTTTCGTGGGGTTGCATGCTGAGATATGCTTTTTCAACGATTATCGTGGTGAGAATTCTGTCCGAAGTTTGTAGAATCACCGATATCGCTCTTTTCGAGCTATTTAACGCGAGAAACACGTTATCTGGTGTTTTCACCACTCCACAATGCGTTTATTATGCAGAACCTGCGATATTTTGGTTTTCGTGGGGTTGCATGCTGAGATATGCTTTTTCAACGATTATCGTGGTGAGAATTCTGTCCGAAGTTTGTAGAATCACCGAGATCGCTCTTTTCGAGCTATTTAACGCGAGAAACACGTTATCTGGTGTTTTCACCACTCCACAATGCGTTTAATATGCAGAACCTGCGATATCTTGGTTTTCGTGGGGTTGCATGCTGAGATATGCTTTTTCAAGGATTATCGTGGTGAGAATTCTGTCCGAAGTTTGTAGAATCACCGAGATCGCTCTTTTCGAGCTATTTAATGCGAGAAACACGTTATCTGGTGTTTTCACCACTCCACAGTGCGTTTGATATGCAGAACCTGCGATATCTTGGTTTTCGTGGTGTTTCAAACTGGATATGTATTTTCTACCATAATCTTGGTGAGTTTTCTGTCCGAAGTATGCAGAATCATCGAGATCGCCCTTTTCGAGCTATTTAATGCGAGAAACACGTTATCTGGTGTTTTCACCACTCCACAGTGCGTTTGATGTGCAGAAACGGCGATATCTTGGTGTTCGTCGGGTTCCAAGCTGAGATATGCATTTTCTACGATAATCTTAGTGAGTCTTTTTTGAGAAGTATCAAGAATCATCGAAATCGCTCTTTTGGAGCTATTTAATGCGAGAAACACGTTATCTGGTGTCTTCACCACCCCACAGTGCGTTTGATATGCAGAACCTGCGATATCTTGGTTTTCGTGGTGTTTCAAACTGGATATGTATTTTCTACCATAATCTTGGTGAGTTTTCTGTCCGAAGTATGCAGAATCATCGAGATCGCCCTTTTCGAGCTATTTAATGCGAGAAACACGTTATCTGGTGTTTTCACTACTCCACAGTACGTTTGATATGCAGAACCGGCGATATCTTGATTTTCGTGGGGTTTCCAGCTGGATATGTATTTTCTACCATAATCTTGGTGAGTCTTCTGTCCGAAGTATGCAGAATCATCGAGATCGCTCTTGTCGAGCTATTAAATGCGAGAAACACGTTATCTGGTGTTTTCACCACTCCACAGTACATTTAATATGCTGAACCTGCGATATCTTGGGTTTCGTGTGGTTTCCTGCTGGATATGCAATTTCTACTATAATCTTGGAGAGTCTTCGGTGAGAAGTATCAATAATTATCGAAATTGCTCTTTTGGAGCTATTTAATGCGAGAAACACGTTATCTGGTGTTTTCACTACTCCACAGAACGTTTGATATGCAGAACCGGCGATATCTTGATTTTCGTGGGGTTTCCAGCTGGATATGTATTTTCTACCATAATCTTGGTGAGTCTTCTGTCCGAAGTATGCAGAATCATCGAGATCGCTCTTGTCGAGCTATTAAATGCGAGAAACACGTTATCTGGTGTTTTCACCACTCCACAATGCGTTTAATATGCAGAACCTGCGATATCTTGGTTTTCGTGGGGCTGCATGCTGAGATATGCTTTTTCAACGATTATCGTGGTGAGAATTCTGTCCGAAGTTTGTAGAATCACCGAGATCGCTCTTTTCGAGCTATTTAACGCGAGAAACACGTTATCTGGTGTTTTCACCACTCCACAATGCGTTTAATATGCAGAACCTGCGATATCTTGGTTTTCGTGGGGTTGCATGCTGAGATATGCTTTTTCAACGATAATCGTGGTGAGAATTCTGCCCGAAGTTTGTAGTATCACCGAGATCGCTCTATCCGAGCTATTTAATGCGAGAAACACGTTATCTCGTGTTTTCACCACTCCACAGTGCGTTTGATGTGCAGAAACTGCGATATCTTGGTGTTCGTCGGGTTCCAAGCTGAGATATGCATTTTCTACGATAATCTTAGTGAGTCTTTTGTGAGAAGTATTAAGAATCATCGAAATCGCTCTTTTGGAGCTATTTAATGCGAGCAACACGTTATCTGGTGTTTTCACCACTCCACAGTGCGTTTGATATGCAGAACCTGCGATATCTTGGTTTTCGTGGGGTTTCAAACTGTATATGTATTTTCTACCATAATCTGGGTGAGTCTTCTGTCCGAAGTATGCAGAATCATTGAGATTATTCTTTTCGAGCTATTTAATGCGAGAAGCATGTTATCTATTGTTTTAACCACTCCACTTTGCGTTTGATATGCAGAAACTGCGATATCTTGGTTTTCGTGTGGTTTCATGCTGCGATATGCTTTTTCAACGATAATCGTGGTGAGACTTCTGTCCGAAGTATGCAGAATCATCAAAATCGCTCTATCGGAGCTATTTAATGCGAGAAACACGTTATCTTGTGTTTTCACCACTCCACAGTGCGTTTGATGTGCAGAAATGGCGATATCTTGGTGTTCGTCGGGTTCCAAGCTGAGATATGCATTTTCTACGATAATCTTAGTGAGTCTTTTGTGAGAAGTATCAAGAATCATCGAAATCGCTCTTTTGGAGCTATTTAATGCGAGAAACACGTTATCTGGTGTTTTCACCACTCCACTTTGCGTTTGATATGCAGAACCTGCGATATCTTGGTTTTCGTGGGGTTTCAAACTGGATAGGTATTTTCTACCATAATCTTGGTGAGTCTTCTGTCCGAAGTATGCAGAATCATTGAGATTATTCTTTTCGAGCTATTTAATGCGAGAAACACGTTATCTGGTGTTTTCACCACTCCACTTTGCGTTTGATATGCAGAAACTGCGATATCTTGGTTTTCGTGTGGTTTCATGCTGCGATATGCTTTTTCAACGATAATCATGGTGAGACTTCTGTCCGAAGTATGCAGAATCATCAAAATCGCTCTATCGGAGCTATTTAATGCGAGAAACACGTTATCTTGTGTTTTCACCACTCCACAGTGCGTTTGATGTGCAGAAATGGCGATATCTTGGTGTTCGTCGGGTTCCAAGCTGAGATATGCATTTTATACTATAATCTTAGTGAGTCTTTTGTGAGAAGTATCAAGAATCATCGAAATCGCTCTTTTGGAGCTATTTAATGCGAGAAACACGTTATCTGGTGTTTTCACCACTCCACTTTGCGTTTGATATGCAGAACCTGCGATATCTTGGTTTTCGTGGGGTTTCAAACTGGATAGGTATTTTCTACCATAATCTTGGTGAGTCTTCTGTCCGAAGTATGCAGAATCATTGAGATTATTCTTTTCGAGCTATTTAATGCGAGAAACACGTTATCTGGTGTTTTCACCACTCCACTTTGCGTTTGATATGCAGAAACTGCGATATCTTGGTTTTCGTGTGGTTTCATGCTGCGATATGCTTTTTCAACGATAATCATGGTGAGACTTCTGACCGAAGTATGCAGAATCATCAAAATCGCTCTATCGGAGCTATTTAATGCGAGAAACACGTTATCTTGTGTTTTCACCACTCCACAGTGCGTTTGATGTGCAGAAATGGCGGTATCTTGGTGTTCGTCGGGTTCCAAGCTGAGATATGCATTTTCTACGATAATCTTAGTGAGTCTTTTGTGAGAAGTATCAAGAATCATCGAAATCGCTCTTTTGGAGCTATTTAATGCGAGAAACACGTTATCTGGTGTTTTCACCACTCCACAGTGCGTTTGATATGCAGAATCTGCGATATCTTGGTTTTCGTGTGGTTTCATGCTGCGATATGCTTTTTCAACGATAATCGTGGTGAGACTTCTGTCCGAAGTATGCAGAATCATCAAAATCGCTCTATCGGAGCTATTTAATGCGAGAAACACGTTATCTTGTGTTTTCACTACTCCACAGTACGTTTGATATGCAGAACCGGCGATATCTTGATTTTCGTGGGGTTTCCAGCTGGATATGTATTTTCTACCATAATCTTGGTGAGTCTTCCGTCCGAAGTATGCAGAATCATCGAGATCGCTCTTGTCGAGCTATTAAATGCGAGAAACACGTTATCTGGTGTTTTCACCACTCCACAGTGCGTTTGATGTGCAGAAACGGCGATATCTTGGTGTTCGTCGGGTTCCAAGCTGAGATATGCATTTTCTACGATAATCTTAGTGAGTCTTTTGTGAGAAGTATCAAGAATCATCGAAATCGCTCTTTTGGAGCTATTTAATGCGAGAAACACGTTATCTGGTGTCTTCACCACCCAACAGTGCGTTTGATATGCAGAACCTGCGATATCTTGGTTTTCGTGGGGTTTCAAACTGGATAGGTATTTTCTACCATAATCTTGGTGAGTTTCCCGTCCGAAGTATGCAGAATCATCGAGATCGCACTTTTCGAGCTATTAAATGCGAGAAACACGTTATCTGGTGTTTTCACTACTCCACAGTACGTTTGATATGCAGAACCGGCGATATCTTGATTTTCGTGGGGTTTCCAGCTGGATATGTATTTTCTACCATAATCTTGGTGAGTCTTCTGTCCGAAGTATGCAGAATCATCGAGATCGCTCTTGTCGAGCTATTAAATGCGAGAAACACGTTATCTGGTGTTTTCACCACTCCACAATGCCTTTAATATGCAGAACCTGCGATATCTTGGTTTTCGTGGGGTTGCATGCTGAGATATGCTTTTTCAACGATTATCGTGGTGAGAATTCTGTCCGAAGTTTGTAGAATCACCGAGATCGCACTTTTCGAGCTATTTAACGCGAGAAACACGTTATCTGGTGTTTTCACCACTCCACAATGCGTTTAATATGCAGAACCTGCGATATCTTGGTTTTCGTGGGGTTGCATGCTGAGATATGCTTTTTCAACGATAATCGTGGTGAGAATTCTGCCCGAAGTTTGTAGTATCACCGAGATCGCTCTATCCGAGCTATTTAATGCGAGAAACACGTTATCTTGTGTTTTCACCACTCCACAGTGCGTTTGATGTGCAGAAATGGCGATATCTTGGTGTTCGTCGGGTTCCAAGCTGAGATATGCATTTTTTACGATAATCTTAGTGAGTCTTTTGTGAGAAGTATTAAGAATCATCGAAATCGCTCTTTTGGAGCTATTTAATGCGAGAAACACGTTATCTGGTGTTTTCACCACTCCACAGTGCGTTTGATATGCAGAACCTGCGATATCTTGGTTTTCGTGGGGTTTCAAACTGGATATGTATTTTCTACCATAATCTGGGTGAGTCTTCTGTCCGAAGTATGCAGAATCATTGAGATTATTCTTTTCGAGCTATTTAATGCGAGAAACACGTTATCTGGTGTTTTCACCACTCCACTTTGCGTTTGATATGCAGAAACTGCGATATCTTGGTTTTCGTGTGGTTTCATGCTGCGATATGCTTTTTCAACGATAATCGTGGTGAGACTTCTGTCCGAAGTATGCAGAATCATCAAAATCGCTCTATCGGAGCTATTTAATGCGAGAAACACGTTATCTTGTGTTTTCACCACTCCACAGTGCGTTTGATGTGCAGAAATGGCGATATCTTGGTGTTCGTCGGGTTCCAAGCTGAGATATGCATTTTCTACGATAATCTTAGTGAGTCTTTTGTGAGAAGTATCAAGAATCATCGAAATCGCTCTTTTGGAGCTATTTAATGCGAGAAACACGTTATCTGGTGTTTTCACCACTACACAGTGCGTTTGATATGCAGAATCTGCGATATCTTGGTTTTCGTGGGGTTTCAAACTGGATAGGTATTTTCTACCATAATCTTGGTGAGTTTCCTGTCCGAAGTATGCAGAATCATCGAGATCGCTCTTTTCGAGCTATTAAATGCGAGAAACACGTTATCTGGTGCTTTCACCACTCCACAGTGCGTTTGATGTGCAGAAACGGCGATATCTTGGTGTTCGTCGGGTTGCAAGCTGAGATATGCATTTTCTACGATAATCTTAATGAGTCTTTTGTGAGACGTATCAAGAATCATCGAAATCGCTCTTTTGGAGCTATTTAATGCGAGAAACACGTTATCTGGTGTTTTCACCACTCCACAGTGCGTTTGATATGCAGAACCTGCGATATCTTGGTTTTCGTGGTGTTTCAAACTGGATATGTATTTTCTACCATAATCTTGGTGAGTTTTCTGTCCGAAGTATGCAGAATCATCGAGATCGCCCTTTTCGAGCTATTTAATGCGAGAAACACGTTATCTGGTGTTTTCACCACTCCACAGTGCGTTTGATGTGCAGAAACGGCGATATCTTGGTGTTCGTCGGGTTCCAAGCTGAGATATGCATTTTCTACGATAATCTTAGTGAGTCTTTTGTGAGAAGTATCAAGAATCATCGAAATCGCTCTTTTGGTGCTATTTAATGCGAGAAACACGTTATCTGGGGTCTTCACCACCCCACAGTGCGTTTGATATGCAGAACCTGCGATATCTTGGTTTTCGTGGGGTTTCAAACTGGATAGGTATTTTCTACCATAATCTTGGTGAGTTTCCCGTCCGAAGTATGCAGAACCATCGAGATCGCTCTTTTCGAGCTATTAAATGCGAGAAACACGTTATCTGGTGTTTTCACTACTCCACAGTACGTTTGATATGCAGAACCGGCGATATCTTGATTTTCGTGGGGTTTCCAGCTGGATATGTATTTTCTACCATAATCTTGGTGAGTCTTCTGTCCGAAGTATGCAGAATCATTGAGATTATTCTTTTCGAGCTATTTAATGCGAGAAACACGTTATCTGGTGTTTTCACCACTCCACTTTGCGTTTGATATGCAGAAACTGCGATATCTTGGTTTTCGTGTGGTTTCATGCTGCGATATGCTTTTTCAACGATAATCGTGGTGAGACTTCTGTCCGAAGTATGCAGAATCATCAAAATCGCTCTATCGGAGCTATTTAATGCGAGAAACACGTTATCTTGAGTTTTCACCACCCCACAGTGCGTTTGATGTGCAGAAACGGCGATATCTTGGTGTTCGTCGGGTTCCAAGCTGAGATATGCAATTTCTACTATAATCTTGGAGAGTCTTCGGTGAGAAGTATCAATAATCATCGAAATTGCTCTTTTGGAGCTATTTAATGCGAGAAACACGTTATCTGGTGTTTTCACCTCTCCACTTTGCGTTTGATATGCAGAACCTGCGATATCTTGGTTTTCGTGTGGTTTCAAGCTGCGATATGCTTTTTCAACGATAATCGTGGTGAGACTTCTGTCCGAAGTATGCAGAATCATCAAAATCGCTCTATCGGAGCTATTTAATGCGAGAAACACGTTATCTTGTGTTTTCACCACTCCACAGTGCGTTTGATGTGCAGAAACTGCGATATCTTGGGTTTCGTGGGCTTTCCAGCTGGATATGCATTTTCTACCATAATCTTGGTGAGTCTTCTGTCCGAAGTATGCAGAATCATTGAGATTATTCTTTTCGAGCTATTTAATGCGAGAAGCACGTTATCTATTGTTTTCACCACTCCACAGTACATTTGATATGCAGAACCGGCGATAACTTGGGTTTCGTGGGCTTTCCAGCTGGATATGCATTTTCTACCATAATCATGGTGAGTCTTCTGTTAGAAATATGCAGAATCGTCGATTTCGCTCTTTTCGAGCTATTTAATGCGAGAAACACGTTATCTGGTGTTTTCACTACTCCACAGTACGTTTGATATGCAGAACCGGCGATATCTTGATTTTCGTGGGGTTTCCAGCTGGATATGTATTTTCTACCATAATCTTGGTGAGTCTTCTGTCCGAAGTATGCAGAATCATCGAGATCGCTCTTGTCGATCTATTAAATGCGAGAAACACGTTATCTGGTGTTTTCACCACTCCACAGTACATTTAATATGCTGAACCTGCGATATCTTGGGTTTCGTGTGGTTTCCTGCTGGATATGCAATTTCTACTATAATCTTGGAGAGTCTTCGGTGAGAAGTATCAATAATCATCGAAATTGCTCTTTTGGAGCTATTTAATGCGAGAAACACGTTATCTGGTGTTTTCACAACTCCACAGTACGTTTGATATGCAGAACCGGCGATATCTTGATTTTCGTGGGGTTTCCAGCTGGATATGTATTTTCTACCATAATCTTGGTGAGTCTTCTGTCCGAAGTATGCAGAATCATCGAGATCGCTCTTGTCGAGCTATTAAATGCGAGAAACACGTTATCTGGTGTTTTCACCACTCCACAATGCGTTTAATATGCAGAACCTGCGATATCTTGGTTTTCGTGGGGTTGCATGCTGAGATATGCTTTTTCAACGATTATCGTGGTGAGAATTCTGTCCGAAGTTTGTAGAATCACCGAGATCGCTCTTTTCGAGCTATTTAACGCGAGAAACACGTTATCTGGTGTTTTCACCACTCCACAATGCGTTTAATATGCAGAACCTGCGATATCTTGGTTTTCGTGGGGTTGCATGCTGAGATATGCTTTTTCAACGATAATCGTGGTGAGAATTCTGCCCGAAGTTTGTAGTATCACCGAGATCGCTCTATCCGAGCTATTTAATGTGAGAAACACGTTATCTTGTGTTTTCACCACTCCACAGTGCGTTTGATGTGCAGAAATGGCGATATCTTGTTTTTCGTGTGGTTTCCTGCTGGATATGCAATTTCTACTATAATCTTGGAGAGTCTTCGGTGAGAAGTATGCAGAATCATCGAAATCGCGCTTTTCGAGCTATTTAATGCGAGACCACGTTATCTGGTGTTTTCACCACTCCACTTTGCGTTTGATATGCAGAACCTGCGATATCTTGGTTTTCGTGGGGTTTCAAACTGGATAGGTATTTTCTACCATAATCTTGGCGAGTCTTCTGTCCGAAGTATGCAGAATCATTGAGATTATTCTTTTCGAGCTATTTAATGCGAGAAACACGTTATCTGGTGTTTTCACCACTCCACTTTGCGTTTGATATGCAGAAACTGCGATATCTTGGTTTTCGTGTGGTTTCATGCTGCGATATGCTTTTTCAACGATAATCGTGGTGAGACTTCTGTCCGAAGTATGCAGAATCATCAAAATCGCTCTATCGGAGCTATTTAATGCGAGAAACACGTTATCTTGTGTTTTCACCACTCCACAGTGCGTTTGATGTGCAGAAATGGCGATATCTTGGTGTTCGTCGGGTTCCAAGCTGAGATATGCATTTTCTACGATAATCTTAGTGAGTCTTTTGTGAGAAGTATCAAGAATCATCGAAATCGCTCTTTTGGAGCTATTTAATGCGAGAAACACGTTATCTGGTGTTTTCACCACTCCACTTTCCGTTTGATATGCAGAACCTGCGATATCTTGGTTTTCGTGGGGTTTCTAACTGGATAGGTATTTCTACCATAATCTTGGTGAGTCTTCTGTCCGAAGTATGCAGAATCATCGAGATCGCTCTTGTCGAGCTATTAAATGCGAGAAACACGTTATCTGGTGTTTTCACCACTCCACAGTACATTTAATATGCTGAACCTGCGATATCTTGGGTTTCGTGTGGTTTCCTGCTGGATATGCAATTTCTACTATAATCTTGGAGAGTCTTCGGTGAGAAGTATCAATAATCATCGAAATTGCTCTTTTGGAGCTATTTAATGCGAGAAACACGTTATCTGGTGTTTTCACAACTCCACAGTACGTTTGATATGCAGAACCGCCGATATCTTGATTTTCGTGGGGTTTCCAGCTGGATATGTATTTTCTACCATAATCTTGGTGAGTCTTCTGTCCGAAGTATGCAGAATCATCGAGATCGCTCTTGTCGAGCTATTAAATGCGAGAAACACGTTATCTGGTGTTTTCACCACTCCACAATGCGTTTAATATGCAGAACCTGCGATATCTTGGTTTTCGTGGGGTTGCATGCTGAGATATGCTTTTTCACCGATTATCGTGGTGAGAATTCTGTCCGAAGTTTGTAGAATCACCGAGATCGCTCTTTTCGAGCTATTTAACGCGAGAAACACGTTATCTGGTGTTTTCACCACTCCACAATGCGTTTAATATGCAGAACCTGCGATATCTTGGTTTTCGTGGGGTTGCATGCTGAGATATGCTTTTTCAACGATAATCGTGGTGAGAATTCTGCCCGAAGTTTGTAGTATCACCGAGATCGCTCTATCCGAGCTATTTAATGCGAGAAACACGTTATCTTGTGTTTTCACCACTCCACAGTGCGTTTGATGTGCAGAAACGGCGATATCTTGGTGTTCGTCGGGTTCCAAGCTGAGATATGCATTTTCTACGATAATCTTAGTGAGTCTTTTGTGAGAAGTATTAAGAATCATCGAAATCGCTCTTTTGGAGCTATTTAATGCGAGCAACACGTTATCTGGTGTTTTCACAACTCCACAGTGCGTTTGATATGCAGAACCTGCGATATCTTGGTTTTCGTGGGGTTTCAAACTGGATATGTATTTTCTACCATAATCTGGGTGAGTCTTCTGTCCGAAGTATGCAGAATCATTGAGATTATTCTTTTCGAGCTATTTAATGCGAGAAGCACGTTATCTATTGTTTTAACCACTCCACTTTGCGTTTGATATGCAGAAACTGCGATATCTTGGTTTTCGTGTGGTTTCATGCTGCGATATGCTTTTTCAACGATAATCGTGGTGAGACTTCTGCCCGAAGTATGCAGAATCATCAAAATCGCTCTATCGGAGCTATTTAATGCGAGAAACACGTTATCTGGTGCTTTCACCACTCCACAGTGCGTTTGATGTGCAGAAGCGGCGATATCTTGGTGTTTGTCGGGTTCCAAGCTGAGATATGCATTTTCTACGATAATCTTAATGAGTCTTTTGTGAGAAGTATCAAGAATCATCGAAATCGCTCTTTTGGAGCTATTTAATGCGAGAAACACGTTATCTGGTGATTTCACCACTCCACAGTGCGTTTGATATGCAGAACCTGCGATATCTTGGTTTTCGTGGTGTTTCAAACTGGATATGTATTTTCTACCATAATCTTGGTGAGTTTTCTGTCCGAAGTATGCAGAATCATCGAGATCGCCCTTTTCGAGCTATTTAATGCGAGAAACACGTTATCTGGTGTTTTCACCACTCCACAGTGCGTTTGATGTGCAGAAACGGCGGTATCTTGGGTTTCGTGGGCTTTCCAGCTGGATATGCATTTTCTACCATAATCTTGGTGAGTCTTCTGTCCGAAGTATGCAGAATCATTGAGATTATTCTTTTCGAGCTATTTAATGCGAGAAACACGTTATCTGGTGTTTTCACCACTCCACTTTCCGTTTGATATGCAGAACCTGCGATATCTTGGTTTTCGTGGGGTTTCTAACTGGATAGGTATTTCTACCATAATCTTGGTGAGTCTTCTGTCCGAAGTATGCAGAATCATCGAGATCGCTCTTGTCGAGCTATTAAATGCGAGAAACACGTTATCTGGTGTTTTCACCACTCCACAGTACATTTGATATGCTGAACCTGCGATATCTTGTTTTTCGTGTGGTTTCCTGCTGGATATGCAATTTCTACTATAATCTTGGAGAGTCTTCGGTGAGAAGTATGCAGAATCATCGAAATCGCGCTTTTCGAGCTATTTAATGCGAGACCACGTTATCTGGTGTTTTCACCACTCCACTTTGCGTTTGATATGCAGAACCTGCGACATCTTGGTTTTCGTGGGGTTTCAAACTGGATAGGTATTTTCTACCATAATCTTGGTGAGTCTTCTGTCCGAAGTATGCAGAATCATTGAGATTATTCTTTTCGAGCTATTTAATGCGAGAAACACGTTATCTGGTGTTTTCACCACTCCACTTTGCGTTTGATATGCAGAAACTGCGATATCTTGGTTTTCGTGTGGTTTCATGCTGCGATATGCTTTTTCAACGATAATCGTGGTGAGACTTCTGTCCGAAGTATGCAGAAACATCAAAATCGCTCTATCGGAGCTATTTAATGCGAGAAACACGTTATCTGGTGCTTTCACCACTCCACAGTGCGTTTGATGTGCAGAAACGGCGATATCTTGGTGTTTGTCGGGTTCCAAGCTGAGATATGCATTTTCTACGATAATCTTAATGAGTCTTTTGTGAGAAGTATCAAGAATCATCGAAATCGCTCTTTTGGAGCTATTTAATGCGAGAAACACGTTATCTGGTGATTTCACCACTCCACAGTGCGTTTGATATGCAGAACCTGCGATATCTTGGTTTTCGTGGTGTTTCAAACTGGATATGTATTTTCTACCATAATCTTGGTGAGTTTTCTGTCCGAAGTATGCAGAATCATCGAGATCGCCCTTTTCGAGCTATTTAATGCGAGAAACACGTTATCTGGTGTTTTCACCACTCCACAGTGCGTTTGATGTGCAGAAACGGCGGTATCTTGGGTTTCGTGGGCTTTCCAGCTGGATATGCATTTTCTACCATAATCTTGGTGAGTCTTCTGTCCGAAGTATGCAGAATCATTGAGATTATTCTTTTCGAGCTATTTAATGCGAGAAACACGTTATCTGGTGTTTTCACCACTCCACTTTCCGTTTGATATGCAGAACCTGCGATATCTTGGTTTTCGTGGGGTTTCTAACTGGATAGGTATTTCTACCATAATCTTGGTGAGTCTTCTGTCCGAAGTATGCAGAATCATCGAGATCGCTCTTGTCGAGCTATTAAATGCGAGAAACACGTTATCTGGTGTTTTCACCACTCTACAGTACATTTGATATGCTGAACCTGCGATATCTTGTTTTTCGTGTGGTTTCCTGCTGGATATGCAATTTCTACTATAATCTTGGAGAGTCTTCGGTGAGAAGTATGCAGAATCATCGAAATCGCGCTTTTCGAGCTATTTAATGCGAGACCACGTTATCTGGTGTTTTCACCACTCCACTTTGCGTTTGATATGCAGAACCTGCGACATCTTGGTTTTCGTGGGGTTTCAAACTGGATAGGTATTTTCTACCATAATCTTGGTGAGTCTTCTGTCCGAAGTATGCAGAATCATTGAGATTATTCTTTTCGAGCTATTTAATGCGAGAAACACGTTATCTGGTGTTTTCACCACTCCACTTTGCGTTTGATATGCAGAAACTGCGATATCTTGGTTTTCGTGTGGTTTCATGCTGCGATATGCTTTTTCAACGATAATCGTGGTGAGACTTCTGTCCGAAGTATGCAGAATCATCAAAATCGCTCTATCGGAGCTATTTAATGCGAGAAACACGTTATCTTGTGTTTTCACCACTCCACAGTGCGTTTGATGTGCAGAAATGGCGATATCTTGGTGTTCGTCGGGTTCCAAGCTGAGATATGCATTTTCTACGATAATCTTAGTGAGTCTTTTGTGAGAAGTATCAAGAATCATCGAAATCGCTCTTTTGGAGCTATTTAATGCGAGAAACACGTTATCTGGTGTTTTCACCACTCCACAGTGCGTTTGATATGCAGAATCTGCGATATCTTGGTTTTCGTGTGGTTTCATGCTGCGATATGCTTTTTCAACGATAATCGTGGTGAGACTTCTGTCCGAAGTATGCAGAATCATCAAAATCGCTCTATCGGAGCTATTTAATGCGAGAAACACGTTATCTTGTGTTTTCACTACTCCACAGTACGTTTGATATGCAGAACCGGCGATATCTTGATTTTCGTGGGGTTTCCAGCTGGATATGTATTTTCTACCATAATCTTGGTGAGTCTTCCGTCCGAAGTATGCAGAATCATCGAGATCGCTCTTGTCGAGCTATTAAATGCGAGAAACACGTTATCTGGTGTTTTCACTACTCCACAGTACGTTTGATATGCAGAACCGGCGATATCTTGGGTTTCGTGTGGTTTCCTGCTGGATATGCAATTTCTACTATAATCTTGGAGAGTCTTCGGTGAGAAGTATGCAGTTTCATCGAAATCGCGCTTTTCGAGCTATTTAATGCGAGAAACACGTTATCTGGTGTTTTCACCACTCCACTTTGCGTTTGATATGCAGAACCAGCGATATCTTGGTTTTCGTGTGGTTTCAAGCTGCGATATGCTTTTTCTACGATAATCTTAGTGAGTCTTTTGTGAGAAGTATCAAGAATCATCGAAATCGCTCTTTTGGAGCTATTTAATGCGAGAAACACGTTATCTGGTGTCTTCACCACCCCACAGTGCGTTTGATATGCAGAACCTGCGATATCTTGGTTTTCGTGGGGTTTCATACTGGATAGGTATTTTCTACCATAATCTGGGTGAGTTTCCTGTCCGAAGTATGCAGAATCATCGAGATCGCTCTTTTCGAGCTATTAAATGCGAGAAACACGTTATCTGGTGTTTTCACCACTCCACAATGCGTTTAATATGCAGAACCTGCGATATCTTGGTTTTCGTGGGGTTTCATACTGGATAGGTATTTTCTACCATAATCTGGGTGAGTTTCCTGTCCGAAGTATGCAGAATCATCGAGATCGCTCTTTTCGAGCTATTAAATGCGAGAAACACGTTATCTGGTGTTTTCACTACTCCACAGTACGTTTGATATGCAGAACCGGCGATATCTTGATTTTCGTGGGGTTTCCAGCTGGATATGTATTTTCTACCATAATCTTGGTGAGTCTTCTGTCCGAAGTATGCAGAATCATCGAGATCGCTCTTGTCGAGCTATTAAATGCGACAAACACGTTATCTGGTGTTTTCACCACTCCACAGTACATTTAATATGCTGAACCTGCGATATCTTGGGTTTCGTGTGGTTTCCTGCTGGATATGCAATTTCTACTATAATCTTGGAGAGTCTTCGGTGAGAAGTATCAATAATCATCGAAATTGCTCTTTTGGAGCTATTTAATGCGAGAAACACGTTATCTGGTGTTTTCACTACTCCACAGTACGTTTGATATGCAGAACCGGCGATATCTTGATTTTCGTGGGGTTTCCAGCTGGATATGTATTTTCTACCATAATCTTGGTGAGTCTTCTGTCCGAAGTATGCAGAATCATCGAGATCGCTCTTGTCGAGCTATTAAATGCGAGAAACACGTTATCTGGTGTTTTCACCACTCCACAATGCGTTTAATATGCAGAACCTGCGATATCTTGGTTTTCGTGGGGTTGCATGCTGAGATATGCTTTTTCAACGATTATCGTGGTGAGAATTCTGTCCGAAGTTTGTAGAATCACCGAGATCGCTCTTTTCGAGCTATTTAACGCGAGAAACACGTTATCTGGTGTTTTCACCACTCCACAATGCGTTTAATATGCAGAACCTGCGATATCTTGGTTTTCGTGGGGTTGCATGCTGAGATATGCTTTTTCAACGATAATCGTGGTGAGACTTCTGTACGAAGTATGCAGAATCATCAAAATCGCTCTATCCGAGCTATTTAATGCGAGAAACACGTTATCTTGTGTTTTCACCACTCCACAGTGTGTTTGATGTGCAGAAATGGCGATATCTTGGTGTTCGTCGGGTTCCAAGCTGAGATATGCATTTTCTACGATAATCTTAGTGAGTCTTTTGTGAGAAGTATCACGAATCTTCGAAATCGCTCTTTTGGAGCTACTTAATGCGAGAAACACGTTATCTGGTGTTTTCACCACTCCACAGTGCGTTTGATATGCAGAACCTGCGATATCTTGGTTTTCGTGGTGTTTCAAACTGGATATGTATTTTCTACCATAATCTTGGTGAGTTTTCTGTCCGAAGTATGCAGAATCATCGAGATCGCCCTTTTCGAGCTATTTAATGCGAGAAACACGTTATCTGGTGTTTTCACCACTCCACAGTGCGTTTGATGTGCAGAAACGGCGATATCTTGGTGTTCGTCGGGTTCCAAGCTGAGATATGCATTTTCTACGATAATCTTAGTGAGTCTTTTGTGAGAAGTATCAAGAATCATCGAAATCGCTCTTTTGGAGCTATTTAATGCGAGAAACACGTTATCTGGTGTTTTCACCACTCCACAGTGCGTTTGATATGCAGAACCTGCGATATCTTTGTTTTCGTGGTGTTTCAAACTGGATATGTATTTTCTACCATAATCTTGGTGAGTTTTCTGTCCGAAGTATGCAGAATCATCGAGATCGCTCTTTTGGTGCTATTTAATGCGAGAAACACGTTATCTGGTGTCTTCACCACCCCACAGTGCGTTTGATATGCAGAACCTGCGATATCTTGGTTTTCGTGGGGTTTCAAACTGGATAGGTATTTTCTACCATAATCTTGGTGAGTTTCCCGTCCGAAGTATGCAGAATCATCGAGATCGCTCTTTTCGAGCTATTAAATCCGAGAAACACGTTATCTGGTGTTTTCACTACTCCACAGTACGTTTGATATGCAGAACCGGCGATATCTTGATTTTCGTGGGGTTTCCAGCTGGATATGTATTTTCTACCATAATCTTGGTGAGTCTTCTGTCCGAAGTATGCAGAATCATCGAGATCGCTCTTGTCGAGCTATTAAATGCGAGAAACACGTTATCTGGTGTTTTCACCACTTCACAGTACATTTAATATGCTGAACCTGCGATATCTTGTTTTTCGTGTGGTTTCCTGCTGGATATGCAATTTCTACTATAATCTTGGAGAGTCTTCGGTGAGAAGTATGCAGAATCATCGAAATCGCGCTTTTCGAGCTATTTAATGCGAGACCACGTTATCTGGTGTTTTCACCACTCCACTTTCCGTTTGATATGCAGAACCTGCGATATCTTGGTTTTCGTGGGGTTTCTAACTGGATAGGTATTTCTACCATAATCTTGGTGAGTCTTCTGTCCGAAGTATGCAGAATCATCGAGATCGCTCTTGTCGAGCTATTAAATGCGAGAAACACGTTATCTGGTGTTTTCACCACTCCACAGTACATTTGATATGCTGAACCTGCGATATCTTGTTTTTCGTGTGGTTTCCTGCTGGATATGCAATTTCTACTATAATCTTGGAGAGTCTTCGGTGAGAAGTATGCAGAATCATCGAAATCGCGCTTTTCGAGCTATTTAATGCGAGACCACGTTATCTGGTGTTTTCACCACTCCACTTTGCGTTTGATATGCAGAACCTGCGACATCTTGGTTTTCGTGGGGTTTCAAACTGGATAGGTATTTTCTACCATAATCTTGGTGAGTCTTCTGTCCGAAGTATGCAGAATCATTGAGATTATTCTTTTCGAGCTATTTAATGCGAGAAACACGTTATCTGGTGTTTTCACCACTCCACTTTGCGTTTGATATGCAGAAACTGCGATATCTTGGTTTTCGTGTGGTTTCATGCTGCGATATGCTTTTTCAACGATAATCGTGGTGAGACTTCTGTCCGAAGTATGCAGAAACATCAAAATCGCTCTATCGGAGCTATTTAATGCGAGAAACACGTTATCTGGTGCTTTCACCACTCCACAGTGCGTTTGATGTGCAGAAACGGCGATATCTTGGTGTTTGTCGGGTTCCAAGCTGAGATATGCATTTTCTACGATAATCTTAATGAGTCTTTTGTGAGAAGTATCAAGAATCATCGAAATCGCTCTTTTGGAGCTATTTAATGCGAGAAACACGTTATCTGGTGATTTCACCACTCCACAGTGCGTTTGATATGCAGAACCTGCGATATCTTGGTTTTCGTGGTGTTTCAAACTGGATATGTATTTTCTACCATAATCTTGGTGAGTTTTCTGTCCGAAGTATGCAGAATCATCGAGATCGCCCTTTTCGAGCTATTTAATGCGAGAAACACGTTATCTGGTGTTTTCACCACTCCACAGTGCGTTTGATGTGCAGAAACGGCGGTATCTTGGGTTTCGTGGGCTTTCCAGCTGGATATGCATTTTCTACCATAATCTTGGTGAGTCTTCTGTCCGAAGTATGCAGAATCATTGAGATTATTCTTTTCGAGCTATTTAATGCGAGAAACACGTTATCTGGTGTTTTCACCACTCCACTTTCCGTTTGATATGCAGAACCTGCGATATCTTGGTTTTCGTGGGGTTTCTAACTGGATAGGTATTTCTACCATAATCTTGGTGAGTCTTCTGTCCGAAGTATGCAGAATCATCGAGATCGCTCTTGTCGAGCTATTAAATGCGAGAAACACGTTATCTGGTGTTTTCACCACTCTACAGTACATTTGATATGCTGAACCTGCGATATCTTGTTTTTCGTGTGGTTTCCTGCTGGATATGCAATTTCTACTATAATCTTGGAGAGTCTTCGGTGAGAAGTATGCAGAATCATCGAAATCGCGCTTTTCGAGCTATTTAATGCGAGACCACGTTATCTGGTGTTTTCACCACTCCACTTTGCGTTTGATATGCAGAACCTGCGACATCTTGGTTTTCGTGGGGTTTCAAACTGGATAGGTATTTTCTACCATAATCTTGGTGAGTCTTCTGTCCGAAGTATGCAGAATCATTGAGATTATTCTTTTCGAGCTATTTAATGCGAGAAACACGTTATCTGGTGTTTTCACCACTCCACTTTGCGTTTGATATGCAGAAACTGCGATATCTTGGTTTTCGTGTGGTTTCATGCTGCGATATGCTTTTTCAACGATAATCGTGGTGAGACTTCTGTCCGAAGTATGCAGAATCATCAAAATCGCTCTATCGGAGCTATTTAATGCGAGAAACACGTTATCTTGTGTTTTCACCACTCCACAGTGCGTTTGATGTGCAGAAATGGCGATATCTTGGTGTTCGTCGGGTTCCAAGCTGAGATATGCATTTTCTACGATAATCTTAGTGAGTCTTTTGTGAGAAGTATCAAGAATCATCGAAATCGCTCTTTTGGAGCTATTTAATGCGAGAAACACGTTATCTGGTGTTTTCACCACTCCACAGTGCGTTTGATATGCAGAATCTGCGATATCTTGGTTTTCGTGTGGTTTCATGCTGCGATATGCTTTTTCAACGATAATCGTGGTGAGACGTCTGTCCGAAGTATGCAGAATCATCAAAATCGCTCTATCGGAGCTATTTAATGCGAGAAACACGTTATCTTGTGTTTTCACTACTCCACAGTACGTTTGATATGCAGAACCGGCGATATCTTGATTTTCGTGGGGTTTCCAGCTGGATATGTATTTTCTACCATAATCTTGGTGAGTCTTCCGTCCGAAGTATGCAGAATCATCGAGATCGCTCTTGTCGAGCTATTAAATGCGAGAAACACGTTATCTGGTGTTTTCACTACTCCACAGTACGTTTGATATGCAGAACCGGCGATATCTTGGGTTTCGTGTGGTTTCCTGCTGGATATGCAATTTCTACTATAATCTTGGAGAGTCTTCGGTGAGAAGTATGCAGTTTCATCGAAATCGCGCTTTTCGAGCTATTTAATGCGAGAAACACGTTATCTGGTGTTTTCACCACTCCACTTTGCGTTTGATATGCAGAACCAGCGATATCTTGGTTTTCGTGTGGTTTCAAGCTGCGATATGCTTTTTCAACGATAATCGTGGTGAGACTTCTGTACGAAGTATGCAGAATCATCAAAATCGCTCTATCGGAGCTATTTATTGCGAGAAACACGTTATCTGGTGCTTTCACCACTCCACAGTGCGTTTTATGTGCAGAAACGGCGATATCTTGGTGTTCGTCGGGTTCCAAGCTGAGATATGCATTTTCTACGATAATCTTAATGAGTCTTTTGTGAGAAGTATCACGAATCATCGAAATCGCTCTTTTGGAGCTATTTAATGCGAGAAACACGTTATCTGGTGTTTTCACCACTCCACAGTGCGTTTGATATGCAGAATCTGCGATATCTTGGTTTTCGTGTGGTTTCATGCTGCGATATGCTTTTTCAACGATAATCGTGGTGAGACTTCTGTCCGAAGTATGCAGAATCATCAAAATCGCTCTATCGGAGCTATTTAATGCGAGAAACACGTTATCTTGTGTTTTCACTACTCCACAGTACGTTTGATATGCAGAACCGGCGATATCTTGATTTTCGTGGGGTTTCCAGCTGGATATGTATTTTCTACCATAATCTTGGTGAGTCTTCCGTCCGAAGTATGCAGAATCATCGAGATCGCTCTTGTCGAGCTATTAAATGCGAGAAACACGTTATCTGGTGTTTTCACTACTCCACAGTACGTTTGATATGCAGAACCGGCGATATCTTGGGTTTCGTGTGGTTTCCTGCTGGATATGCAATTTCTACTATAATCTTGGAGAGTCTTCGGTGAGAAGTATGCAGTTTCATCGAAATCGCGCTTTTCGAGCTATTTAATGCGAGAAACACGTTATCTGGTGTTTTCACCACTCCACTTTGCGTTTGATATGCAGAACCAGCGATATCTTGGTTTTCGTGTGGTTTCAAGCTGCGATATGCTTTTTCAACGATAATCGTGGTGAGACTTCTGTACGAAGTATGCAGAATCATCAAAATCGCTCTATCGGAGCTATTTATTGCGAGAAACACGTTATCTGGTGCTTTCACCACTCCACAGTGCGTTTGATGTGCAGAAACGGCGATATCTTGGTGTTCGTCGGGTTCCAAGCTGAGATATGCATTTTCTACGATAATCTTAATGAGTCTTTTGTGAGAAGTATCACGAATCATCAAAATCGCTCTTTTGGAGCTATTTAATGCGAGAAACACGTTATCTGGTGTTTTCACCACTCCACAGTGCGTTTGATATGCAGAACCTGCGATATCTTGGTTTTCGTGGTGTTTCAAACTGGATATGTATTTTCTACCATAATCTTGGTGAGTTTTCTGTCCGAAGTATGCAGCATCATCGAGATCGCCCTTTTCGAGCTATTTAATGCGAGAAACACGTTATCTGGTGTTTTCACCACTCCACAGTGCGTTTGATGTGCAGAAACGGCGATATCTTGGTGTTCGTCGGGTTCCAAGCTGAGATATGCATTTTCTACGATAATCTTAGTGAGTCTTTTGTGAGAAGTATCAAGAATCATCGAAATCGCTCTTTTGGAGCTATTTAATGCGAGAAACACGTTATCTGGTGTCTTCACCACCCCACAGTGCGTTTGATATGCAGAACCTGCGATATCTTGGTTTTCGTGGGGTTTCATACTGGATAGGTATTTTCTACCATAATCTTGGTGAGTTTCCTGTCCGAAGTATGCAGAATCATCGAGATCGCTCTTTTCGAGCTATTAAATGCGAGAAACACGTTATCTGGTGTTTTCACTACTCCACAGTACGTTTGATATGCAGAACCGGCGATATCTTGATTTTCGTGGGGTTTCCAGCTGGATATGTATTTTCTACCATAATCTTGGTGAGTCTTCTGTCCGAAGTATGCAGAATCATCGAGATCGCTCTTGTCGAGCTATTAAATGCGAGAAACACGTTATCTGGTGTTTTCACCACTCCACAGTACATTTAATATGCTGAACCTGCGATATCTTGGGTTTCGTGTGGTTTCCTGCTGGATATGCAATTTCTACTATAATCTTGGAGAGTCTTCGGTGAGAAGTATCAATAATCATCGAAATTGCTCTTTTGGAGCTATTTAATGCGAGAAACACGTTATCTGGTGTTTTCACTACTCCACAGTACGTTTGATATGCAGAACCGGCGATATCTTGATTTTCGTGGGGTTTCCAGCTGGATATGTATTTTCTACCATAATCTTGGTGAGTCTTCTGTCCGAAGTATGCAGAATCATCGAGATCGCTCTTGTCGAGCTATTAAATGCGAGAAACACGTTATCTGGTGTTTTCACCACTCCACAATGCGTTTAATATGCAGAACCTGCGATATCTTGGTTTTCGTGGGGTTGCATGCTGAGATATGCTTTTTCAACGATTATCGTGGTGAGAATTCTGTCCGAAGTTTGTAGAATCACCGAGATCGCTCTTTTCGAGCTATTTAACGCGAGAAACACGTTATCTGGTGTTTTCACCACTCCACAATGCGTTTAATATGCAGAACCTGCGATATCTTGGTTTTCGTGGGGTTGCATGCTGAGATATGCTTTTTCAACGATAATCGTGGTGAGTATTCTGCCCGAAGTTTGTAGTATCACCGAGATCGCTCTATCCGAGCTATTTAATGCGAGAAACACGTTATCTTGTGTTTTCACCACTCCACAGTGTGTTTGATGTGCAGAAATGGCGATATCTTGGTGTTCGTCGGGTTCCAAGCTGAGATATGCATTTTCTACGATAATCTTAGTGAGTCTTTTGTGAGAAGTATCACGAATCTTCGAAATCGCTCTTTTGGAGCTATTTAATGCGAGAAACACGTTATCTGGTGTTTTCACCACTCCACAGTGCGTTTGATATGCAGAACCTGCGATATCTTGGTTTTCGTGGTGTTTCAAACTGGATATGTATTTTCTACCATAATCTTGGTGAGTTTTCTGTCCGAAGTATGCAGAATCATCGAGATCGCCCTTTTCGAGCTATTTAATGCGAGAAACACGTTATCTGGTGTTTTCACCACTCCACAGTGCGTTTGATGTGCAGAAACGGCGATATCTTGGTGTTCGTCGGGTTCCAAGCTGAGATATGCATTTTCTACGATAATCTTAGTGAGTCTTTTGTGAGAAGTATCAAGAATCATCGAAATCGCTCTTTTGGAGCTATTTAATGCGAGAAACACGTTATCTGGTGTTTTCACCACTCCACAGTGCGTTTGATATGCAGAACCTGCGATATCTTGGTTTTCGTGGTGTTTCAAACTGGATATGTATTTTCTACCATAATCTTGGTGAGTTTTCTGTCCGAAGTATGCAGAATCATCGAGATCGCTCTTTTGGTGCTATTTAATGCGAGAAACACGTTATCTGGTGTCTTCACCACCCCACAGTGCGTTTGATATGCAGAACCTGCGATATCTTGGTTTTCGTGGGGTTTCAAACTGGATAGGTATTTTCTACCATAATCTTGGTGAGTTTCCCGTCCGAAGTATGCAGAATCATCGAGATCGCTCTTTTCGAGCTATTAAATGCGAGAAACACGTTATCTGGTGTTTTCACTACTCCACAGTACGTTTGATATGCAGAACCGGCGATATCTTGATTTTCGTGGGGTTTCCAGCTGGATATGTATTTTCTACCATAATCTTGGTGAGTCTTCTGTCCGAAGTATGCAGAATCATCGAGATCGCTCTTGTCGAGCTATTAAATGCGAGAAACACGTTATCTGGTGTTTTCACCACTTCACAGTACATTTAATATGCTGAACCTGCGATATCTTGGTTTTCGTGTGGTTTCAAGCTGCGATATGCTTTTTCAACGATAATCGTGGTGAGACTTCTGTCCGAAGTATGCAGAATCATCAAAATCGCTCTATCGGAGCTATTTAATGCGAGAAACACGTTATCTTGTGTTTTCACCACTCCACAGTGCGTTTGATGTGCAGAAACTGCGATATCTTGGGTTTCGTGGGCTTTCCAGCTGGATATGCATTTTCTACCATAATCTTGGTGAGTGTTCTGTCCGAAGTATGCAGAAACATTGAGATTATTCTTTTCGAGCTATTTAATGCGAGAAGCACGTTATCTATTGTTTTCACCACTCCACAGTACATTTGATATGCAGAACCGGCGATAACTTGGGTTTCGTAGGCTTTCCAGCTGGATATGCATTTTCTACCATAATCATGGTGAGTCTTCTGTTAGAAATATGCAGAATCGTCGATTTCGCTCTTTTCGAGCTATTTAATGCGAGAAACACGTTATCTGGTGTTTTCACCACTCCACAGTGCGTTTGATATGCAGAACCTGCGATATCTTGGTTTTCGTGGGGTTTCAAGCTGAGACGTGCATTTTCTGCGATAATGTTGGTGTTTCTTCAGTGAGAAGTTTGCAGAATCATCGACATCGCTCTTTTCGAGCTATTAAATGCGAGAAACACGTTATCTGGTGTTTTCACCACTCCACAATGCGTTTAATATGCAGAAACGGCGATATCTTGGTGTTCGTCGGGTTCCAAGCTGAGATATGCATTTTCTACGATAATCTTAGTGAGTCTTTTGTGAGAAGTATCAAGAATCATCGAAATCGCTCTTTTGGAGCTATTTAATGCGAGAAACACGTTATCTGGTGTCTTCACCACCCCACAGTGCGCTTGATATGCAGAACCTGCGATATCTTGGTTTTCGTGGGGTTTCAAACTGGATAGGTATTTTCTACCATAATCTTGGTGAGTTTCCTGTCCGAAGTATGCAGAATGATTGAGATCGCTCTTTTCGAGCTATTAAATGCGAGAAACACGTTATCTGGTGTTTTCACTACTCCACAGTACGTTTGATATGCAGAACCGGCGATATCTTGATTTTCGTAGGGTTTCCAGCTGGATATGTATTTTCTACCATAATCTTGGTGAGTCTTCTGTCCGAAGTATGCAGAATCATCGAGATCGCTCTTTTCGAGCTATTAAATGCGAGAAACACGTTATCTGGTGTTTTCACTACTCCACAGTACGTTTGATATGCAGAACCGGCGATACCTTGATTTTAGTGGGGTTTCCAGCTGGATATGTATTTTCTACCATAATCTTGGTGAGTTTTCTGTCCGAAGTATGCAGAATCATCGAGAACGCCCTTTTCGAGCTATTTAATGCGAGAAACACGTTATCTGGTGTTTTCACCTCTCCACTTTGCGTTTGATATGCAGAACCTGCGATATCTTGGTTTTCGTGTGGTTTCAAGCTGCGATATGCTTTTTCAACGATAATCGTGGTGAGACTTCTGTCCGAAGCATGCAGAATCATCAAAATCGCTCTATCGGAGCTATTTAATGCGAGAAACACGTTATCTTGTGTTTTCACCACTCCACAGTGCGTTTGATGTGCAGAAACGGCGATATCTTGGGTTTCGTGGGCTTTCCAGCTGGATATGCATTTTCTACCATAATCTTGGTGAGTCTTCTGTCCGAAGTATGCAGAATCATTGAGATTATTCTTTTCGAGCTATTTAATGCGAGAAACACGTTATCTGGTGTTTTCACCACTCCACTTTCCGTTTGATATGCAGAACCTGCGATATCTTGGTTTTCGTGGGGTTTCAAACTGGATAGGTATTTCTACCATAATCTTGGTGAGTCTTCTGTCCGAAGTATGCAGAATCATCGAGATCTCTCTTGTCGAGCTGTTAAATGCGAGAAACACGTTATCTGGTGTTTTCACCACTCCACAGTACATTTGATATGCTGAACCTGCGATATCTTGTTTTTCGTGTGGTTTCCTGCTGGATATGCAATTTCTACTATAATCTTGGAGAGTCTTCGGTGAGAAGTATGCAGAATCATCGAAATCGCGCTTTTCGAGCTATTTAATGCGAGACCACGTTATCTGGTGTTTTCACCACTCCACTTTGCGTTTGATATGCAGAACCTGCGATATCTTGGTTTTCGTGGTGTTTCAAACTGGATATGTATTTTCTACCATAATCTTGGTGAGTTTTCTGTCCGAAGTATGCAGAATCATCGAGATCGCCCTTTTCGAGCTATTTAATGCGAGAAACACGTTATCTGGTGTCTTCACCACCCCACAGTGCGTTTGATATGCAGAACCTGCGATATCTTGGTTTTCGTGGGGTTTCAAACTGGATAGGTATTTTCTACCATAATCTTGGTGAGTCTTCTGTCCGAAGTATGCAGAAACATTGAGATTATTCTTTTCGAGCTATTTAATGCGAGAAGCACGTTATCTATTGTTTTCACCACTCCACAGTACATTTGATATGCAGAACCGGCGATAACTTGGGTTTCGTAGGCTTTCCAGATGGATATGCATTTTCTACCATAATCATGGTGAGTCTTCTGTTAGAAATATGCAGAATCGTCGATTTCGCTCTTTTCGAGCTATTTAATGCGAGAAACACGTTATCTGGTGTTTTCACCACTCCACAGTGCGTTTGATATGCAGAACCTGCGATATCTTGGTTTTCGTGGGGTTTCAAGCTGAGACGTGCATTTTCTGCGATAATGTTGGTGTTTCTTCAGTGAGAAGTTTGCAGAATCATCGACATCGCTCTTTTCGAGCTATTAAATGCGAGAAACACGTTATCTGGTGTTTTCACCACTCCACAATGCGTTTAATATGCAGAAACGGCGATATCTTGGTGTTCGTCGGGTTCCAAGCTGAGATATGCATTTTCTACGATAATCTTAGTGAGTCTTTTGTGAGAAGTATCAAGAATCATCGAAATCGCTCTTTTGGAGCTATTTAATGCGAGAAACACGTTATCTGGTGTCTTCACCACCCCACAGTGCGTTTGATATGCAGAACCTGCGATATCTTGGTTTTCGTGGGGTTTCAAACTGGATAGGTATTTTCTACCATAATCTTGGTGAGTTTCCTGTCCGAAGTATGCAGAATCATTGAGATCGCTCTTTTCGAGCTATTAAATGCGAGAAACACGTTATCTGGTGTTTTCACTACTCCACAGTACGTTTGATATGCAGAACCGGCGATATCTTGATTTTCGTAGGGTTTCCAGCTGGATATGTATTTTCTACCATAATCTTGGTGAGTCTTCTGTCCGAAGTATGCAGAATCATCGAGATCGCCCTTTTCGAGCTATTAAATGCGAGAAACACGTTATCTGGTGTTTTCACTACTCCACAGTACGTTTGATATGCAGAACCGGCGATATCTTGATTTTCGTGGGCTTTCCAGCTGGATATGCATTTTCTACCATAATCTTGGTGAGTCTTCTGTCCGAAGTATGCAGAATCATTGAGATTATTCTTTTCGAGCTATTTAATGCGAGAAACACGTTATCTGGTGTTTTCACCACTCCACTTTCCGTTTGATATGCAGAACCTGCGATATCTTGGTTTTCGTGGGGTTTCAAACTGGATAGGTATTTCTACCATAATCTTGGTGAGTCTTCTGTCCGAAGTATGCAGAATCATCGAGATCTCTCTTGTCGAGCTGTTAAATGCGAGAAACACGTTATCTGGTGTTTTCACCACTCCACAGTACATTTGATATGCTGAACCTGCGATATCTTGTTTTTCGTGTGGTTTCCTGCTGGATATGCAATTTCTACTATAATCTTGGAGAGTCTTCGGTGAGAAGTATGCAGAATCATCGAAATCGCGCTTTTCGAGCTATTTAATGCGAGACCACGTTATCTGGTGTTTTCACCACTCCACTTTGCGTTTGATATGCAGAACCTGCGATATCTTGGTTTTCGTGTGGTTTCAAGCTGCGATATGCTTTTTCAACGATAATCTTAATGAGTCTTTTGTGAGAAGTATCAAGAATCATCGAAATCGCTCTTTTGGTGCTATTTAATGCGAGAAACACGTTATCTGGTGTCTTCACCACCCCACAGTGCGTTTGATATGCAGAACCTGCGATATCTTGGTTTTCGTGGGGTTTCAAACTGGATAGGTATTTTCTACCATAATCTTGGTGAGTTTCCCGTCCGAAGTATGCAGAATCATCGAGATCGCTCTTTTCGAGCTATTTAATGCGAGAAACACGTTATCTGGTGTCTTCACCACCCCACAGTGCGTTTGATATGCAGAACCTGCGATATCTTGGTTTTCGTGGGGTTTCAAACTGGATAGGTATTTTCTACCATAATCTTGGTGAGTTTCCCGTCCGAAGTATGCAGAATCATCGAGATCGCTCTTTTCGAGCTATTAAATGCGAGAAACACGTTATCTGGTGTTTTCACTACTCCACAGTACGTTTGATATGCAGAACCGGCGATATCTTGATTTTCGTGGGGTTTCCAGCTGGATATGTATTTTCTACCATAATCTTGGTGAGTCTTCTGTCCGAAGTATGCAGAATCATTGAGATTATTCTTTTCGAGCTATTTAATGCGAGAAACACGTTATCTGGTGTTTTCACCACTCCACAGTGCGTTTGATATGCAGAACCTGCGATATCTTGGTTTTCGTGGGGTTTCAAACTGGATATGTATTTTCTACCATAATCTGGGTGAGTCTTCTGTCCGAAGTATGCAGAATCATTGAGATTATTCTTTTCGAGCTATTTAATGCGAGAAACACGTTATCTGGTGTTTTCACCACTCCACTTTGCGTTTGATATGCAGAAACTGCGATATCTTGGTTTTCGTGTGGTTTCATGCTGCGATATGCTTTTTCAACGATAATCGTGGTGAGACTTCTGTCCGAAGTATGCAGAATCATCAAAATCGCTCTATCGGAGCTATTTAATGCGAGAAACACGTTATCTTGTGTTTTCACCACTCCACAGTGCGTTTGATGTGCAGAAATGGCGATATCTTGGTGTTCGTCGGGTTCCAAGCTGAGATATGCATTTTCTACGATAATCTTAGTGAGTCTTTTGTGAGAAGTATCACGAATCTTCGAAATCGCTCTTTTGGAGCTATTTAATGCGAGAAACACGTTATCTGGTGTTTTCACCACTCCACAGTGCGTTTGATATGCAGAATCTGCGATATCTTGGTTTTCGTGGGGTTTCAAACTGGATAGGTATTTTCTACCATAATCTTGGTGAGTTTCCTGTCCGAAGTATGCAGAATCATCGAGATCGCTCTTTTCGAGCTATTAAATGCGAGAAACACGTTATCTGGTGCTTTCACCACTCCACAGTGCGTTTGATGTGCAGAAACGGCGATATCTTGGTGTTCGTCGGGTTCCAAGCTGAGATATGCATTTTCTACGATAATCTTAATGAGTCTTTTGTGAGAAGTATCAAGAATCATCGAAATCGCTCTTTTGGAGCTATTTAATGCGAGAAACACGTTATCTGGTGTTTTCACCACTCCACAGTGCGTTTGATATGCAGAACCTGCGATATCTTGGTTTTCGTGGTGTTTCAAACTGGATATGTATTTTCTACCATAATCTTGGTGAGTTTTCTGTCCGAAGTATGCAGAATCATCGAGATCGCCCTTTTCGAGCTATTTAATGCGAGAAACACGTTATCTGGTGTTTTCACCACTCCACAGTGCGTTTGATGTGCAGAAACGGCGATATCTTGGTGTTCGTCGGGTTCCAAGCTGAGATATGCATTTTCTACGATAATCTTAGTGAGTCTTTTGTGAGAAGTATCAAGAATCATCGAAATCGCTCTTTTGGAGCTATTTAATGCGAGAAACACGTTATCTGGTGTCTTCACCACCCCACAGTGCGTTTGATATGCAGAACCTGCGATATCTTGGTTTTCGTGGGGTTTCAAACTGGATAGGTATTTTCTACCATAATCTTGGTGAGTTTCCTGTCCGAAGTATGCAGAATCATTGAGATCGCTCTTTTCGAGCTATTAAATGCGAGAAACACGTTATCTGGTGTTTTCACTACTCCACAGTACGTTTGATATGCAGAACCGGCGATATCTTGATTTTCGTAGGGTTTCCAGCTGGATATGTATTTTCTACCATAATCTTGGTGAGTCTTCTGTCCGAAGTATGCAGAATCATCGAGATCGCCCTTTTCGAGCTATTAAATGCGAGAAACACGTTATCTGGTGTTTTCACTACTCCACAGTACGTTTGATATGCAGAACCGGCGATACCTTGATTTTAGTGGGGTTTCCAGCTGGATATGTATTTTCTACCATAATCTTGGTGAGTTTTCTGTCCGAAGTATGCAGAATCATCGAGAACGCCCTTTTCGAGCTATTTAATGCGAGAAACACGTTATCTGGTGTTTTCACCTCTCCACTTTGCGTTTGATATGCAGAACCTGCGATATCTTGGTTTTCGTGTGGTTTCAAGCTGCGATATGCTTTTTCAACGATAATCGTGGTGAGACTTCTGTCCGAAGCATGCAGAATCATCAAAATCGCTCTATCGGAGCTATTTAATGCGAGAAACACGTTATCTTGTGTTTTCACCACTCCACAGTGCGTTTGATGTGCAGAAACGGCGATATCTTGGGTTTCGTGGGCTTTCCAGCTGGATATGCATTTTCTACCATAATCTTGGTGAGTCTTCTGTCCGAAGTATGCAGAATCATTGAGATTATTCTTTTCGAGCTATTTAATGCGAGAAACACGTTATCTGGTGTTTTCACCACTCCACTTTCCGTTTGATATGCAGAACCTGCGATATCTTGGTTTTCGTGGGGTTTCAAACTGGATAGGTATTTCTACCATAATCTTGGTGAGTCTTCTGTCCGAAGTATGCAGAATCATCGAGATCTCTCTTGTCGAGCTGTTAAATGCGAGAAACACGTTATCTGGTGTTTTCACCACTCCACAGTACATTTGATATGCTGAACCTGCGATATCTTGTTTTTCGTGTGGTTTCCTGCTGGATATGCAATTTCTACTATAATCTTGGAGAGTCTTCGGTGAGAAGTATGCAGAATCATCGAAATCGCGCTTTTCGAGCTATTTAATGCGAGACCACGTTATCTGGTGTTTTCACCACTCCACTTTGCGTTTGATATGCAGAACCTGCGATATCTTGGTTTTCGTGGTGTTTCAAACTGGATATGTATTTTCTACCATAATCTTGGTGAGTTTTCTGTCCGAAGTATGCAGAATCATCGAGATCGCCCTTTTCGAGCTATTTAATGCGAGAAACACGTTATCTGGTGTCTTCACCACCCCACAGTGCGTTTGATATGCAGAACCTGCGATATCTTGGTTTTCGTGGGGTTTCAAACTGGATAGGTATTTTCTACCATAATCTTGGTGAGTCTTCTGTCCGAAGTATGCAGAAACATTGAGATTATTCTTTTCGAGCTATTTAATGCGAGAAGCACGTTATCTATTGTTTTCACCACTCCACAGTACATTTGATATGCAGAACCGGCGATAACTTGGGTTTCGTAGGCTTTCCAGATGGATATGCATTTTCTACCATAATCATGGTGAGTCTTCTGTTAGAAATATGCAGAATCGTCGATTTCGCTCTTTTCGAGCTATTTAATGCGAGAAACACGTTATCTGGTGTTTTCACCACTCCACAGTGCGTTTGATATGCAGAACCTGCGATATCTTGGTTTTCGTGGGGTTTCAAGCTGAGACGTGCATTTTCTGCGATAATGTTGGTGTTTCTTCAGTGAGAAGTTTGCAGAATCATCGACATCGCTCTTTTCGAGCTATTAAATGCGAGAAACACGTTATCTGGTGTTTTCACCACTCCACAATGCGTTTAATATGCAGAAACGGCGATATCTTGGTGTTCGTCGGGTTCCAAGCTGAGATATGCATTTTCTACGATAATCTTAGTGAGTCTTTTGTGAGAAGTATCAAGAATCATCGAAATCGCTCTTTTGGAGCTATTTAATGCGAGAAACACGTTATCTGGTGTCTTCACCACCCCACAGTGCGTTTGATATGCAGAACCTGCGATATCTTGGTTTTCGTGGGGTTTCAAACTGGATAGGTATTTTCTACCATAATCTTGGTGAGTTTCCTGTCCGAAGTATGCAGAATCATTGAGATCGCTCTTTTCGAGCTATTAAATGCGAGAAACACGTTATCTGGTGTTTTCACTACTCCACAGTACGTTTGATATGCAGAACCGGCGATATCTTGATTTTCGTAGGGTTTCCAGCTGGATATGTATTTTCTACCATAATCTTGGTGAGTCTTCTGTCCGAAGTATGCAGAATCATCGAGATCGCCCTTTTCGAGCTATTAAATGCGAGAAACACGTTATCTGGTGTTTTCACTACTCCACAGTACGTTTGATATGCAGAACCGGCGATATCTTGATTTTCGTGGGCTTTCCAGCTGGATATGCATTTTCTACCATAATCTTGGTGAGTCTTCTGTCCGAAGTATGCAGAATCATTGAGATTATTCTTTTCGAGCTATTTAATGCGAGAAACACGTTATCTGGTGTTTTCACCACTCCACTTTCCGTTTGATATGCAGAACCTGCGATATCTTGGTTTTCGTGGGGTTTCAAACTGGATAGGTATTTCTACCATAATCTTGGTGAGTCTTCTGTCCGAAGTATGCAGAATCATCGAGATCTCTCTTGTCGAGCTGTTAAATGCGAGAAACACGTTATCTGGTGTTTTCACCACTCCACAGTACATTTGATATGCTGAACCTGCGATATCTTGTTTTTCGTGTGGTTTCCTGCTGGATATGCAATTTCTACTATAATCTTGGAGAGTCTTCGGTGAGAAGTATGCAGAATCATCGAAATCGCGCTTTTCGAGCTATTTAATGCGAGACCACGTTATCTGGTGTTTTCACCACTCCACTTTGCGTTTGATATGCAGAACCTGCGATATCTTGGTTTTCGTGTGGTTTCAAGCTGCGATATGCTTTTTCAACGATAATCTTAATGAGTCTTTTGTGAGAAGTATCAAGAATCATCGAAATCGCTCTTTTGGTGCTATTTAATGCGAGAAACACGTTATCTGGTGTCTTCACCACCCCACAGTGCGTTTGATATGCAGAACCTGCGATATCTTGGTTTTCGTGGGGTTTCAAACTGGATAGGTATTTTCTACCATAATCTTGGTGAGTTTCCCGTCCGAAGTATGCAGAATCATCGAGATCGCTCTTTTCGAGCTATTTAATGCGAGAAACACGTTATCTGGTGTCTTCACCACCCCACAGTGCGTTTGATATGCAGAACCTGCGATATCTTGGTTTTCGTGGGGTTTCAAACTGGATAGGTATTTTCTACCATAATCTTGGTGAGTTTCCCGTCCGAAGTATGCAGAATCATCGAGATCGCTCTTTTCGAGCTATTAAATGCGAGAAACACGTTATCTGGTGTTTTCACTACTCCACAGTACGTTTGATATGCAGAACCGGCGATATCTTGATTTTCGTGGGGTTTCCAGCTGGATATGTATTTTCTACCATAATCTTGGTGAGTCTTCTGTCCGAAGTATGCAGAATCATTGAGATTATTCTTTTCGAGCTATTTAATGCGAGAAACACGTTATCTGGTGTTTTCACCACTCCACAGTGCGTTTGATATGCAGAACCTGCGATATCTTGGTTTTCGTGGGGTTTCAAACTGGATATGTATTTTCTACCATAATCTGGGTGAGTCTTCTGTCCGAAGTATGCAGAATCATTGAGATTATTCTTTTCGAGCTATTTAATGCGAGAAACACGTTATCTGGTGTTTTCACCACTCCACTTTGCGTTTGATATGCAGAAACTGCGATATCTTGGTTTTCGTGTGGTTTCATGCTGCGATATGCTTTTTCAACGATAATCGTGGTGAGACTTCTGTCCGAAGTATGCAGAATCATCAAAATCGCTCTATCGGAGCTATTTAATGCGAGAAACACGTTATCTTGTGTTTTCACCACTCCACAGTGCGTTTGATGTGCAGAAATGGCGATATCTTGGTGTTCGTCGGGTTCCAAGCTGAGATATGCATTTTCTACGATAATCTTAGTGAGTCTTTTGTGAGAAGTATCACGAATCTTCGAAATCGCTCTTTTGGAGCTATTTAATGCGAGAAACACGTTATCTGGTGTTTTCACCACTCCACAGTGCGTTTGATATGCAGAATCTGCGATATCTTGGTTTTCGTGGGGTTTCAAACTGGATAGGTATTTTCTACCATAATCTTGGTGAGTTTCCTGTCCGAAGTATGCAGAATCATCGAGATCGCTCTTTTCGAGCTATTAAATGCGAGAAACACGTTATCTGGTGCTTTCACCACTCCACAGTGCGTTTGATGTGCAGAAACGGCGATATCTTGGTGTTCGTCGGGTTCCAAGCTGAGATATGCATTTTCTACGATAATCTTAATGAGTCTTTTGTGAGAAGTATCAAGAATCATCGAAATCGCTCTTTTGGAGCTATTTAATGCGAGAAACACGTTATCTGGTGTTTTCACCACTCCACAGTGCGTTTGATATGCAGAACCTGCGATATCTTGGTTTTCGTGGTGTTTCAAACTGGATATGTATTTTCTACCATAATCTTGGTGAGTTTTCTGTCCGAAGTATGCAGAATCATCGAGATCGCCCTTTTCGAGCTATTTAATGCGAGAAACACGTTATCTGGTGTTTTCACCACTCCACAGTGCGTTTGATGTGCAGAAACGGCGATATCTTGGTGTTCGTCGGGTTCCAAGCTGAGATATGCATTTTCTACGATAATCTTAGTGAGTCTTTTGTGAGAAGTATCAAGAATCATCGAAATCGCTCTTTTGGAGCTATTTAATGCGAGAAACACGTTATCTGGTGTCTTCACCACCCCACAGTGCGTTTGATATGCAGAACCTGCGATATCTTGGTTTTCGTGGGGTTTCAAACTGGATAGGTATTTTCTACCATAATCTTGGTGAGTTTCCTGTCCGAAGTATGCAGAATCATTGAGATCGCTCTTTTCGAGCTATTAAATGCGAGAAACACGTTATCTGGTGTTTTCACTACTCCACAGTACGTTTGATATGCAGAACCGGCGATATCTTGATTTTCGTAGGGTTTCCAGCTGGATATGTATTTTCTACCATAATCTTGGTGAGTCTTCTGTCCGAAGTATGCAGAATCATCGAGATCGCCCTTTTCGAGCTATTAAATGCGAGAAACACGTTATCTGGTGTTTTCACTACTCCACAGTACGTTTGATATGCAGAACCGGCGATACCTTGATTTTAGTGGGGTTTCCAGCTGGATATGTATTTTCTACCATAATCTTGGTGAGTTTTCTGTCCGAAGTATGCAGAATCATCGAGAACGCCCTTTTCGAGCTATTTAATGCGAGAAACACGTTATCTTGAGTTTTCACCACCCCACAGTGCGTTTGATGTGCAGAAACGGCGATATCTTGGTGTTCGTCGGGTTCCAAGCTGAGATATGCAATTTCTACTATAATCTTGGAGAGTCTTCGGTGAGAAGTATCAATAATAATCGAAATTGCTCTTTTGGAGCTATTTAATGCGAGAAACACGTTATCTGGTGTTTTCACCTCTCCACTTTGCGTTTGATATGCAGAACCTGCGATATCTTGGTTTTCGTGTGGTTTCAAGCTGCGATATGCTTTTTCAACGATAATCGTGGTGAGACTTCTGTCCGAAGTATGCAGAATCATCAAAATCGCTCTATCGGAGCTATTTAATGCGAGAAACACGTTATCTTGTGTTTTCACCACTCCACAGTGCGTTTGATGTGCAGAAACTGCGATATCTTGGGTTTCGTGGGCTTTCCAGCTGGATATGCATTTTCTACCATAATCTTGGTGAGTCTTCTGTCCGAAGTATGCAGAATCATTGAGATTATTCTTTTCGAGCTATTTAATGCGAGAAGCACGTTATCTATTGTTTTCACCACTCCACAGTACATTTGATATGCAGAACCGGCGATAACTTGGGTTTCGTGGGCTTTCCAGCTGGATATGCATTTTCTACCATAATCATGGTGAGTCTTCTGTTAGAAATATGCAGAATCGTCGATTTCGCTCTTTTCGAGCTATTTAATGCGAGAAACACGTTATCTGGTGTTTTCACCACTCCACAGTGCGTTTGATATGCAGAACCTGCGATATCTTGGTTTTCGTGGGGTTTCAAGCTGAGACGTGCATTTTCTGCGATAATGTTGGTGTTTCTTCAGTGAGAAGTTTGCAGAATCATCGACATCGCTCTTTTCGAGCTATTAAATGCGAGAAACACGTTATCTGGTGTTTTCACCACTCCACAATGCGTTTAATATGCAGAAACGGCGATATCTTGGTGTTCGTCGGGTTCCAAGCTGAGATATGCATTTTCTACGATAATCTTAGTGAGTCTTTTGTGAGAAGTATCAAGAATCATCGAAATCGCTCTTTTGGAGCTATTTAATGCGAGAAACACGTTATCTGGTGTCTTCACCACCCCACAGTGCGTTTGATATGCAGAACCTGCGATATCTTGGTTTTCGTGGGGTTTCAAACTGGATAGGTATTTTCTACCATAATCTTGGTGAGTTTCCTGTCCGAAGTATGCAGAATCATTGAGATAGCTCTTTTCGAGCTATTAAATGCGAGAAACACGTTATCTGGTGTTTTCACTACTCCACAGTACGTTTGATATGCAGAACCGGCGATATCTTGATTTTCGTGGGGTTTCCAGCTGGATATGTATTTTCTACCATAATCTTGGTGAGTCTTCTGTCCGAAGTATGCAGAATCATCGAGATCGCTCTTTTCGAGCTATTAAATGCGAGAAACACGTTATCTGGTGTTTTCACTACTCCACAGTACGTTTGATGTGCAGAACCGGCGATATCTTGATTTTAGTGGGGTTTCCAGCTGGATATGTATTTTCTACCATAATCTTGGTGAGACTTCTGTCCGAAGTATGCAGAATCATCAAAATCGCTCTATCGGAGCTATTTAATGCGAGAAACACGTTATCTTGTGTTTTCACCACTCCACAGTGCGTTTGATGTGCAGAAACGGCGATATCTTGGGTTTCGTGGGCTTTCCAGCTGGATATGCATTTTCTACCATAATCTTGGTGAGTCTTCTGTGCGAAGTATGCAGAATCATTGAGATTATTCTTTTCGAGCTATTTAATGCGAGAAACACGTTATCTGGTGTTTTCACCACTCCACTTTCCGTTTGATATGCAGAACCTGCGATATCTTGGTTTTCGTGGGGTTTCAAACTGGATAGGTATTTCTACCATAATCTTGGTGAGTCTTCTGTCCGAAGTATGCAGAATCATCGAGATCGCTCTTGTCGAGCTGTTAAATGCGAGAAACACGTTATCTGGTGTTTTCACCACTCCACAGTACATTTGATATGCTGAACCTGCGATATCTTGTTTTTCGTGTGGTTTCCTGCTGGATATGCAATTTCTACTATAATCTTGGAGAGTCTTCGGTGAGAAGTATGCAGAATCATCGAAATCGCGCTTTTCGAGCTATTTAATGCGAGACCACGTTATCTGGTGTTTTCACCACTCCACTTTGCGTTTGATATGCAGAACCTGCGATATCTTGGTTTTCGTGTGGTTTCAAGCTGCGATATGCTTTTTCAACGATAATCTTAATGAGTCTTTTGTGAGAAGTATCAAGAATCATCGAAATCGCTCTTTTGGTGCTATTTAATGCGAGAAACACGTTATCTGGTGTCTTCACCACCCCACAGTGCGTTTGATATGCAGAACCTGCGATATCTTGGTTTTCGTGGGGTTTCAAACTGGATAGGTATTTTCTACCATAATCTTGGTGAGTTTCCCGTCCGAAGTATGCAGAATCATCGAGATCGCTCTTTTCGAGCTATTAAATGCGAGAAACACGTTATCTGGTGTTTTCACTACTCCACAGTACGTTTGATATGCAGAACCGGCGATATCTTGATTTTCGTGGGGTTTCCAGCTGGATATGTATTTTCTACCATAATCTTGGTGAGTCTTCTGTCCGAAGTATGCAGAATCATTGAGATTATTCTTTTCGAGCTATTTAATGCGAGAAACACGTTATCTGGTGTTTTCACCACTCCACTTTGCGTTTGATATGCAGAAACTGCGATATCTTGGTTTTCGTGTGGTTTCATGCTGCGATATGCTTTTTCAACGATAATCGTGGTGAGACTTCTGTCCGAAGTATGCAGAATCATCAAAATCGCTCTATCGGAGCTATTTAATGCGAGAAACACGTTATCTTGAGTTTTCACCACTCCATAGTGCGTTTGATGTGCAGAAACGGCGATATCTTGGTGTTCGTCGGGTTCCAAGCTGAGATATGCATTTTCTACGATAATCTTAGTGAGTCTTTTGTGAGAAGTATCAAGAATCATCGAAATCGCTCTTTTGGTGCTATTTAATGCGAGAAACACGTTATCTGGTGTCTTCACCACCCCACAGTGCGTTTGATATGCAGAACCTGCGATATCTTGGTTTTCGTGGGGTTTCAAACTGGATAGGTATTTTCTACCATAATCTTGGTGAGTCTTCTGTCCGAAGTATGCAGAATCATCGAGATCGCTCTTTTCGAGCTATTAAATGCGAGAAACACGTTATCTGGTGTTTTCACTACTCCACAGTACGTTTGATATGCAGAACCGGCGATATCTTGATTTTAGTGGGGTTTCCAGCTGGATATGTATTTTCTACCATAATCTTGGTGAGTTTTCTGTCCGAAGTATGCAGAATCATCGAGATCGCCCTTTTCGAGCTATTTAATGCGAGAAACACGTTATCTGGTGTTTTCACCTCTCCACTTTGCGTTTGATATGCAGAACCTGCGATATCTTGGTTTTCGTGTGGTTTCAAGCTGCGCTATGCTTTTTCAACGATAATCGTGGTGAGACTTCTGTCCGGAGTATGCAGAATCATCAAAATCGCTCTATCGGAGCTATTTAATGCGAGAAACACGTTATCTTGTGTTTTCACCACTCCACAGTGCGTTTGATGTGCAGAAACGGCGATATTTTGGGTTTCGTGGGCTTTCCAGCTGGATATGCATTTTCTACCATAATCTTGGTGAGTCTTCTGTCCGAAGTATGCAGAATCATTGAGATTATTCTTTTCGAGCTATTTAATGCGAGAAACACGTTATCTGGTGTTTTCATCACTCCACTTTCCGTTTGATATGCAGAACCTGCGATATCTTGGTTTTCGTGGGGTTTCAAACTGGATAGGTATTTCTACCATAATCTTGGTGAGTCTTCTGTCCGAAGTATGCAGAATCATCGAGATCGCTCTTGTCGAGCTGTTAAATGCGAGAAACACGTTATCTGGTGTTTTCACCACTCCACAGTACATTTGATATGCTGAACCTGCGATATCTTGTTTTTCGTGTGGTTTCCTGCTGGATATGCAATTTCTACTATAATCTTGGAGAGTCTTCGGTGAGAAGTATGCAGAATCATCGAAATCGCGCTTTTCGAGCTATTTAATGCGAGACCACGTTATCTGGTGTTTTCACCACTCCACTTTGCGTTTGATATGCAGAACCTGCGATATCTTGGTTTTCGTGTGGTTTCAAGCTGCGATATGCTTTTTCAACGATAATCTTAATGAGTCTTTTGTGAGAAGTATCAAGAATCGACGATTTCGCTATTTTCGAGCTATTTAATGCGATAAACACGTTATCTGGTGTTTTCACCACTCCACAGTGCGATTGATATGCTGAACCTGCGATATCTTGGGTTTCGTGTGGTTTCCTGCTGGATATGCAATTTCTACTATAATCTTGGAGAGTCTTCGGTGAGAAGTATGCAGAATCGTCGATTTCGCTCTTTTGGTGCTATTTAATGCGGGAAACACGTTTTCTGGTGTTTTCACCACTCCACAATGCGTTTAATATGCAGAACCTGCGATATCTTGGGTTTCGTGTGGTTTCCTGCTGGATATGCAATTTCTACTATAATCTTGGAGAGTCTTCGGTGAGAAGTATGCAGTATCATCGAAATCGCGCTTTTGGAGCTATTTAATGCGGGAAACACGTTTTCTGGTGTTTTCACCACTCCACAGTGCGTTTGATATGCAGAACCTGCGATATCTTGGTTTTCGTGGGGTTTCAAACTGGATAGGTATTTTCTACCATAATCTTGGTGAGTTTCCCGTCCGAAGTATGCAGAATCATCGAGATCGCTCTTTTCGAGCTATTAAATGCGAGAAACACGTTATCTGGTGTTTTCACTACTCCACAGTACGTTTGATATGCAGAACCGGCGATATCTTGATTTTCGTGGGGTTTCCAGCTGGATATGTATTTTCTACCATAATCTTGGTGAGTCTTCTGTCCGAAGTATGCAGAATCATTGAGATTATTCTTTTCGAGCTATTTAATGCGAGAAACACGTTATCTGGTGTTTTCACCACTCCACTTTGCGTTTGATATGCAGAAACTGCGATATCTTGGTTTTCGTGTGGTTTCATGCTGCGATATGCTTTTTCAACGATAATCGTGGTGAGACTTCTGTCCGAAGTATGCAGAATCATCAAAATCGCTCTATCGGAGCTATTTAATGCGAGAAACACGTTATCTTGAGTTTTCACCACTCCACAGTGCGTTTGATATGCAGAACCTGCGATATCTTGGTTTTCGTGGGGTTGCAAGCTGGATATGTATTTTTCACCATAATCTTGGTGAGTCTTCTGTCTGAAGTATGCAGAATCGTCGATTTCGCTCTTTTCGAGCTATTTAATGCGAGAAACACGTCATCTGGTGTTTTCACCACTCCACAGTGCGTTTGATATGCAGAACCTGCGATATCTTGGTTTTCGTGGGGTTTCAAGCTGAGACGTGCATTTTCTGCGATAATGTTGGTGTTTCTTCAGTGAGAAGTTTGCAGAATCATCGAGATCGCTCTTTTCGAGCTATTAAATGCGAGAAACACGTTATCTGGTGTCTTCACCACCCCACAGTGCGTTTGATATGCAGAACCTGCGATATCTTGGTTTTCGTGGGGTTTCCAGCTGGATATGTATTTTCTACCATAATCTTGGTTAGTTTTCTGTCCGAAGTATGCAGAATCATCGAGATCGCCCTTTTCGAGCTATTTAATGCGAGAAACACGTTATCTGGTGTCTTCACCACCCCACAGTGCGTTTGATATGCAGAACCTGCGATATCTTGGTTTTCGTGGGGTTTCAAACTGGATAGGTATTTTCTACCATAATCTTGGTGAGTTTCCTGTCCGAAGTATGCAGAATCATCGAGATCGCTCTTTTCGAGCTATTAAATGCGAGAAACACGTTATCTGGTGTTTTCACTACTCCACAGTACGTTTGATATGCAGAACCGGCGATATCTTGATTTTCGTGGGGTTTCCAGCTGGATATGTATTTTCTACCATAATCTTGGTGAGTTTTCTGTCCGAAGTATGCAGAATCATCGAGATCGCCCTTTTCGAGCTATTTAATGCGAGAAACACGTTATCTGGTGTTTTCACCTCTCCACTTTGCGTTTGATATGCAGAACCTGCGATATCTTGGGTTTCGTCGGGTTTCAAGCTTAGATATGCATTTTCTGCGATAATCTTGGTGAGATTTCTTTCCGAAGTATGCAGAATCATCGACATCGCTCTTTTCGAGCTATTTAATGCGAGAAGCACGTTATCTGGTGTCTTCACCACCCCACAGTGCGTTTGATATGCAGAACCTGCGATATCTTGGTTTTCGTGGGGTTTCCAGCTGGATATGTATTTTCTACCATAATCTTGGTGAGTTTTCTGTCCGAAGTATGCAGAATCATCGAGATCGCTCTTTTCGAGCTATTAAATGCGAGAAACACGTTATCTGGTGTTTTCACCACTTCACAGTACATTTAATATGCTGAACCTGCGATATCTTGGGTTTCGTGTGGTTTCCTGCTGGATATGCAATTTCTACTATAATCTTGGAGAGTCTTCGGTGAGAAGTATCAATAATCATCGAAATTGCTCTTTTGGAGCTATTTAATGCGAGAAACACGTTATCTGGTGTTTTCACCTCTCCACTTTGCGTTTGATATGCAGAACCTGCGATATCTTGGTTTTCGTGTGGTTTCAAGCTGCGATATGCTTTTTCAACGATAATCGTGGTGAGACTTCTGTCCGAAGTATGCAGAATCATCAAAATCGCTCTATCGGAGCTATTTAATGCGAGAAACACGTTATCTTGTGTTTTCACCACTCCACAGTGCGTTTGATGTGCAGAAACTGCGATATCTTGGGTTTCGTGGGCTTTCCAGCTGGATATGCATTTTCTACCATAATCTTGGTGAGTCTTCTGTCCGAAGTATGCAGAATCATTGAGATTATTCTTTTCGAGCTATTTAATGCGAGAAGCACGTTATCTATTGTTTTCACCACTCCACAGTACATTTGATATGCAGAACCGGCGATAACTTGGGTTTCGTGGGCTTTCCAGCTGGATATGCATTTTCTACCATAATCATGGTGAGTCTTCTGTTAGAAATATGCAGAATCGTCGATTTCGCTCTTTTCGAGCTATTTAATGCGAGAAACACGTTATCTGGTGTTTTCACCACTCCACAGTGCGTTTGATATGCAGAACCTGCGATATCTTGGTTTTCGTGGGGTTTCAAGCTGAGACGTGCATTTTCTGCGATAATGTTGGTGTTTCTTCAGTGAGAAGTTTGCAGAATCATCGACATCGCTCTTTTCGAGCTATTAAATGCGAGAAACACGTTATCTGGTGTTTTCACCACTCCACAATGCGTTTAATATGCAGAAACGGCGATATCTTGGTGTTCGTCGGGTTCCAAGCTGAGATATGCATTTTCTACGATAATCTTAGTGAGTCTTTTGTGAGAAGTATCAAGAATCATCGAAATCGCTCTTTTGGAGCTATTTAATGCGAGAAACACGTTATCTGGTGTCTTCACCACCCCACAGTGCGTTTGATATGCAGAACCTGCGATATCTTGGTTTTCGTGGGGTTTCAAACTGGATAGGTATTTTCTACCATAATCTTGGTGAGTTTCCTGTCCGAAGTATGCAGAATCATTGAGATTATTCTTTTCGAGCTATTTAATGCGAGAAACACGTTATCTGGTGTTTTCACCACTCCACTTTCCGTTTGATATGCAGAACCGGCGATATCTTGATTTTCGTGGGGTTTCCAGCTGGATATGTATTTTCTACCATAATCTTGGTGAGTCTTCTGTCCGAAGTATGCAGAATCATCGAGATCGCTCTTTTCGAGCTATTAAATGCGAGAAACACGTTATCTGGTGTTTTCACTACTCCACAGTGCGTTTGATATGCAGAACCGGCGATATCTTGATTTTCGTGGGGTTTCCAGCTGGATATGTATTTTCTACCATAATCTTGGTGAGTTTTCTGTCCGAAGTATGCAGAATCATCGAGATCGCCCTTTTCGAGCTATTTAATGCGAGAAACACGTTATCTGGTGTTTTCACCTCTCCACTTTGCGTTTGATATGCAGAACCTGCGATATCTTGGTTTTCGTGTGGTTTCAAGCTGCGATATGCTTTTTCAACGATAATCGTGGTGAGACTTCTGTCCGAAGTATGCAGAATCATCAAAATCGCTCTATCGGAGCTATTTAATGCGAGAAACACGTTATCTTGTGTTTTCACCACTCCACAGTGCGTTTGATGTGCAGAAACGGCGATATCTTGGGTTTCGTGGGCTTTCCAGCTGGATATGCATTTTCTACCATAATCTTGGTGAGTCTTCTGTCCGAAGTATGCAGAATCATTGAGATTATTCTTTTCGAGCTATTTAATGCGAGAAACACGTTATCTGGTGTTTTCACCACTCCACTTTCCGTTTGATATGCAGAACCTGCGATATCTTGGTTTTCGTGGGGTTTCAAACTGGATAGGTATTTCTACCATAATCTTGGTGAGTCTTCTGTCCGAAGTATGCAGAATCATCGAGATCGCTCTTGTCGAGCTGTTAAATGCGAGAAACACGTTATCTGGTGTTTTCACCACTCCACAGTACATTTGATATGCTGAACCTGCGATATCTTGTTTTTCGTGTGGTTTCCTGCTGGATATGCAATTTCTACTATAATCTTGGAGAGTCTTCGGTGAGAAGTATGCAGAATCATCGAAATCGCGCTTTTCGAGCTATTTAATGCGAGACCACGTTATCTGGTGTTTTCACCATTCCACTTTGCGTTTGATATGCAGAACCTGCGATATCTTGGTTTTCGTGTGGTTTCAAGCTGCGATATGCTTTTTCAACGATAATCTTATTGAGACTTTTGTGAGAAGTATCAAGAATTGACGATTTCGCTCTTTTCGAGCTATTTAATGCGATAAACACGTTATCTGGTGTTTTCACCACTCCACAGTGCGATTGATATGCTGAACCTGCGATATCTTGGGTTTCGTGTGGTTTCCTGCTGGATATGCAATTTCTACTATAATCTTGGAGAGTCTTCGGTGAGAAGTATGCAGAATCGTCGATTTCGCTCTTTTGGTGCTATTTAATGCGGGAAACACGTTTTCTGGTGTTTTCACCACTCCACAATGCGTTTAATATGCAGAACCTGCGATATCTTGGGTTTCGTGTGGTTTCCTGCTGGATATGCAATTTCTACTATAATCTTGGTGAGTCTTCGGTGAGAAGTATGCAGTATCATCGAAATCGCGCTTTTGGAGCTATTTAATGCGGGAAACACGTTTTCTGGTGTTTTCACCACTCCACAGTGCATTTGATATGCAGAACCTGCGATATCTTGGTTTTCGTGGGGTTTCAAACTGGATATGTATTTTCTACCATAATCTTGGTGAGTTTTCTGTCCGAAGTATGCAGAATCATCGAGATCGCCCTTTTCGAGCTATTAAATGCGAGAAACACGTTATCTGGTGTTTTCACCACTCCACTTTGCGTTTGATATGCTGAACCTGCGATATCTTGGGTTTCGTGTGGTTTCCTGCTGGATATGCAATTTCTACTATAATCTTGGAGAGTCTTCGGTGAGAAGTATGCAGAATCGTCGATTTCGCTCTTATGGTGCTATTTAGTGCGAGAAACACGTTATCTGGTGTTTTCACCACTCCACAGTGCATTTGATGTGCAGAAACGGCGATATCTTGGTGTTCGTCGGGTTCCAAGCTGAGATATGCATTTTCTACGATAATCTTAATGAGTCTTTTTGAGAAGTATACAGAATCGTCGATTTCGCTCTTTTCGAACTATTTAATGCGAGAAACACGTTATCTGGTGTTTTCACCACTCCACAATGCGTTTAATATGCAGAACCTGCGATATCTTGGTTTTCGTGGCGTTGCATGCTGAGATATGCTTTTTCAACGATTATCGTGGTGAGAATTCTGTCCGAAGTTTGTAGAATCATCGACATCGCTCTTTTCGAGCTATTTAATGCGAGAAGCACGTTATCTGGTGTTTTCACCACTCCACAGTGCGTTTGACATGCAGAAACGGCGATATCTTGGTTTTCGTCGGGATTCAAGCTGGGATATGCATTTTCTGCGATAATCTTGGTGAGACTTCTGTCCGAAGTATACAGAATCATCGAGATCGCTCTTTCCGAGCAATTTAATGCGGGAAACACGTTATCTGGTGTTTTCACCACTCCACAGTGCGTTTGATATGCAGAACCTGCGATATCTTGGGTTTCCTGGGGTTGCAAGCTGGATATGTATTTTTCACCATAATCTTGGTGAGTCTTCTGTCCGAAGTATGCAGAATCATCGAGATCGCTCTTTTCGAGCAATTGAATGCGAGAAACACGTTATCTGGGGTTTTCACCACTCCACAGTACGTTTGATATGCAGAACCGGCGATATCTTGGGTTTCGTGGGGTTTCAAGCTGGATATGTATTTTCTACCATAATCTTGGTGAGTTTCTGTCCGAAGTATGCAGAATCATCGAGGTCGCTCTTTTCGAGCAATTTAATGCGGGAAACGGGTTATCTGGTGTTTTCACCACTCCACAGTGCGTTTGATATGCAGAACCGGCGATATCTTGGTTTTCGTGGGGTTGCAAGCTGGATATGTATTTTTCACCATAATCTTGGTGAGTCTTCTGTCCGAAGTATGCAGAATCGTCGATTTCGCTCTTTTCGAGCTATTTAATGCGAGAAACACGTCATCTGGTGTTTTCACCACTCCACAGTGCGTTTGATATGCAGAACCTGCGATATCTTGGTTTTCGTGGGGTTTCAAGCTGAGACGTGCATTTTCTGCGATAATGTTGGTGTTTCTTCAGTGAGAAGTTTGCAGAATCATCGAGATCGCTCTTTTCGAGCTATTAAATGCGAGAAACACGTTATCTGGTGTCTTCACCACCCCACAGTGCGTTTGATATGCAGAACCTGCGATATCTTGGTTTTCGTGGCGTTGCATGCTGAGATATGCTTTTTCAACGATTATCGTGGTGAGAATTCTGTCCGAAGTTTGTAGAAAAACCGAGATCGCTCTTTTCGAGCTATTTAACGCGAGAAACACGTTATCTGGTGTTTTCACCACTCCACAGTGCATTTGATATGCAGAAGCGGCGATATCTTGGTTTTCGTCGGGTTTCAAGCTTAGATATGCATTTGCTGCGATAAAATTGTTGAGATTTCTTTCCGAAGTATGCAGAATCATCGACATCGCTCTTTTCGAGCTATTTAATGCGAGAAGCACGTTATCTGGTGTTTTCACCACTCCACAGTGCGTTTGACATGCAGAAACGGCGATATCTTGGTTTTCGTCGGGATTCAAGCTGGGATATGCATTTTCTGCGATAATCTTGGTGAGACTTCTGTGAGAAGTATGCAGAATCATCGAGATCGCTCTGTTCGAGCTATTTAATGCGAGAAACACGTTATCTGGTGTTTACACCACTCCACAGTACGTTTGATATCCAGAACCTGCGATATCTTAGGTTTCGTGAGGTTTCAAGCTGGATATGTATTTTCTACCATAATCTTGGTGAGTCTTCTTTCCGAAGAATGCAGAATCATCGAGATCGCTCTGTTCGAGCTATTTAATGCGAGAAACACGTTATCTGGTGTTTTCACCACTCCACAGTACGTTTGATATGCAGAACCTGCGATATCTTGGTTTTCGTGAGGTTTCAAGCTGGATATGTATTTTCTACCATAATCTTGGTGAGTCTACTGTCCGAAGTATACAGAATCTTCGAGATCGCTCTTTTCGAGCAATTTAATGCGGGAAACACGTTATCTGGTGTTTTCACCACTCCACAGTGCGTTTGATATGCAGAACCTGCGATATCTTGGTTTTCCTGGGGTTGCAAGCTGGATATGTATTTTTCACCATAATCTTGGTGAGTCTTCTGTCCGAAGTATGCAGAATCATCGAGATCGCTCTTTTCGAGCAATTGAATGCGAGAAACACGTTATCTGGTGTTTTCACCACTCCACAGTACGTTTGATATGCAGAACCGGCGATATCTTGGGTTTCGTGGGGTTTCAAGCTGGATATGTATTTTCTACCATAATCTTGGTGAGTCTTCTGTCCGAAGTATGCAGAATCATCGAGGTCGCTCTTTTCGAGCAATTTAATGCGGGAAACACGTTATCTGGTGTTTTCACCACTCCACAGTGCGTTTGATATGCAGAACCGGCGATATCTTGGTTTTCGTGGGGTTGCAAGCTGGATATGTATTTTTCACCATAATCTTGGTGAGTCTTCTGTCCGAAGTATGCAGAATCATCGAGATCGCTCTTTTCGAGCTATTTAATGCGAGAAACACGTTATCTGGTGTTTTCACCACTCCACTTTGCGTTTGATATGCTGAACCTGCGATATCTTGGTTTTCGTGGGGTTGCATGCTGAGGTATGCTTTTTCAACGATAATCGTGGTGAGAATTCTGTCCGAAGTTTGTAGAATCACCGAGATCGCTCTTTTCGAGCTATTTAACGCGAGAAACACGTTATCTGGTGTTTTCACCACTCCACAGTGCATTTGATATGCAGAAGCGGCGATATCTTGGTTTTAGTCGGGTTTCAAGCTTAGATATGCATTTGCTGCGATAAAATTGTTGAGATTTCTTTCCGAAGTATGCAGAATCATCGACATCGCTCTTTTCGAGCTATTTAATGCGAGAAGCACGTTATCTGGTGTTTTCACCACTCCACAGTGCGTTTGACATGCAGAAACGGCGATATCTTGGTTTTCGTGGGGTTGCAAGCTGGATATGTATTTTTCACCATAATCTTGGTGAGTCTTCTGTCCGAAGCATGCAGAATCATCGAGATCGCTCTTTTCGAACAATTGAATGCGAGAAACACGTTATCTGGTGTTTTCACCACTCCACAGTGCGTTTGACAAGCAGAAACGGCGATATCTTGGTTTTCGCCGGGATTCAAGCTGGGATATGCATTTTCTGAGAAAATCTTTGTGAGACTTCTGTGAGAAGTATGCAGAATCGTCGAATTCGCTCATTTGGAGCTATTTAATGCGAGAAACACGTTATCTGGTGTTTTCACCACTCCACAGTACGTTTGATATGCAGAACCTGCGATATCTTGGTTTTCGTGGGGTTTCAAGCTGGATATTTATTTTCTACCATAATCCTGGTGAGTCTTCCGTCCGAAGTATGCAGAATCATCGAGATCGCTCTTTTCGTGCTATTTAATGCGAGAAGCACGTTATCTGGTGTTTTGACCACTCCACTGTGCGTTTGTTATGCAGAAACGGCGATATCTTGATTTTCGTGGGGTTTCCAGCTGGATATGTATTTTCTAACATGATCTTGGTGAGTCTTCTGTCCGAAGTATGCAGAATCATCGAGATCGCTCTTTTCGAGCTATTTAATGCGAGAAACACGTTATCTGGTGTTTTCACCACTCCACAGTACGTTTGATATGCAGAACCGGCGATATCTTGGGTTTCGTGGGGTTTCCTGCTGGATATGCAATTTCTACGATAAACTTGGTGAGTCTTCGGTGAGAAGTATGCAGAATCATCGAGATCGCTCTTTTCGAACAATTGAATGCGAGAAACACGTTTCTGGTGTTTTCACCACTCCACAGTACGTTTGATATGCAGAACCGGCGATATCTTGGGTTTCGTGGGGTTTCAAGCTGGATATGTATTTTCTACCATAATCTTGGTGAGTCTTCTGTCCGAAGTATGCAGAATCATCGAGATCGCTCTTTTCGAGCTATTTAATGCGAGAAACACGTTATCTGGTGTTTTCACCACTCCACAGTACGTTTGATATGCAGAACCTGCGATATCTTGGTTTTCGTGAGGTTTCAAGCTGGATATGTATTTTCTACCATTATCTTGGTGAGTCTTATGTCCGAAGTATGCAGAATCATCTAGATCGCTCGTTTCGAGCTATTTAATGCGAAAAAAACAAGTTTTCTTGTGATTTCACCACTCCACAGTGCGTTTGACATGCAGAACTGGTGATATCTTGGTTTCGGTCGGGTTTCAATCTGAGATATGCATTTTCTACGATAATCTTGGTGAGACTTCTGTCAGAAGTATGCACAATCTTCGAGAACGCTCTTTTCGAGCTACTTAATGCGAGAAACACGTTTTCGGGTGTTTTCACCACTCCACAGTACGTTTGATGTGCAGAACCGGAGATAACTTGGTTTTCGAGAGGTTTCAAGCTGAGATATTTATTTTCTACGATAATCGTGGTGAGTCTTCTGTCCGAAGTATGCAGAATCATCGAGATCGCTCTTTTCGAGCTATTTAATGCAGGAAACACGTTATCTGGTGTTTTCACCACTCCACAGTACGTTTGATATGCAGAACCGGCGATATCTTGGTTTTCGTGGGGTTGCAAGCTGGATATGTATTTTTCACCATAATCTTGGTGAGTCTTCTGTCCGAAGTATGCAGAATCATCGTGATCGCTCTTTTGGAGCTATTAAATGCGAGAAACACGTTATCTGGTGTTTTCACCACTCCACAGTGCATTTGATATGCAGAAGCGGCGATATCTAGGTTTTCGTCGGGTTTCAAGCTTAGATATGCATTTGCTGCGGTAAAATTGATGAGTCTTCTTTCCGAAGTATGCAGAATCATCTAGATCGCTCTTTACGAGCTATTTAATGCGAGAAACACGTTTTCTGGTGTATTCACCACTCCACAGTACGTTTGACAAGCAGAACCGGAGATATCCTGGTTTCGGTCGGGTATCAAGCTGGGATATGCATTTTCTGCGTTAATATTGGTGAGACTTCAGTCAGAAGTATGCAGAATCATCTAGATCGCTCTTTACGAGCTATTTAAAGCGAGAAACACGATATCTGGTGTTTTCAACATTCCACAGTGCGTTCGATAACCAGAACCGGCGACATCTTGGATTACGTCGGGTTTCAAGCTGAGATATGCATTTTCTACGGTAATCTTGGTGCGACATCTGTCAGAAGTATGCAGAATCATCTAGATCGCTCTTTTCGAGCTATTTAATGCGTGAAGCACGTTATCTGGTGTTTTCACCACTCCACAGTACGTTTGATATGCAGAACCGGCGATATCTTGGTTTTCGTGGGGTTTCAATCTGGGTATGTATTTTCTACCATAATCTTGGTGAGTCTTCGGTGAGAAGTATGCAGTATCATCGAAATCGCTCTTTTGGAGCTATTAAATGCGAGAAACACGTTATCTGGTGTTTTCACCACTCCACAGTGCATTTGATATGCAGAAGCGGCGATATTTAGGTTTTCGTCGGGTTTCAAGCTTAGATATGCATTTGCTGCGATAAAATTGATGAGTCTTCTTTCCGAAGTATGCAGAATCGTCGATTTCGCTCTTTTCGAGCTACTTAACGCGAGAAACACGTTATCTGGTGTTTTCACCACTCTACAGTGCGCTTGATATGCAGAACCTGCGATATCTTGGTTTTCGTGGGGGTTCAAGCTGGATATGTATTTTCTACCATAATCTTGGTGAGTCTTCGGTGAGAAGTATGCAGTATCATCGAAATCGCTCTTTTGGAGCTATTTAATGCGATAAACACGTTTTCTGGTGTTTTCACCACTCCACAGTACATTTGATATGCAGAAGCGGCGATATCTTGGTTTTCGTCGGGTTTCAAGCTTAGATATGCATTTGCTGCGATGAAATTGGTGAGACTACTTTCCGAAGTATGCAGAATCATCGACATCGCTCTTTTCGAGCTATTTAATGCGAGAAGCATGTTATCTGGTGTATTCACCACTCCACAGTGCGTTTGACATGCAGAAACGGCGATATCTTGGTTTTCGTCGGGTTTCAAGCTGAGATATGCATTTTCTACGATAATCTTGGTGCGACTTCTGTCAGAAGTATGCAGAATAAATCTAGATCGCTCTGTTCGAGCTATTTAATGGGAAATAACAAGTTATCTGGTGCTTTCAAAATTCCACAGTGCGTTTGATATGCAGAACCGGCGACATCTTGGCTTTCGTCGGGTATCAAGCTGAGATATGCATTTTCTATGATAAGCTTGGTGAGACTTCTGTCAGAAGTATGCAGAATCATCGGGATCGCTCTTTTCGAGATATTTAATGCGAGAAACACGTTATCTGGTTGTTTTCACCACTCCACAGTGCGTTTGATATGTAGAACCGGCGACATCTTGATTTTCGTGAGGTTTCAATCTGAGATATGCATTTTCTGCGATAATATTGATGAGACTTCTGTATGAAGTATGCAGAATCATCTAGATCGCACTGTTCGAGCTATTTAATGGGAAAAAACAAGTATTCTCATCTTTTCAAAATTCCACAGTGCGTTTGATATGCATAACCGGCGATATCTTGATTTTCGTGGTGTTTCCAGATCAGATTTGCATTTTCTGCGATAAGCGTGGTGAGTCTTCTGCCAGAAGTATGCAGAATCACCTAGATCGATCTTTTCGAGCTATTTAATGCGATAAAACAAGTTTTCTGGTGTTTTCAACATTCCACAGAGCGTTTGATATGCAGAGCCGGCGATATCCTGATTTTCGTGGTGTTGCCAGCTGAGATATGCATTTTCTGCGATAACCTTGGTGAGACTTCTGTCAGAAGTATGCAGAATCATCTAGATCGCTCTGTTCGAGCTATTTAATGGGAAATAACAAGTTTTCTGGTGTTTTCAAAATTCCACAGTGCGTTTGATATGCAAAACCGGCGACATCTTGGCTTTCGTCGGGTATCAAGCTGAGATATGCATTTTCTATGATAAGCTTGGTGAGACTTCTGTCAGAAGTATGCAGGATCATCGGGATCGCTCTTTTCGAGCTATTTAATGCGAGAAACACGTTATCTGGTTGTATTCACCACTCCACAGTGCGTTTGATATGCAGAACCGGCGACAACTTGTCTTTCGTCGGGTATCAAGCTGAGATATGCATTTTCTACGATAATCTTGTTGTGACTTCTGTCAGAAGTATGCAGAATCATCGGGATCGCTCTTTTCGAGCTATTTAATGCGAGAAACACGTTATCTTGTTGTTTTCACCACTCCACGGTACGTTTGATGTGCAGAACAGGAGATAACTCGGTTTTCGTGAGGTTTCAAGCTGAGATATGCATTTTCTGCGATAATCTTGGTGAGACTTCAGTCAGAAGTATGCAGAATCATCTAGATCGCTCTTTTCGAGATATTTAATGCGAAGAAACTAGTTTTCTGGTGATTCCAACATTCCACAGTGCGTATGATATGCTGAAACGGCGATATCTGGATTTTCGTGGGCTTTCCAGCTGAGATATGCATTTACTGCGATAATCTTGGTGAGACTTCAGTCGGAAGTATGCAGAATCATCAAGATCGCTCGTTTCGAGCTATTTAATGCGAGAAACACGTTATCTGGTGTTTTCACCACTCCACAGTACGTTTGATATGCAGAACCGGCGATATCTTGGGTTTCGTGGGGTTTCCTGCTGGATATGCAATTTCTACGATAAACTTGGTGAGTCGTCTGTCCGAAGTATGCAGAATCATCGAGATCGCTCTTTTCGAGCAATTGAATGCGAGAAACACGTTATCTGGTGTTTTCACCACTCCACAGTACGTTTGATATGCAGAACCGGCGATATCTTGGGTTTCGTGGGGTTTCAAGCTGGATATGTATTTTCTACCATAATCTTGGTGAGTCTTCTGTCCGAAGTATGCAGAATCATCGAGATCGCTCTTTTCGAGCTATTTCATGCGAGAAACACGTTATCTGGTGTTTTCACCACTCCACAGTACGTTTGATATGCAGAACCGGCGATATCTTGGGTTTCGTGGGGTTTCCTGCTGGATATGCAATTTCTACGATAATCTTGGTGAGTCTTCGGTGAGAAGTATGCAGTATCATCGAAGTGGCACTTTTGGAGCTATTTAATGCGGGAAACACGTTATCTGGTGTTTTCACCACTCCACAGTGCGTTTGATATGCAGAACCTGCGATATCTTGGTTTTCGTGGGGTATCAAGCTGGATATGTATTTTCTACCATAATCTTGGTGAGTCTTCTGTCCGAAGTATGCAGAATTATCGAGATCGCTCTTCTCGAGCTATTTAATGCGAGAAACACGTTATCTGGTGTTTTCACCACTCCACAGTACGTTTGATATGCAGAACCGGCGATATCTTGGGTTTCGTGGGGTTTCCTGCTGGATATGCAATTTCTACGATAAACTTGGTGAGTCTTCGGTGAGAAGTATGCAGTATCATCGAAATCGCTCTTTTGGAGCTATTTAATGCGAGAAACACGTTATCTGGTGTTTTCACCACTCCACAGTACGTTTGATATGCAGAACCGGCAATATCTTTGTTTTCGTGGGGTTTCATGCAGGATATGTATTTTCTACCATAATCTTGGTGAGTCTTCTGTCCGAAGTATGCAGAATCATCGAGATCGCTCTTTTCGGGCTATTTAATGCGAGAAACACGTTATCTGGTGTTTTCACCACTACACAGTACGTTTGATATGCAGAACCTGCGAAATCTTGGTTTTCGAGGGGTTGCAAGCTGGATATGTATTTTCTACCATAATCTTGGTGAGTCTTCTGTCCGAAGTATGCAGAATCATCGAGATCGCTCTTTTCGAGCAATTGAATGCGAGTAACACGTTATCTGGTGTTTTCACCACTCCACTTTGCGTTTGATATGCAGATCCTGCGATATCTTGGTTTTCGTGGGGTTTCAAGCTGGATATGTATTTTCTACCATAATCTTGGTGAGGCTTCTGTCCGAAGTATGCAGAATCATCAAGATCGCTCTTTTCGGGCTATTTAATGCGAGAAACACGTTATCTGGTGTTTTCACCACTACACAGTGCGTTTGATATGCAGAACCTGCGAAATCTTTGTTTTCGAGGGGTTTCAAGCTGGATATGTATTTTCTACCATAATCTTGGTGAGCTTCTGTCCGAAGTATGCAGAATCATCGAGATCGCTCTTTTCGAGCTATTAAATGCGAGAAACACGTTATCTGGTGTTTCCACCACTCCACAGTACGTTTGATATGCAGAACCGGCGATATCTTGATTTTCGTGGGGTTTCTAGCTGGATATGTATTTTCTACCATAATCTTGGTGAGTCTTCTGTCCGAAGTATGCAGAATCATCGAGATCGCTCTGTTCGAGCTATTTAATGGGAGAAACACGTTATCTGGTGTTTTCACCACTACACAGTGCGTTTGATATGCAGAACCTGCGAAATCTTGGTTTTCGAGGGGTTTCAAGCTGGATATGTATTTTCTACCATAATCTTGGTGAGTCTTCTGTCCGAAGTATGAAGAATCATCGAGATCGCTCTTTTCGAGCTATTAAATGCGAGAAACACGTTATCTGGTGTTTCCACCACTCCACAGTACGTTTGATATGCAGAACCGGCGATATCTTGATTTTCGTGGGGTTTCCAGCGGGATATGTATTTTCTACCATAATCTTGGTGAGTCTTCTGTCCGAAGTATGCAGAATCATCGGGATCGCTGTGTTCGAGCTATTTAATGCGAGAAACACGTTATCTGGTGTTTTCACCACTCCGCAGTACGTTTGATATGCAGAACCTGCGGTATCTTGGTTTTCGTGAGGTTTCAAGCTGGATATGTATTTTCTACCATAATCTTGGTGAGTCTTCTGTCCGAAGTATGCAGAATCATCGAGATCGCTCTTTTCGAGCTATTTAAAGCGAGAAGCACGTTATCTGGTGTTTTCACCACTCCACAGTACGTTTGATATGCAGAACCGGCGATATCTTGGTTTTCGTGGGGGATCAAGCTGGATATGTATTTTCTACCATAATCTTGGTGAGTCTTCGGTGAGAAGTATGCAGTATCATCGAAATCGCACTTTTGGAGCTATTTAATGCGGGAAACACGTTATCTGGTGTTTTCACCACTCCACTTTGCATTTGATATGCAGAACCTGCGATATCTTGGTTTTCGTGGGGTTTCAAGCTGAGATATGCAATTTCTACGATAAACTTGGTGAGTCTTCGGTGAGAAGTATGCTGTATCATGGAAATCGCTCTTTTGGAGCTATTAAATGCGAGAAACACGTTATCTGGTGTTTTCACCACTCCACAGTGCATTTGATATGCAGAAGCGGCGATATCTAGGTTTTCGTCGGGTTTCAAGCTTAGATATGCATTTGCTGCGGTAAAATTGATGAGTCTTCTTTCCGAAGTATGCAGAATCATCTAGATCGCTCTTTACGAGCTATTTAATGCGAGAAACACGTTTTCTGGTGTATTCACCACTCCACAGTACGTTTGACAAGCAGAACCGGAGATATCCTGGTTTCGGTCGGGTATCAAGCTAGGATATGCATTTTCTGCGTTAATATTGGTGAGACTTCAGTCAGAAGTATGCAGAATCATCTAGATCGCTCTTTACGAGCTATTTAATGCGAGAAACACGATATCTGGTGTTTTCAACATTCCACAGTGAGTTCGATAACCAGAACCGGCGACATCTTGGATTACGTCGGGTTTCAAGCTGAGATATGCATTTTCTACGGTAATCTTGGTGCGACATCTGTCAGAAGTATGCAGAATCATCTAGATCGCTCTTTTCGAGCTATTTAATGCGTGAAGCACGTTATCTGGTGTTTTCACCACTCCACAGTACGTTTGATATGCAGAACAGGCGATATCTTGGTTTTCGTAGAGTTTCAATCTGGGTATGTATTTTCTACCATAATCTTGGTGAGTCTTCGGTGAGAAGTATGCAGTATCATCGAAATCGCTCTTTTGGAGCTATTAAATGCGAGAAACACGTTATCTGGTGTTTTCACCACTCCACAGTGCATTTGATATGCAGAAGCGGCGATATTTAGGTTTTCGTCGGGTTTCAAGCTTAGATATGCATTTGCTGCGATAAAATTGATGAGTCTTCTTTCCGAAGTATGCAGAATCGTCGATTTCGCTCTTTTCGAGCTACTTAACGCGAGAAACACGTTATCTGGTGTTTTCACCACTCCACAGTGCGCTTGGTATGCAGAACCTGCGATATCTTGGTTTTCGTGGGGGTTCAAGCTGGATATGTATTTTCTACCATAATCTTGGTGAGTCTTCGGTGAGAAGTATGCAGTATCATCGAAATCGCTCTTTTGGAGCTATTTAATGCGATAAACACGTTTTCTGGTGTTTTCACCACTCCACAGTGCATTTGATATGCAGAAGCGGCGATATCTTGGTTTTCGTCGGGTTTCAAGCTTAGATATGCATTTGCTGCGATGAAATTGGTGAGACTGCTTTCCGAAGTATGCAGAATCATCGACATCGCTCCTTTCGAGCTATTTAATGCGAGAAGCATGTTATCTGGTGTATTCACCACTCCACAGTGCGTTTGACATGCAGAAACGGCGATATCTTGGTTTTCGTCGGGTTTCAAGCTGAGATATGCATTTTCTACGATAATCTTGGTGCGACTTCTGTCAGAAGTATGCAGAATAAATCTAGATCGCTCTGTTCGAGCTATTTAATGGGAAATAACAAGTTATCTGGTGCTTTCAAAATTCCACAGTGCGTTTGATATGCAGAACCGGCGACATCTTGGCTTTCGTCGGGTATCAAGCTGAGATATGCATTTTCTATGATAAGCTTGGTGAGACTTCTGTCAGAAGTATGCAGAATCATCGGGATCGCTCTTTTCGAGATATTTAATGCGAGAAACACGTTATCTGGTTGTTTTCACCACTCCACAGTGCGTTTGATATGTAGAACCGGCGACATCTTGATTTTCGTGAGGTTTCAATCTGAGATATGCATTTTCTGCGATAATATTGGTGAGACTTCTGTATGAAGTATGCAGAATCATCTAGATCGCACTGTTCGAGCTATTTAATGGGAAAAAACAAGTATTCTCGTCTTTTCAAAATTCCACAGTGCGTTTGATATGCATAACCGGCGATATCTTGATTTTCGTGGTGTTTCCAGATCAGATTTGCATTTTCTGCGATAAGCTTGGTGAGTCTTCTGCCAGAAGTATGCAGAATCACCTAGATCGATCTTTTCGAGCTATTTAATGCGATAAAACAAGTTTTCTGGTGTTTTCAACATTCCACAGAGCGTTTGATATGCAGAGCCGGCGATATCCTGATTTTCGTGGTGTTGCCAGCTGAGATATGCATTTTCTGCGATAACCTTGGTGAGACTTCTGTAGGGAAGTATGCAGAATCATCTAGATCGCTCTGTTCGAGCTATTTAATGGGAAATAACAAGTTTTCTGGTGTTTTCAAAATTCCACAGTGCGTTTGATATGCAAAACCGGCGACATCTTGGCTTTCGTCGGGTATCAAGCTGAGATATGCATTTTCTATGATAAGCTTGGTGAGACTTCTGTCAGAAGTATGCAGAATCATCGGGATCGCACTTTTCGAGCTATTTAATGCGAGAAACACGTTATCTGGTTGTATTCACCACTCCACAGTGCGTTTGATATGCAGAACCGGCGACAACTTGTCTTTCGTCGGGTATCAAGCTGAGATATGCATTTTCTACGATAATCTTGTTGAGACTTCTGTCAGAAGTATGCAGAATCATCGGGATCGCTCTTTTCGAGCTATTTAATGCGAGAAACACGTTATCTTGTTGTTTTCACCACTCCACGGTACGTTTGATGTGCAGAACCGGAGATAACTCGGTTTTCGTGAGGTTTCAAGCTGAGATATGCATTTTCTGCGATAATCTTGGTGAGACTTCAGTCAGAAGTATGCAGAATCATCTAGATCGCTCTTTTCGAGATATTTAATGCGAAGAAACTAGTTTTCTGGTGATTCCAACATTCCACAGTGCGTATGATATGCTGAAACGGCGATATCTGGATTTTCGTGGGCTTTCCAGCTGAGATATGCATTTACTGCGATAATCTTGGTGAGACTTCAGTCGGAAGTATGCAGAATCATCTAGATCGCTCGTTTCGAGCTATTTAATGCGAAAAAAACAAGTTTTCTTGTTATTTCACCACTCCACAGTGCGTTTGACATGCAGAACTGGTGATATCTTGGTTTCGGTCGGGTTTCAATCTGAGATATGCATTTTCTACGATAATCTTGGTGAGACTTCTGTCAGAAGTATGCACAATCTTCGAGAACGCTCTTTTCGAGCTACTTAATGCGAGAAACACGTTTTCGTGTGTTTTCACCACTCCACAGTACGTTTGATGTGCAGAACCGGAGATAACTTGGTTTTCGAGAGGTTTCAAGCTGAGATATTTATTTTCTACGATAATCGTGGTGAGACTTCTGTCAGAAGAATGCAGAATCATTTAGATCGCTCTTTTCGAGATATTTAATGCGAAGAAACTAGTTTTCTGGTGATTCCAACATTCCACAGTGCGTATGATATGCTGAAACGGCGATATCTGGATTTTCGTGGGCTTTCCAGCTGAGATATGCATTTACTGCGATAATCTTGGTGAGACTTCAGTCGGAAGTATGCAGAATCATCTAGATCGCTCGTTTCGAGCTATTTAATGCGAAAAAAACAAGTTTTCTTGTTATTTCACCACTCCACAGTGCGTTTGACATGCAGAACTGGTGATATCTTGGTTTCGGTCGGGTTTCAATCTGAGATATGCATTTTCTACGATAATCTTGGTGAGACTTCTGTCAGAAGTATGCACAATCTTCGAGAACGCTCTTTTCGAGCTACTTAATGCGAGAAACACGTTTTCGTGTGTTTTCACCACTCCACAGTACGTTTGATGTGCAGAACCGGAGATAACTTGGTTTTCGAGAGGTTTCAAGCTGAGATATTTATTTTCTACGATAATCGTGGTGAGACTTCTGTCAGAAGAATGCAGAATCATCTAGATCGCTCTTCTCGAGCTATTTAATGCGAGCAACACGTTATCTGGTTGTTTTCACCACTCCACAGTACGTTTGACATGCAAAACCGGAGATATCTTGGATTTCGTCGGGGTTCAAGCTGAGATATGCATTTTCTACGATAATCTTGGTGAGACTTCAGTCGGAAGTATGCAGAATCTTCGAGATCGCTCTTTTCGAGCTATTTAATGCGAGAAACACGTTATCTGGTGTTTTCACCACTCCACAGTGCATTTGATATGCAGAACAGTAGATATCTTGGTTTTCGAGGGGTTGCAAGCTGGATATGTATTTTCTACCATAATCTTGGTGAGTCTTCTGTCCGAAGTATGCAGAATCATCGAGATCGCTCTTTTCGAGCAATTGAATGCGAGTAACACGTTATCTGGTGTTTTCACCACTCCACTTTGCGTTTGATATGCAGATCCTGCGATATCTTGGTTTTCGTGGGGTTTCAAGCTGGATATGTATTTTCTACCATAATCTTGGTGAGGCTTCTGTCCGAAGTATGCGGAATCATCGAGATCGCTCTTTTCGGGCTATTTAATGCGAGAAACACGTTATCTGGTGTTTTCACCACTACACAGTGCGTTTGATATGCAGAACCTGCGAAATCTTTGTTTTCGAGGGGTTTCAAGCTGGATATGTATTTTCTACCATAATCTTGGTGAGCCTTCTGTCCGAAGTATGCAGAATCATCGAGATCGCTCTTTTCGAGCTATTAAATGCGAGAAACACGTTATCTGGTGTTTCCACCACTCCACAGTACGTTTGATATGCAGAACCGGCGATATCTTGATTTTCGTGGGGTTTCTAGCTGGATATGTATTTTCTACCATAATCTTGGTGAGTCTTCTGTCCGAAGTATGCAGAATCATCGAGATCGCTCTGTTCGAGCTATTTAATGCGAGGAACACGTTATCTGGTGTTTTCACCACTACACAGTGCGTTTGATATGCAGAACCTGCGAAATCTTGGTTTTCGAGGGGTTTCAAGCTGGATATGTATTTTCTACCATAATCTTGGTGAGTCTTCTGTCCGAAGTATGAAGAATCATCGAGATCGCTCTTTTCGAGCTATTAAATGCGAGAAACACGTTATCTGGTGTTTCCACCACTCCACAGTACGTTTGATATGCAGAACCGGCGATATCTTGATTTTCGTGGGGTTTCCAGCGGGATATGTATTTTCTACCATAATCTTGGTGAGTCTTCTGTCCGAAGTATGCAGAATCATCGAGATCGCTGTGTTCGAGCTATTTAATGCGAGAAACACGTTATCTGGTGTTTTCACCACTCCGCAGTACGTTTGATATGCAGAACCTGCGGTATCTTGGTTTTCGTGAGGTTTCAAGCTGGATATGTATTTTCTTCCATAATCTTGGTGAGTCTTCTGTCCGAAGTATGCAGAATCATCTAGATCGCTCTTTACGAGCTATTTAATGCGAGAAACACGTTTTCTGGTGTATTCACCACTCCACAGTACGTTTGACAAGCAGAACCGGAGATATCCTGGTTTCGGTCGGGTATCAAGCTGGGATATGCATTTTCTGCGTTAATATTGGTGAGACTTCAGTCAGAAGTATGCAGAATCATCTAGATCGCTCTTTACGAGCTATTTAATGCGAGAAACACGATATCTGGTGTTTTCAACATTCCACAGTGCGTTCGATAACCAGAACCGGCGACATCTTGGATTACGTCGGGTTTCAAGCTGAGATATGCATTTTCTACGGTAATCTTGGTGCGACATCTGTCAGAAGTATGCAGAATCATCTAGATCGCTCTTTTCGAGCTATTTAATGCGTGAAGCACGTTATCTGGTGTTTTCACCACTCCACAGTACGTTTGATATGCAGAACCGGCGATATCTTGGTTTTCGTGGGGTTTCAATCTGGGTATGTATTTTCTACCATAATCTTGGTGAGTCTTCGGTGAGAAGTATGCAGTATCATCGAAATCGCTCTTTTGGAGCTATTAAATGCGAGAAACACGTTATCTGGTGTTTTCACCACTCCACAGTGCATTTGATATGCAGAATCGGCGATATTTAGGTTTTCGTCGGGTTTCAAGCTTAGATATGCATTTGCTGCGATAAAATTGATGAGTCTTCTTTCCGAAGTATGCAGAATCGTCGATTTCGCTCTTTTCGAGCTACTTAACGCGAGAAACACGTTATCTGGTGTTTTCACCACTCCACAGTGCGCTTGATATGCAGAACCTGCGATATCTTGGTTTTCGTGGGGGTTCAAGCTGGATATGTATTTTCTACCATAATCTTGGTGAGTCTTCGGTGAGAAGTATGCAGTATCATCGAAATCGCTCTTTTGGAGCTATTTAATGCGATAAACACGTTTTCTGGTGTTTTCACCACTCCACAGTGCATTTGATATGCAGAAGCGGCGATATCTTGGTTTTCGTCGGGTTTCAAGCTTAGATATGCATTTGCTGCGATGAAATTGGTGAGACTACTTTCCGAAGTATGCAGAATCATCGACATCGCTCTTTTCGAGCTATTTAATGCGAGAAGCATGTTATCTGGTGTATTCACCACTCCACAGTGCGTTTGACATGCAGAAACGGCGATATCTTGGTTTTCGTCGGGATTCAAGCTGGGATATGCATTTTCTGCGATAATCTTGGTGAGACTTCTGTGAGAAGTATGCAGAATCGACGATTTCGCTCATTTGGAGCTATTTAATGCGACAAACACGTTATCTGGTGTTTTCTCCACTCCACAGTGCGTTTGATATGCAGAACCGGCGATATCTTGATTTTCGTGGTGTTTCCAGCTGAGATATGCATTTTCTGCGATAATCTTGGTGAGTCTTCTGTCAGAAGTATGCAGAATCATCGGGATCGTTCTTTACGAGCTATTTAATGCGAGAAACACGTTATCTGGTTGTTTTCACAACTCCACAGTGCGTTTGATATGCAGAACCGGCGACATCTTGGCTTTCGTCGGGTATCAAGCTGAGATATGCATTTTCTATGATAAGCTTGGTGAGACTTCTGTCAGAAGTATGCAGAATCATCGGGATCGCTCTTTTCGAGATATTTAATGCGAGAAACACGTTATCTGGTTGTTTTCACCACTCCACAGTGCGTTTGATATGTAGAACCGGCGACATCTTGATTTTCGTGAGGTTTCAATCTGAGATATGCATTTTCTGCGATAATATTGGTGAGACTTCTGTATGAAGTATGCAGAATCATCTAGATCGCACTGTTCGAGCTATTTAATGGGAAAAAACAAGTTTTCTCGTCTTTTCAAAATTCCACAGTGCGTTTGATATGCAAAACCGGCGACATCTTGGCTTTCGTCGGGTATCAAGCTGAGATATGCATTTTCTATGATAAGCTTGGTGAGACTTCTGTCAGAAGTATGCAGAATCATCGGGATCGCTCTTTTCGAGCTATTAAATGCGAGAAACACGTTATCTGGTTGTTTTCACCACTCCACAGTGCGTTTGATATGCAGAACCGGCGACAACTTGTCTTTCGTCGGGTATCAAGCTGAGATATGCATTTTCTACGATAATCTTGTTGAGACTTCTGTCAGAAGTATGCAGAATCATCGGGATCGCTCTTTTCGAGCTATTTAATGCGAGAAACACGTTATCTTGTTGTTTTCACCACTCCACGGTACGTTTGATGTGCAGAACCGGAGATAACTCGGTTTTCGTGAGGTTTCAAGCTGAGATATGCATTTTCTGCGATAATCTTGGTGAGACTTCAGTCAGAAGTATGCAGAATCATCTAGATCGCTCTTTTCCAGATATTTAATGCGAAGAAACTAGTTTTCTGGTGATTCCAACATTCCACAGTGCGTATGATATGCTGAAACGGCGATATCTGGATTTTCGTGGGCTTTCCAGCTGAGATATGCATTTACTGCGATAATCTTGGTGAGACTTCAGTCGGAAGTATGCAGAATCATCTAGATCGCTCGTTTCGAGCTATTTAATGCGAAAAAAACAAGTTTTCTTGTGATTTCACCACTCCACAGTGCGTTTGACATGCAGAACTGGTGATATCTTGGTTTCGGTCGGGTTTCAATCTGAGATATGCATTTTCTACGATAATCTTGGTGAGACTTCTGTCAGAAGTATGCACAATCTTCGAGAACGCTCTTTTCGAGCTACTTAATGCGAGAAACCCGTTTTCGGGTGTTTTCACCACTCCACAGTACGTTTGATGTGCAGAACCGGAGATAACTTGGTTTTCGAGAGGTTTCAAGCTGAGATATTTATTTTCTACGATAATCGTGGTGAGACTTCTGTCAGAAGAATGCAGAATCATCTAGATCGCTCTTCTCGAGCTATTTAATGCGAGAAACACGTTATCTGGTTGTTTTCACCACTCCACAGTACGTTTGACATGCAAAACCGGAGATATCTTGGATTTCGTCGGGGTTCAAGCTGAGATATGCATTTTCTACGATAATCTTGGTGAGACTTCAGTCGGAAGTATGCAGAATCTTCGAGATCGCTCTTTTCGAGCTATTTAATGCGAGAAACACGTTATCTGGTGTTTTCACCACTCCACAGTGCATTTGATATGCAGAACAGTAGATATCCTGGTTTTCGTGGGGTTTCAAGCGGAGATATGCATTTTCTGCTATAATCTTGTTGAGACTTCTGTCCGAAGTATGCTGAATCATCGAGATCGCTCTTTTCGAGCTAGTTGGTGCGAGAAACACGTTATCTGGTGTTTTCACCACTCCACAGTGCGTTTGATTTGCAGAACAGTAGATATCTTGGTTTTCGTGGGGTTTCAAGCTGAGATATGCATTTTCTACGATAATCCTGGTGAGACTTCTGCCAGACGTATGCAGAATATTCGAGAACGCTCTTTTCGAGCTACTTAATGCGCGAAACACGTTTTCTGGTGTTTTCACCACTCCACGGTACGTTTGATGTGCAGAACCGGAGATAACTCGGTTTTCGTCGGGTTTCAAGCTGAGATATGCATTTTCTACGATATTCTTGGTGAGACTTCTGTCAGAAGTATGCAGGATCTTCGAGAACGCTCTTTTCGAGCTACTTAATGCGAGAAACACGTTTTCTGGTGTTTTTACCACTCGACAGTGCGTTTGATATGCAGAACCGGCGACATCTTGGTTTTCGTGGGGTTTCAAGCTGAGATATGCATTTTCTGTGATAATCTTGGTGAGACTTCTGTCCGAAGTATGCTTAATCATCGAGATAGCTAGTTTCGAGCTATTTAATGCGAGAAACACGATATCTGGTGTTTTCACCACTCCACAGTGCGTATGATATGCAGAACCGGCGATATCTTGGTTTTCGTGGGGTTTCAAGCTGAGATATGCATTTTCTGCGATAATCTTGGTGAGACTTCTGTCCGAAGTATGCTGAAACATCGAGATCGCCCTTTTCGAGCTAGTTAATGCGACAAAAACCTTATCCGGTGTTTTCACCACTCCACAGTGCGTTTGATATGCAGAACCAGCGATATCTTGGTTTTCGTGGGGTTTCAAGCTGAGATATGCATTTTCTGCTATAATCTTGGTGAGACTTCTGTCCGAAGTATGCTGAAACATCGAGATCGCTCTTTTCGAGCTAGTTAATGCGAGAAAAACCTTATCCGGTGTTTTCACCCCTCCACAGTGCGTCTGATATGCAGAACCAGCGAAATCTTTGCTTTCGTGGGGTTTCAAGATGAGATATGCATTTTTTACGATAATCTTGGTGAGACTTCTGTCCGAAGTATGCAGAATCATCGAGATCGCTCGTTTCGAGCTATTTAATGCGAGAAACATGTTATCTGGTGTTTTCACCACTCCACAGTGCGTTGGATATGCAGAACCGGAGATATTTTGGTTTTCGTGGGGTTTCAATCTGAGATATGCATTTTCTGTGATAATCTTGGTGAGACTTCTGTCCGAAGTATGCTGAAACATCGAGATCGCCCTTTTCGAGCTAGTTAATGCGACAAAAACCTTATCCGGTGTTTTCACCACTCCACAGTGCGTTTGATATGCAGAACCAGCGATATCTTGGCTTTCGTGGGGTTTCAAGCTGAGATATGCATTTTCTGCGATAATCTTGGTGAGACTTCTGTCCGAAGTATGCTGAAACATCGAGATCGCTCTTTTCGAGCTAGTTAATGCGAGAAAAACCTTATCCGGTGTTTTCACCACTCCACAGTGCGTCTGATATGCAGAACCACCGATATCTTTGCTTTCGTGGGGTTTCAAGCTGAGATATGCATTTTTTACGATAATCTTGGTGAGACTTCTGTCCGAAGTATGCAGAATCATCGAGATCGCTCGTTTCGAGCTATTTAATGCGAGAAACACGTTATCTGGTGTTTTCACCACTCCACAGTGCGTTGGATATGCAGAACCGGTGATATTTTGGTTTTCGTGGGGTTTCAAGCTGAGATATGCATTTTCAGCGATAATCTTAGTGAGACTTCTGTCCGAAGTATGCAGAATCATCGAGATCGCACTTTTCGAGCTATTTAATGCGAGAAACACCTTATCTGGTGTTTTCACCACTCCACAGTTGGTTTGATATGCAGAACCGGCGATATTTTAGTTTTCGTCGGGTTCCAATCTGAGATATGCTTTTTTTACGATAATCTTGGTGAGACTTCTGTCCGAAGTATGCAGAATCATCGAGATCGCTCGTTTCGAGCTATTCAATGCGAGAAACACGTTATCTGGTGATTTCACCACTCCACAGTGCGTTGGATATGCAGAACCGGAGATATTTTGGTTTTCGTCGGGTTTCAAGCTGAGATATGCATTTTCTACGATAAGCTTGGTGAGACATCTCTCCGAAGTATGCAGAAACATCGAGAGCACTCTTTTCGAGCTATTTAATGCGAGAAACACGTATTCTGGGGTTTTCACCACTCCACAGTTCGTTGGATATGCAGAACAGTAGATATCTTGGTTTTCGTGGGGTTTCAAGCTGAGATATGCATTTTCTGCGATAATCTTGGTGAGACTTCTGTCCGAAGTATGCTGAAACATCGAGATCGCCCTTTTCGAGCTAGTTAATGCGACAAAAACCTTATCCGGTGTTTTCACCACTCCACAGTGCGTTTGATATGCAGAACCAGCGATATCTTGGTTTTCGTGGGGTTTCAAGCTGAGATATGCATTTTCTGCCTTAATCTTGGTGAGACTTCTGTCCGAAGTATGCTGAAACATCGAGATCGCTCTTTTCGAGCTAGTTAATGCGAGAAAAACCTTATCCGGTGTTTTCACCACTCCACAGTGCGTCTGATATGCAGAACCAGCTATACCTTTGCTTTCGTGGGGTTTCAAGATGAGATATGCATTTTTTACGATAATCTTGGTGAGACTTCTGTCCGAAGTATGCAGAATCATCGAGATCGCTCGTTTCGAGCTATTTAATGCGAGAAACATGTTATCTGGTGTTTTCACCACTCCACAGTGCGTTGGATATGCAGAACCGGAGATATTTTGGTTTTCGTGGGGTTTCAAGCTGAGATATGCATTTTCAGCGATAATCTTAGTGAGACTTCTGTCTGAAGTATGCAGAATCATCGAGATCGCTCGTTTCGAGCTATTCAATGCGAGAAACACGTTATCTGGTGTTTTCACCACTCCACAGTGCGTTGGATATGCAGAACCGGAGATATTTTGGTTTTCGTCGGGTTTCAAGCTGAGATATGCATTTTCTACGACAAGCTTGGTGAGACATCTCTCCGAAGTATGCAGAAACATCGAGAGCACTCTTTTCGAGCTATTTAATGCGAGAAACACGTTATCTGGTGTTTTCACCACTCCACAGTGCGTTGGATATGCAGAACCGGTGGTATTTTGGTTTTCGTGGGGTGTCAAGCTGAGATATGCATTTTCAGCGATAAGCTTAGTGAGACTTCTGTCCGAAGTATGCAGAATCATCGAGATCGCCCTTTTCGAGCTAGTTAATGCGACAAAAACCTTATCCGGTGTTTTCACCACTCCACAGTGCGTTTGATATGCAGAACCTGCGATATCTTGGCTTTCGTGGGGTTCCAAGCTGAGATATGCATTTTCTGCGATAATCTTGGTGAGACTTCTGTCCGAAGTATGCTGAAACATCGAGATCGCTCTTTTCGAGCTAGTTAATGCGAGAAAAACCTTATCCGGTGTTTTCACCACTCCACAGTGCGTCTGATATGCAGAACCACCGATATCTTTGCTTTCGTGGGGTTTCAAGCTGAGATATGCATTTTTTACGATAATCTTGGTGAGACTTCTGTCCGAAGTATGCAGAATCATCGAGATCGCTCGTTTCGAGCTATTTAATGCGAGAAACACGTTATCTGGTGTTTTCACCACTCCACAGTGCGTTGGATATGCAGAACCGGTGATATTTTGGTTTTCGTGGGGTTTCAAGCTGAGATATGCATTTTCAGCGATAATCTTAGTGAGACTTCTGTCCGAAGTATGCAGAATCATCGAGATCGCACTTTTCGAGCTATTTAATGCGAGAAACACCTTATCTGGTGTTTTCACCACTCCACAGTTGGTTTGATATGCAGAACCGGCGATATTTTAGTTTTCGTCGGGTTCCAATCTGAGATATGCTTTTTTTACGATAATCTTGGTGAGACTTCTGTCCGAAGTATGCAGAATCATCGAGATCGCTCGTTTCGAGCTATTCAATGCGAGAAACACGTTATCTGGTGATTTCACCACTCCACAGTGCGTTGGATATGCAGAACCGGAGATATTTTGGTTTTCGTCGGGTTTCAAGCTGAGATATGCATTTTCTACGATAAGCTTGGTGAGACATCTCTCCGAAGTATGCAGAAACATCGAGAGCACTCTTTTCGAGCTATTTAATGCGAGAAACACGTATTCTGGGGTTTTCACCACTCCACAGTTCGTTGGATATGCAGAACAGTAGATATCTTGGTTTTCGTGGGGTTTCAAGCTGAGATATGCATTTTCTGCGATAATCTTGGTGAGACTTCTGTCCGAAGTATGCTGAAACATCGAGATCGCCCTTTTCGAGCTAGTTAATGCGACAAAAACCTTATCCGGTGTTTTCACCACTCCACAGTGCGTTTGATATGCAGAACCAGCGATATCTTGGTTTTCGTGGGGTTTCAAGCTGAGATATGCATTTTCTGCCTTAATCTTGGTGAGACTTCTGTCCGAAGTATGCTGAAACATCGAGATCGCTCTTTTCGAGCTAGTTAATGCGAGAAAAACCTTATCCGGTGTTTTCACCACTCCACAGTGCGTCTGATATGCAGAACCAGCTATACCTTTGCTTTCGTGGGGTTTCAAGATGAGATATGCATTTTTTACGATAATCTTGGTGAGACTTCTGTCCGAAGTATGCAGAATCATCGAGATCGCTCGTTTCGAGCTATTTAATGCGAGAAACATGTTATCTGGTGTTTTCACCACTCCACAGTGCGTTGGATATGCAGAACCGGAGATATTTTGGTTTTCGTGGGGTTTCAAGCTGAGATATGCATTTTCAGCGATAATCTTAGTGAGACTTCTGTCTGAAGTATGCAGAATCATCGAGATCGCTCGTTTCGAGCTATTCAATGCGAGAAACACGTTATCTGGTGTTTTCACCACTCCACAGTGCGTTGGATATGCAGAACCGGAGATATTTTGGTTTTCGTCGGGTTTCAAGCTGAGATATGCATTTTCTACGACAAGCTTGGTGAGACATCTCTCCGAAGTATGCAGAAACATCGAGAGCACTCTTTTCGAGCTATTTAATGCGAGAAACACGTTATCTGGTGTTTTCACCACTCCACAGTGCGTTGGATATGCAGAACCGGTGGTATTTTGGTTTTCGTGGGGTGTCAAGCTGAGATATGCATTTTCAGCGATAAGCTTAGTGAGACTTCTGTCCGAAGTATGCAGAATCATCGAGATCGCCCTTTTCGAGCTAGTTAATGCGACAAAAACCTTATCCGGTGTTTTCACCACTCCACAGTGCGTTTGATATGCAGAACCTGCGATATCTTGGCTTTCGTGGGGTTCCAAGCTGAGATATGCATTTTCTGCGATAATCTTGGTGAGACTTCTGTCCGAAGTATGCTGAAACATCGAGATCGCTCTTTTCGAGCTAGTTAATGCGAGAAAAACCTTATCCGGTGTTTTCACCACTCCACAGTGCGTCTGATATGCAGAACCACCGATATCTTTGCTTTCGTGGGGTTTCAAGCTGAGATATGCATTTTTTACGATAATCTTTGTGAGACTTCTGTCCGAAGTATGCAGAATCATCGAGATCGCTCGTTTCGAGCTATTTAATGCGAGAAACACGTTATCTGGTGTTTTCACCACTCCACAGTGCGTTGGATATGCAGAACCGGTGATATTTTGGTTTTCGTGGGGTTTCAAGCTGAGATATGCATTTTCAGCGATAATCTTAGTGAGACTTCTGTCCGAAGTATGCAGAATCATCGAGATCGCACTTTTCGAGCTATTTAATGCGAGAAACACCTTATCTGGTGTTTTCACCACTCCACAGTTGGTTTGATATGCAGAACCGGCGATATTTTAGTTTTCGTCGGGTTCCAATCTGAGATATGCTTTTTTTACGATAATCTTGGTGAGACTTCTGTCCGAAGTATGCAGAATCATCGAGATCGCTCGTTTCGAGCTATTCAATGCGAGAAACACGTTATCTGGTGATTTCACCACTCCACAGTGCGTTGGATATGCAGAACCGGAGATATTTTGGTTTTCGTCGGGTTTCAAGCTGAGATTTGCATTTTCTACGATAAGCTTGGTGAGACAAGTCTCCGAAGTATGCAGAAACATCGAGAGCACTCTTTTCGAGCTATTTAATGCGAGAAACACGTTTTCTGGTGTTTGCACCACTCCACATTGCGCCTGATATGCAGAACCGGCGACATCTTGGTTTTCGTGGGGTTTCCAGCTGAGATATGCATTTTCTGCGATAAACTTGGTGAGTCTTCTGTCAGAAGTATGCAGAATCATCGAGATCGCTCGTTTCGAGCTATTTAATGCGAGAAACACGTTATCTGGTGTTTTCACCTCTCCACAGTGCGTTGGATATGCAGAACCGGTGATATTTTGGTTTTCGTGGGGTTTCAAGCTGAGATATGCATTTTCAGCGGTAATCTTAGTGAGACTTCTGTCCGAAGTATGCTGAAACATCGAGATCGCTCTTTTCGAGCTAGTTAATGCGAGAAAAACCTTATCCGGTGTTTTCACCACTCCACAGTGCGTCTGATATGCAGAACCACCGATATCTTTGCTTTCGTGGGGTTTCACGCTGAGATATGCATTTTTTACGATAATCTTGGTGAGACTTCTGTCCGAAGTATGCAGAATCATCGAGATCGCTCGTTTCGAGCTATTTAATGCGAGAAACACGTTATCTGGTGTTTTCACCACTCCACAGTGCGTTTGATATGCAGAACCAGCGATATCTTGGCTTTCGTGGGGTTTCAAGCTGAGATATGCATTTTCTGCGATAATCTTGGTGAGACATCTCTCCGAAGTATGCAGAAACATCGAGAGCACTCTTTTCGAGCTATTTAATGCGAGAAACACGTTTTCTGGGGTTTTCACCACTCCACAGTTCGTTGGATATGCAGAACAGTAGATATCTTGGTTTTCGTGGGATTTCAATCTGAGATATGCATTTTCTGTGATAATCTTGGTGAGACTTCTGTCCGAAGTATGCTGAAACATCGAGATCGCCCTTTTCGAGCTAGTTAATGCGACAAAAACCTTATCCGGTGTTTTCACCACTCCACAGTGCGTTTGATATGCAGAACCAGCGATATCTTGGCTTTCGTGGGGTTTCAAGCTGAGATATGCATTTTCTGCGATAATCTTGGTGAGACTTCTGTCCGAAGTATGCTGAAACATCGAGATCGCTCTTTTCGAGCTAGTTAATGCGAGAAAAACCTTATCCGGTGTTTTCACCACTCCACAGTGCGTCTGATATGCAGAACCACCGATATCTTTGCTTTCGTGGGGTTTCAAGCGGAGATATGCATTTTCTGCGATAATCTTGTTGAGACTTCTGTCCGAAGTATGCTGGATCATCGAGATCGCTCTTTTCGAGCTAGTTAGTGCGAGAAACACGTTATCTGGTGTTTTCACCACTCCACAGTGCGTTTGATTTGCAGAACAGTAGATATCTTGGTTTTCGTGGGGTTTCAAGCTGAGATATGCATTTTCTACGATAATCCTGGTGAGACTTCTGTCAGACGTATGCAGAATATTCGAGAACGCTCTTTTCGAGCTACTTAATGCGCGAAACACGTTTTCTGGTGTTTTCACCACTCCACGGTACGTTTGATGTGCAGAACCGGAGATAACTCGGTTTTCGTCGGGTTTCAAGCTGAGATATGCATTTTCTGCGATAATCTTGGTGAGACTTCTGTCCGAAGTATGCTGAAACATCGAGATCGCTCTTTTCGAGCTAGTTAATGCGAGAAAAACCTTATCCGGTGTTTTCACCACTCCACAGTGCGTCTGATATGCAGAACCACCGATATCTTTGCTTTCGTGGGGTTTCAAGCGGAGATATGCATTTTCTGCGATAATCTTGTTGAGACTTCTGTCCGAAGTATGCTGGATCATCGAGATCGCTCTTTTCGAGCTAGTTAGTGCGAGAAACACGTTATCTGGTGTTTTCACCACTCCACAGTGCGTTTGATTTGCAGAACAGTAGATATCTTGGTTTTCGTGGGGTTTCAAGCTGAGATATGCATTTTCTACGATAATCCTGGTGAGACTTCTGTCAGACGTATGCAGAATATTCGAGAACGCTCTTTTCGAGCTACTTAATGCGCGAAACACGTTTTCTGGTGTTTTCACCACTCCACGGTACGTTTGATGTGCAGAACCGGAGATAACTCGGTTTTCGTCGGGTTTCAAGCTGAGATATGCATTTTCTACGATAATCTTCGTGAGACTTCTGTCAGAAGTATGCAGGATCTTCGAGAACGCTCTTTTCGAGCTACATTAATGCGAGAAACACGTTTTCTGGTGTTTTTACCACTCGACAGTGCGTTTGATATGCAGAACCGGCGACATCTTGGTTTTCGTGGGGTTTCAAGCTGAGATATGCATTTTCTGTGATAATCTTGGTGAGACTTCTGTCCGAAGTATGCTTAATCATCGAGATAGCTAGTTTCGAGCTATTTAATGCGAGAAACACGTTATCTGGTGTTTTCACCACTCCACAGTGCGTATGATATGCAGAACCGGCGATATCTTGGTTTTCGTGGGGTTTCAAGCTGAGATATGCATTTTCTGCGATAATCTTGGTGAGACTTCTGTCCGAAGTATGCTGAAACATCGAGTTCGCCCTTTTCGAGCTAGTTAATGCGACAAAAACCTTATCCGGTGTTTTTACCACTCCACAGTGCGTTTGATATGCAGAACCAGCGATATCTTGGTTTTCGTGGGGTTTCGTGCTGAGATATGCATTTTCTGCTATAATCTTGGTGAGACTTCTGTCCGAAGTATGCTGAAACATCGAGATCGCTCTTTTCGAGCTAGATAATGCGAGAAAAACCTTATCCGGTGTTTTCACCACTCCACAGTGCGTCTGATATGCAGAACCAGCGATATCTTTGCTTTCGTGGGGTTTCAAGATGAGATATGCATTTTCAACGATAATCTTAGTGAGACTTCTGTCTGAAGTATGCAGAATCATCGAGATCGCTCGTTTCGAGCTATTCAATGCGAGAAACACGTTTTCTGGTGTTTTCACCACTCCACAGTGCGTTGGATATGCAGAACCGGAGATATTTTGGTTTTCGTCGGGTTTCAAGCTGAAATATGCATTTTCTACGACAAGCTTGGTGAGACATCTCTCCGAAGTATGCAGAAACATCGAGAGCACTCATTTCGAGCTATTTAATGCGAGAAACACGTTTTCTGGGGTTTTCACCACTCCACAGTTCGTTGGATATGCAGAACAGTAGATATCTTGGTTTTCGTGGGATTTCAATCTGAGATATGCATTTTCTGTGATAATCTTGGTGAGACTTCTGTCCGAAGTATGCTGAAACATCGAGATCGCCCTTTTCGAGCTAGTTAATGCGACAAAAACCTTATCCGGTGTTTTCACCACTCCACAGTGCGTTTGATATGCAGAACCAGCGAAATCTTGGCTTTCGTGGGGTTTCAAGCTGAGATATGCATTTTCTGCGATAATCTTGGTGAGACTTCTGTCCGAAGTATGCTGAAACATCGAGATCGCTCTTTTCGAGCTAGTTAATGCGAGAAAAACCTTATCCGGTGTTTTCACCACTCCACAGTGCGTCTGATATGCAGAACCACCGATATCTTTGCTTTCGTGGGGTTTCAAGCTGAGATATGCATTTTTTACGATAATCTTGGTGAGACTTCTGTCCGAAGTATGCAGAATCATCGAGATCGCTCGTTTCGAGCTATTTAATGCGAGAAACACGTTATCTGGTGTTTTCACCACTCCACAGTGCGTTGGATATGCAGAACCGGTGATATTTTGGTTTTCGTGGGGTTTCAAGCTGAGATATGCATTTTCAGCGATAATCTTAGTGAGACTTCTGTCCGAAGTATGCAGAATCATCGAGATCGCACTTTTCGAGCTATTTAATGCGAGAAACACCTTATCTGGTGTTTTCACCACTCCACAGTTGGTTTGATATGCAGAACCGGCGATATTTTAGTTTTCGTCGGGTTCCAATCTGAGATATGCTTTTTTTGCGATAATCTTGGTGAGACTTCTGTCCGAAGTATGCAGAATCATCGAGATCGCTCGGTTCGAGCTATTCAATGCGAGAAACACGTTATCTGGTGATTTCACCACTCCACAGTGCGTTGGATATGCAGAACCGGAGATATTTTGGTTTTCGTCGGGTTTCAAGCTGAGATATGCATTTTCTACGATAAGCTTGGTGAGACATCTCTCCGAAGTATGCAGAAACATCGAGAGCACTCTTTTCGAGCTATTTAATGCGAGAAACACGTTTTCTGGGGTTTTCACCACTCCACAGTTCGTTGGATATGCAGAACAGTAGATATCTTGGTTTTCGTGGGGTTTCAAGCTGAGATATGCATTTTCTGCGATAATCTTGGTGAGACTTCTGTCCGAAGTATGCTGAAACATCGAGATCGCCCTTTTCGAGCTAGTTAATGCGACAAAAACCTTATCCGGTGTTTTCACCACTCCACAGTGCGTTTGATATGCAGAACCAGCGATATCTTGGTTTTCGTGGGGTTTCAAGCTGAGATATGCATTTTCAGCGATAATCTTAGTGAGACTTCTGTCCGAAGTATGCAGAATCATCGAGATCGCACTTTTCGAGCTATTTAATGCGAGAAACACCTAATCTGGTGTTTTCACCACTCCACAGTTGGTTTGATATGCAGAACCGGCGATATTTTGGTTTTCGTCGGGTTTCAAGCTGAGATATGCATTTTCTACGATAAGCTTGGTGAGACATCTCTCCGAAGTATGCAGAAACATCGAGAGCACTCTTTTCGAGCTATTTAATGCGAGAAACACGTTTTCTGGGGTTTTCACCACTCCACAGTTCGTTGGATATGCAGAACAGTAGATATCTTGGTTTTCGTGGGGTTTCAAGCTGAGATATGCATTTTCTGCGATAATCTTGGTGAGACTTCTGTCCGAAGTATGCTGAAACATCGAGATCGCCCTTTTCGAGCTAGTTAATGCGACAAAAACCTTATCCGGTGTTTTCACCACTCCACAGTGCGTTTGATATGCAGAACCAGCGATATCTTGGTTTTCGTGGGGTTTCAAGCTGAGATATGCATTTTCTGCTATAATCTTGGTGAGACTTCTGTCCGAAGTATGCTGAAACATCGAGATCGCTCTTCTCGAGCTAGTTAATGCGAGAAAAACCTTATCCGTTTTTTTCACCACTCCACAGTGCGTCTGATATGCAGAACCAGCGATATCTTTGCTTTCGTGGGGTTTCAAGATGAGATATGCATTTTTTACGATAATCTTGGTGAGACATCTCTCCGAAGTATGCAGAAACATCGAGAGCACTCTTTTCGAGCTATTTAATGCGAGAAACACGTTTTCTGGGGTTTTCACCACTCCACAGTTCGTTGGATATGCAGAACAGTAGATATCTTGGTTTTCGTGGGGTTTCAAGCTGAGATATGCATTTTCTGCGATAATCTTGGTGAGACTTCTGTCCGAAGTATGCTGAAACATCGAGATCGCCCTTTTCGAGCTAGTTAATGCGACAAAAACCTTATCCGTTTTTTTCACCACTCCACAGTGCGTCTGATATGCAGAACCAGCGATATCTTTGCTTTCGTGGGGTTTCAAGATGAGATATGCATTTTTTACGATAATCTTGGTGAGACTTCTGTCCGAAGTATGCAGAATCATCGAGATCGCTCGTTTCGAGCTATTTAATGCGAGAAACATGTTATCTGGTGTTTTCACCACTCCACAGTGCGTTGGATATGCAGAACCGGAGATATTTTGGTTTTCGTGGGGTTTCAAGCTGAGATATGCATTTTCAGCGATAATCTTAGTGAGACTTCTGTCTGAAGTATGCAGAATCATCGAGATCGCTCGTTTCGAGCTATTCAATGCGAGAAACACGTTATCTGGTGTTTTCACCACTCCACAGTGCGTTGGATATGCAGAACCGGAGATATTTTGGTTTTCGTCGGGTTTCAAGCTGAGATATGCATTTTCTACGACAAGCTTGGTGAGACATCTCTCCGAAGTATGCAGAAACATCGAGAGCACTCTTTTCGAGATATTTAATGCGAGAAACACGTTTTCTGGGGTTTTCACCACTCCACAGTTCGTTGGATATGCAGAACAGTAGATATCTTGGTTTTCGTGGGATTTCAATCTGAGATATGCATTTTCTGTGATAATCTTGGTGAGACTTCTGTCCGAAGTATGCTGAAACATCGAGATCGCCCTTTTCGAGCTAGTTAATGCGACAAAAACCTTATCCGGTGTTTTCACCACTCCACAGTGCGTTTGATATGCAGAACCTGCGATATCTTGGCTTTCGTGGGGTTTCCAGCTGAGATATGCATTTTCTGCGATAATCTTGGTGAGACTTCTGTCCGAAGTATGCTGAAACATCGAGATCGCTCTTTTCGAGCTAGTTAATGCGAGAAAAACCTTATCCGGTGTTTTCACCACTCCACAGTGCGTCTGATATGCAGAACCACCGATATCTTTGCTTTCGTGGGGTTTCAAGCTGAGATATGCATTTTTTACGATAATCTTGGTGAGACTTCTGTCCGAAGTATGCAGAATCATCGAGATCGCACTTTTCGAGCTATTTAATGCGAGAAACACCTTATCTGGAGTTTTCACCACTCCACAGTGCGTTTGATATGCAGAACCAGCGATATCTTGGCTTTCGTGGGGTTTCAAGCTGAGATATGCATTTTCTGCGATAATCTTGGTGAGACTTCTGTCCGAAGTATGCTGAAACATCGAGATCGCTCTTTTCGAGCTAGTTAATGCGAGAAAAACCTTATCCGGTGTTTTCACCACTCCACAGTGCGTCTGATATGCAGAACCACCGATATCTTTGCTTTCGTGGGGTTTCAAGCTGAGATCTGCATTTTTTACGATAATCTTGGTGAGACTTCTGTCCGAAGTATGCAGAATCATCGAGATCGCTCGTTTCGAGCTATTTAATGCGAGAAACACGTTATCTGGTGTTTTCACCACTCCACAGTGCGTTTGATATGCAGAACCAGCGATATCTTGGCTTTCGTGGGGTTTCAAGCTGAGATATGTATTTTCTGCGATAATCTTGGTGAGACATCTGTCCGAAGTATGCTGAAACATCCAGATCGCTCTTTTCGAGCTAGTTAATGCGAGAAAAACCTTATCCGGTGTTTTCACCACTCCACAGTGCGTCTGATATGCAGAACCACCGATATCTTTGCTTTCGTGGGGTTTCAAGGTGAGATATGCATTTTTTACGATAATCTTGGTGAGACTTCTGTCCGAAGTATGCAGAATCATCGAGATCGCACTTTTCGAGCTATTTAATGCGAGAAACACGTTATTTGGTGTTATCACCACTCCACAGTGCGTTTGATATGCAGAACCGGCGATATCTTGGTTTTCGTGGGGTTTCAAGCTGAGATATGCATTTTCGGCGATAATATTGGTGAGTCTTCTGTCAGAAGTATGCAGAATCATCGAGATCGCTCTATTCGAGCTATTTAATGCGAGAAACACGTTATCTGGTGTTTGCACCACTCCACATTGCGCCTGATATGCAGAACCGGCGACATCTTGGTTTTCGTGGGGTGTCCAGCTGAGATATGCATTATCTGCGATAATCTTGGTGAGACTTCTGTCCGAAGTGTGCAGAACCATCGAGATCGCTCTTTTCGAGCTATTTAATGCGATAAACAAGTTATCTGGAGTTTTCACCACTCCACAGTGCGTTTGATATGCAGAACCGGAGATATCCTGGTTTTCGTGGGGTTTCAAGCTGAGATATGCAATTTCTGCGATAATCTAGGTGAGACTTCTGTCCGAAGTATGCTTAATCATCGAGATCGCTCGTTTCGAGCTATTTAATGCGAGAAACATGTTATCTGGTGTTTTCACCACTCCACAGTTCGTTGGATGTGCAGAACCGGAGATATCTTGGTTTTCGTGGGGTTTCAAGCTCAGATATGCATTTTCTGCGATAATCTTGGCGACACTTCTGTCCGAAGTATGCAGAGTCATCGAGATCGTACTTTTCGAGCTATTTAATGCGAGAAACACGTTTTCTGGGGTTTTCACCACTCCACAGTTCGTTGGATATGCAGAACAGGAGATATCTTGGTTTTCGTGGGGTTTCAAACTGAGATATGCAATTTCTGCGATAATCTTGATGAGACTTCTGTCCGAAGTATGCTTAATCATCGAGATCGCTCTATTCGAGCTATTTAATGCGAGAAACACGTTGTCTGGTGTTTTCACCACTCCACAGTTGGTTTGATATGCAGAACCGGCGATGTTTGGTTTTCGTCGGGTTTCAAGCTGAGATATGCATTTTTTACGATAATCTTGATGAGACTTCTGTCCGAAGTATGCTTAATCATCGAGATCGCTCGTTTTGACCAATTCAATGCGAGAAACACGTTATCTGGTGTTTTCACCACTCCACAGTGCGTTTGATATGCAGAACCGGAGATATCCTGGTTTTCGTGTGGTTTCAAGCTCAGATATGCATTTTCTGCGATAATCTTGGTGAGACTTCTGTCCCAAGTGTGCAGAGTCATCGAGATCGCTCGTTTCGACCTATTTAATGCGGGAAACACGTTATCTGGTGTTTTCACCACTCCACAGTGCGTATGATATGCAGAACCGGCGATATCTTGGTTTTCGTGGGGTTTCAAGCTGAGATATGCATTATCTGCGATAATCTTGGTGAGACTTCTGTCCGAAGTGTGCAGAACCATCGAGATCGCTCTTTTCGAGCTATTTAATGCGATAAACAAGTTATCTGGAGTTTTCACCACTCCACAGTGCGTTTGATATGCAGAACCGGAGATATCCTGGTTTTCGTGGGGTTTCAAGCTGAGATATGCAATTTCTGCGATAATCTAGGTGAGACTTCTGTCCGAAGTATGCTTAATCATCGAGATCGCTCGTTTCGAGCTATTTAATGCGAGAAACATGTTATCTGGTGTTTTCACCACTCCACAGTGCGAATGATATGCAGAACCGACGATATCTTGGTTTTCGTGGGGTTTCAGGCTCAGATATGCATTTCCTGCGATAATCTTGGTGAGACTTCTGTCCGAAGTATGCAGCAACATCGAGATCGCTCTTTTCGACCTATTTAATGCGAGAAACACGTTATCTGGTGTTTTCAGCACGCCACAGTGCGTTTGATATGCAGAACCAGCGATATCTTGGTTTTCGTGGGGTTTCAAGCTCAGATATGCATTTTCTGCGATAATCTTGGTGAGACTTCTGTCCGAAGTATGCAGAATCATCTAGATCGCTCGTTTCGAGCTATTTAATGCGAGAAACAAGTTATCTGGTGTTTTCACCACTCCACAGTGCGTTTGATATGCAGAACCAGCGATATCTTGGTTTTCGTGGGGTTTCAAGCTCAGATGTGCATTTTCTGCGATAATCTTGGTGAGACTTCTGTCCGAAGTATGCAGAAACATCAAGAGCGCTCTTTTCGAGCTATTCAATTCGAGGAACACGTAATCTGGTGTTTTCAGCACTCCACAGTGCGTTTGATATGCAGAACCAGCGATATCTTGGTTTTCGTGGGGATTCAAGCTGAGATATGCAATTACTGCGATAATCTAGGTGAGACATCTGTCCGAAGTATGCTTAATCATCGAGATCGCTCGTTTCGTGCTATTTAATGCGAGAAACATGTTTTCTGGGATTTTCACCACACCACAGTTCGTTGGATGTGCAGAACCGGGGATATCTTGGTTTTCGTGGGGTTTCAAGCTCAGATATGCATTTTCTGCGATAATCTTGGCGACACTTCTGTCCGAAGTATGCAGAGTCATCGAGATCGTACTTTTCGAGCTATTTAATGCGAGAAACACGTTTTCTGGGGTTTTCACCACTCCACAGTTCGTTGGATATGCAGAACAGGAGATATCTTGGTTTTCGTGGGGTTTCAAACTGAGATATGCAATTTCTGCGATAATCTTGGTGAGACTTCTGTCCGAAGTATGCTTAATCATCGAGATCGCTCTATTCCAGCTATTTAATGCGAGAAACACGTTGTCTGGTGTTTTCACCACTCCACAGTTGGTTTGATATGCAGAACCGGCGATGTTTGGTTTTCGTCGGGTTTCAAGCTGAGATATGCATTTTTTACGATAATCTTGATGAGACTTCTGTCCGAAGTATGCTTAATCATCGAGATCGCTCGTTTTGACCAATTCAATGCGAGAAACACGTTATCTGGTGTTTTCACCACTCCACAGTGCGTTTGATATGCAGAACCGGAGATATCCTGGTTTTCGTGTGGTTTCAAGCTCAGATATGCATTTTCTGCGATAATCTTGGTGAGACTTCTGTCCCAAGTGTGCAGAGTCATCGAGATCGCTCGTTTCGACCTATTTAATGCGGGAAACACGTTATCTGGTGTTTTCACCACTCCACAGTGCGTATGATATGCAGAACCGGCGATATCTTGGTTTTCGTGGGGTTTCAAGCTGAGATATGCATTATATGCGATAATCTTGGTGAGACTTCTGTCCGAAGTGTGCAGAACCATCGAGATCGCTCTTTTCGAGCTATTTAATGCGATAAACAAGTTATCTGGAGTGTTCACCACTCCACAGTGCGTTTGATATGCAGAACCGGAGATATCCTGGTTTTCGTGGGGTTTCAAGCTGAGATATGCAATTTCTGCGATAATCTAGGTGAGACTTCTGTCCGAAGTATGCTTAATCATCGAGATCGCTCGTTTCGAGCTATTTAATGCGAGAAACATGTTATCTGGTGTTTTCACCACTCCACAGTGCGAATGATATGCAGAACCGACGATATCTTGGTTTTCGTGGGGTTTCAAGCTCAGATATGCATTTTCTGCGGTAATCATGGTGAGACTTCTGTCCGAAGTATGCAGAAACATCAAGAGCGCTCTTTTCGAGCTATTCAATTCGAGGAACACGTTATCTGGTGTTTTCAGCACTCCACAGTGCGTTTGATATGCAGAACCAGCGATATCTTGGTTTCGTGGGGATTCAAGCTGAGATATGCAATTTCTGCGATAATCTAGGTGAGGCATCTGTCCGAAGTATGCTTAGTCATCGAGATCGCTCGTTTCGAGCTATTTAATGCGAGAAACATGTTATCTGGTGTTTTCACCACTCCACAGTGCGAATGATATGCAGAACCGACGATATCTTGGTTTTCGTGGGGTTTCAAGCTCAGATATGCATTTTCTGCGATAATCTTGGTGAGACTTCTGTCCGAAGTATGCAGAATCATCTAGATCGCTCGTTTCGAGCTATTTAATGCGAAAAAACAAGTTTTCTGGTGTGTTCAACATTCCACATTGCGTTTGATAGGCAGAACCGGCGATATCTTGATCTTCGTGGTGTTTCCAGCTGAGATATGCATTTTCTGCGATAATCTTGGTGAGTCTTCTGTCAGAAGTATGCAGAATCATCTAGATCGCTCGTTTCGAGCTATTTAATGCGAAAAAACAAGTTTTCTGGTGTTTTCAGCATTCCACAGTGCGTTTGATATGCAGAACCGGCGATATCTTGATTTTCGTGGTGTTTCCAGCTGAGATATGCATTTTCTGCGATAATCTTGGTGAGTCTTCTGTCAGCAGTATGCAGAATCATCTAGATCACTCTGTTCGAGCTATTTAATGCGAGAACCAGGTTATCTGGTGTATTGAACATTCCACAGTGCGTTTGATATGCAGAACCGGCGACATCTTGGTTTTCGTGGGGTTTCCAGCTGAAATATGCATTTGCTGCGATAATCATGGTGTTTCATCTATGAGAAGTATGCAGAAACATCGAGATCGCTCTTTTCGAGCTAGTTAATGCGAGAAACACGTTTTCTGGTGTTTTCACCACCCCACAGTGCGTTTGATATGCAGAACCGGAGACATCTTGGATTTCGTGGGGTTTCAAGCTGAGATATGCATTTTCGGCGATAATATTGGTGAGTCTTCTGTCAGAGGTATGCAGAATCATCGAGATCGCCCTTTTCGAGTTAGTTAATGCGACAAAAACCTTATCCGGTGTTTTCACCACTCCACAGTGCGTTTGATATGCAGAACCAGCGATATCTTGGCTTTCGTTGGGTTTCAAGCTGAGATATGCATTTTCTGCGATAATCTTGGTGAGACTTCTGTCCGAAGTATGCTGAAACATCGAGATCGCTCGTTTCGAGCTATTTAATGCGAGAAACATGTTATCTGGTGTTTTCACCACTCCACAGTGCGAATGATATGCAGAACCGACGATATCTTGGTTTTCGTGGGGTTTCAGGCTCAGATATGCATTTTCTGCGATAATCTTGGTGAGACTTCTGTCCGAAGTATGCAGCAACATCGAGATCGCTCTTTTCGACCTATTTAATGCGAGAAACACGTTATCTGGTGTTTTCAGCACGCCACAGTGCGTTTGATATGCAGAACCAGCGATATCTTGGTTTTCGTGGGGTTTCAAGCTCAGATATGCATTTTCTGCGATAATCTTGGTGAGACTTCTGTCCGAAGTATGCAGAATCATCTAGATCGCTCGTTTCGAGCTATTTAATGCGAGAAACAAGTTATCTGGTGTTTTCACCACTCCACAGTGCGTTTGATATGCAGAACCAGCGATATCTTGGTTTTCGTGGGGTTTCAAGCTCAGATGTGCATTTTCTGCGATAATCTTGGTGAGACTTCTGTCCGAAGTATGCAGAAACATCCAGAGCGCTCTGTTCGAGCTATTCAATTCGAGGAACACGTAATCTGGTGTTTTCAGCACTCCACAGTGCGTTTGATATGCAGAACCAGCGATATCTTGGTTTTCGTGGGGATTCAAGCTGAGATATGCAATTACTGCGATAATCTAGGTGAGACATCTGTCCGAAGTATGCTTAATCATCGAGATCGCTCGTTTCGAGCTATTTAATGCGAGAAACATGTTTTCTGGGATTTTCACCACACCACAGTTCGTTGGATGTGCAGAACCGGAGATATCTTGGTTTTCGTGGGGTTTCAAGCTCAGATATGCATTTTCTGCGATAATCTTGGCGACACTTCTGTCCGAAGTATGCAGAGTCATCGAGATCATACTTTTCGAGCTATTTAATGCGAGAAACACGTTTTCTGGGGTTTTCACCACTCCACAGTTCGTTGGATATGCAGAACAGGAGATATCTTGGTTTTCGTGGGGTTTCAAACTGAGATATGCAATTTCTGCGATAATCTTGGTGAGACTTCTGTCCGAAGTATGCTTAATCATCGAGATCGCTCTATTCGAGCTATTTAATGCGAGAAACACGTTGTCTGGTGTTTTCACCACTCCACAGTTGGTTTGATATGCAGAACCGGCGATGTTTGGTTTTCGTCGGGTTTCAAGCTGAGATATGCATTTTTTACGATAATCTTGATGAGACTTCTGTCCGAAGTATGCTTAATCATCGAGATCGCTCGTTTTGACCAATTCAATGCGAGAAACACGTTATCTGGTGTTTTCACCACTCCACAGTGCGTTTGATATGCAGAACCGGAGATATCCTGGTTTTCGTGTGGTTTCAAGCTCAGATATGCATTTTCTGCGATAATCTTGGTGAGACTTCTGTCCCAAGTGTGCAGAGTCATCGAGATCGCTCGTTTCGACCTATTTAATGCGGGAAACACGTTATCTGGTGTTTTCACCACTCCACAGTGCGTATGATATGCAGAACCGGCGATATCTTGGTTTTCGTGGGGTTTCAAGCTGAGATATGCATTATCTGCGATAATCTTGGTGAGACTTCTGTCCGAAGTGTGCAGAACCATCGAGATCGCTCTTTTCGAGCTATTTAATGCGATAAACAAGTTATCTGGAGTTTTCACCACTCCACAGTGCGTTTGATATGCAGAACCGGAGATATCCTGGTTTTCGTGGGGTTTCAAGCTGAGATATGCAATTTCTGCGATAATCTAGGTGAGACTTCTGTCCGAAGTATGCTTAATCATCGAGATCGCTCGTTTCGAGCTATTTAATGCGAGAAACATGTTATCTGGTGTTTTCACCACTCCACAGTGCGAATGATATGCAGAACCGACGATATCTTGGTTTTCGTGGGGTTTCAAGCTCAGATATGCATTTTCTGCGGTAATCATGGTGAGACTTCTGTCCGAAGTATGCAGAAACATCAAGAGCGCTCTTTTCGAGCTATTCAATTCGAGGAACACGTTATCTTGTGTTTTCAGCACTCCACAGTGCGTTTGATATGCAGAACCAGCGATATCTTGGTTTCGTGGGGATTCAAGCTGAGATATGCAATTTCTGCGATAATCTAGGTGAGGCATCTGTCCGAAGTATGCTTAGTCATCGAGATCGCTCGTTTCGAGCTATTTAATGCGAGAAACATGTTATCTGGTGTTTTCACCACTCCACAGTGCGAATGATATGCAGAACCGACGATATCTTGGTTTTCGTGGGGTTTCAAGCTCAGATATGCATTTTCTGCGATAATCTTGGTGAGACTTCTGTCCGAAGTATGCAGAATCATCTAGATCGCTCGTTTCGAGCTATTTAATGCGAAAAAACAAGTTTTCTGGTGTGTTCAACATTCCACAGTGCGTTTGATAGGCAGAACCGGCGATATCTTGATTTTCGTGGTGTTTCCAGCTGAGATATGCATTTTCTGCGATAATCTTGGTGAGTCTTCTGTCAGAAGTATGCAGAATCATCTAGATCGCTCGTTTCGAGCTATTTAATGCGAAAAAACAAGTTTTCTGGTGTTTTCAGCATTCCACAGTGCGTTTGATATGCAGAACCGGCGATATCTTGATTTTCGTGGTGTTTCCAGCTGAGATATGCATTTTCTGCGATAATCTTGGTGAGTCTTCTGTCAGCAGTATGCAGAATCATCTAGATCACTCTGTTCGAGCTATTTAATGCGAGAACCAGGTTATCTGGTGTATTGAACATTCCACAGTGCGTTTGATATGCAGAACCGGCGACATCTTGGTTTTCGTGGGGTTTCCAGCTGAAATATGCATTTTCTGCGATAATCATGGTGTTTCATCTATGAGAAGTATGCAGAAACATCGAGATCGCTCTTTTCGAGCTAGTTAATGCGAGAAACACGTTTTCTGGTGTTTTCACCACCCCACAGTGCGTTTGATATGCAGAACCGGAGACATCTTGGATTTCGTGGGGTTTCAAGCTGAGATATGCATTTTCGGCGATAATATTGGTGAGTCTTCTGTCAGAAGTATGCAGAATCATCGAGATCGCCCTTTTCGAGTTAGTTAATGCGACAAAAACCTTATCCGGTGTTTTCACCACTCCACAGTGCGTTTGATATGCAGAACCAGCGATATCTTGGCTTTCGTGGGGTTTCAAGCTGGGATATGCATTTTCTGCGATAATCTTGGTGAGACTTCTGTCCGAAGTATGCTGAAACATCGAGATCGCTCGTTTCGAGCTATTCAATGCGAGAAACACGTTATCTGGTGATTTCACCACTCCACAGTGCGTTGGATATGCAGAACCGGAGATATTTTGGTTTTCGACGGGTTTCAAACTTAGATATGCATTTTCTACGATAATCTTAGTGAGACTTCTGTCCGAAGTATGCAGAATCATCGAGATCGCACTTTTCGAGATATTTAATGCGAGAAACACCTTATCTGGTGTTTTCACCACTCCACAGTTGGTTTGATATGCAGAACCGGCGATATTTTAGTTTTCGTCGGGTTCCAATCTGAGATATGCTTTTTTTACGATAATCTTGGTGAGACTTCTGTCCGAAGTATGCAGAATCATCGAGATCGCTCGTTTCGAGCTATTCAATGCGAGAAACACGTTATCTGGTGATTTCACCACTCCACAGTGCGTTGGATATGCAGAACCGGAGATATTTTGGTTTTCGTCGGGTTTCAAGCTGAGATATGCATTTTCTACGATAAGCTTGGTGAGACATCTCTCCGAAGTATGCAGAAACATTGAGATCGCACTTTTCGAGATATTTTATGCGAGAAACACCTTATCCGGTGTTTTCACCACTCCACAGTGCGTCTGATATGCAGAACCACCGATATCTTTGCTTTCGTGGGGTTTCAAGCTCAGATATGCATTTTCTGCGATAATCTTGGTGAGACTTCTGTCCGAAGTATGCAGAATCATCTAGATCGCTCGTTTCGAGCTATTTAATGCGAAAAAACAAGTTTTCTGGTGTGTTCAACATTCCACAGTGCGTTTGATAGGCAGAACCGGCGATATCTTGATTTTCGTGGTGTTTCCAGCTGAGATATGCATTTTCTGCGATAATCTTGGTGAGCCTTCTGTCAGAAGTATGCAGAATCATCTAGATCGCTCGTTTCGAGCTATTTAATGCGAAAAAACAAGTTTTCTGGTGTTTTCAGCATTCCACAGTGCGTTTGATATGCAGAACCGACGATATCTTGATTTTCGTGGTGTTTCCAGCTGAGATATGCATTTTCTGCGATAATCTTGGTGATTCTTCTGTCAGCAGTATGCAGAATCATCTAGATCACTCTGTTCGAGCTATTTAATGCGAGAACCAGGTTATCTGGTGTATTGAACATTCCACAGTGCGTTTGATATGCAGAACCGACGATATCTTGGTTTTCGTGGGGTTTCAAGCTCAGATATGCATTTTCTGCGATAATCTTGGTGAGACTTCTGTCCGAAGTATGCAGAATCATCTAGATCGCTCGTTTCGAGCTATTTAATGCGAAAAAACAAGTTTTCTGGTGTGTTCAACATTCCACAGTGCGTTTGATATGCAGAACCGGCGATATCTTGATTTTCGTGGTGCTTCCAGCTGAGATATGCATTTTCTGCGATAATCTTGGTGAGTCTTCTGTCAGAAGTATGCAGAATCATCTAGATCGCTCGTTTCGAGCTATTTAATGCGAAAAAACAAGTTTTCTGGTGTTTTCACCATTCCACAGTGCGTTTGATATGCAGAACCGGCGATATCTTGATTTTCGTGGTGTTTCCAGCTGAGATATGCATTTTCTGCGATAATCTTGGTGAGTCTTCTGTCAGCAGTATGCAGAATCATCTAGATCACTCTTTTCGAGCTATTTAATGCGAGAACCAGGTTATCTGGTGTATTGAACATTCCACAGTGCGTTTGATATGCAGAACCGGCGACATCTTGGTTTTCGTGGGGTTTCCAGCTGAAATATGCATTTTCTGCGATAATCATGGTGTTTCATCTATGAGAAGTATGCAGAAACATCGAGATCGCTCTTTTCGAGCTAGTTAATGCGAGAAACACGTTTTCTGGTGTTTTCACCACCACACAGTGCGTTTGATATGCAGAACCGGAGACATCTTGGATTTCGTGGGGTTTCAAGCTGAGATATGCATTTTCGGCGATAATATTGGTGAGTCTTCTGTCAGAAGTATGCAGAATCATCGAGATCGCCCTTTTCGAGCTAGTTAATGCGACAAAAACCTTATCCGGTGTTTTCACCACTCCACAGTGCGTTTGATATGCAGAACCAGCGATATCTTGGCTTTCGTGGGGTTTCAAGCTGAGATATGCATTTTCTGCGATAATCTTGGTGAGACTTCTGTCCGAAGTATGCTGAAACATCGAGATCGCTCTTTTCGAGCTAGTTAATGCGAGAAAAACCTTATCCGGTGTTTTCACCACTCCACAGTGCGTCTGATATGCAGAACCACCGATATCTTTGCTTTCGTGGGGTTTTAAGCTGAGATATGCATTTTTTACGATAATCTTGGTGAGACTTCTGTCCGAAGTATGCAGAATCATCGAGATCGCTCGTTTCGAGCTATTTAATGCGAGAAACACGTTATCTGGTGTTTTCACCACTCCACAGTGCGTTGGATATGCAGAACCGGAGACATCTTGGATTTCGTGGGGTTTCAAGCTGAGATATGCATTTTCGGCGATAATATTGGTGAGTCTTCTGTCAGAAGTATGCAGAATCATCGAGATCGCCCTTTTCGAGCTAGTTAATGCGACAAAAACCTTATCCGGTGTTTTCACCACTCCACAGTGCGTTTGATATGCAGAACCAGCGATATCTTGGCTTTCGTGGGGTTTCAAGCTGAGATATGCATTTTCTGCGATAATCTTGGTGAGACTTCTGTCCGAAGTATGCTGAAACATCGAGATCGCTCTTTTCGAGCTAGTTAATGCGAGAAAAACCTTATCCGGTGTTTTCACCACTCCACAGTGCGTCTGATATGCAGAACCACCGATATCTTTGCTTTCGTGGGGTTTCAAGCTGAGATATGCATTTTCGGCGATAATATTGGTGAGTCTTCTGTCAGAAGTATGCAGAATCATCGAGATCGCCCTTTTCGAGCTAGTTAATGCGACAAAAACCTTATCCGGTGTTTTCACCACTCCACAGTGCGTTTGATATGCAGAACCAGCGATATCTTGGCTTTCGTGGGGTTTCAAGCTGAGATATGCATTTTCTGCGATAATCTTGGTGAGACATCTCTCCGAAGTATGCAGAAACATTGAGATCGCACTTTTCGAGATATTTTATGCGAGAAACACCTTATCCGGTGTTTTCACCACTCCACAGTGCGTCTGATATGCAGAACCACCGATATCTTTGCTTTCGTGGGGTTTCAAGCTCAGATATGCATTTTCTGCGATAATCTTGGTGAGACTTCTGTCCGAAGTATGCAGAATCATCTAGATCGCTCGTTTCGAGCTATTTAATGCGAAAAAACAAGTTTTCTGGTGTGTTCAACATTCCACAGTGCGTTTGATAGGCAGAACCGGCGATATCTTGATTTTCGTGGTGTTTCCAGCTGAGATATGCATTTTCTGCGATAATCTTGGTGAGTCTTCTGTCAGAAGTATGCAGAATCATCTAGATCGCTCGTTTCGAGCTATTTAATGCGAAAAAACAAGTTTTCTGGTGTGTTCAACATTCCACAGTGCGTTTGATATGCAGAACCGGCGATATCTTGATTTTCGTGGTGTTTCCAGCTGAGATATGCATTTTCTGCGATAATCTTGGTGAGTCTTCTGTCAGAAGTATGCAGAATCGTCTAGATCGCTCGTTTCGAGCTATTTAATGCGAAAAAACAAGTTTTCTGGTGTTTTCACCATTCCACAGTGCGTTTGATATGCAGAACCGGCGATATCTTGATTTTCGTGGTGTTTCCAGCTGAGATATGCATTTTCTGCGATAATCTTGGTGAGTCTTCTGTCAGCAGTATGCAGAATCATCTAGATCACTCTTTTCGAGCTATTTAATGCGAGAACCAGGTTATCTGGTGTATTGAACATTCCACAGTGCGTTTGATATGCAGAACCGGCGACATCTTGGTTTTCGTGGGGTTTCCAGCTGAAATATGCATTTTCTGCGATAATCATGGTGTTTCATCTATGAGAAGTATGCAGAAACATCGAGATCGCTCTTTTCGAGCTAGTTAATGCGAGAAACACGTTTTCTGGTGTTTTCACCACCACACAGTGCGTTTGATATGCAGAACCGGAGACATCTTGGATTTCGTGGGGTTTCAAGCTGAGATATGCATTTTCGGCGATAATATTGGTGAGTCTTCTGTCAGAAGTATGCAGAATCATCGAGATCGCCCTTTTCGAGCTAGTTAATGCGACAAAAACCTTATCCGGTGTTTTCACCACTCCACAGTGCGTTTGATATGCAGAACCAGCGATATCTTGGCTTTCGTGGGGTTTCAAGCTGAGATATGCATTTTCTGCGATAATCTTGGTGAGACTTCTGTCCGAAGTATGCTGAAACATCGAGATCGCTCTTTTCGAGCTAGTTAATGCGAGAAAAACCTTATCCGGTGTTTTCACCACTCCACAGTGCGTCTGATATGCAGAACCACCGATATCTTTGCTTTCGTGGGGTTTCAAGCTGAGATATGCATTTTTTACGATAATCTTGGTGAGACTTCTGTCCGAAGTATGCAGAATCATCGAGATCGCTCGTTTCGAGCTATTTAATGCGAGAAACACGTTATCTGGTGTTTTCACCACTCCACAGTGCGTTGGATATGCAGAACCGGTGATATTTTGGTTTTCGTGGGGTTTCAAGCTGAGATATGCATTTTCAGCGATAATCTTAGTGAGACTTCTGTCCGAAGTATGCAGAATCATTGAGATCGCACTTTTCGAGATATTTAATGCGAGAAACACCTTATCTGGTGTTTTCACCACTCCACAGTTGGTTTGATATGCAGAACCGGCGATATTTTAGTTTTCGTCGGGTTCCAATCTGAGATATGCTTTTTTTACGATAATCTTGGTGAGACTTCTGTCCGAAGTATGCAGAATCATCGAGATCGCTCGTTTCAAGCTATTCAATGCGAGAAACACGTTATCTGGTGATTTCACCACTCCACAGTGCGTTGGATATGCAGAACCGGAGATATTTTGGTTTTCGTCGGGTTTCAAGCTGAGATATGCATTTTCTACGATAAGCTTGGTGAGACATCTCTCCGAAGTATGCAGAAACATCGAGAGCACTCTTTTCGAGATATTTAATGCGAGAAACACGTTTTCTGGGGTTTTCACCACTCCACAGTTCGTTGGATATGCAGAACAGTAGATATCTTGGTTTTCGTGGGGTTTCAAGCTGAGATATGCATTTTCTGCGATAATCTTGGTGAGACTTCTGTCCGAAGTATGCTGAAACATCGAGATCGCCCTTTTCGAGCTAGTTAATGCGACAAAAACCTTATCCGGTGTTTTCACCACTCCACAGTGCGTCTGATATGCAGAACCACCGATATCTTTGCTTTCGTGGGGTTTCAAGCTGAGATATGCATTTTTTACGATAATCTTGGTGAGACTTCTGTCCGAAGTATGCAGAATCATCGAGATCGCTCGTTTCGAGCTATTTAATGCGAGAAACACGTTATCTGGTGTTTTCACCACTCCACAGTGCGTTGGATATGCAGAACCGGTGATATTTTGGTTTTCGTGGGGTTTCAAGCTGAGATATGCATTTTCAGCGATAATCTTAGTGAGACTTCTGTCCGAAGTATGCAGAATCATCGAGATCGCACTTTTCGAGCTATTTAATGCGAGAAACACCTTATCTGGTGTTTTCACCACTCCACAGTTGGTTTGATATTCAGAACCGGCGATATTTTAGTTTTCGTCGGGTTCCAATCTGAGATATGCTTTTTTTACGATAATCTTGGTGAGACTTCTGTCCGAAGTATGCAGAATCATCGAGATCGCTCGTTTCGAGCTATTCAATGCGAGAAACACGATATCTGGTGATTTCACCACTCCACAGTGCGTTGGATATGCAGAACCGGAGATGTTTTGGTTTTCGTCGGGTTTCAAGCTGAGATATGCATTTTCTACGATAAGCTTGGTGAGACATCTCTCCGAAGTATGCAGAAACATCGAGAGCACTCTTTTCGAGCTATTTAATGCGAGAAACACGTTTTCTGGTGTTTGCACCACTCCACATTGCGCCTGATATGCAGAACCGGCGACATCTTGGTTTTCGTGGGGTTTCCAGCTGAGATATGCATTTTCTGCGATAAACTTGGTGAGACTTCTGTCCGAAGTATGCTGAAACATCGAGATCGCTCTTTTCGAGCTAGTTAATGCGAGAAAAACCTTATCCGGTGTTTTCACCACTCCACAGTGCGTCTGATATGCAGAACCACCGATATCTTTGCTTTCGTGGGGTTTCAAGCTGAGATATGCATTTTCTGCGATAATCTTGGTGAGACTTCTGTCCGAAGTATGCTGAAACATCGAGATCGCTCTTTTCGAGCTAGTTAATGCGAGAAAAACCTTATCCGGTGTTTTCACCACTCCACAGTGCGTCTGATATGCAGAACCACCGATATCTTTGCTTTCGTGGGGTTTCAATCTGAGATATGCTTTTTTTACGATAATCTTGGTGAGACTTCTGTCCGAAGTATGCTGAAACATCGAGATCGCTCTTTTCGAGCTAGTTAATGCGAGAAAAACCTTATCCGGTGTTTTCACCACTCCACAGTGCGTCTGATATGCAGAACCACCGATATCTTTGCTTTCGTGGGGTTTCAAGCTGAGATATGCATTTTCTGCGATAATCTTGGTGAGACTTCTGTCCGAAGTATGCAGAATCATCGAGATCGCTCGTTTCGAGCTATTTAATGCGAGAAACACGTTATCTGGTGTTTTCACCACTCCACAGTGCGTTTGATATGCAGAACCGGCGATATCTTGGTTTTCGTGGGGTTTCAAGCTGAGATATGCATTTTCGGCGATAATATTGGTGAGTCTTCTGTCAGAAGTATTGCAGAATCATCGAGATCGCTCTATTCGAGCTATTTAATGCGAGAAACACGTTATCTGGTGTTTGCACCACTCCACATTGCGCCTGATATGCAGAACCGGCGACATCTTGGTTTTCGTGGGGTGTCCAGCTGAGATATGCATTTTCTGCGATAAACTTGGTGAGTCTTCTGTCAGAAGTATGCAGAATCATCGAGATCGCTCTATTCGAGCTATTTAATGCGAGAAACACGTTATCTGGTGTTTTCACCACTCCACATTGCGTCTGATATGCAGAACCGGCGACATCTTGGTTTTCGTGGTGTTTCCAGCTGAGATATGCATTTTCTGCGATAACCTTGGTGAGTCTTCTGTCAGCAGTATGCAGAATCATCTAGATCACTCTTTTCGAGCTATTTAATGCGAGAACCACGTTATCTGGTGTATTGAACACTCCATAGATCGTTTGATATGCAGAACCGGCGACATCTTGGTTTTCTTGGGGTTTCCAGCTGAGATATGCATTTTCTGCGATAATCTTGGTGAGACGTCTGTCCGAAGTATGCAGAATCATCGAGATCGCTCTTTTCGAGCTATTTAATGCGAGAAACACGTTATCTGGTGTTTTGACCACTCCACAGTGCGTTTGATATGCAGAACCGGCGATATCATGATTTTCGTGGTGTTTCCAGCTGAGATATGCATTTTCTGCGATAATCTTGGTGAGTCTTCTGTCAGCAGTATGCAGAATCACCTAGATCACTCTTTTCGAGCTATTTAATGCGAGAACCACGTTATCTGGTGTATTGACCACTCCACAGTGCGTTTGATATGCAGAACCGGCGACATCTTGGTTTTCGTGGGGTTTCCAGCTGAAATATGCATTTTCTGCGATAATCTTGGTGTTTCATCTATGAGAAGTATGCAGCAACATCGAGATCGCTCTTTTCGACCTATTTAATGCGAGAAACACGTTATCTGGTGTTTTCAGCACGCCACAGTGCGTTTGATATGCAGAACCAGCGATATCTTGGTTTTCGTGGGGTTTCAAGCTCAGATATGCATTTTCTGCGATAATCGTGGTGAGACTTCTGTCCGAAGTATGCAGAATCATCTAGATCGCTCGTTTCGAGCTATTTAATGCGAGAAACAAGTTATCTGGTGTTTTCACCACTCCACAGTGCGTTTGATATGCAGAACCAGCGATATCTTGGTTTTCGTGGGGTTTCAAGCTCAGATGTGCATTTTCTGCGATAATCTTGGTGAGACTTCTGTCCGAAGTATGCAGAAACATCAAGAGCGCTCTTTTCGAGCTATTCAATTCGAGGAACACGTTATCTGGTGTTTTCAGCACTCCACAGTGCGTTTGATATGCAGAACCAGCGATATCTTGGTTTTCGTGGGGATTCAAGCTGAGATATGCAATTACTGCGATAATCTAGGTGAGACATCTGTCCGAAGTATGCTTAATCATCGAGATCGCTCGTTTCGAGCTATTTAATGCGAGAAACACGTTTTCTGGTGTTTTCACCACACCACAGTTCGTTGGATGTGCAGAACCGGAGATATCTTGGTTTTCGTGGGGTTTCAAGCTCAGATATGCATTTTCTGCGATAATCTTGGTGAGACTTCTGTCCGAAGTATGCAGAGTCATCGAGATCGTACTTTTCGAGCTATTTAATGCGAGAAACACGTTTTCTGGGGTTTTCACCACTCCACAGTTCGTTGGATATGCAGAACAGGAGATATCTTGGTTTTCGTGGGGTTTCAAACTGAGATATGCAATTTCTGCGATAATCTTGGTGAGACATCTGTCCGAAGTATGCTTAGTCATCGAGATCGCTCGTTTCGAGCTATTTAATGCGAGAAACATGTTATCTGGTGTTATCACCACTCCACAGTGCGAATGATATGCAGAACCGACGATATCTTGGTTTTCGTGGGGTTTCAAGCTCAGATATGCATTTTCTGCGATAATCTTGGTGAGACTTCTGTCCGAAGTATGCAGCATCATCTAGATCGCTCGTTTCGAGCTATTTAATGCGAAAAAACAAGTTTTCTGGTGTGTTCAACATTCCACAGTGCGTTTGATAGGCAGAACCGGCGATCTCCTGATTTTCGTGGTGTTTCCAGCTGAGATATGCATTTTCTGCGATAATCTTGGTGAGACATCTGTCCGAAGTATGCTGAAACATCCAGATCGCTCTTTTCGAGCTAGTTAATGCGAGAAAAACCGTATCCGGTGTTTTCACCACTCCACAGTGCGTCTGATATGCAGAACCACCGATATCTTTGCTTTCGTGGGGTTTCAAGGTGAGATATGCATTTTTTACGATAATCTTGGTGAGACTTCTGTCCGAAGTATGCAGAATCATCGAGATCGCACTTCTCGAGCTATTTAATGCGAGAAACACGTTATTTGGTGTTATCACCACTCCACATTGCGCCTGATATGCAGAACCGGCGACATCTTGGTTTTCGTGGGGTGTCCAGCTGAGATATGCATTTTCTGCGATAAACTTGGTGAGTCTTCTGTCAGAAGTATGCAGAATCATCGAGATCGCTCTATTCGAGCTATTTAATGCGAGAAACACGTTATCTGGTGTTTTCACCACTCCACATTGCGTCTGATATGCAGAACCGGCGACATCTTGGTTTTCGTGGTGTTTCCAGCTGAGATATGCATTTTCTGCGATAACCTTGGTGAGTCTTCTGTCAGCAGTATGCAGAATCATCTAGATCACTCTTTTCGAGCTATTTAATGCGAGAACCACGTTATCTGGTGTATTGAACACTCCATAGTTCGTTTGATATGCAGAACCGGCGACATCTTGGTTTTCTTGGGGTTTCCAGCTGAGATATGCATTTTCTGCGATAATCTTGGTGAGACGTCTGTCCGAAGTATGCAGAATCATCGAGATCGCTCTTTTCGAGCTATTTAATGCGAGAAACACGTTATCTGGTGTTTTGACCACTCCACAGTGCGTTTGATATGCAGAACCGGCGATATCTTGATTTTCGTGGTGTTTCCAGCTGAGATATGCATTTTCTGCGATAATCTTGGTGAGTCTTCTGTCAGCAGTATGCAGAATCACCTAGATCACTCTTTTCGAGCTATTTAATGCGAGAACCACGTTATCTGGTGTATTGACCACTCCACAGTGCGTTTGATATGCAGAACCGGCGACATCTTGGTTTTCGTGGGGTTTCCAGCTGAAATATGCATTTTCTGCGATAATCTTGGTGTTTCATCTATGAGAAGTATGCAGCAACATCGAGATCGCTCTTTTCGACCTATTTAATGCGAGAAACACGTTATCTGGTGTTTTCAGCACGCCACAGTGCGTTTGATATGCAGAACCAGCGATATCTTGGTTTTCGTGGGGTTTCAAGCTCAGATATGCATTTTCTGCGATAATCGTGGTGAGACTTCTGTCCGAAGTATGCAGAATCATCTAGATCGCTCGTTTCGAGCTATTTAATGCGAGAAACAAGTTATCTGGTGTTTTCACCACTCCACAGTGCGTTTGATATGCAGAACCAGCGATATCTTGGTTTTCGTGGGGTTTCAAGCTCAGATGTGCATTTTCTGCGATAATCTTGGTGAGACTTCTGTCCGAAGTATGCAGAAACATCAAGAGCGCTCTTTTCGAGCTATTCAATTCGAGGAACACGTTATCTGGTGTTTTCAGCACTCCACAGTGCGTTTGATATGCAGAACCAGCGATATCTTGGTTTTCGTGGGGATTCAAGCTGAGATATGCAATTACTGCGATAATCTAGGTGAGACATCTGTCCGAAGTATGCTTAATCATCGAGATCGCTCGTTTCGAGCTATTTAATGCGAGAAACACGTTTTCTGGGGTTTTCACCACACCACAGTTCGTTGGATGTGCAGAACCGGAGATATCTTGGTTTTCGTGGGGTTTCAAGCTCAGATATGCATTTTCTGCGATAATCTTGGTGAGACTTCTGTCCGAAGTATGCAGAGTCATCGAGATCGTACTTTTCGAGCTATTTAATGCGAGAAACACGTTTTCTGGGGTTTTCACCACTCCACAGTTCGTTGGATATGCAGAACAGGAGATATCTTGGTTTTCGTGGGGTTTCAAACTGAGATATGCTATTTCTGCGATAATCTTGGTGAGACTTCTGTCCGAAGTATGGTTAATCATCGAGATCGCTCTATTCGAGCTATTTAATGCGAGAAACACGTTGTCTGGTGTTTTCACCACTCCACAGTTGGTTTGATATGCAGAACCGGCGATGTTTGGTTTTCGTCGGGTTTCAAGCTGAGATATGCATTTTTTACGATAATCTTGATGAGACTTCTGTCCGAAGTATGCTTAATCATCGAGATCGCTCGTTTTGACCAATTCAATGCGAGAAACACGTTATCTGGTGTTTTCACCACTCCACAGTGCGTTTGATATGCAGAACCGGAGATATCCTGGTTTTCGTGTGGTTTCAAGCTCAGATATGCATTATCTGCGATAATCTTGGTGAGACTTCTGTCCGAAGTGTGCAGAACCATCGAGATCGCTCTTTTCCAGCTATTTAATGCGAGAAACAAGTTATCTGGAGTTTTCACCACTCCACAGTGCGTTTGATATGCAGAACCGGAGATATCCTGGTTTTCGGGGGGTTTCAAGCTGAGATATGCAATTTCTGCGATAATCTAGGTGAGACTTCTGTCCGAAGTATGCTTAATCATCGAGATCGCTCGTTTCGAGCTATTTAATGCGAGAAACATGTTATCTGGTGTTTTCACCACTCCACAGTGCGAATGATATGCAGAACCGACGATATCTTGGTTTTCGTGGGGTTTCAAGCTCAGATATGCATTTTCTGCGGTAATCTTGGTGAGACTTCTGTCCGAAGTATGCTGAAACATCGAGATCGCTCTTTTCGAGCTAGTTAATGCGAGAAAAACCTTATCCGGTGTTTTCACCACTCCACAGTGCGTCTGATATGCAGAACCACCGATATCTTTGCTTTCGTGGGGTTTCAAGCTGAGATATGCATTTTTTACGATAATCTTGGTGAGACTTCTGTCCGAAGTATGCAGAATCATCGAGATCGCTCGTTTCGAGCTATTTAATGCGAGAAACACGTTATCTGGTGTTTTCACCACTCCACAGTGCGTTGGATATGCAGAACCGGTGATATTTTGGTTTTCGTGGGGTTTCAAGCTGAGATATGCATTTTCAGCGATAATCTTAGTGATACTTCTGTCCGAAGTATGCAGAATCATCGAGATCGCACTTTTCGAGCTATTTAATGCGAGAAACACCTTATCTGGTGTTTTCACCACTCCACAGTTGGTTTGATATTCAGAACCGGCGATATTTTAGTTTTCGTCGGGTTCCAATCTGAGATATGCGTTTTTTACGATAATCTTGGTGAGACTTCTGTCCGAAGTATGCAGAATCATCGAGATCGCTCGTTTCGAGCTATTCAATGCGAGAAACACGTTATCTGGTGATTTCACCACTCCACAGTGCGTTGGATATGCAGAACCGGAGATGTTTTGGTTTTCGTCGGGTTTCAAGCTGAGATATGCATTTTGTACGATAAGCTTGGTGAGACATCTCTCCGAAGTATGCAGAAACATCGAGAGCACTCTTTTCGAGCTATTTAATGCGAGAAACACGTTTTCTGGTGTTTGCACCACTCCACATTGCGCCTGATATGCAGAACCGGCGACATCTTGGTTTTCGTGGGGTTTCCAGCTGAGATATGCATTTTCTGCGATAAACTTGGTGAGTCTTCTGTCAGAAGTATGCAGAATCATCGAGATCGCTCTATTCGAGCTATTTAATGCGAGAAACACGTTATCTGGTGTTTTCACCACTCCACAGTGCGTTGGATATGCAGAACCGGTGATATTTTGGTTTTCGTGGGGTTTCAAGCTGAGATATGCATTTTCAGCGATAATCTTAGTGAGACTTCTGTCCGAAGTATGCAGAATCATCGAGATCGCACTTTTCGAGCTATTTAATGCGAGAAACACCTTATCTGGTGTTTTCACCACTCCACAGTGCGTTTGATATGCAGAACCAACGATATCTTGGCTTTCGTGGGGTTTCAAGCTGAGATATGCATTTTCTGCGATAATCTTGGTGAGACTTCTGTCCGAAGTATGCTGAAACATCGAGATCGCTCTTTTCGAGCTAGTTAATGCGAGAAAAACCTTATCCGGTGGTTTCACCACTCCACAGTGTGTCTGATGTGCAGAACCACCGATATCTTTGCTTTCGTGGGGTTTCAAGCTGAGATATGCATTTTTTACGATAATCTTGGTGAGACTTCTGTCCGAAGTATGCAGAATCATCGAGATCGCTCGTTTCGAGCGATTTAATGCGAGAAACACGTTATCTGGTGTTTTCACCACTCCACAGTGCGTTTGATAGGCAGAACCGGCGATATCCTGATTTTCGTGGTGTTTCCAGCTGAGATATGCATTTTCTGCGATAATCTTGGTGAGACATCTGTCCGAAGTATGCTGAAACATCCAGATCGCTCTTTTCGAGCTAGTTAATGCGAGAAAAACCGTATCCGGTGTTTTCACCACTCCACAGTGCGTCTGATATGCAGAAACACCGATATCTTTGCTTTCGTGGGGTTTCAAGGTGAGATATGCATTTTTTACGATAATCTTGGTGAGACTTCTGTCCGAAGTATGCAGAATCATCGAGATCGCACTTTTCGAGCTATTTAATGCGAGAAACACGTTATTTGGTGTTATCACCACTCCACAGTGCGTTTGATATGCAGAACCGGCGATATCTTGGTTTTCGTGGGGTTTCAAGCTGAGATATGCATTTTCGGCGATAATATTGGTGAGTCTTCTGTCAGAAGTATGCAGAATCATCGAGATCGCTCTATTCGAGCTATTTAATGCGAGAAACACGTTATCTGGTGTTTGCACCACTCCACATTGCGCCTGATATGCAGAACCGGCGACATCTTGGTTTTCGTGGGGTGTCCAGCTGAGATATGCATTTTCTGCGATAAACTTGGTGAGTCTTCTGTCAGAAGTATGCAGAATCATCGAGATCGCTCTATTCGAGCTATTTAATGCGAGAAACACGTTATCTGGTGTTTTCACCACTCCACATTGCGTCTGATATGCAGAACCGGCGACATCTTGGTTTTCGTGGTGTTTCCAGCTGAGATATGCATTTTCTGCGATAACCTTGGTGAGTCTTCTGTCAGCAGTATGCAGAATCATCTAGATCACTCTTTTCGAGCTATTTAATGCGAGAACCACGTTATCTGGTGTATTGAACACTCCATAGTTCGTTTGATATGCAGAACCGGCGACATCTTGGTTTTCTTGGGGTTTCCAGCTGAGATATGCATTTTCTGCGATAATCTTGGTGAGACGTCTGTCCGAAGTATGCAGAATCATCGAGATCGCTCTTTTCGAGCTATTTAATGCGAGAAACACGTTATCTGGTGTTTTGACCACTCCACAGTGCGTTTGATATGCAGAACCGGCGATATCTTGATTTTCGTGGTGTTTCCAGCTGAGATATGCATTTTCTGCCATAATCTTGGTGAGTCTTCTGTCAGCAGTATGCAGAATCACCTAGATCACTCTTTTCGAGCTATTTAATGCGAGAACCACGTTATCTGGTGTATTGACCACTCCACAGTGCGTTTGATATGAAGAACCGGCGACACCTTGGTTTTCGTGGGGTTTCCAGCTGAAATATGCATTTTCTGCGATAATCTTGGTGTTTCATCTATGAGAAGTATGCAGCAACATCGAGATCGCTCTTTTCGACCTATTTAATGCGAGAAACACGTTATCTGGTGTTTTCAGCACGCCACAGTGCGTTTGATATGCAGAACCAGCGATATCTTGGTTTTCGTGGGGTTTCAAGCTCAGATATGCATTTTCTGCGATAATCGTGGTGAGACTTCTGTCCGAAGTATGCAGAATCATCTAGATCGCTCGTTTCGAGCTATTTAATGCGAGAAACAAGTTATCTGGTGTTTTCACCACTCCACAGTGCGTTTGATAGGCAGAACCGGCGATATCCTGATTTTCGTGGTGTTTCCAGCTGAGATATGCATTTTCTGCGATAATCTTGGTGAGACATCTGTCCGAAGTATGCTGAAACATCCAGATCGCTCTTTTCGAGCTAGTTAATGCGAGAAAAACCGTATCCGGTGTTTTCACCACTCCACAGTGCGTCTGATATGCAGAACCACCGATATCTTTGCTTTCGTGGGGTTTCAAGGTGAGATATGCATTTTTTACGATAATCTTGGTGAGACTTCTGTCCGAAGTATGCAGAATCATCGAGATCGCACTTTTCGAGCTATTTAATGCGAGAAACACGTTATTTGGTGTTATCACCACTCCACAGTGCGTTTGATATGCAGAACCGGCGATATCTTGGTTTTCGTGGGGTTTCAAGCTGAGATATGCATTTTCGGTGATAATATTGGTGAGTCTTCTGTCAGAAGTATGCAGAATCATCGAGATCGCTCTATTCGAGCTATTTAATGCGAGAAACACGTTATCTGGTGTTTGCACCACTCCACATTGCGCCTGATATGCAGAACCGGCGACATCTTGGTTTTCGTGGGGTGTCCAGCTGAGATATGCATTTTCTGCGATAAACTTGGTGAGTCTTCTGTCAGAAGTATGCAGAATCATCGAGATCGCTCTATTCGAGCTATTTAATGCGAGAAACACGTTATCTGGTGTTTTCACCACTCCACATTGCGTCTGATATGCAGAACCGGCGACATCTTGATTTTCGTGGTGTTTCCAGCTGAGATATGCATTTTCTGCCATAATCTTGGTGAGTCTTCTGTCAGCAGTATGCAGAATCACCTAGATCACTCTTTTCGAGCTATTTAATGCGAGAACCACGTTATCTGGTGTATTGACCACTCCACAGTGCGTTTGATATGCAGAACCGGCGACATCTTGGTTTTCGTGGGGTTTCCAGCTGAAATATGCATTTTCTGCGATAATCTTGGTGTTTCATCTATGAGAAGTATGCAGCAACATCGAGATCGCTCTTTTCGACCTATTTAATGCGAGAAACACGTTATCTGGTGTTTTCAGCACGCCACAGTGCGTTTGATATGCAGAACCAGCGATATCTTGGTTTTCGTGGGGTTTCAAGCTCAGATATGCATTTTCTGCGATAATCGTGGTGAGACTTCTGTCCGAAGTATGCAGAATCATCTAGATCGCTCGTTTCGAGCTATTTAATGCGAGAAACAAGTTATCTGGTGTTTTCACCACTCCACAGTGCGTTTGATATGCAGAACCAGCGATATCTTGGTTTTCGTGGGGTTTCAAGCTCAGATGTGCATTTTCTGCGATAATCTTGGTGAGACTTCTGTCCGAAGTATGCAGAAACATCAAGAGCGCTCTTTTCGAGCTATTCAATTCGAGGAACACGTTATCTGGTGTTTTCAGCACTCCACAGTGCGTTTGATATGCAGAACCAGCGATATCTTGGTTTTCGTGGGGATTCAAGCTGAGAAATGCAATTACTGCGATAATCTAGGTGAGACATCTGTCCGAAGTATGCTTAATCATCGAGATCGCTCGTTTCGAGCTATTTAATGCGAGAAACACGTTTTCTGGGGTTTTCACCACACCACAGTTCGTTGGATGTGCAGAACCGGAGATATCTTGGTTTTCGTGGGGTTTCAAGCTCAGATATGCATTTTCTGCGATAATCTTGGTGAGACTTCTGTCCGAAGTATGCAGAGTCATCGAGATCGTACTTTTCGAGCTATTTAATGCGAGAAACACGTTTTCTGGGGTTTTCACCACTCCACAGTTCGTTGGATATGCAGAACAGGAGATATCTTGGTTTTCGTGGGGTTTCAAACTGAGATATGCAATTTCTGCGATAATCTTGGTGAGACTTCTGTCCGAAGTATGCTTAATCATCGAGATCGCTCTATTCGAGCTATTTAATGCGAGAAACACGTTGTCTGGTGTTTTCACCACTCCACAGTTGGTTTGATATGCAGAACCGGCGATGTTTGGTTTTCGTCGGGTTTCAAGCTGAGATATGCATTTTTTACGATAATCTTGATGAGACTTCTGTCCGAAGTATGCTTAATCATCGAGATCGCTCGTTTTGACCAATTCAATGCGAGAAACACGTTATCTGGTGTTTTCACCACTCCACAGTGCGTTTGATATGCAGAACCGGAGATATCCTGGTTTTCGTGTGGTTTCAAGCTCAGATATGCATTATCTGCGATAATCTGGGTGAGACTTCTGTCCGAAGTGTGCAGAACCATCGAGATCGCTCTATTCGAGCTATTTAATGCGAGAACCACGTTATCTGGTGTATTGAACACTCCATAGTTCGTTTGATATGCAGAACCGACGATATCTTGGTTTTCGTGGGGTGTCAAGCTCAGATATGCATTTTCTGCGATAATCTTGGTGAGACTTCTGTCCGAAGTATGCAGCATCATCTAGATCGCACATTTCGAGCTATTTAATGCGAAAAAACAAGTTCTCTGGTGTGTTCAACATTCCACAGTGCGTTTGATAGGCAGAACCGGCGATATCCTGATTTTCGTGGTGTTTCCAGCTGAGATATGCATTTTCTGCGATAATCTTGGTGAGACTTCTGTCCGAAGTATGCAGAAACATCAAGAGCGCTCTTTTCGAGCTATTCAATTCGAGGAACACGTTATCTGGTGTTTTCAGCACTCCACAGTGCGTTTGATATGCAGAACCAGCGATATTTTGGTTTTCGTGGGGATTCAAGCTGAGATATGCAATTTCTGCGATAATCTAGGTGAGACATCTGTCCGAAGTATGCTTAGTCATCGAGATCGCTCGTTTCGAGCTATTTAATGCGAGAAACATGTTATCTGGTGTTTTCACCACTCCACAGTGCGAATGATATGCAGAACCGACGATATCTTGGTTTTCGTGGGGTTTCAAGCTCAGATATGCATTTTCTGCGATAATCTTTGTGAGACTTCTGTCCGAAGTATGCAGCAACATCGAGATCGCTCTTTTCGACCTATTTAATGCGAGAAACACGTTATCTGGTGTTTTCAGCACGCCACAGTGCGTTTGATATGCAGAACCAGCGATATCTTGGTTTTCGTGGGGTTTCAAGCTCAGATATGCATTTTCTGCGATAATCTTTGTGAGACTTCTGTCCGAAGTATGCAGAATCATCTAGATCGCTCGTTTCGAGCTATTTAATGCGAGAAACAAGTTATCTGCTGTTTTTACCACTCCACAGTGCGTTTGATATGCAGAACCAGCGATATCTTGGTTTTCGTGGGGTTTCAAGCTCAGATGTGCATTTTCTGCGATAATCTTGGTGAGACTTCTGTCCGAAGTATGCAGAAACATCAAGAGCGCTCTTTTCGAGCTATTCAATTCGAGGAACACGTTATCTGGTGTTTTCAGCACTCCACAGTGCGTTTGATATGCAGAACCAGCGATATCTTGGTTTTCGTGGGGATTCAAGCTGAGATATGCAATTACTGCGATAATCTAGGTGAGACATCTGTCCGAAGTATGCTTAATCATCGAGATCGCTCGTTTCGAGCTATTTAATGCGAGAAACACGTTTTCTGGGGTTTTCACCACACCACAGTTCGTTGGATGTGCAGAACCGGAGATATCTTGGTTTTCGTGGGGTTTCAAGCTCAGATATGCATTTTCTGCAATAATCTTGGTGAGACTTCTGTCCGAAGTATGCAGAGTCATCGAGATCGTACTTTTCGAGCTATTTAATGCGAGAAACACGTTTTCTGGGGTTTTCACCACTCCACAGTTCGTTGGATATGCAGAACAGGAGATATCTTGGTTTTCGTGGGGTTTCAAACTGAGATATGCAATTTCTGCGATAATCTTGGTGAGACTTCTGTCCGAAGTATGCTTAATCATCGAGATCGCTCTATTCGAGCTATTTAATGCGAGAAACACGTTGTCTGGTGTTTTCACCACTCCACAGTTGGTTTGATATGCAGAACCGGCGATGTTTGGTTTTCGTCGGGTTTCAAGCTGAGATATGCATTTTTTACGATAATCTTGATGAGACTTCTGTCCGAAGTATGCTTAATCATCGAGATCGCTCGTTTTGACCAATTCAATGCGAGAAACACGTTATCTGGTGTTTTCACCACTCCACAGTGCGTTTGATATGCAGAACCGGAGATATCCTGGTTTTCGTGTGGTTTCAAGCTCAGATATGCATTTTCTGCGATAATCTTGGTGAGACTTCTGTCCCAAGTGTGCAGAGTCATCGAGATCGCTCGTTTCGACCTATTTAATGCAGGAAACACGTTATCTGGTGTTTTCACCACTCCACAGTGCGTATGATATGCAGAACCGGCGATATCTTGGTTTTCGTGGGGTTTCAAGCTGAGATATGCAATTTCTGCGATAATCTAGGTGAGACTTCTGTCCGAAGTATGCTTAATCATTGAGATCGCTCGTTTCGAGCTATTTAATGCGAGAAACATGTTATCTGGTGTTTTCACCACTCCACAGTGCGAATGATATGCAGAACCGACGATATCTTGGTTTTCGTGGGGTTTCAAGCTCAGATATGCATTTTCTGCGATAATCTTGGTGAGACTTCTGTCCGAAGTATGCAGCATCATCTAGATCGCTCGTTTCGAGCTATTTAATGCGAAAAAACAAGTTTTCTGGTGTGTTCAACATTCCACAGTGCGTTTGATAGGCAGAACCAGCGATATCCTGATTTTCGTGGTGTTTCCAGCTGAGATATGCATTTTCTGCGATAATCTTGGTGAGACATCTGTCCGAAGTATGCTGAAACATCCAGATCGCTCTTTTCGAGCTAGTTAATGCGAGAAAAACCGTATCCGGTGTTTTCACCACTCCACAGTGCGTCTGATATGCAGAACCACCGATATCTTTGCTTTCGTGGGGTTTCAAGGTGAGATATGCATTTTTTACGATAATCTTGGTGAGACTTCTGTCCGAAGTATGCAGAATCATCGAGATCGCTCTATTCGAGCTATTTAATGCGAGAAACACGTTATCTGGTGTTTGCACCACTCCACATTGCGCCTGATATGCAGAACCGGCGACATCTTGGTTTTCGTGGGGTGTCCAGCTGAGATATGCATTTTCTGCGATAAACTTGGTGAGTCTTCTGTCAGAAGTATGCAGAATCATCGAGATCGCTCTATTCGAGCTATTTAATGCGAGAACCACGTTATCTGGTGTATTGAACACTCCATAGTTCGTTTGATATGCAGAACCGGCGACATCTTGGTTTTCTTGGGGTTTCCAGCTGAGATATGCATTTTCTGCGATAATCTTGGTGAGACGTCTGTCCGAAGTATGCAGAATCATCGAGATCGCTCTTTTCGAGCTATTTAATGCGAGAAACACGTTATCTGGTGTTTTGACCACTCCACAGTGCGTTTGATATGCAGAACCGGCGATATCTTGATCTTCGTGGTGTTTCCAGCTGAGATATGCATTTTCTGCGATAATCTTGGTGAGTCTTCTGTCAGCAGTATGTAGAATCACCTAGATCACTCTTTTCGAGCTATTTAATGCGAGAACCACGTTATCTGGTGTATTGACCACTCCACAGTGCGTTTGATATGCAGAACCGGCGACATCTTGGTTTTCGTGGGGTTTCCAGCTGAAATATGCATTTTCTGCGATAATCTTGGTGTTTCATCTATGAGAAGTATGCAGCAACATCGAGATCGCTCTTTTCGACCTATTTAATGCGAGAAACACGTTATCTGGTGTTTTCAGCACGCCACAGTGCGTTTGATATGCAGAACCAGCGATATCTTGGTTTTCGTGGGGTTTCAAGCTCAGATATGCATTTTCTGCGATAATCGTGGTGAGACTTCTGTCCGAAGTATGCAGAATCATCTAGATCGCTCGTTTCGAGCTATTTAATGCGAGAAACAAGTTATCTGGTGTTTTCACCACTCCACAGTGCGTTTGATATGCAGAACCAGCGATATCTTGGTTTTCGTGGGGTTTCAAGCTCAGATGTGCATTTTCTGCGATAATCTTGGTGAGACTTCTGTCCGAAGTATGCAGAAACATCAAGAGCGCTCTTTTCGAGCTATTCAATTCGAGCAACACGTTATCTGGTGTTTTCAGCACTCCACAGTGCGTTTGATATGCAGAACCAGCGATATCTTGGTTTTCGTGGGGATTCAAGCTGAGATATGCGATTACTGCGATAATCTAGGTGAGACATCTGTCCGAAGTATGCTTAATCATCGAGATCGCTCGTTTCGAGCTATTTAATGCGAGAAACACGTTTTCTGGGGTTTTCACCACACCACAGTTCGTTGGATGTGCAGAACCGGAGATATCTTGGTTTTCGTGGGGTTTCAAGCTCAGATATGCATTTTCTGCGATAATCTTGGTGAGACTTCTGTCCGAAGTATGCAGAGTCATCGAGATCGTACTTTTCGAGCTATTTAATGCGAGAAACACGTTTTCTGGGGTTTTCACCACTCCACAGTTCGTTGGATATGCAGAACAGGAGATATCTTGGTTTTCGTGGGGTTTCAAACTGAGATATGCTATTTCTGCGATAATCTTGGTGAGACTTCTGTCCGAAGTATGCTTAATCATCGAGATCGCTCTATTCGAGCTATTTAATGCGAGAAACACGTTGTCTGGTGTTTTCACCACTCCACAGTTGGTTTGATATGCAGAACCGGCGATGTTTGGTTTTCGTCGGGTTTCAAGCTGAGATATGCATTTTTTACGATAATCTTGATGAGACTTCTGTCCGAAGTATGCTTAATCATCGAGATCGCTCGTTTTGACCAATTCAATGCGAGAAACACGTTATCTGGTGTTTTCACCACTCCACAGTGCGTTTGATATGCAGAACCGGAGATATCCTGGTTTTCGTGTGGTTTCAAGCTCAGATATGCATTATCTGCGATAATCTTGGTGAGACTTCTGTCCGAAGTGTGCAGAACCATCGAGATCGCTCTTTTCGAGCTATTTAATGCGAGAAACAAGTTATCTGGAGTTTTCACCACTCCACAGTGCGTTTGATATGCAGAACCGGAGATATCCTGGTTTTCGTGGGGTTTCAAGCTGAGATATGCAATTTCTGCGATAATCTAGGTGAGACTTCTGTCCGAAGTATGCTTAATCATAGAGATCGCTCGTTTCGAGCTATTTAATGCGAGAAACATGTTATCTGGTGTTTTCACCACTCCACAGTGCGAATGATATGCAGAACCGACGATATCTTGGTTTTCGTGGGGTTTCAAGCTCAGATATGCATTTTCTGCGGTAATCTTGGTGAGACTTCTGTCCGAAGTATGCAGAAACATCAAGAGCGCTCTTTTCGAGCTACTCAATTCGAGGAACACGTTATCTGGTGTTTTCAGCACTCCACAGTGCGTTTGATATGCAGAACCAGCGATATCTTGGTTTCGTGGGGATTCAAGCTGAGATATGCAATTTCTGCGATAATCTAGGTGAGATATCTGTCCGAAGTATGCTTAGTCATCGAGATCGCTCGTTTCGAGCTATTTAATGCGAGAAACATGTTATCTGCTGTTTTCACCACTCCACAGTGCGAATGATATGCAGAACCGACGATATCTTGGTTTTCGTGGGGTGTCAAGCTCAGATATGCATTTTCTGCGATAATCTTGGTGAGACTTCTGTCCGAAGTATGCAGCATCATCTAGATCGCACATTTCGAGCTATTTAATGCGAAAAAACAAGTTCTCTGGTGTGTTCAACATTCCACAGTGCGTTTGATAGGCAGAACCGGCGATATCCTGATTTTCGTGGTGTTTCCAGCTGAGATATGCATTTTCTGCGATAATCTTGGTGAGACTTCTGTCCGAAGTATGCAGAAACATCAAGAGCGCTCTTTTCGAGCTATTCAATTCGAGGAACACGTTATCTGGTGTTTTCAGCACTCCACAGTGCGTTTGATATGCAGAACCAGCGATATCTTGGTTTTCGTGGGGATTCAAGCTGAGATATGCAATTTCTGCGATAATCTAGGTGAGACATCTGTCCGAAGTATGCTTAGTCATCGAGATCGCTCGTTTCGAGCTATTTAATGCGAGAAACATGTTATCTGGTGTTTTCACCACTCCACAGTGCGAATGATATGCAGAACCGACGATATCTTGGTTTTCGTGGGGTTTCAAGCTCAGATATGCATTTTCTGCGATAATCTTTGTGAGACTTCTGTCCGAAGTATGCAGCAACATCGAGATCGCTCTTTTCGACCTATTTAATGCGAGAAACACGTTATCTGGTGTTTTCAGCACGCCACAGTGCGTTTGATATGCAGAACCAGCGATATCTTGGTTTTCGTGGGGTTTCAAGCTCAGATATGCATTTTCTGCGATAATCTTTGTGAGACTTCTGTCCGAAGTATGCAGAATCATCTAGATCGCTCGTTTCGAGCTATTTAATGCGAGAAACAAGTTATCTGCTGTTTTTACCACTCCACAGTGCGTTTGATATGCAGAACCAGCGATATCTTGGTTTTCGTGGGGTTTCAAGCTCAGATGTGCATTTTCTGCGATAATCTTGGTGAGACTTCTGTCCGAAGTATGCAGAAACATCAAGAGCGCTCTTTTCGAGCTATTCAATTCGAGGAACACGTTATCTGGTGTTTTCAGCACTCCACAGTGCGTTTGATATGCAGAACCAGCGATATCTTGGTTTTCGTGGAGATTCAAGCTGAGATATGCAATTACTGCGATAATCTAGGTGAGACATCTGTCCGAAGTATGCTTAATCATCGAGATCGCTCGTTTCGAGCTATTTAATGCGAGAAACACGTTTTCTGGGGTTTTCACCACACCACAGTTCATTGGATGTGCAGAACCGGAGATATCTTGGTTTTCGTGGGGTTTCAAGCTCAGATATGCATTTTCTGCAATAATCTTGGTGAGACTTCTGTCCGAAGTATGCAGAGTCATCGAGATCGTACTTTTCGAGCTATTTAATGCGAGAAACACGTTTTCTGGGGTTTTCACCACTCCACAGTTCGTTGGATATGCAGAACAGGAGATATCTTGGTTTTCGTGGGGTTTCAAACTGAGATATGCAATTTCTGCGATAATCTTGGTGAGACTTCTGTCCGAAGTATGCTTAATCATCGAGATCGCTCTATTCGAGCTATTTAATGCGAGAAACACGTTGTCTGGTGTTTTCACCACTCCACAGTTGGTTTGATATGCAGAACCGGCGATGTTTGGTTTTCGTCGGGTTTCAAGCTGAGATATGCATTTTTTACGATAATCTTGATGAGACTTCTGTCCGAAGTATGCTTAATCATCGAGATCGCTCGTTTTGACCAATTCAATGCGAGAAACACGTTATCTGGTGTTTTCACCACTCCACAGTGCGTTTGATATGCAGAACCGGAGATATCCTGGTTTTCGTGTGGTTTCAAGCTCAGATATGCATTTTCTGCGATAATCTTGGTGAGACTTCTGTCCCAAGTGTGCAGAGTCATCGAGATCGCTCGTTTCGACCTATTTAATGCAGGAAACACGTTATCTGGTGTTTTCACCACTCCACAGTGCGTATGATATGCAGAACCGGCGATATCTTGGTTTTCGTGGGGTTTCAAGCTGAGATATGCATTATCTGCGATAATCTTGGTGAGACTTCTGTCCGAAGTGTGCAGAACCATCGAGATCGCTCTTTTCGAGCTATTTAATGCGAGAAACAAGTTATCTGGAGTTTTCACCACTCCACAGTGCGTTTGATATGCAGAACCGGAGATATCCTGGTTTTCGTGGGGTTTCAAGCTGAGATATGCAATTTCTGCGATAATCTAGGTGAGACTTCTGTCCGAAGTATGCTTAATCATCGAGATCGCTCGTTTCGAGCTATTTAATGCGAGAAACATGTTATCTGGTGTTTTCACCACTCCACAGTGCGAATGATATGCAGAACCGACGATATCTTGGTTTTCGTGGGGTTTCAAGCTCAGATATGCATTTTCTGCGGTAATCTTGGTGAGACTTCTGTCCGAAGTATGCAGAAACATCAAGAGCGCTCTTTTCGAGCTATTCAATTCGAGGAACACGTTATCTGGTGTTTTCAGCACTCCACAGTGCGTTTGATATGCAGAACCTGCGATATCTTGGTTTCGTGGGGATTCAAGCTGAGATATGCAATTTCTGCGATAATCTAGGTGAGACATCTGTCCGAAGTATGCTTAGTCATCGAGATCGCTCGTTTCGAGCTATTTAATGCGAGAAACATGTTATCTGGTGTTTTCACCACTCCACAGTGCGAATGATATGCAGAACCGACGATATCTTGGTTTTCGTGGGGTTTCAAGCTCAGATATGCATTTTCTGCGATAATCTTGGTGAGACTTCTGTCCGAAGTATGCAGAATCATCTAGATCGCTCGTTTCGAGCTATTTAATGCGAAAAAACAAGTTTTCTGGTGTGTTCAACATTCCACAGTGCGTTTGATAGGCAGAACCGGCGACATCTTTGTTTTCGTGGGGTTTCCAGCTGAGATATGCATTTTCTGCGATAAACTTGGTGAGTCTTCTGTCGGAAGTATGCAGAGTCATCGAGATCGCTCTATTCGAGCTATTTAATGCGAGAAACACGTTATCTGGTGTTTTCACCACTCCACATTGCGCCTGATATGCAGAACCGGCGACATCTTGGTTTTCGTGGGGTTTCCAGCTGAAATATGCATTTTCTGCGATAATCTTGGTGAGTCTTCTGTCAGAAGTATGCAGAATCATGTAGATCGTTCGTTTCGAGCTATTTAATGCGAAAAAACAAGTTTTCTGGTGTTTCAAACACTCCACAGTGCGTTTGATATGTAGAGCCGCCGATAACTTGGTTTTCGTGGGGTTTCCAGCTGAAATATGCATTTTCTGCGATAATCTTGGTGAGACGTCTGTCCGAAGTATGCAGAATCAACGAGATCGCTCTTTTCGAGCTATTTAATGCGAGAAACACGTTATCTGGTGTTTTGACCACTCCACAGTGCGTTTGATATGCAGAACCGGCGATATCTTGATTTTCGTGGTGTTTCCAGCTGAGATATGCATTTTCTGCGATAATCTTGGTGAGTCTTCTGTCAGCAGTATGCAGAATCACCTAGATCACTCTTTTCGAGCTATTTAATGCGAGAACCACGTTATCTGGTGTATTGACCACTCCACAGTGCGTTTGATATGCAGAACCGGCGGCATCTTGGTTTTCGTGGCGTTTCCAGCTGAAATATGCATTTTCTGCGATAATCTTGGTGAGTCTTCTGTCAGAAGTATGCAGAATCATGTAGATCGTTCGTTTCGAGCTATTTATTGCGAAAAAACAAGTTTTCTGGTGTTTTGAACACTCCACAGTGCGTTTGATATGTAGAGCCGCCGATAACTTGGTTTTCGTGGGGTTTCAAGCTCAGATATGCATTTTCTGCGGTAATCTTGGTGAGACTTCTGTCCGAAGTATGCAGAAACATCAAGAGCGCTCTTTTCGAGCTATTCAATTCGAGGAACACGTTATCTGGTGTTTTCAGCACTCCACAGTGCGTTTGATATGCAGAACCAGCGATATCTTGGTTTCGTGGGGATTCAAGCTGAGATATGCAATTTCTGCGATAATCTAGGTGAGACATCTGTCCGAAGTATGCTTAGTCATCGAGATCGCTCGTTTCGAGCTATTTAATGCGAGAAACATGTTATCTGGTGTTTTCACCACTCCACAGTGCGAATGATATGCAGAACCGACGATATCTTGGTTTTCGTGGGGTTTCAAGCTCAGATATGCATTTTCTGCGATAATCTTGGTGAGACTTCTGTCAGAAGTATGCAGAATCATCTAGATCGCTCGTTTCGAGCTATTTAATGCGAAAAAACAAGTTTTCTGGTGTTTTCACCATTCCACAGTGCGTTTGATATGCAGAACCGGCGATATCTTGATTTTCGTGGTGTTTCCAGCTGAGATATGCATTTTCTGCGATAATCTTGGTGAGTCTTCTGTCAGCAGTATGCAGAATCATCTAGATCACTCTTTTCGAGCTATTTAATGCGAGAACCAGGTTATCTGGTGTATTGAACATTCCACATTGCGTTTGATATGCAGAACCGGCGACATCTTGGTTTTCGTGGGGTTTCCAGCTGAAATATGCATTTTCTGCGATAATCATGGTGTTTCATCTATGAGAAGTATGCAGAAACATCGAGATCGCTCTTTTCGAGCTAGTTAATGCGAGAAACACGTTTTCTGGTGTTTTCACCACCCCACAGTGCGTTTGATATGCAGAACCGGAGACATCTTGGATTTCGTGGGGTTTCAAGCTGAGATATGCATTTTCGGCGATAATATTGGTGAGTCTTCTGTCAGAAGTATGCAGAATCATCGAGATCGCTCTATTCGAGCTATTTAATGCGAGAAACACGTTATCTGGTGTTTGCACCACTCCACATTGCGCCTGATATGCAGAACCGGCGACATCTTGGTTTTCGTGGGGTTTCCAGCTGAGATATGCATTTTCTGCGATAAACTTGGTGAGTCTTCTGTCAGAAGTATGCAGAATTATCGAGATCGCTCTATTCGAGCTATTTAATGCGAGAAACACGTTATCTGGTGTTTTCACCACTCCACATTGCGCCTGATATGCAGAACCGGCGACATCTTGGTTTTCGTGGGGTTTCCAGCTGAAATATGCATTTTCTGCGATAATCTTGGTGAGTCTTCTGTCAGAAGTATGCAGAATCATGTAGATCGTTCGTTTCGAGCTATTTAATGCGAAAAAACAAGTTTTCTGGTGTTTCGAACACTCCACAGTGCGTTTGATATGTAGAGCCGCCGATAACTTGGTTTTCGTGGGGTTTCCAGCTGAAATATGCATTTTCTGCGATAATCTTGGTGAGTCTTCTGTCAGCAGTATGCAGAATCACCTAGATCACTCTTTTCGAGCTATTTAATGCGAGAACCACGTTATCTGGTGTATTGACCACTCCACAGTGCGTTTGATATGCAGAACCGGCGGCATCTTGGTTTTCGTGGGGTTTCCAGCTGAAATATGCATTTTCTGCGATAATCTTGGTGAGTCTTCTGTCAGAAGTATGCAGAATCATGTAGATCGTTCGTTTCGAGCTATTTAATGCGAAAAAACAAGTTTTCTGGTGTTTTGAACACTCCACAGTGCGTTGGTATGTAGAGCCGCCGATAACTTGGTTTTCGTGGGGTTTCCAGCTGAAATATGCATTTTCTGCGATAATCTTGGTGAGACGTCTGTCCGAAGTATGCAGAATCAACGAGATCGCTCTTTTCGAGCTATTTAATGCGAGAAACACGTTATCTGGTGTTTTGACCACTCCACAGTGCGTTTGATATGCAGAACCGGCGATATCTTGATTTTCGTGGTGTTTCCAGCTGAGATATGCATTTTCTGCGATAATCTTGGTGAGTCTTCTGTCAGCAGTATGCAGAATCACCTAGATCACTCTTTTCGAGCTATTTAATGCGAGAACCACGTTATCTGGTGTATTGACCACTCCACAGTGCGTTTGATATGCAGAACCGGCGGCATCTTGGTTTTCGTGGGGTTTCCAGCTGAAATATGCATTTTTTGCGATAATATTGGTGAGACTTCAGTCAGAAGTATGCAGAATCATCTAGATCGCTCGTTTCGAGCTATTTAATGCGAGAAACACGATATCTGGTGCTTTCATCACTGCACAGGGCGTTTGATATGCCGAACCGGCGATATCTTGGTTTTCGTGGGGTTTCCAGCTGAGATATGCATTTTCTGCGATAATCTTGGTGAGTCCTCTGTCAGAAGTATGCAGAATCATCGAGATCGCTCTATTCGAGCTATTTAATGCGAGAAACACGTTATCTGGTGTTTTCTTCACTCCACAGGGCGTTTGATATGCAGAACCGGCGATATCTTGATTTTCGTAGTGTTTCCAGCTGAGATATGCATTTTCTGCGATAACCTTGGTGAGTCTTCTGTCAGCAGTATGCAGAATCATCTAGATCACTCTTTTCTAGCTATTTAATGCGAGAACCACGTTATCTGGTGTATTGAACACTCCATAGTTCGTTTGATATGCAGAACCGGCGACATCTTGGTTTTCTTGGGGTTTCCAGCTGAGATATGCATTTTCTGCGATAAGCTTGGTGAGACGTCTGTCCGAAGTATGCAGAATCATCGAGATCGCTCTTTTAGAGCTATTTAATGCGAGAAACACGTTATCTGGTGTTTTGACCACTCCACAGTGCGTTTGATATGCAGAACCGGCGATATCTTGATTTTCGTGGTGTTTCCAGCTGAGATATGCATTTTCTGCGATAATCTTGGTGAGTCTTCTGTCAGCAGTATGCGGAATCACCTAGATCACTCTTTTCGAGCTATTTAATGCGAGAACCACGTTATCTGGTGTATTGACCACTCCACAGTGCGTTTGATATGCAGAACCGGCGACATCTTGGTTTTCGTGGTGTTTCCAGCTGAAATATGCATTTTCTGCGATAATCTTGGTGGTTCATCTATGAGAAGTATGCAGCAACATCGAGATCGCTCTTTTCGACCTATTTAATGCGAGAAACACGTTATCTGGTGTTTTCAGCACGCCACAGTGCGTTTGATATGCAGAACCAGCGATATCTTGGTGTACGTGGGGTTTCAAGCTCAGATATGCATTTTCTGCGATAATCTTGGTGAGACTTCTGTCCGAAGTATGCAGAATCATCTAGATCGCTCGTTTCGAGCTATTTAATGCGAGAAACAAGTTATCTGGTGTTTTCACCACTCCACAGTGCGTTTGATATGCAGAACCAGCGATATCTTGGTTTTCGTGGGGTTTCAAGCTCAGATGTGCATTTTCTGCGATAATCTTGGTGAGACTTCTGTCCGAAGTATGCAGAAACATCAAGAGCGCTCTTTTCGAGCTATTTAATTCGAGGAACACGTTATCTGGTGTATTGACCACTCCACAGTGCGTTTGATATGCAGAACCGGCGAAATCTTGGTTTTCGTGGTGTTTCCAGCTGAAATATGCATTTTCTGCGATAATCTTGGTGGTTCATCTATGAGAAGTATGCAGCAACATCGAGATCGCTCTTTTCGACCTATTTAATGCGAGAAACACGTTATCTGGTGTTTTCAGTACGCCACAGTGCGTTTGATATGCAGAACCGGCGATATCTTGATTTTCGTGGTGTTTCCAGCTGAGATATGCATTTTCTGCGATAATCTTGGTGAGACTTCTGTCCGAAGTATGCAGAATCATCTAGATCGCTCGTTTCGAGCTATTTAATGCGAGAAACAAGTTATCTGGTGTTTTCACCACTCCACAGTGCGTTTGATATGCAGAACCAGCGATATCTTGGTTTTCGTGGGGTTTCAAGCTCAGATGTGCATTTTCTGCGATAATCTTGGTGAGACTTCTGTCCGAAGTATGCAGAGTCATCGAGATCGTACTTTTCGAGCTATTTAATGCGAGAAACACGTTTTCTGGAGTTTTCACCACTCCACAGTTCGTTGGATATGCAGAACCGGCGACATCTTGGTTTTCTTGGGGTTTCCAGCTGAGATATGCATTTTCTGCGATAAGCTTGGTGAGACGTCTGTCCGAAGTATGCAGAATCATCGAGATCGCTCTTTTAGAGCTATTTAATGCGAGAAACACGTTATCTGGTGTTTTGACCACTCCACAGTGCGTTTGATATGCAGAACCGGCGATATCTTGATTTTCGTGGTGTTTCCAGCTGAGATATGCATTTTCTGCGATAATCTTGGTGAGTCTTCTGTCAGCAGTATGCAGAATCACCTAGATCACTCTTTTCGAGCTATTTAATGCGAGAACCACGTTATCTGGTGTATTGACCACTCCACAGTGCGTTTGATATGCAGAACCGGCGAAATCTTGGTTTTCGTGGTGTTTCCAGCTGAAATATGCATTTTCTGCGATAATCTTGGTGGTTCATCTATGAGAAGTATGCAGCAACATCGAGATCGCTCTTTTCGACCTATTTAATGCGAGAAACACGTTATCTGGTGTTTTCAGTACGCCACAGTGCGTTTGATATGCAGAACCAGCGATATCTTGGTGTTCGTGGGGTTTCAAGCTCAGATATGCATTTTCTGCGATAATCTTGGTGAGACTTCTGTCCGAAGTATGCAGAATCATCTAGATCGCTCGTTTCGAGCTATTTAATGCGAGAAACAAGTTATCTGGTGTTTTCACCACTCCACAGTGCGTTTGATATGCAGAACCAGCGATATCTTGGTTTTCGTGGGGTTTCAAGCTCAGATGTGCATTTTCTGCGATAATCTTGGTGAGACTTCTGTCCGAAGTATGCAGAAACATCAAGAGCGCACTTTTCGAGCTATTTAATTCGAGGAACACGTTATCTGGTGTTTTCAGCACTCCACAGTGCGTTTGATATGCAGAACCAGCGATATCTTGGTTTTCGTGGGGATTCAAGCTGAGATATGCAATTACTGCGATAATCTAGGTGAGACATCTGTCCGAAGTATGCTTAATCATCGAGATCGCTCGTTTCGAGCTATTTAATGCGAGAAACACGTTTTCTGGGGTTTTCACCACACCACAGTTCGTTGGATGTGCAGAACCGGAGATATCTTGGTTTTCGTGGGGTTTCAAGCTCAGATATGCATTTTCTGCGATAATCTTGGTGAGACTTCTGTCCGAAGTATGCAGAGTCATCGAGATCGTACTTTTCGAGCTATTTAATGCGAGAAACACGTTTTCTGGAGTTTTCACCACTCCACAGTTCGTTGGATATGCAGAACAGGAGATATCTTGGTTTTCGTGGGGTTTCAAACTGAGATATGCAATTTCTGCGATAATCTTGGTGAGACTTCTGTCCGAAGTATGCTTAATCATCGAGATCGCTCTATTCGAGCTATTTAATGCGAGAAACACGTTGTCTGGTGTTTTCACCACTCCACAGTTGGTTTGATATGCAGAACCGGCGATGTTTGGTTTTCGTCGGGTTTCAAGCTGAGATATGCATTTTTTACGATAATCTTGATGAGACTTCTGTCCGAAGTATGCTTAATCATCGAGATCGCTCGTTTTGACCAATTCAATGCGAGAAACACGTTATCTGGGGTTTTCACCACTCCACAGTGCGTTTGATATGCAGAACCGGAGATATCCTGGTTTTCGTGTGGTTTCAAGCTCAGATATGCATTTTCTGCGATAATCTTGGTGAGACTTCTGTCCCAAGTGTGCAGAGTCATCGAGATCGCTCGTTTCGACCTATTTAATGCGGGAAACACGTTATCTGGTGTTTTCACCACTCCACAGTGCGTATGATATGCAGAACCGGCGATATCTTGGTTTTCGTGGGGTTTCCAGCTGAGATATGCATTTTCTGCGATAATCTTGGTGAGACGTCTGTCCGAAGTATGCAGAATCATCGAGATCGCTCTTTTCGAGCTATTTAATGCCAGAAACACGTTATCTGGTGTTTTGACCACTCCACAGTGCGTTTGATATGCAGAACCGGCGATATCTTGATTTTCGTGGTGTTTCCAGCTGAGATATGCATTTTCTGCGATAATCTTGGTGAGTCTTCTGTCAGCAGTATGCAGAATCACCTAGATCACTCTTTTCGAGCTATTTAATGCGAGAACCACGTTATCTGGTGTATTGACCACTCCACAGTGCGTTTGATATGCAGAACCGGCGACATCTTGGTTTTCGTGGGGTTTCCAGCTGAAATATGCATTTTCTGCGATAATCTTGGTGTTTCATCTATGAGAAGCATGCAGCAACATCGAGATCGCTCTTTTCGACCTATTTAATGCGGGAAACACGTTATCTGGTGTTTTCAGCACGCCACAGTGCGTTTGATATGCAGAACCAGCGATATCTTGGTTTTCGTGGGGTTTCAAGCTCAGATATGCATTTTCTGCGATAATCTTGGTGAGACTTCTGTCCGAAGTATGCAGAATCATCTAGATCGCTCGTTTCGAGCTATTTAATGCGAGAAACAAGTTATCTGGTGTTTTCACCACTCCACAGTGCGTTTGATATGCAGAACCAGCGATATCTTGGTTTTCGTGGGGTTTCAAGCTCAGATGTGCAATTTCTGCGATAATCTTGGTGAGACTTCTGTCCGAAGTATGCAGAAACATCAAGAGCGCTCTTTTCGAGCTATTCAATTCGAGGAAAATGTTATCTGGTGTTTTCAGCACTCCACAGTGCGTTTGATATGCAGAACCAGCGATATCTTGGTTTTCGTGGGGATTCAAGCTGAGATATGCAATTACTGCGATAATCTAGGTGAGACATCTGTCCGAAGTATGCTTAATCATCGAGATCGCTCGTTTCGAGCTATTTAATGCGAGAAACACGTTTTCTGGGGTTTTCACCACACCACAGTTCGTTGGATGTGCAGAACCGGAGATATCTTGGTTTTCGTGGGGTTTCAAGCTCAGATATGCATTTTCTGCGATAATCTTGGTGAGACTTCTGTCCGAAGTATGCAGAGTCATCGAGATCGTACTTTTCGAGCTATTTAATGCGAGAAACACGTTTTCTGGAGTTTTCACCACTCCACAGTTCGTTGGATATGCAGAACAGGAGATATCTTGGTTTTCGTGGGGTTTCAAACTGAGATATGCAATTTCTGCGATAATCTTGGTGAGACTTCTGTCCGAAGTATGCTTAATCATCGAGATCGCTCTATTCGAGCTATTTAATGCGAGAAACACGTTGTCTGGTGTTTTCACCACTCCACAGTTGGTTTGATATGCAGAACCGGCGATGTTTGGTTTTCGTCGGGTTTCAAGCTGAGATATGCATTTTTTACGATAATCTTGATGAGACTTCTGTCCGAAGTATGCTTAATCATCGAGATCGCTCGTTTTGACCAATTCAATGCGAGAAACACGTTATCTGGGGTTTTCACCACTCCACAGTGCGTTTGATATGCAGAACCGGAGATATCCTGGTTTTCGTGTGGTTTCAAGCTCAGATATGCATTTTCTGCGATAATCTTGGTGAGACTTCTGTCCCAAGTGTGCAGAGTCATCGAGATCGCTCGTTTCGACCTATTTAATGCGGGAAACACGTTATCTGGTGTTTTCACCACTCCACAGTGCGTATGATATGCAGAACCGGCGATATCTTGGTTTTCGTGGGGTTTCCAGCTGAGATATGCATTTTCTGCGATAATCTTGGTGAGACGTCTGTCCGAAGTATGCAGAATCATCGAGATCGCTCTTTTCGAGCTATTTAATGCCAGAAACACGTTATCTGGTGTTTTGACCACTCCACAGTGCGTTTGATATGCAGAACCGGCGATATCTTGATTTTCGTGGTGTTTCCAGCTGAGATATGCATTTTCTGCGATAATCTTGGTGAGTCTTCTGTCAGCAGTATGCAGAATCACCTAGATCACTCTTTTCGAGCTATTTAATGCGAGAACCACGTTATCTGGTGTATTGACCACTCCACAGTGCGTTTGATATGCAGAACCGGCGACATCTTGGTTTTCGTGGGGTTTCCAGCTGAAATATGCATTTTCTGCGATAATCTTGGTGTTTCATCTATGAGAAGTATGCAGCAACATCGAGATCGCTCTTTTCGACCTATTTAATGCGGGAAACACGTTATCTGGTGTTTTCAGCACGCCACAGTGCGTTTGATATGCAGAACCAGCGATATCTTGGTTTTCGTGGGGTTTCAAGCTCAGATATGCATTTTCTGCGATAATCTTGGTGAGACTTCTGTCCGAAGTATGCAGAATCATCTAGATCGCTCGTTTCGAGCTATTTAATGCGAGAAACAAGTTATCTGGTGTTTTCACCACTCCACAGTGCGTTTGATATGCAGAACCAGCGATATCTTGGTTTTCGTGGGGTTTCAAGCTCAGATGTGCAATTTCTGCGATAATCTTGGTGAGACTTCTGTCCGAAGTATGCAGAAACATCAAGAGCGCTCTTTTCGAGCTATTCAATTCGAGGAAAATGTTATCTGGTGTTTTCAGCACTCCACAGTGCGTTTGATATGCAGAACCAGCGATATCTTGGTTTTCGTGGGGATTCAAGCTGAGATATGCAATTACTGCGATAATCTAGGTGAGACATCTGTCCGAAGTATGCTTAATCATCGAGATCGCTCGTTTCGAGCTATTTAATGCGAGAAACACGTTTTCTGGGGTTTTCACCACACCACAGTTCGTTGGATGTGCAGAACCGGAGATATCTTGGTTTTCGTGGGGTTTCAAGCTCAGATATGCATTTTCTCTGATAATCTTGGTGAGACTTCTGTCCGAAGTATGCAGAGTCATCGAGATCGTACTTTTCGAGCTATTTAATGCGAGAAACACGTTTTCTGGGGTTTTCACCACTCCACAGTTCGTTGGATATGCAGAACAGGAGATATCTTGGTTTTCGTGGGGTTTCAAACTGAGATATGCAATTTCTGCGATAATCTTGGTGAGACTTCTGTCCGAAGTATGCTTAATCATCGAGATCGCTCTATTCGAGCTATTTAATGCGAGAAACACGTTGTCTGGCGTTTTCACCACTCCACAGTTGGTTTGATATGCAGAACCGGCGATGTTTGGTTTTCGTCGGGTTTCAAGCTGAGATATGCATTTTTTACGATAATCTTGATGAGACTTCTGTCCGAAGTATGCTTAATCATCGAGATCGCTCGTTTTGACCAATTCAATGCGAGAAACACGTTATCTGGTGTTTTCACCACTCCACAGTGCGTTTGATATGCAGAACCGGAGATATCTTGGTTTTCGTGGGGTTTCAAACTGGATATGTATTTTCTACCATAATCTTGGTGAGTCTTCTGTCCGAAGTATGCAGAATCATTGAGATTATTCTTTTCGAGCTATTTAATGCGAGAAACACGTTATCTGGTGTTTTCACCACTCCACTTTGCGTTTGATATGCAGAACCTGCGATATCTTGGTTTTCGTGGGGTTGCATGCTGAGATATGCTTTTTCAACGATAATCGTGGTGAGAATTCTGTCCGAAGTTTGTAGAATCACCGAGATCGCTCTTTTCGAGCTATTTAACGCGAGAAACACGTTATCTGGTGTTTTCACCACTCCACAGTGCGTTTGATGTGCAGAAACGGCGGTATCTTGGTGTTCGTCGGGTTCCAAGCTGAGATATGCATTTTCTACGATAATCTTAGTGAGTCTTTTGTGAGAAGTATTAAGAATCATCGAAATCGCTCTTTTGGAGCTATTTAATGCGAGAAACACGTTATCTGGTGTTTTCACCACTCCACAGTGCGTTTGATATGCAGAACCTGCGATATCTTGGTTTTCGTGGGGTTTCAAACTGGATATGTATTTTCTACCATAATCTGGGTGAGTCTTCTGTCCGAAGTATGCAGAATCATTGAGATTATTCTTTTCGAGCTATTTAATGCGAGAAACACGTTATCTGGTGTTTTCACCACTCCACTTTGCGTTTGATATGCAGAACCTGCGATATCTTGGTTTTCGTGTGGTTTCAAGCTGCGATATGCTTTTTCAACGATAATCGTGGTGAGACTTCTGTCCGAAGTATGCAGAATCATCAAAATCGCTCTATCGGAGCTATTTAATGCGAGAAACACGTTATCTTGTGTTTTCACCACTCCACAGTGCGTTTGATGTGCAGAAACGGCGATATCTTGGGTTTCGTGGGCTTTCCAGCTGGATATGCATTTTCTACCATAATCTTGGTCAGTCTTCTGTCCGAAGTATGCAGAATCATTGAGATTATTCTTTTCGAGCTATTTAATGCGAGAAACACGTTATCTGGTGTTTTCACCACACCACTTTGCGTTTGATATGCAGAAACTGCGATATCTTGGTTTTCGTGGGGTTTCAAACTGGATAGGTATTTCTACCATAATCTTGGTGAGTTTCCTGTCCGAAGTATGCAGAATCATCGAGATCGCTCTTTTCGAGCTATTAAATGCGAGAAACACGTTATCTGGTGTTTTCACTACTCCACAGTACGTTTGATATGCAGAACCTGCGATATCTTGATTTTCGTGGGGTTTCCAGCTGGATATGTATTTTCTACCATAATCTTGGTGAGTCTTCTGTCCGAAGTATGCAGAATCATCGAGATCGCTCTTGTCCAGCTATTAAATGCGAGAAACACGTTATCTGGTGTTTTCACCACTCCACAGTACATTTGATATGCTGAACCTGCGATATCTTGTTTTTCGTGTGGTTTCCTGCTGGATATGCAATTTCTACTATATTCTTGGAGAGTCTTCGGTGAGAAGTATGCAGAATCATCGAAATCGCGCTTTTCGAGCTATTTAATGCGAGACCACGTTATCTGGTGTTTTCACCACTCCACTTTGCGTTTGATATGCAGAACCTGCGATATCTTGGTTTTCGTGTGGTTTCAAGCTGCGATATGCTTTTTCAACGATAATCTTAATGAGTCTTTTGTGAGAAGTATCAAGAATCGTCGATTTCGCTCTTATCGAGCTATTTAATGCGATAAACACGTTATCTGGTGTTTTCACCACTCCACAGTGCGATTGATATGCTGAACCTGCGATATCTTGGGTTTCGTGTGGTTTCCTGCTGGATATGCAATTTCTACTATAATCTTGGAGAGTCTTCGGTGAGAAGTATGCAGAATCGTCGATTTCGCTCTTTTGGTGCTATTTAATGCGGGAAACACGTTTTCTGGTGTTTTCACCACTCCACAATGCGTTTAATATGCAGAACCTGCGATATCTTGGGTTTCGTGTGGTTTCCTGCTGGATATGCAATTTCTACTATAATCTTAGAGAGTCTTCGGTGAGAAGTATGCAGTATCATCGAAATCGCGCTTATGGAGCTATTTAATGCGGGAAACACGTTTTCTGGTGTTTTCACCACTCCACAGTGCATTTGATATGCAGAACCTGCGATATCTTGGTTTTCGTGGGGTTTCAAACTGGATATGTATTTTCTACCATAATCTTGGTGAGTTTTCTGTCCGAAGTATGCAGAATCATCGAGATCGCCCTTTTCGAGCTATTAAATGCGAGAAACACGTTACCTGGTGTTTTCACCACTCCATAGTACGTTTGATATGCAGAACCTGCGATATCTTGGTTTTCGTGTGGTTTCAAGCTGCGATATGCTTTTTCAACGATAATCGAGGTGAGACTTCTGTCCGAAGTATGCAGAATCATCAAAATCGCTCTATCGGAGCTATTTAATGCGAGAAACACGTTATCTTGTGTTTTCACCACTCCACAGTGCGTTTGATGTGCAGAAACGGCGATATCTTGGGTTTCGTGGGCTTTCCAGCTGGATATGCATTTTCTACCATAATCTTGGTCAGTCTTCTGTCCGAAGTATGCAGAATCATCGAGATCGCTCTTTTCGAGCTATTAAATACGAGAAACACGTTATCTGGTGTTTTCACCACTCCACAATGCGTTTAATATGCAGAACCTGCGATATCTTTGTTTTCGTGGGGTTGCATGCTGAGGTATGCTTTTTCAACGATAATCGTGGTGAGAATTCTGTCCGAAGTTTGTAGAATCACCGACATCGCTCTTTTCGAGCTATTTAACGCGAGAAACACGTTATCTGGTGTTTTCACCACTCCACAGTTTATTTGATATGCAGAAGCGGCGATATCTTGGTTTTCGTGGGGTTGCAAGCTGGATATGTATTTTTCACCATAATCTTGGTGAGTCTTCTGTCCGAAGTATGCAGAATCATCGAGATCGCTCTTTTCGAACAATTGAATGCGAGAAACACGTTATCTGGTGTTTTCACCACTCCACAGTACGTTTGATATGCAGAACCGGCGATATATTGGGTTTCGTGGGGTTTCAAGCTGGATATGTATTTTCTACCATAATCTTGGTGAGTCTTCTGTCCGAAGTATGCAGAATCATCGAGATCGCTCTATTCGAGCTATTTAATGCGAGAAACACGTTATCTGGTGTTTTCACCACTCCACAGTACGTTTGATATGCAGAACCGGCGATATCTTGGTTTTCGTGGGGTTGCAAGCTGGATATGTATTTTTCACCATAATCTTGGTGAGTCTTCTGTCCGAAGTATGCAGAATCATCGAGATCGCTCTTTTCGAACAATTGAATGCGAGAAACACGTTATCTGGTGTTTTCACCACTCCACAGTACGTTTGATATGCAGAACCGGCGATATCTTGGGTTTCGTGGGGTTTCAAGCTGGATATGTATTTTCTACCATAATCTTGGTGAGTCTTCTGTCCGAAGTATGCAGAATCATCGAGATCGCTCTTTTCGAGCTATTTAATGCGAGAAACACGTTATCTGGTGTTTTCACCACTCCACAGTAAGTTTAATATGCAGAACCGGCGATATCTTGGGTTTCGTGGGGTTTCCTGCTGGATATGCACTTTCTACGATAAACTTGGTGAGTCTTCGGTGAGAAGTATGCAGTATCATCGAAATCGCACTTTTGGAGCTTTTTAATGCGGGAAACACGTTATCTGGTGTTTTCACCACTCCAGTTTGCGTTTCATATGCAGAACCTGCGATATCTTGGTTTTCGTGGGGTTTCAAGCTGGATATGTATTTTCTACCATTATCTTGGTGAGTCTTCTGTCCGAAGTATGCAGAATCATCGAGATCGCTCTTTTCGAGCTATTTAATGCGAGAAACACGTTATCTGGTGTTATCACCACTCCACAGTACGTTTGATATGCAGAACCGGCGATATCTTGGGTTTCGTGGGGTTTCCTGCTGGATATGCAATTTCTACGATAAACTTGGTGAGTCTTCGGTGGGAAGTATGCAGAATCATCGAGATCGCTCTTTTCGAGCTATTTAATGCGAGAAACACGTTATCTGGGGTTTTCACCACTCCACAGTGCGTTTGATATGCAGAACCTGCGAGATCTTGGTTTTAGTGGGGTTGCAAGCTGGATATGTATTTTCTACCATAATCTTGGTGAGTCTTCTGTCCGAGGTATGCAGAATCATCGAGATCGCTCTTCTCGAGCTATTTAATGCAGGAAACACGTTATCTGGTGTTTTCACCACTCCACAGTGCGTTTGATATGCAGAACCTGCGATATCTTGGTTTTCGTGGGGTTGCAAGCTGGATATGTTTTTTCTACCATAATCTTGGTGAGTCTTCTGTCCGAAGTATGCAGAATCATCGAGATCGCTCTTTTCGAGCAATTGAATGCGAGTAACACGTTATCTGGTGTTTTCACCACTCCACAGTACGTTTGATATGCAGAACCGGCGATATCTTGGGTTTCGTGGGGTTTCCTGCTGGATATGCAATTTCTACGATAATCTTGGTGAGTCTTCGGTGAGAAGTATGCAGTATCATCGAAGTCGCACTTTTGGAGCTATTTAATGCGGGAAACACGTTATCTGGTGTTTTCACGACTCCACAGTGCGTTTGATATGCAGAACCTGCGATATCTTGGTTTTCGTGGGGTATCAAGCTGGATATGCAATTTCTACGATAAACTTGGTGAGTCTTCGGTGAGAAGTATGCAGAATCATCGAGATCTCTCTTCTCGAGCTATTTAATGCGAGAAACACGTTATCTGGTGTTTTCACCACTCCACAATGCGTTTAATATGCAGAACCTGCGATATCTTGGTTTTCGTGTGGTTGCATGCTGAGATATGCTTTTTCAACGATTATCGTGGTGAGAATTCTGTCCAAAGTTTGTAGAATCACCGAGATCGCTCTTTTCGATCTATTTAACGCGAGAAACACGTTATCTGGTGTTTTCACCACTCCACAATGCGTTTAATATGCAGAACCTGCGATATCTTGGTTTTCGTGGGGTTGCATGCTGAGGTATGCTTTTTCAACGATAATCGTGGTGAGAATTCTGTCCGAAGTTTGTAGAATCACCGACATCGCTCTTTTCGAGCTATTTAACGCGAGAAACACGTTATCTGGTGTTTTCACCACTCCACAGTTTATTTGATATGCAGAAGCGGCGATATCTTGGTTTTCGTCGGGTTTCAAGCTTAGATATGCATTTGCTGCGATAAAATTGTTGAGATTTCTTTCCGAAGTATGCAGAATCATCGAGATCGCTCTTTTCGAGCTATTTAATGCGAGAAACACGTTATCTGGTGATTTCACCACTCCACAGTACGTTTGATATGCAGAACCGGCGATATCTTGGGTTTCGTGGGGTTTCCTGCTGGATATGCAATTTCTACGATAAACTTGGTGAGTCTTCGGTGAGAAGTATGCAGAATCATCGAGATCGCTCTTTTCGAGCTATTTAATGCGAGAAACACGTTATCTGGGGTTTTCACCACTCCACAGTGCGTTTGATATGCAGAACCTGCGATATCTTGGTTTTAGTGGGGTTGCAAGCTGGATATGTATTTTCTACCATAATCTTGGTGAGTCTTCTGTCCGAGGTATGCAGAATCATCGAGATCGCTCTTTTCGAGCTATTTAATGCAGGAAACACGTTATCTGGTGTTTTCACCACTCCACAGTGCGTTTGATATGCAGAACCTGCGAAATCTTTGTTTTCGAGGGGTTTCAAGCTGGATATGTATTTTCTACCATAATCTTGGTGAGCCTTCTCTCCGAAGTATGCAGAATCATCGAGATCGCTCTTTTCGAGCTATTAAATGCGAGAAACACGTTATCTGGTGTTTCCACCACTCCACAGTACGTTTGATATGCAGAACCGGCGATATCTTGATTTTCGTGGGGTTTCTAGCTGGATATGTATTTTCTACCATAATCTTGGTGAGTCTTCTGTCCGAAGTATGCAGAATCATCGAGATCGCTCTGTTCGAGCTATTTAATGCGTGAAACACGTTATCTGGTGTTTTCACCACTCCACAGTACGTTTGATATGCAGAACCTGCGATATCTTGGTTTTCGTGGGGTTTCAAGCAGGATATGTATTTTCTACCATAATCTTGATGAGTCTTCTGTCCGAAGTATGCAGAATCATCGAGATCGCTCTTTTCGGGCTATTTAATGCGAGAAACACGTTATCTGGTGTTTTCACCACTACACAGTGCGTTTGATATGCAGAACCTGCAAAATCTTGGTTTTCGAGGGGTTTCAAGCTGGATATGTATTTTCTACCATAATCCTGGTGAGTCTTCTGTCCGAAGTATGAAGAATCATCGAGATCGCTCTTTTCGAGCTATTAAATGCGAGAAACACGTTATCTGGTGTTTCCACCACTCCACAGTACGTTTGATATGCAGAACCGGCGATATCTTTATTTTCGTGGGGTTTCCAGCTGGATATGTATTTTCTACCATAATCTTGGTGAGTCTTCTGTCCGAAGTATGCAGAATCATCGAGATCGCTGTGTTCGAGCTATTTAATGCGAGAAACACGTTATCTGGTGTTTTCACCACTCCGCAGTACGTTTGATATGCAGAACCTGCGGTATCTTGGTTTTCGTGAGGTTTCAAGCTGGATATGTATTTTCTACCATAATCTTGGTGAGTCTTCTGTCCGAAGTATGCAGAATCATCGAGATCGCTCTTTTGGTGCTATTTAGTGCGAGAAACACGTTATCTGGTGTTTTCACCACTCCACAGTGCACTTGATATGCAGAACCGGCGATATCTTGGTTTTCGTGTGGTTTCAAGCTGCGATATGCTTTTTCAACGATAATCGTGGTGAGACTTCTGTCCGAAGTATGCAGAATCATCAAAATCGCTCTATCGGAGCTATTTAATGCGAGAAACACGTTATCTGGTGTTTTCACCGCTCCACAATGCGTTTGATGTGCAGAAACGGCGATATCTTGGTGTTCGTCGGGTTCCAAGCTGAGATATGCATTTTCTACGATAATCTTAATGAGTCGTTTTGAGAAGTATCAAGAATCGTCGATTTCGCTCTTTTCGAGCTATTTAATGCCAGAAACACGTTATCTGGTGTTTTCACCACTCCACAATGCGTTTAATATGCAGAACCTGCGATATCTTGGTTTTCGTGGGGTTGCATGCTGAGATATGCTTTTTCAACGATTATCGTGGTGAGAATTCTGTCCGAAGTTTGTAGAATCTCCGAGATCGCTCTTTTCGAGCTATTTAACGCGAGAAACACGTTATCTGGTGTTTTCACCACTCCACAATGCGTTTAATATGCAGAACCTGCGATATCTTGGTTTTCGTGGGGTTGCATGCTGAGGTATGCTTTTTCAACGATAATCGTGGTGAGAATTCTGTCCGAAGTTTGTAGAATCACCGACATCGCTCTTTTCGAGCTATTTAACGCGAGAAACACGTTATCTGGTGTTTTCACCACTCCACAGTGCATTTGATATGCAGAAGCGGCGATATCTTGGTTTTCGTCGGGTTTCAAGCTTAGATATGCATTTGCTGCGATAAAATTGTTGAGATTTCTTTCCGAAGTATGCAGAATCATCGACATCGCTCTTTTCGAGCTATTTAATGCGAGAAGCACGTTATCTGGTGTTTTCACCACTCCACAGTGCGTTTGACATGCAGAAACGGCGATATCTTGGTTTTCGTCGGGATTCAAGCTGGGATATGCATTTTCTGCGATAATCTTGGTGAGACTTCTGTGAGAAGTATGCAGAATCATCGAGATCGCTCTGTTCGAGCTATTTAATGCGAGAAACACGTTATCTGGTGTTTTCACCACTCCACAGTACGTTGGATATCCAGAACCTGCGATATCTTGGGTTTCGTGAGGTTTCAAGCTGGATATGTATTTTCTACCATAATCTTGGTGAGTCTTCTTTCCGAAGAATGCAGAATCTTCGAGATCGCTCTGTTCGAGCTATTTAATGCGAGAAACACGTTATCTGGTGTTTTCACCACTCCACAGTACGTTTGATATGCAGAACCTGCGATATCTTGGTTTTCGTGAGGTTTCAAGCTGGATATGTATTTTCTACCATAATCTTGGTGAGTCTTCTGTCCGAAGTATGCAGAATCATCGAGATCGCTCTGTTCGAGCTATTTAATGCGAGAAACACGTTATCTGGTGTTTTCACCACTCCACAGTACGTTTGATATGCAGAACCTGCGATATCTTGGTTTTCGTGGGGTTTCAAGCAGGATATGTATTTTCTACCATAATCTTGGTGAGTCTTCTGTCCGAAGTATGCAGAATCATCGAGATCGCTCTTTTCGGGCTATTTAATGCGAGAAACACGTTATCTGGTGTTTTCACCACTACACAGTGCGTTTGATATGCAGAACCTGCGAAATCTTGGTTTTCGAGGGGTTTCAAGCTGGATATGTATTTTCTACCATAATCCTGGTGAGTCTTCTGTCCGAAGTATGAAGAATCATCGAGATCGCTCTTTTCGAGCTATTAAATGCGAGAAACACGTTATCTGGTGTTTCCACCACTCCACAGTACGTTTGATATGCAGAACCGGCGATATCTTGATTTTCGTGGGGTTTCCAGCTGGATATGTATTTTCTACCATAATCTTGGTGAGTCTTCTGTCCGAAGTATGCAGAATCATCGAGATCGCTGTGTTCGAGCTATTTAATGCGAGAAACACGTTATCTGGTGTTTTCACCACTCCGCAGTACGTTTGATATGCAGAACCTGCGGTATCTTGGTTTTCGTGAGGTTTCAAGCTGGATATGTATTTTCTACCATAATCTTGGTGAGTCTTCTGTCCGAAGTATGCAGAATCATCGAGATCGCTCTTTTGGTGCTATTTAGTGCGAGAAACACGTTATCTGGTGTTTTCACCACTCCACAGTGCACTTGATATGCAGAACCGGCGATATCTTGGTTTTCGTGTGGTTTCAAGCTGCGATATGCTTTTTCAACGATAATCGTGGTGAGACTTCTGTCCGAAGTATGCAGAATCATCAAAATCGCTCTATCGGAGCTATTTATAGCGAGAAACACGTTATCTGGTGTTTTCACCGCTCCACAGTGCGTTTGATGTGCAGAAACGGCGATATCTTGGTGTTCGTCGGGTTCCAAGCTGAGATATGCATTTTCTACGATAATCTTAATGAGTCTTTTTGAGAAGTATCAAGAATCGTCGATTTCGCTCTTTTCGAGCTATTTAATGCCAGAAACACGTTATCTGGTGTTTTCACCACTCCACAATGCGTTTAATATGCAGAACCTGCGATATCTTGGTTTTCGTGTGGTTGCATGCTGAGATATGCTTTTTCAACGATTATCGTGGTGAGAATTCTGTCCAAAGTTTGTAGAATCACCGAGATCGCTCTTTTCGATCTATTTAACGCGAGAAACACGTTATCTGGTGTTTTCACCACTCCACAATGCGTTTAATATGCAGAACCTGCGATATCTTGGTTTTCGTGGGGTTGCATGCTGAGGTATGCTTTTTCAACGATAATCGTGGTGAGAATTCTGTCCGAAGTTTGTAGAATCACCGACATCGCTCTTTTCGAGCTATTTAACGCGAGAAACACGTTATCTGGTGTTTTCACCACTCCACAGTTTATTTGATATGCAGAAGCGGCGATATCTTTATTTTCGTGGGGTTTCCAGCTGGATATGTATTTTCTACCATAATCTTGGTGAGTCTTCTGTCCGAAGTATGCAGAATCATCGAGATCGCTGTGTTCGAGCTATTTAATGCGAGAAACACGTTATCTGGTGTTTTCACCACTCCGCAGTACGTTTGATATGCAGAACCTGCGGTATCTTGGTTTTCGTGAGGTTTCAAGCTGGATATGTATTTTCTACCATAATCTTGGTGAGTCTTCTGTCCGAAGTATGCAGAATCATCGAGATCGCTCTTTTGGTGCTATTTAGTGCGAGAAACACGTTATCTGGTGTTTTCACCACTCCACAGTGCACTTGATATGCAGAACCGGCGATATCTTGGTTTTCGTGTGGTTTCAAGCTGCGATATGCTTTTTCAACGATAATCGTGGTGAGACTTCTGTCCGAAGTATGCAGAATCATCAAAATCGCTCTATCGGAGCTATTTAATGCGAGAAACACGTTATCTGGTGTTTTCACCGCTCCACAATGCGTTTGATGTGCAGAAACGGCGATATCTTGGTGTTCGTCGGGTTCCAAGCTGAGATATGCATTTTCTACGATAATCTTAATGAGTCGTTTTGAGAAGTATCAAGAATCGTCGATTTCGCTCTTTTCGAGCTATTTAATGCCAGAAACACGTTATCTGGTGTTTTCACCACTCCACAATGCGTTTAATATGCAGAACCTGCGATATCTTGGTTTTCGTGGGGTTGCATGCTGAGGTATGCTTTTTCAACGATAATCGTGGTGAGAATTCTGTCCGAAGTTTGTAGAATCACCGACATCGCTCTTTTCGAGCTATTTAACGCGAGAAACACGTTATCTGGTGTTTTCACCACTCCACAGTTTATTTGATATGCAGAAGCGGCGATATCTTTATTTTCGTGGGGTTTCCAGCTGGATATGTATTTTCTACCATAATCTTGGTGAGTCTTCTGTCCGAAGTATGCAGAATCATCGAGATCGCTCTTTTCGAGCTATTTAATGCAGGAAACACGTTATCTGGTGTTTTCACCACTCCACAGTGCGTTTGATATGCAGAACCTGCGATATCTTGGTTTTCGTGGGGTTGCAAGCTGGATATGTATTTTCTACCATAATCTTGGTGAGTCTTCTGTCCGAAGTATGCAGAATCATCGAGATCGCTCTTTTCGAGCAATTGAATGCGAGTAACACGTTATCTGGTGTTTTCACCACTCCACAGTACGTTTGATATGCAGAACCGGCGATATCTTGGGTTTCGTGGCGTTTCCTGCTGGATATGCAATTTCTACGATAAACTTGGTGAGTCTTCGGTGAGAAGTATGCAGTATCATCGAAATCGCTCTTTTGGAGCTATTTAATGCGGGAAACACGTTATCTGGTGTTTTCACCACTCCACAGTACGTTTGATATGCAGAACCGGCGATATATTGGTTTTCGTGGGGGATCAAGCTGGATATGTATTTTCTACCATAATCTTGGTGAGTCTTCGGTGAGAAGTATGCAGTATCATCGAAATCGCACTTTTGGAGCTATTTAATGCGGGAAACACGTTATCTGGTGTTTTCACCACTCCACTTTGCATTTGATATGCAGAACCTGCGATATCTTGGTTTTCGTGGGGCTTCAAGCTGAGATATGCAATTTCTACGATAAACTTTGTGAGTCTTCGCTGAGAAGTATGCTGTATCATCGAAATCGCTCTTTTGGAGCTATTAAATGCGAGAAACACGTTATCTGGTGTTTTCACCACTCCACAGTGCATTTGATATGCAGAAGCGGCGATATCTAGGTTTTCGTCGGGTTTCAAGCTTAGATATGCATTTGCTGCGGTAAAATTGATGAGTCTTCTTTCCGAAGTATGCAGAATCGTCGATTTCGCTCTTTTCGAGCTACTTAACGCGAGAAACACGTTATCTGGTGTTTTCACCACTCCACAGTGCGCTTGATATGCAGAACCTGCGATATCTTGGTTTTCGTGGGGGTTCAAGCTGGATATGTATTTTCTACCATAATCTTGGTAAAGTCTTCGGTGAGAAGTATGCAGTATCATCGAAATCGCTCTTTTGGAACTATTTAATGCGATAAACACGTTTTCTGGTGTTTTCACCACTCCACAGTGCATTTGATATGCAGAAGCGGCGATATCTTGGTTTTCGTCGGGTTTCAAGCTTAGATATGCATTTTCTGCGATAATCTTGGTGAGTCTTCTGTCAGAAGTATGCCGAATCATCTAGATCGCTCTTTACGAGCTATTTAATGCAAGAAACACGTTTTCTGGTGTATTCACCACTCCACAGTACGTTTGACAAGCAGAACCGGAGATATCCTGGTTTCGGTCGGGTATCAAGCTGGGATATGCATTTTTTGCGTTAATATTGGTGAGACTTCAGTCAGAAGTATGCAGAATCATCTAGATCGCTCTTTACGAGCTATTTAATGCGAGAAACACGTTTTCTGGTGTATTCACCACTCCACAGTACGTTTGACATGCAGAACCGGAGATATCTTGGTTTCGGTCGGGTTTCAAGCTGAGATATGCATTTTCTGCGATAAGCTTGGTGATTCTTCTGCCAGAAGTATGCAGAATCATCTAGATCCCTCTGTTCGAGCTATTTAATGCGAGAAACACGATATCTGGTGTTTTCAACATTCTACAGTGCGTTCCATATGCAGAACCGGCGACATCTTGGATTACGTCGGGTTTCAAGCTGAGATATGCATTTTCTACGATAATCTTGGTGCGACATCTGTCAGAAGTATGCAGAATCATCTAGATCGCTCTTTTCGAGCTATTTAATGCGTGAAGCACGTTATCTGGTGTTTTCACCACTCCACAGTACGTTTGATATGCAGAACCGGCGATATCTTGGTTATCGTGGGGTTTCAATCTGGATATGTATTTTCTACCATAATCTTGGTGAGTCTTCTGTCCGAAGAATGCAGAATCATGGAGATCGCTCTTTTCGAGCAATTTAATGCGTGAAGCACGTTATCTGGTGTTTTCACCACTCCACTTTGCATTTGATATTCAGAACCTGCGATATCTTGGTTTTCGTGGGGTTTCAAGCTGAGATATGCAATTTCTACGATAAACTTGGTGAGTCTTCGGTGAGAAGTATGCAGCATCGTCGAAATCGCTCTTTTGGAGCTATTAAATGCGAGAAACACGTTATCTGGTGTTTTCACCACTCCACAGTGCATTTGATATGCAGAAGCGGCGATATTTAGGTTTTCGTCGGGTTTCAAGCTTAGATATGCATTTGCTGCGATGAAATTGGTGAGACTACTTTCCGAAGTATGCAGAATCATCGACATCGCTCTTTTCGAGCTATTTAATGCGAGAAGCATGTTATCTGGTGTATTCACCACTCCACAGTGCGTTTGACATGCAGAAGCGGCGATATCTTGGTTTTCGTCGGGATTCAAGCTGGGATATGCATTTTCTGCGATAATCTTGGTGAGACTTCTGTGAGAAGTATGCAGAATCGTCGAAATCGCTCTTTTGGAGCTATTAAATGCGAGAAACACGTTATCTGGGGTTTTCACCACTCCACAGTGCATTTGATATGCAGAAGAGGCGATATTTAGGTTTTCGTCGGGTTTCAAGCTTAGATATGCATTTGCTGCGATGAAATTGGTGAGACTACTTTCCGAAGTATGCAGAATCATCTAGATCGCACTGTTCGAGCTATTTAATGGGAAAAAACAAGTTTTCTCGTCTTTTCAAAATTCCACAGTGCGTTTGATATGCATAACCGGCGATATCTTGATTTTCGTGGTGTTTCCAGCTCAGATATGCATTTTCTGCGATAAGCTTGGTGAGTCTTCTGCCAGAAGTATGCAGAATCATCTAGATCGATCTTTTCGAGCTATTTAATGCGATAAAACAAGTTTTCTGGTGTTTTCAACATTCCACAGAGCGTTTGATATGCAGAGCCGGCGATATCCTGATTTTCGTGGTTTTGCCAGCTGAGATATGCATTTTCTGCGATAACCTTGGTGAGACTTCTGTCAGAAGTATGCAGAATCATCTAGATCGCTCTGTTCGAGCTATTTAATGGGAAATAACAAGTTTTCTGGTGTTTTCAAAATTCCACAGTGCTTATGATATGCAAAACCGGCAACATCTTGGCTTTCGTCGGGTATCAAGCTGAGATATGCATTTTCTATGATAAGCTTGGTGAGACTTCTGTCAGAAGTATGCAGAATCATCGGGATCGCTCTTTTCGAGCTATTTAATGCGAGAAACACGTTATCTGGTTGTTTTCACCACTCCACAGTGCGTTTGATATGCAGAACCGGCGACATCTTGGATTTCATCGGGTTTCAAGCTGAGATATACATTTTCTACGATAATCTTGGTGCGACTTCTGTCAGAAGTATGCAGAATCATATAGATCGCTCTATTCGAGCTATTTAATGGGAAATAACAAGTTTTCTGGTGTTTTCAAAATTCCACAGTGCGTTTGATATGCAGAACCGGCGACATCTTGGTTTTCGTGGGGTTGCAAGCTGGATATGTATTTTCTACCATAATCTTGGTGAGTCTCCTGTCCGAAGTATGCAGAATCATCGAGATCGCTCTTTTCGAGCAATTGAATGCGAGAAACACGTTATCTGGTGTTTTCACCACTCCACAGTACGTTTGATATGCAGAACCGGCGATATCTTGAGTTTCGTGGGGTTGCAAGCTGGATATGTATTTTTCACCATAATCTTGGTGAGTCTTCTGTCCGAAGTATGCAGAATCATCGCGATTGCTCTTTTCGAACAATTGAATGCGAGAAACACGTTATCTGGTGTTTTCACCACTCCACAGTACGTTTGATATGCAGAACCGGCGATATCTTGGGTTTCGTGGGGTTTCAAGCTGGATATGTATTTTCTACCATAATCTTGGTGAGTCTTCTGTCCGAAGTATGCAGAATCATCGAGATCGCTCTTTTCGAGCTATTTAATGCGAGAAACACGTTATCTGGTGTTTTCACCACTCCACAGTACGTTTGATATGCAGAACCGGCGATATCTTGGGTTTCGTGGGGTTTCCTGCTGGATATGCAATTTCTACGATAAACTTGGTGAGTCTTCGATGAGAAGTATGCAGTATCATCGAAATCGCTCTTTTGGAGCTATTTAATGCGGGAAACACGTTATCTGGTGTTTTCACCACTCCAGTTTGCGTTTCATATGCAGAACCTGCGATATCTAGGTTTTCGTCGGGTTTCAAGCTTAGATATGCATTTGCTGCGGTAAAATTGATGAGTCTTCTTTCCGAAGTATGCAGAATCGTCGATTTCGCTCTTTTCGAGCTACTTAACGCGAGAAACACGTTATCTGGTGTTTTCACCACTCCACAGTGCGCTTGATATGCAGAACCTGCGATATCTTGGTTTTCGTGGGGGCTCAAGCTGGATATGTATTTTCTACCATAATCTTGGTAAAGTCTTCGGTGAGAAGTATGCAGTATCATCGAAATCGCTCTTTTGGAGCTGTTTAATGCGATAAACACGTTTTCTGGTGTTTTCACCACTCCACAGTGCATTTGATATGCAGAAGCGGCGATATTTTGGTTTTCGTGGGGTTGCAAGCTGGATATGTATTTTCTACCATAATCTTGGTGAGTCTTCTGTCCGATGTATGCAGAATCATCGAGATCGCTCTTTTCGAGCAATTGAATGCGAGTAACACGTTATCTGGTGTTTTCACCACTCCACAGTACGTTTGATATGCAGAACCGGCGATAACTTGGGTTTCGTGGGGTTTCCTGCTGGATATGCAATTTCTACGATAAACTTGGTGAGTCTTCGGTGAGAAGTATGCAGTATCATCGAAATCGCTCTTTTGGAGCTATTTAATGCGGGAAACACGTTATCTGGTGTTTTCACCACTCCACAGTACGTTTGATATGCAGAACCGGCGATATCTTGGTTTTCGTGGGGGATCAAGCTGGATATGTATTTTCTACCATAATCTTGGTGAGTCTTCGGTGAGAAGTATGCTGTATCATCGAAATCGCTCTTTTGGAGCTATTAAATGCGAGAAACACGTTATCTGGTGTTTTCACCACTCCACAGTGCATTTGATATGCAGAAGCGGCGATATCTAGGTTTTCGTCGGGTTTCAAGCTTAGATATGCATTTGCTGCGGTAAAATTGATGAGTCTTCTTTCCGAAGTATGCAGAATCGTCGATTTCGCTCTTTTCGAGCTACTTAACGCGAGAAACACGTTATCTGGTGTTTTCACCACTCCACAGTGCGCTTGATATGCAGAACCTGCGATATCTTGGTTTTCGTGGGGGTTCAAGCTGGATATGTATTTTCTACCATAATCTTGGTAAAGTCTTCGGTGAGAAGTATGCAGTATCATCGAAATCGCTCTTTTGGAGCTATTTAATGCGATAAACACGTTTTCTGGTGTTTTCACCACTCCACAGTGCATTTGATATGCAGAAGCGGCGATATCTTGGTTTTCGTCGGGTTTCAAGCTTAGATATGCATTTTCTGCGATAATCTTGGTGAGTCTTCTGTCAGAAGTATGCAGAATCATCTAGATCGCTCTTTACGAGCTATTTAATGCGAGAAACACGTTTTCTGGTGTATTCACCACTCCACAGTACGTTTGACAAGCAGAACCGGAGATATCCTGGTTTCGGTCGGGTATCAAGCTGGGATATGCATTTTCTGCGTTAATATTGGTGAGACTTCAGTCAGAAGTATGCAGAATCATCTAGATCGCTCTTTACGAGCTATTTAATGCGAGAAACACGTTTTCTGGTGTATTCACCACTCCACAGTAGGTTTGACTAGCAGAACCGGAGATATCCTGGTTTCGGTCGGGTATCAAGCTGGGATATGCATTTTCTGCGTTAATATTGGTGAGACTTCAGTCAGAAGTATGCAGAATCATCTAGATCGCTCTTTACGAGCTATTTAATGCGAGAAACACGTTTTCTGGTGTATTCACCACTCCACAGTACGTTTGACATGCAGAACCGGAGATATCTTGGTTTCGGTCGGGTTTCAAGCTGAGATATGCATTTTCTGCGATAAGCTTGGTGATTCTTCTGCCAGAAGTATGCAGAATCATCTAGATCCCTCTGTTCGAGCTATTTAATGCGAGAAACACGATATCTGGTGTTTTCAACATTCTACAGTGCGTTCCATATGCAGAACCGGCGACATCTTGGATTACGTCGGGTTTCAAGCTGAGATATGCATTTTCTACGATAATCTTGGTGCGACATCTGTCAGAAGTATGCAGAATCATCTAGATCGCTCTTTTCGAGCTATTTAATGCGTGAAGCACGTTATCTGGTGTTTTCACCACTCCACAGTACGTTTGATATGCAGAACCGGCGATATCTTGGTTTTCGTGGGGTTTCAATCTGGATATGTATTTTCTACCATAATCTTGGTGAGTCTTCTGTCCGAAGTATGCAGAATCATGGAGATCGCTCTTTTGGAGCTATTAAATGCGAGAAACACGTTATCTGGTGTTTTCACCACTCCACAGTGCATTTGATATGCAGAAGCGGCGATATTTAGGTTTTCGTCGGGTTTCAAGCTTAGATATGCATTTGCTGCGATGAAATTGGTGAGACTACTTTCCGAAGTATGCAGAATCATCGACATCGCTCTTTTCGAGCTATTTAATGCGAGAAGCATGTTATCTGGTGTATTCACCACTCCACAGTGCGTTTGACATGCAGAAGCGGCGATATCTTGGTTTTCGTCGGGATTCAAGCTGGGATATGCATTTTCTGCGATAATCTTGGTGAGACTTCTGTGAGAAGTATGCAGAATCGTCGATTTCGCTCATTTGGAGTTATTTAATGCGACAAACACGTTATCTGGTGTTTTCACCACTCCACAGTGCGTTTGATATGCAGAACCGGCGATATCTTGATTTTCGTGGTGTTTCCAGCTGAGATATGCATTTTCTGCGATAATCTTGGTGAGTCTTCTGTCAGAAGTATGCAGAATCATCGGGATCGCTCTTTACGAGCTATTTAATGCGAGAAACACGTTATCTGGTTGTTTTCACAACTCCACAGTGCGTTCGATATGTAGAACCGGCGACATCTTGGATTTCGTCGGGTTTCAAGCTGAGATATGCATTTTCTACGATAATCTTGGTGCGACTTCTGTCAGAAGTATGCAGAATAAATCTAGATCGCTCTGTTCGAGCTATTTAATGGGAAATAACAAGTTATCTGGTGTTTTCAAAATTCCACAGTGCGTTTGATATGCAGAACCGGCGACATCTTGGCTTTCGTCGGGTATCAAGCTGAGATATGCATTTTCTATGATAAGCTTGGTGAGACTTCTGTCAGAAGTATGCAGAATCATCGGGATCGCTCTTTTCGAGCAATTGAATGCGAGTAACACGTTATCTGGTGTTTTCACCACTCCACAGTACGTTTGATATGCAGAACCGGCGATATCTTGGGTTTCGTGGGGTTTCCTGCTGGATATGCAATTTCTACGATAAACTTGGTGAGTCTTTGGTGAGAAGTATGCAGTATCATCGAAATCGCTCTTTTGGAGCTATTTAATGCGGGAAACACGTTATCTGGTGTTTTCACCACTCCACAGTACGTTTGATATGCAGAACCGGCGATATCTTGGTTTTCGTGGGGGATCAAGTTGGATATGTATTTTCTACCATAATCTTGGTGAGTCTTCGGTGAGAAGTATGCAGTATCATCGAAATCGCACTTTTGGAGCTATTTAATGCGGGAAACACGTTATCTGGTGTTTTCACCACTCCACTTTGCATTTGATATGCAGAACCTGCGATATCTTGGTTTTCGTGGGGCTTCAAGCTGAGATATGCAATATCTACGATAAACTTGGTGAGTCTTCGGTGAGAAGTATGCTGTATCATCGAAATCGCTCTTTTGGAGCTATTAAATGCGAGAAACACGTTATCTGGTGTTTTCACCACTCCACAGTGCATTTGATATGCAGAAGCGGCGATATCTAGGTTTTCGTCGGGTTTCAAGCTTAGATATGCATTTGCTGCGGTAAAATTGATGAGTCTTCTTTCCGAAGTATGCAGAATCGTCGATTTCGCTCTTTTCGAGCTACTTAACGCGAGAAACACGTTATCTGGTGTTTTCACCACTCCACAGTACGTTTGACAAGCAGAACCGGAGATATCCTGGTTTCGGTCGGGTATCAAGCTGGGATATGCATTTTCTGCGTTAATATTGGTGAGACTTCAGTCAGAAGTATGCAGAATCATCTAGATCGCTCTTTACGAGCTATTTAATGCGAGAAACACGTTTTCTGGTGTATTCACCACTCCACAGTACGTTTGACATGCAGAACCGGAGATATCTTGGTTTCGGTCGGGTTTCAAGCTGAGATATGCATTTTCTGCGATAAGCTTGGTGATTCTTCTGCCAGAAGTATGCAGAATCATCTAGATCCCTCTGTTCGAGCTATTTAATGCGAGAAACACGATATCTGGTGTTTTCAACATTCTACAGTGCGTTCCATATGCAGAACCGGCGATATCTTGGTTTTCGTGGGGTTTCAATCTGGATATGTATTTTCTACCATAATCTTGGTGAGTCTTCTGTCCGAAGTATGCAGAATCATGGAGATCGCTCTTTTGGAGCTATTAAATGCGAGAAACACGTTATCTGGTGTTTTCACCACTCCACAGTGCATTTGATATGCAGAAGCGGCGATATTTAGGTTTTCGTCGGGTTTCAAGCTTAGATATGCATTTGCTGCGATGAAATTGGTGAGACTACTTTCCGAAGTATGCAGAATCATCGACATCGCTCTTTTCGAGCTATTTAATGCGAGAAGCATGTTATCTGGTGTATTCACCACTCCACAGTGCGTTTGACATGCAGAAGCGGCGACATCTTGATTTTCGTGAGGTTTCAATCTGAGATATTTGCATTTTCTGCGATAATATTGGTGAGACTTCTGTATGAAGTATGCAGAATCATCTAGATCGCACTGTTCGAGCTATTTAATGGGAAATAACAAGTTTTCTGGTGTTTTCAAAATTCCACAGTGCGTTTGATATGCTAAACCGGCGACATCTTGGCTTTCGTCGGGTATCAAGCTGAGATATGCATTTTCTATGATAAGCTTGGTGAGACTTCTGTCAGAAGTATGCAGAATCATCGGGATCGCTCTTTTCGAGCTATTTAATGCGAGAAACACGTTATCTGGTTGTTTTCACCACTCCACAGTGCGTTTGATATGCAGAACCGGCGACATCTTGGATTTCATCGGGTTTCAAGCTGAGATATACATTTTCTACGATAATCTTGGTGCGACTTCTGTCAGAAGTATGCAGAATCATATAGATCGCTCTATTCGAGGTATTTAATGGGAAATAACAAGTTTTCTGGTGTTTTCAAAATTCCACAGTGCGTTTGATATGCAGAACCGGCGACATCTTGGCTTTCGTCGGGTATCAAGCTGAGATATGCATTTTCTACGATAATCTTGGTGAGACTTGTGTCAGAAGTATGCAGAATCATCGGGATCGCTCTTTTCGAGCTATATAATGCGAGAAACACGTTATCTGGTTGTTTTCACCACTCCACAGTGCGTTTGATGTGCAGAACCGGCGACATCTTGATTTTCGTGAGGTTTCAATCTGAGATATGCATTTTCTGCGATAATATTGGTGAGACTTCTGTCAGAAGTATGCAGGATCATCTAGATCGCTCTGTTCGAGATATTTAATGGGATAAAACAAGTTTTCTGGTGTTTTCAACATTCCACAGAGCGTTTGATATGCAGAGCCGGCGATATCCTGATTTTCGTGGTGATGCCAGCTGAGATATGCATTTTCTGCAATAATCTTGGTGAGACTTCTGTCAGAAGTATGCAGAATCGTCGGGATCGCACTTTTCGAGCTATTTAATGCGAGAAACACGTGATCTGGTGTTTTCAACACTGCACAGTGCGTTTGGTATGCAGAACCTGCGAAATCTTGGTTTTCGAGGGGTTTCAAGCTGGATATGTATTTTCTACCATAATCTTGGTGAGTCTTCTGTCAGAAGTATGCAGAATCATCGGGATCGCTCTTTTCGAGCTATTTAATGCGAGAAACACGTTATCTGGTTGTTTTCACCACTCCACAGTGCGTTTGATATGTAGAAACGGCGACATCTTGATTTTCGTGTTGTTTCAATCTGAGATATGCATTTTCTGCGATAATATTGGTGAGACTTCTGTCAGAAGTATGCAGAATCATCTAGATCGATCTTTTCGAGCTATTTAATGCGATAAAACAAGTTGTCTGGTGTTTTCAAAATTCCACAGAGCGTTTGATATGCAGAGCCGGCGATATCCTGATTTTCGTGGTGTTGCCAGCTGAGATATGCATTTTCTGCGATAATCTTGGTGAGACTTCTGTCAGAAGTATGCAGAATCATATAGATCGCTCTGTTCGAGCTATTTAATCGGAAATAACAAGTTTTCTGGTGTTTTCAAAATTCCACAGTGCGTTTGATATTCAGAACCGGCGACATCTTGGCTTTCGTCGGGTATCAAGCTGAGATATGCATTTTCTATGATAAGCTTGGTGAGACTTCTGTCAGAAGTATGCAGAATCATCGGGATCGCTCTTTTCGAGCTATATAATGCGAGAAACACGTTATCTGGTTGTTTTCACCACTCCACAGTGCGTTTGATATGTAGAACCGGCGACATCTTGATTTTCGTTAGGTTTCAATCTGAGATATGCATTTTCTGCGATAATATTGGTGAGACTTCTGTCAGGAGTATGCAGAATCATCTAGATCGCTCTGTTCGAGCTATTTAATGGGATAAAACAAGTTTTCTGGTGTTTTCAAAATTCCACATTGCGTTTGATATGCAGAACCGGCGATATCTTGATTTTGGTGGTGTTTCCAGCTCAGATATGCATTTTCTGCAATAATCTTGGTGAGTCCTCTGTCAGAAGTATGTAGAATCATCTAGATCGATCTTCTCGAGCTATTTAATGCGATAAAACAAGTTGTCTGGTGTTTTCAACATTCCACAGAGCGTTTGATATGCAGAGCCGGCGATATCCTGATTTCCGTGGTGTTGCCAGCTGAGATATGCATTTTCTGCGATAATCTTGGTGAGACTTCTGTCAGAAGTATGCAGAATCATCGGGATCGCACTTTTCGAGCTATTTAATGGGAAAAAACATGTTTTCTGGTGTTTTCAAAATTCCACAGTGCGTTTGATATGCAGAACCGGCGACATCTTGGCTTTCGTCGGGTATCAAGCTGAGATATGCATTTTCTATGATAAGCTTGGTGAGACTTGTGTCAGAAGTATGCAGAATCATCGGGATCGCTCTTTTCGAGCTATGTAATGCGAGAAACACGTTATCTGGTTGTTTTCACCACTCCACAGTGCGTTTGATATGCAGAACCGGCGACATCTTGGATTTCGTCGGGTTTCAAGCTGAGATATACATTTTCTACGATAATCTTGGTGCGACTTCTGTCAGAAGTATGCAGAATCATATAGATCGCTCTGTTCGAGCTATTTAATCGGAAATAACAAGTTTTCTGGTGTTTTCAAAATTCCACAGTGCGTTTGATATGCAGAACCGGCGATATCTTGATTTTGGTGGTGTTTCCAGCTCAGATATGCATTTTCTGCAATAATCTTGGTGAGTCCTCTGTCAGAAGTATGTAGAATCATCTAGATCGATCTTCTCGAGCTATTTAATGCGATAAAACAAGTTGTCTGGTGTTTTCAACATTCCACAGAGCGTTTGATATGCAGAGCCGGCGATATCCTGATTTCCGTGGTGTTGCCAGCTGAGATATGCATTTTCTGCGATTATCTTGGTGAGACTTCTGTCAGAAGTATGCAGAATCATCGGGATCGCACTTTTCGAGCAATTTAATGCGAGAAACACGTGATCTGGTGTTTTCAACACTACACAGTGCGTTTGGTATGCAGAACCTGCGAAATCTTGGTTTTCGAGGGGTTTCAAGCTGGATATGTATTTTCTACCATAATCTTGGTGAGTCTTCTGTGCGAAGTACGCAGAATCATCGAGATCGCTCTGTTCGAGCTATTTAATGCGATAAAACAAGTTTTCTGGTGTTTTCAACATTCCACAGAGCGTTTGATATGCAGAGCCGGCGATACCCTGGTTTTCGTGGTGTTGCCAGCTGAGATATGCATTTTCTGCGATAACCTTGGTGAGACTTCTGTCAGAAGTATGCAGAATCATCGGGATCGCTCTTTTCGAGCTACTTAATGCGAGAAACACGTTTTCTGGTGTTTTCACCACTCCACAGTGCGTTTGATATGCAGATCCGGCGACATCTTGGATTTCGTCGGGTTTCAAGCAGAGATATGCATTTTCTACGATAATCTTGGTGCGACTTCTGTCAGAAGTATGCAGAATCATCTAGATCGCTCTGTTCGAGCTATTTAATGGGAAATAACAAGTTTTCTGGTGTTTTCAAAATTCCACAGTGCGTTTGATATGCAGAACCGGCGACATCTTGGCTTTCGTCGGGTATCAAGCTGAGATATGCATTTTCTATGATAAGCTTGGTGAGACGTCTGTCAGAAGTATGCAGAATCATCGGGATCGCTCTTTTCGAGCTATTTAATGCGAGAAACACGTTATCTGGTGTTTTCAAAATTCCACAGTGCGTTTGATATGTAGAACCGGCGACATCTTGATTTTCGTGTTGTTTCAATCTGAGATATGCATTTTCTGCGATAATATTGGTGAGACTTCTGTCAGAAGTATGCAGAATCATCTAGATCGATCTTTTCGAGCTATTTAATACGATAAAACAAGTTGTCTGGTGTTTTCAACATTCCACAGAGCGTTTGATATGCAGAGCCGGCGATATCCTGATTTTCGTGGTGTTGCCAGCTGAGATATGCATTTTCTGCGATAATCTGGGTGAGACTTCTGTCAGAAGTATGCAGAATCATCGGGATCGCACTTTTCGAGCTAATTAATGGGAAAAAACAAGTTTTCTGGTGTTTTCAAAATTCCACAGTGCGTTTGATATGCAGAACCGGCGATATCTTGATTTTCGTGGTGTTTCCAGCTCAGATATGCATTTTCTGCAATAATCTTGGTGAGTCCTCTGTCAGAAGTATGCAGAATCATCTAGATCGATCTTTTCGAGCTATTTAATGCGATAAAACAAGTTGTCTGGTGTTTTCAACATTCCACAGAGCGTTTGATATGCAGAGCCGGCGATATCCTGATTTTCGTGGTGTTGCCAGCTGAGATATGCATTTTCTGTGATAATCATGGTGAGACTTCTGTCAGAAGTATGCAGAATCATCGGGATCGCACTTTTCGAGCTATTTAATGCGAGAAACACGTTATCTGGTGTTTTCACCACTACACAGTGCGTTTGATGTGCAGAACCTGCGAAATCTTGGTTTTCGAGGGGTTTCAAGCTGGATATGTATTTTCTACCATAATCTTGGTGAGTCTTCGGTGAGAAGTATGCAGTATCATCGAAATCGCTCTTTTGGAGCTATTTATTGCGGGAAACACCTTATCTGGTGTTTTCACCACACCACTTTGCGTTTGATATGCAGAACCTGCGATATCTTGGTTTTCGTGGGGTTTCAAGCTGGATATGTATTTTCTACCATTAGCTTGGTGAGTCTTCCGTCCGAAGTATGCAGAATCATCGAGATCGCTCTTTTCGAGCTATTTAATGCGAGAAACACGTTATCTGGTGTTTTCACCGCTCCACAGTGCGTTTGATATGCAGAACCGGCGATATCTTGGGTTTCGCGAGGTTTCATGCTGGATATGCAATTTCTACGATAAACTTGGTGAGTCATCGGTGAGAAGTATGCAGAATCATCGAGATCGCTCTTTTCGAGCTATTTAATGCGAGAAACACGTTATCTGGTGTTTTCACCACTCCACAGTGCGTTTGATATGCAGAACCTGCGATATGTTGGTTTTCGTGGGGTTGCAAGCTGGATATGTATTTTCTACCATAATCTTGGTGAGTCTTCTGTCCGAAGTATGCAGAATCATCGAGATCGCTCTTTTCGAGCTATTTAATGCAGGAAACACGTTATCTGGTGTTTTCACCACTCCACAGTGTGTTTGATATGCAGAACCTGCGATATCTTGGTTTTCGTGGGGTTGCAAGCTGGATATGTATTTTCTACCATAATCTTGGTGAGTCTTCTGTCCGAAGTATGCAGAATCATCGAGATGGCTCTTTTCGAGCAATTGAATGCGAGAAACACGTTAGCTGGTGTTTTCACCACTCCACAGTACGTTTGATATGCAGAACCGGCGATATCTTGGGTTTCGTGGGGTTTCCTGCTGGATATGCAATTTCTACGATAATCTTGGTGAGTCTTCGGTGAGAAGTATGCAGTATCATCGAAATCGCACTTTTGGAGCTATTTTATGCGGGAAACACGTTATCTGGTGTTTTCACAACTCCACAGTGCGTTTGAAATGCAGAACCTGCGATATCTTGGTTTTCGTGGGGTTTCAAGCTGGATATGTATTTTCTACCATAATCTTGGTGAGTCTTCTGTCCGAAGTATGCAGAATCATCGAGATCGCTCTTTTCGAGCTATTTAATGCGAGAAACACGTTATCTGGTGTTTTCACAACTCCACAGTACGTTTGATATGCAGAACCGGCGATATCTTGGGTTTCGTGGGGTTTCCTGCTGGATATGCAATTTCTACGATAAACTTGGTGAGTCTTCGGTGAGGAGTATGCAGTATCATCGAAATCGCTATTTTGGAGCTATTTAATGCGGGATTCACGTTATCTGGTGTTTTCACCACTCCACTTTGCGTTTGATATGCAGAACCGGTGATATCTTGGTTTCGGTCGGGTTTCAATCTGAGATATGCATTTTCTACGATAATCTTGGTGAGACTTCTGTCAGAAGTATGCAGAATCATCGATATCGCTCTTTTCGAGCTATTTAATGCAGGAAACACGTTATCTGGTGTTTTCACCACTCCACAGTGTGTTTGATATGCAGAACCTGCGATATCTTGGTTTTCGTGGGGTTGCAAGCTGGATATGTATTTTCTACCATAATCTTGGTGAGTCTTCTGTCCGAAGTATGCAGAATCATCGAGATCGCTCTTTTCGAGCAATTGAATGCGAGAAACACGTTAGCTGGTGTTTTCACCACTCCACAGTACGTTTGATATGCAGAACCGGCGATATCTTGGGTTTCGTGGGGTTTCCTGCTGGATATGCAATTTCTGCGATAATCTTGGTGAGTCATCTGTCAGAAGTATGCAGAATCATCTAGATCGCTCGTTTCGAGCTATTTAATGCGAGAAACACGTTATCTGGTGTTTTCACCACTCCACAGTACGTTTGACATGCAGAACCGGCGACATCTTGGATTTCGTCAGGGTTCAAGCTGAGATTTGCAATGTCTACCATAATCTTGGTGAGACTTCAGTCAGAAGTATGCAGAACCATCTAGATCGCTCGGTTCGAGCTATGTAATGCGAAAACACAAGTTTGCTGGTTTTCACAACATACCACAGTGCGTTTGATATGCAGTACCGGCGATATCTTGATTTTCGTGAGATTTCAAGCTGTGATATGCATTTTCTACGGTAATCTTGGTGAGACTTCTGTCAGACGTATGCAGAATCTTCAAGATCGATCTTTTCGAGCTACTTAATGCGAGAAACACGTTATCTGGTGTTTTCACCACTCCACAGTGCGTTTGATATGCAGAACCGGCGACATCTTGATTTTCGTGATGTTTCGAGCTGAGATAAGCATTTTCTACGATAATCTTTGTGAGACTTCTGTCAGAAGAATGCAGAATCATCTAGATCCCTCTTCTCGAGCTATTTAATGCGAGAAACACGTTATCTGGTTGTTTTCACCACTCCACAGTACGTTTGACATGCAGAACCGGAGATATCTTGGATTTCGTCGGGGTTCAAGCTGAGATATGCATTTTCTACGATAATCTTGGTGAGACTTCAGTCGGAAGTATGCAGAATCATCTAGATCGCTCGTTTCGAGCTATTTAATGCGAAAAAAACAAGTTTTCTGGAGATTTCACCACTCCACAGTGCGTTTGACATGCAGAACTGGTGATATCTTGGTTTCGGTCGGGTTTCAATCTGAGATATGCATTTTCTACGATAATCTTGGTGAGACTTCTGTCAGAAGTATGCACAATCTTCGAGAACGCTCTTTTCGAGCTACTTAATGCGAGAAACACGTTTTCGGGTGTTTTCACCACTCCACAGTACGTTTGATGTGCAGAACCGGAGATAACTTGGTTTTCGAGAGGTTTCAAGCTGAGTAATGCATTTTCTACGATAATCGTGGTGAGACTTCTGTCAGAAGAATGCAGAATCATCTAGATCGCTCTTCTCGAGCTATTTAATGCGAGAAACACGTTATCTGGTTGTTTTCACCACTCCACAGTACGTTTGACATGCAGAACCGGAGATATCTTGGATTTCGTCGGGGTTCAAGCTGAGATATGCATTTTCTACGATAATCTTGGTGAGACTTCAGTCGGAAGTATGCAGAATCATCTAGATCGCTCGTTTCGAGCTATTTAATGCGAAAAAAACAAGTTTTCTGGTGATTTCAACATTCCACAGTGCGTTTCATATGCAGAACCGGCGACATCTTGATTTTCGTGAGGTTTCGAGCTGAGATATGCATTTTCTACGGTAATCTGGGTGAGACTTCTGTCAGAAGTATGCAGAATCTTCGAGATCGCTCTTTTCGAGCTATTTAATGCGAAAAACACGTTTTCTGGTGTATTCTCCACTCCAGAGTACGTTTGACATGCAGAACCGGCGACATCTTGGATTTCGTCGGGTTTCAAGCTGAGATATACATTTTCTACGATAATCTTGGTGCGACTTCTGTCAGAAGTATGCAGAATCATATAGATCGCTCTGTTCGAGCTATTTAATGGGAAATAACAAGTTTTCTGGTGATTTCAACATTCCACAGTGCGTTTCATATGCAGAGCCGGCGATATCCTGATTTCCGTGGTGTTGCCAGCAGAGATATGCATTTTCTGCGATAATCTTGGTGAGACTTCTGTCAGAAGTATGCAGAATCATCGGGATCGCACTTTTCGAGCTATTTAATGCGAGAAACACGTGATCTGGTGTTTTCACCACTACACAGTGCGTTTGGTATGCAGAACCTGCGAAATCTTGGTTTTCGAGGGGTTTCAAGCTGGATATGTATTTTCTACCATAATCTTGGTGAGTCTTCTGTGCGAAGTATGCAGAATCATCGAGATCGCTCTGTTCGAGCTATTTAATGCGAGAAACACGTTATCTGTTGTTTTCACCACTCCACAGTACGTTTGATATGCAGAACCTGCGATATCTTGGGTTTCGTGGGGTTTCCTGCTCTATATGCAATTTCTACAATAAACTTGGTGAGTCTTCGGTGAGAAGTATGCAGAATCATCTAGATCGATCTTTTCGAGCTATTTAATGCGATAAAACAAGTTTTCTGGTGTTTTCAACATTCCACAGAGCGTTTGATATGCAGAGCAGGCGATATCCTGGTTTTCGTGGTGTTGCCAGCTGAGATATGCATTTTCTGCGATAACCTTGGTGAGACTTCTGACAGAAGTATGCAGAATCATCGGGATCGCTCTTTGCGAGCTACTTAATGCGAGAAACACGTTTTCTGGTGTTTTCACCACTCCACAGTGCGTGTGATATGCAGAACCGGCGACATCTTGGATTTCGTCGGGTTTCAAGCTGAGATATGCATTTTCTACGATAATCTTGGTGCGACTTCTGTCAGAAGTATGCAGAATCATCTAGATCGCTCTGTTCGAGCTATTTAATGGGAAATAACAAGTTTTCTGGTGTTTTCAAAATTCCACAGTGCGTTTGATATGCACAACCGGCGACATCTTGGCTTTCGTCGGGTATCAAGCTGAGATATGCATTTTCTATGATAAGCTTGGTGAGACGTCTGTCAGAAGTATGCAGAATCATCGGGATCGCTCTTTTCGAGCTATTTAATGCGAGAAACACGTTATCTGGTAGTTTTCACCACTCCACAGTGCGTTTGATATGTAGAACCGGCGACATCTTGATTTTCGTGTTGTTTCAATCTGAGATATGCATTTTCTGCGATAATATTGGTGACACTTCTGTCAGAAGTATGCAGAATCATCTAGATCGATCTTTTCGAGCTATTTAATACGATAAAACAAGTTGTCTGGTGTTTTCAACATTCCACAGAGCGTCTGATATGCAGAGCCGGCGATATCCTGATTTTCGTGGTGTTGCCAGCTGAGATATGCATTTTCTGCGATAATCTTGGTGAGACTTCTGTCAGAAGTATGCAGAATCATCGGGATCGCACTTTTCGAGCTATTTAATGGGAAAAAACAAGTTTTCTGGTGTTTTCAAAATTCCACAGTGCGTTTGATATGCAGAACCGGCGATATCTTGATTTTCGTGGTGTTTCCAGCTCAGATATGCATTTTCTGCAATAATCTTGGTGAGTCCTCTGTCAGAAGTATGCAGAATCATCTAGATCGATGTTTTCGAGCTATTTAATGCGATAAAACAAGTTGTCTGGTGTTTTCAACATTCCACAGAGCGTTTGATATGCAGAGCCGGCGATATCCTGATTTCCGTGGTGTTGCCAGCTGAGATATGCATTTTCTGCGATAATCTTGGTGAGACTTCTGTCAGAAGTATGCAGAATCATCGGGATCGCACTTTTCGAGCTATTTAATGCGAGAAACACGTGATCTGGTGTTTTCACCACTACACAGTGCGTTTGGTATGCAGAACCTGCGAAATCTTGGTTTTCGAGGGGTTTCAAGCTGGATATGTATTTTCTACCATAATCTTGGTGAGTCTTCTGTGCGAAGTATGCAGAATCATCGAGATCGCTCTGTTCGAGCTATTTAATGCGAGAAACACGTTATCTGTTGTTTTCACCACTCCACAGTACGTTTGATATGCAGAACCTGCGATATCTTGGGTTTCGTGGGGTTTCCTGCTCTATATGCAATTTCTACAATAAACTTGGTGAGTCTTCGGTGAGAAGTATGCAGAATCATCTAGATCGATCTTTTCGAGCTATTTAATGCGATAAAACAAGTTTTCTGGTGTTTTCAACATTCCACAGAGCGTTTGATATGCAGAGCCGGCGATATCCTGGTTTTCGTGGTGTTGCCAGCTGAGATATGCATTTTCTGCGATAACCTTGGTGAGACTTCTGTCAGAAGTATGCAGAATCATCGGGATCGCTCTTTTCGAGCTACTTAATGCGAGAAACACGTTTTCTAGTGTTTTCACCACTCCACAGTGCGTGTGATATGCAGAACCGGCGACATCTTGGATTTCGTCGGGTTTCAAGCTGAGATATGCATTTTCTACGATAATCTTGGTGTGACTTCTGTCAGAAGTATGCAGAATCATCTAGATCGCTCTGTTCGAGCTATTTAATGGGAAATAACAAGTTTTCTGGTGTTTTCAAAATTCCACAGTGCGTTTGATATGCACAACCGGCGACATCTTGGCTTTCGTCGGGTATCAAGCTGAGATATGCATTTTCTATGATAAGCTTGGTGAGACGTCTGTCAGAAGTATGCAGAATCATCGGGATCGCTCTTTTCGAGCTATTTAATGCGAGAAACACGTCATCTGGTTGTTTTCACCACTCCACAGTGCGTTTGATATGTAGAACCGGCGACATCTTGATTTTCGTGTTGTTTCAATCTGAGATATGCATTTTCTGCGATAATATTGGTGAGACTTCTGTCAGAAGTATGCAGAATCATCTAGATCGATCTTTTCGAGCTATTTAATACGATAAAACAAGTTGTCTGGTGTTTTCAACATTCCACAGAGCGTCTGATATGCAGAGCCGGCGATATCCTGATTTTCGTGGTGTTGCCAGCTGAGATATGCATTTTCTGCGATAATCTTGGTGAGACTTCTGTCAGAAGTATGCAGAATCATCGGGATCGCACTTTTCGAGCTATTTAATGGGAAAAAACAAGTTTTCTGGTGTTTTCAAAATTCCACAGTGCGTTTGATATGCAGAACCGGCGATATCTTGATTTTCGTGGTGTTTCCAGCTCAGATATGCATTTTCTGCAATAATCTTGGTGAGTCCTCTGTCAGAAGTATGCAGAATCATCTAGATCGATCTTTTCGAGCTATTTAATGCGATAAAACAAGTTGTATGGTGTTTTCAACATTCCACAGAGCGTTTGATATGCAGAGCCGGCGATATCCTGATTTTCGTGGTGTTGCCAGCTGAGATATGCATTTTCTGTGATAATCATGGTGAGACTTCTGTCAGAAGTATGCAGAATCATCGGGATCGCACTTTTCGAGCTATTTAATGCGAGAAACACGTTATCTGGTGTTTTCACCACTCCACAGTACGTTTGATATGCAGAACCTGCGATATCTTGGGTTTCGTGGGGTTTCCTGCTGGATATGCAATTTCTACAATAAACTTGGTGAGACTTCGGTGAGAAGTATGCAGTATCATCGAAATCGCTCTTTTGGAGCTATTTAATGCGGGAAACACCTTATCTGGTGTTTTCACCACACCACTTTGCGTTTGATATGCAGAACCTGCGATATCTTGGTTTTCGTGGGGTTTCAAGCTGGATATGTATTTTCTACCATTATCTTGGTGAGTCTTCCGTCCGAAGTATGCAGAATCATCGAGATCGCTCTTTTCGAGCTATTTAATGCGAGAAACACGTTACCTGGTGTTTTCACCACTCCACAGTGCGTTTGATATGCAGAACCGGCGATATCTTGGGTTTGGTGAGGTTTCCTGCTGGATATGCAATTTCTACGATAAACTTGGTGAGTCTTCGGTGAGAAGTATGCAGAATCATCGAGATCGCTCTTTTCGAGCTATTTAATGCGAGAAACACGTTATCTGGTGTTTTCACCACTCCACAGTGCGTTTGATATGCAGAACCTGCGATATCTTGGTTTTCGTGGGGTTGCAAGCTGGATATGTATTTTCTACCATAATCTTGGTGAGTCTTCTGTCCGAAGTATGCAGAATCATCGAGATCGCTCTTTTCGGGCTATTTAATGCAGGAAACACGTTATCTGGTGTTTTCACCACTCCACAGTACGTTTGATATGCAGAACCGGCGATATCTTGGGTTTCGTGGGGTTTCCTGCTGGATATGCAATTTCTACGATAATCTTGGTGAGTCTTCGGTGAGAAGTATTTAGTATCATCGAAATCGCACTTTTGGAGCTGTTTTATGCAGGAAACACGTTATCTGGTGTTTTCACAACTCCACAGTGCGTTTGAAATGCAGAACCTGCGATATCTTGGTTTTCGTGGGGTTGCAAGCTGGATATGTATTTTCTACCATAATCTTGGTGAGTCTTCTGTCCGAAGTATGCAGAATCATCGAGATCGCTCTTTTCGAGCAATTGAATGCGAGAAACACGTTAGCTGGTGTTTTCACCACTCCACAGTACGTTTGATATGCAGAACCGGCGATATCTTGGGTTTCGTGGGGTTTCCTGCTGGATATGCAATTTCTGCGATAATCTTGGTGAGTCATCTGTCAGAAGTATGCAGAATCATCTAGATCGCTCGTTTCGAGCTATTTAATGCGAGAAACACGTTATCTGGTGTTTTCACCACTCCACAGTACGTTTGACATGCAGAACCGGCGACATCTTGGATTTCGTCAGGGTTCAAGCTGAGATTTGCAATGTCTACCATAATCTTGGTGAGACTTCAGTCAGAAGTATGCAGAACCATCTAGATCGCTCGGTTCGAGCTATGTAATGCGAAAACACAAGTTTGCTGGTGTTCACAACATACCACAGTGCGTTTGATATGCAGTACCGGCGATATCTTGATTTTCGTGAGATTTCAAGCTGTGATATGCATTTTCTACGGTAATCTTGGTGAGACTTCTGTCAGACGTATGCAGAATCTTCAAGATCGATCTTTTCGAGCTACTTAATGCGAGAAACACGTTATCTGGTGTTTTCACCACTCCACAGTGCGTTTGATATGCAGAACCGGCGACATCTTGATTTTCGTGATGTTTCGAGCTGAGATAAGCATTTTCTACGATAATCTTTGTGAGACTTCTGTCAGAAGAATGCAGAATCATCTAGATCCCTCTTCTCGAGCTATTTAATGCGAGAAACACGTTATCTGGTTGTTTTCACCACTCCACAGTACGTTTGACATGCAGAACCGGAGATATCTTGGATTTCGTCGGGGTTCAAGCTGAGATATGCATTTTCTACGATAATCTTGGTGAGACTTCAGTCGGAAGTATGCAGAATCATCTAGATCGCTCGTTTCGAGCTATTTAATGCGAAAAAAACAAGTTTTCTGGAGATTTCACCACTCCACAGTGCGTTTGACATGCAGAACTGGTGATATCTTGGTTTCGGTCGGGTTTCAATCTGAGATATGCATTTTCTACGATAATCTTGGTGAGACTTCTGTCAGAAGTATGCACAATCTTCGAGAACGCTCTTTTCGAGCTACTTAATGCGAGAAACACGTTTTCGGGTGTTTTCACCACTCCACAGTACGTTTGATGTGCAGAACCGGAGATAACTTGGTTTTCGAGAGGTTTCAAGCTGAGTAATGCATTTTCTACGATAATCGTGGTGAGACTTCTGTCAGAAGAATGCAGAATCATCTAGATCGCTCTTCTCGAGCTATTTAATGCGAGAAACACGTTATCTGGTTGTTTTCACCACTCCACAGTACGTTTGACATGCAGAACCGGAGATATCTTGGATTTCGTCGGGGTTCAAGCTGAGATATGCATTTTCTACGATAATCTTGGTGAGACTTCAGTCGGAAGTATGCAGAATCATCTAGATCGCTCGTTTCGAGCTATTTAATGCGAAAAAAACAAGTTTTCTGGTGATTTCAACATTCCACAGTGCGTTTCATATGCAGAACCGGCGACATCTTGATTTTCGTGAGGTTTCGAGCTGAGATATGCATTTTCTACGGTAATCTGGGTGAGACTTCTGTCAGAAGTATGCAGAATCTTCGAGATCGCTCTTTTCGAGCTATTTAATGCGAAAAACACGTTTTCTGGTGTATTCTCCACTCCAGAGTACGTTTGACATGCAGAACCGGCGACATCTTGGATTTCGTCGGGTTTCAAGCTGAGATATACATTTTCTACGATAATCTTGGTGCGACTTCTGTCAGAAGTATGCAGAATCATATAGATCGCTCTGTTCGAGCTATTTAATGGGAAATAACAAGTTTTCTGGTGATTTCAACATTCCACAGTGCGTTTCATATGCAGAGCCGGCGATATCCTGATTTCCGTGGTGTTGCCAGCAGAGATATGCATTTTCTGCGATAATCTTGGTGAGACTTCTGTCAGAAGTATGCAGAATCATCGGGATCGCACTTTTCGAGCTATTTAATGCGAGAAACACGTGATCTGGTGTTTTCACCACTACACAGTGCGTTTGGTATGCAGAACCTGCGAAATCTTGGTTTTCGAGGGGTTTCAAGCTGGATATGTATTTTCTACCATAATCTTGGTGAGTCTTCTGTGCGAAGTATGCAGAATCATCGAGATCGCTCTGTTCGAGCTATTTAATGCGAGAAACACGTTATCTGTTGTTTTCACCACTCCACAGTACGTTTGATATGCAGAACCTGCGATATCTTGGGTTTCGTGGGGTTTCCTGCTCTATATGCAATTTCTACAATAAACTTGGTGAGTCTTCGGTGAGAAGTATGCAGAATCATCTAGATCGATCTTTTCGAGCTATTTAATGCGATAAAACAAGTTTTCTGGTGTTTTCAACATTCCACAGAGCGTTTGATATGCAGAGCAGGCGATATCCTGGTTTTCGTGGTGTTGCCAGCTGAGATATGCATTTTCTGCGATAACCTTGGTGAGACTTCTGACAGAAGTATGCAGAATCATCGGGATCGCTCTTTGCGAGCTACTTAATGCGAGAAACACGTTTTCTGGTGTTTTCACCACTCCACAGTGCGTGTGATATGCAGAACCGGCGACATCTTGGATTTCGTCGGGTTTCAAGCTGAGATATGCATTTTCTACGATAATCTTGGTGCGACTTCTGTCAGAAGTATGCAGAATCATCTAGATCGCTCTGTTCGAGCTATTTAATGGGAAATAACAAGTTTTCTGGTGTTTTCAAAATTCCACAGTGCGTTTGATATGCACAACCGGCGACATCTTGGCTTTCGTCGGGTATCAAGCTGAGATATGCATTTTCTATGATAAGCTTGGTGAGACGTCTGTCAGAAGTATGCAGAATCATCGGGATCGCTCTTTTCGAGCTATTTAATGCGAGAAACACGTTATCTGGTAGTTTTCACCACTCCACAGTGCGTTTGATATGTAGAACCGGCGACATCTTGATTTTCGTGTTGTTTCAATCTGAGATATGCATTTTCTGCGATAATATTGGTGACACTTCTGTCAGAAGTATGCAGAATCATCTAGATCGATCTTTTCGAGCTATTTAATACGATAAAACAAGTTGTCTGGTGTTTTCAACATTCCACAGAGCGTCTGATATGCAGAGCCGGCGATATCCTGATTTTCGTGGTGTTGCCAGCTGAGATATGCATTTTCTGCGATAATCTTGGTGAGACTTCTGTCAGAAGTATGCAGAATCATCGGGATCGCACTTTTCGAGCTATTTAATGGGAAAAAACAAGTTTTCTGGTGTTTTCAAAATTCCACAGTGCGTTTGATATGCAGAACCGGCGATATCTTGATTTTCGTGGTGTTTCCAGCTCAGATATGCATTTTCTGCAATAATCTTGGTGAGTCCTCTGTCAGAAGTATGCAGAATCATCTAGATCGATGTTTTCGAGCTATTTAATGCGATAAAACAAGTTGTCTGGTGTTTTCAACATTCCACAGAGCGTTTGATATGCAGAGCCGGCGATATCCTGATTTCCGTGGTGTTGCCAGCTGAGATATGCATTTTCTGCGATAATCTTGGTGAGACTTCTGTCAGAAGTATGCAGAATCATCGGGATCGCACTTTTCGAGCTATTTAATGCGAGAAACACGTGATCTGGTGTTTTCACCACTACACAGTGCGTTTGGTATGCAGAACCTGCGAAATCTTGGTTTTCGAGGGGTTTCAAGCTGGATATGTATTTTCTACCATAATCTTGGTGAGTCTTCTGTGCGAAGTATGCAGAATCATCGAGATCGCTCTGTTCGAGCTATTTAATGCGAGAAACACGTTATCTGTTGTTTTCACCACTCCACAGTACGTTTGATATGCAGAACCTGCGATATCTTGGGTTTCGTGGGGTTTCCTGCTCTATATGCAATTTCTACAATAAACTTGGTGAGTCTTCGGTGAGAAGTATGCAGAATCATCTAGATCGATCTTTTCGAGCTATTTAATGCGATAAAACAAGTTTTCTGGTGTTTTCAACATTCCACAGAGCGTTTGATATGCAGAGCCGGCGATATCCTGGTTTTCGTGGTGTTGCCAGCTGAGATATGCATTTTCTGCGATAACCTTGGTGAGACTTCTGTCAGAAGTATGCAGAATCATCGGGATCGCTCTTTTCGAGCTACTTAATGCGAGAAACACGTTTTCTAGTGTTTTCACCACTCCACAGTGCGTGTGATATGCAGAACCGGCGACATCTTGGATTTCGTCGGGTTTCAAGCTGAGATATGCATTTTCTACGATAATCTTGGTGTGACTTCTGTCAGAAGTATGCAGAATCATCTAGATCGCTCTGTTCGAGCTATTTAATGGGAAATAACAAGTTTTCTGGTGTTTTCAAAATTCCACAGTGCGTTTGATATGCACAACCGGCGACATCTTGGCTTTCGTCGGGTATCAAGCTGAGATATGCATTTTCTATGATAAGCTTGGTGAGACGTCTGTCAGAAGTATGCAGAATCATCGGGATCGCTCTTTTCGAGCTATTTAATGCGAGAAACACGTCATCTGGTTGTTTTCACCACTCCACAGTGCGTTTGATATGTAGAACCGGCGACATCTTGATTTTCGTGTTGTTTCAATCTGAGATATGCATTTTCTGCGATAATATTGGTGAGACTTCTGTCAGAAGTATGCAGAATCATCTAGATCGATCTTTTCGAGCTATTTAATACGATAAAACAAGTTGTCTGGTGTTTTCAACATTCCACAGAGCGTCTGATATGCAGAGCCGGCGATATCCTGATTTTCGTGGTGTTGCCAGCTGAGATATGCATTTTCTGCGATAATCTTGGTGAGACTTCTGTCAGAAGTATGCAGAATCATCGGGATCGCACTTTTCGAGCTATTTAATGGGAAAAAACAAGTTTTCTGGTGTTTTCAAAATTCCACAGTGCGTTTGATATGCAGAACCGGCGATATCTTGATTTTCGTGGTGTTTCCAGCTCAGATATGCATTTTCTGCAATAATCTTGGTGAGTCCTCTGTCAGAAGTATGCAGAATCATCTAGATCGATCTTTTCGAGCTATTTAATGCGATAAAACAAGTTGTATGGTGTTTTCAACATTCCACAGAGCGTTTGATATGCAGAGCCGGCGATATCCTGATTTTCGTGGTGTTGCCAGCTGAGATATGCATTTTCTGTGATAATCATGGTGAGACTTCTGTCAGAAGTATGCAGAATCATCGGGATCGCACTTTTCGAGCTATTTAATGCGAGAAACACGTTATCTGGTGTTTTCACCACTCCACAGTACGTTTGATATGCAGAACCTGCGATATCTTGGGTTTCGTGGGGTTTCCTGCTGGATATGCAATTTCTACAATAAACTTGGTGAGACTTCGGTGAGAAGTATGCAGTATCATCGAAATCGCTCTTTTGGAGCTATTTAATGCGGGAAACACCTTATCTGGTGTTTTCACCACACCACTTTGCGTTTGATATGCAGAACCTGCGATATCTTGGTTTTCGTGGGGTTTCAAGCTGGATATGTATTTTCTACCATTATCTTGGTGAGTCTTCCGTCCGAAGTATGCAGAATCATCGAGATCGCTCTTTTCGAGCTATTTAATGCGAGAAACACGTTACCTGGTGTTTTCACCACTCCACAGTGCGTTTGATATGCAGAACCGGCGATATCTTGGGTTTGGTGAGGTTTCCTGCTGGATATGCAATTTCTACGATAAACTTGGTGAGTCTTCGGTGAGAAGTATGCAGAATCATCGAGATCGCTCTTTTCGAGCTATTTAATGCGAGAAACACGTTATCTGGTGTTTTCACCACTCCACAGTGCGTTTGATATGCAGAACCTGCGATATCTTGGTTTTCGTGGGGTTGCAAGCTGGATATGTATTTTCTACCATAATCTTGGTGAGTCTTCTGTCCGAAGTATGCAGAATCATCGAGATCGCTCTTTTCGGGCTATTTAATGCAGGAAACACGTTATCTGGTGTTTTCACCACTCCACAGTACGTTTGATATGCAGAACCGGCGATATCTTGGGTTTCGTGGGGTTTCCTGCTGGATATGCAATTTCTACGATAATCTTGGTGAGTCTTCGGTGAGAAGTATTTAGTATCATCGAAATCGCACTTTTGGAGCTGTTTTATGCAGGAAACACGTTATCTGGTGTTTTCACAACTCCACAGTGCGTTTGAAATGCAGAACCTGCGATATCTTGGTTTTCGTGGGGTTTCAAGCTGGATATGTATTTTCTACCATAATCTTGGTGAGTCTTCTGTCCGAAGTATGCAGAATCATCGAGATCGCTCTTTTCGAGCTATTTAATGCGAGAAACACGTTATCTGGTGTTTTCACCACTCCACAGTACGTTTGATATGCAGAACCGGCGATATCTTCGGTTTCGTGGGGTTTCCTGCTGGATATGCAATTTCTACGATAAACTTGGTGAGTCTTCGGTGAGGAGTATGCAGTATCATCGAAATCGCTCTTTTGGAGCTATTTAAGCGGGATTCACGTTATCTGGTGTTTTCACCACTCCACTTTGCGTTTGATATGCAGAACCGGTGATATCTTGGTTTCGGTCGGGTTTCAATCTGAGATATGCATTTTCTACGATAATCTTGGTGAGACTTCTGTCAGAAGTATGCACAATCTTCGAGAACGCTCTTTTCGAGCTACTTAATGCGAGAAACACGTTTTCGGGTGTTTTCACCACTCCACATTACGTTTGATGTGCAGAACCGGAGATAACTTGGTTTTCGAGAGGTTGCAAGCTGAGATATGCATTATTTGCGATAATCTTGGTGAGACTTCAGTCGGAAGTATGCAGAATCATCTAGATCGCTCGTTTCGAGCTATTTAATGTGCAAAAAACAAGTCTTCTGGTGATTTCAACATTCCACAGTGCGTTTCATATGCAGAACCGGCGATATCTTGATTTTCGTGGTGTTTCCAGCTGAGATATGCATTTTCTGCGATAATCTTGGTGAGTCATCTGTCAGAAGTATGCAGAATCATCTAGATCGCTCGTTTCGAGCTATTTAATGCGAGAAACACGTTATCTGGTGTTTTCACCACTCCACAGTACGTTTGACATGCAGAACCGGCGACATCTTGGATTTCGTCAGGGTTCAAGCTGAGATTTGCATTGTCTACCATAATCTTGGTGAGACTTCAGTCAGAAGTATGCAGAACCATCTAAATCGCTCTTTTCGAGCTATTTAATGCGAGAAACACGTTATCTTGTTGTTTTCACCACTCCACGGTACGTTTGATGTGCAGAACCGGAGATAACTCGGTTTTCGTGAGGTTTCAAGCTGAGATATGCATTTTCTGCGATAATCTTGGTGAGACTTCAGTCAGAAGTATGCAGAATCTTCGAGAACGTTCTTTTCGAGCTACTTAATGCGAGAAACACGTTTTTTGGTGCTTTCACCACTCCACAGTGCGTTTGATATGCAGAAACGGCGGTATCTTGATTTTCGTGGTGTTTCCAGCTGAGATATGCATTTTCTACGATAATCTTGGTGAGACTTCTGTCAGAAGTATGCAGAATCTTCGAGATCGCTCTTTTCGAGATATTTAATGCGAAGAAACTAGTTTTCTGGTGTTTCCAACATTCCACAGTGCGTATGATATGCTGAAACGGCGATATCTTGATTTTCGTGGGCTTTCCAGCTGAGATATGCATTTACTGCGATAATCTTGGTGAGACTTCAGTCGGAAGTATGCAGAATCATCTAGATCGCTCGTTTCGAGCTATTTAATGCGAGAAACACGTTATCTGGTGATTTCACCACTCCACAGTGCGTTTGATATGCAGAACCGGTGATATCTTGGTTTCGGTCGGGTTTCAATCTGAGATATGCATTTTCTTCGATAATCTTGGTGAGACTTCTGTCAGAAGTATGCACAATCTTCGAGAACGCTCTTTTCGAGCTACTTAATGCGAGAAACACGTTTTCGGGTGTTTTCACCACTCCACAGTACGTTTGATGTGCAGAACCGGAGATAACTTGGTTTTCGAGAGGTTTCAAGCTGAGATATGCATTTTCTACGATAATCGTGGTGAGACTTCTGTCAGAAGAATGCAGAATCATCTAGATCGCTCTTCTCGAGCTATTTAATGCGAGAAACACGTTATCTGGATGTTTTCACCACTCCACAGTACGTTTGACATGCAGAACCGGAGATATCTTGGATTTCGTCGGGGTTCAAGCTGAGATATGCATTTTCTACGATAATCTTGGTGAGACTTCAGTCGGAAGTATGCAGAATCATCTAGATCTCTCGTTTCGAGCTATTTAATGCGAATAAAACAAGTTTTCTGGCGATTTCACCACTCCACAGTGCGTTTGACATGCAGAACTGGTGATATCTTGGTTTCGGTCGGGTTTCAATCTGAGATATGCATTTTCTACGATAATCTTGGTGAGACTTCTGTAAGAAGTATGCACAATCTTCGAGAACGCTCTTTTCGAGCTACTTAATGCGAGAAACACGTTTTCGGGTGTTTTCACCACTCCACAGTACGTTTGATGTGCAGAACCGGAGATAACTTGGTTTTCGAGAGGTTTCAAGCTGAGATATGCATTTTCTACGATAATCGTGGTGAGACTTCTGTCAGAAGAATGCAGAATCATCTAGATCGCCCTTCTCGAGCTATTTAATGCGAGAAACACGTTATCTGGTTGTTTTCACCACTCCACAGTACGTTTGACATGCAGAACCGGAGATATCTTGGATTTCGTCGGGGTTCAAGCTGAGATATGCATTTTCTACGATAATCTTGGTGAGACTTCTGTCTGAAGTATGCAGAAACATCTAGATCGCTCTTTTCGAGCTATTTAATGCGAAAATCAAGTTATCTGTGGTTTTCACCACTCCACAGTGCGTTTGATATGCAGAACCGGCGACATCTTGGCTTTCGTCGGGTATCAAGCTGAGATATGCATTTTCTACGATAATCTTGGAGAACCTTCTGTCAGAAGTATGCAGAATCTTCGAGAACGCTATTTTCGAGCAACCTAATGCGCGAAACACGTATTCTGGTGTTTTCACCACTCCACGGTACGTTTGATGTGCAGAACCGGAGATAACTTGGTTTTCGAGATGTTTCAAGCTGAGATATGCATTTTTTGCGATAATCTTGGTGAGACTTCAGTCGGAAGTATACAGAATCTTCGAGAACGCTCTTTCCGAGCTACTCAATGCGAGAAACATGTTTTCTGGTGTTTTCATCACTCCACAGTACGTTTGATGTGCAGAACCGGAGATAACTGGGTTTTCGTGAGGTTTCCAGCTGAGATATGCATTTTCTGCGAAAATCTTGGTGAGTCTTCTGTCAGAAGAATGCAGAATCATCTAGATCGCTCTTCTCGAGCTATTTAATGCGAGAAACACGTTATCTGGTTGTTTTCACCACTCCTCAGTACGTTTGACATGCAGAACCGGAGATATCTTGGATTTCGAGAGGTTTCAAGCTGAGATATGCATTTTCTACGATAATCGTGGTGAGACTTCTGTCAGAAGAATGCAGAATCATCTAGATCGCTCTTCTCGAGCTATTTAATGCGAGAAACACGTAATCTGGTTGTTTTCACCACTCCACAGTACGTTTGACATGCAGAACCGGAGATATCTTGGATTTCGTCGGGGTTCAAGCTGAGATATGCATTTTCTACGATAATCTTGGTGAGACATCTGTCTGAAGTATGCAGAAACATCTAGATCGCTTTTTTCGAGCTATTTAATGCGAAAAACACGTTTTCTGGTGTATTCACCACTCCAGAGTACGTTTGACATGCAGAACCGGTGATATCTTGGTTTCGGTCGGGTTTCAATCTGAGATATGCATTTTCTACGATAATCTTGGTGAGACTTCAGTCAGAAGTATGCACAATCTTCGAGAACGCTCTTTTCGAGCTACTTAATGCGAGAAACACGTTTTCGGGTGTTTTCACCACTCCACAGTACGTTAGAAGTGCAGAACCGGAGATAACTTGGTTTTCGAGAGGTTTCAAGCTGAGATATGCATTTTTTGCGATAATCTTGGTGAGACTTCAGTCGGAAGTATGCAGAATCTTCGAGAACGCTCTTTCCGAGCTACTCAATGCGAGAAACATGTTTTCTGGTGTTTTCATCACTCCACAGTACGTTTGACATGCAGAACCGGAGATATCTTGGATTTCGAGAGGTTTCAAGCTGAGATATGCATTTTCTACGATAATCGTGGTGAGACTTCTGTCAGAAGAATGCAGAATCATCTAGATCGCTCTTCTCGAGCTATTTAATGCGAGAAACACGTAATCTGGTTGTTTTCACCACTCCACAGTACGTTTGACATGCAGAACCGGAGATATCTTGGATTTTGTCGGGGTTCAAGCTGAGATATGCATTTTCTACGATAATCTTGGTGAGACTTCAGTCAGAAGTATGCAGAACCATCTAGATCGCTCGTTTCGAGCTATTTAATGCGAGAAACACGTTATCTGGTGTTTTCACCACTCCACAGTGCGTTTGATATGCAGAACCGGCGACATCTTGATTTTCGTGAGGTTTCGAGCTGAGATATGCATTTTCTGCGATAATCTTGGTGAGACTTCAGTCAGAAGTATGCAGAACCATCTAGATCGCTCGTTTCGAGCTATTTAATGCGAGAAACACGTTATCTGGTGTTTTCACCACTCCACAGTGCGTTTGATATGCAGAACCGGCGACATCTCGATTTTCGTGTGGTTTCGAGCTGAGATATGCATTTTCTACGGTAATCTTGGTGAGACTTCTGTCAGAAGTATGCAGAATCTTCGAGATCGCTCTTTTCGAGCTATTTAATGCGAAAAAACACGTTTTCTGGTGTATTCACCACTCCACAGTACGTTTGACATGCAGAACCGGTGATATCTTGGTTTCGGTCGGGTTTCAATCTGAGATATGCATTTTCTACGATAATCTTGGTGAGACTTCTGTCAGAAGTATGCACAATCTTCGAGAACGCTCTTTTCGAGCTACTTAATGCGAGAAACACGTTTTCGGGTGTTTTCACCACTCCACAGTACGTTTGATGTGCAGAACCGGAGATAACTTGGTTTTCGAGAGGTTTCAAGCTGAGATATGCATTTTCTACGATAATCGTGGTGAGACTTCTGTCAGAAGAATGCAGAATCATCTAGATCGCTCTTCTCGAGCTATTTAATGCGAGAAACACGTTATCTGGTGTTTCCAACATTCCACAGTGCGTATGATATGCTGAAACGGCAATATCTTGATTTTCGTGGGCTTTCCAGCTGACATATGCATTTTCTGCGATAATCTTGGTGAGACTTCAGTCGGAAGTATGCAGAATCATCTAGATCGCTCTTTTCGAGCTATTTAATGCGAAAAACACGTTTTCTGGTGTATTCACCACTCCAGAGTACGTTTGACATGCAGAACCGGTGATATCTTGGTTTCGGTCGGGTTTCAATCTGAGATATGCATTTTCTACGATAATCTTGGTGAGACTTCAGTCAGAAGTATGCACAATCTTCGAGAACGCTCTTTTCGGGCTATTTAATGCGAGAAACACGTTATCTTGTTGTTTTCACCACTCCACGGTACGTTTGATGTGCAGAACCGGAGATAACTCGGTTTTCGTGAGGTTTCAAGCTGAGATATGCATTCTCGGCGATAATCTTGGTGAGTCTTCTGTCAGAAGAATGCAGAATGATCTAGATCGCTCTTTTCGAGCTACTTAATGCGAGAAACACGTTATCTGGTGATTTCACCACTCCACAGAACGTTTGATATGCAGAGCCGGCGACAACTTGTCTTTTGTCGGGTATCAAGCTGAGATATGCATTTTCTACGATAATCTTGGTGAGACTTCTGTCAGAAGTATGCAGAATCATCGGGATCGCTCTTTTCGAGCTATTTAATGCGAGAAACACGTTATCTTGTTGTTTTCACCACTCCACGGTACGTTTGATGTGCAGAACCGGAGATAACTCGGTTTTCGTGAGGTTTCAAGCTGAGATATGCATTCTCGGCGATAATCTTGGTGAGTCTTCTGTCAGAAGAATGCAGAATGATCTAGATCGCTCTTTTCGAGCTATTTAATGCGAGAATCACGTTATCTGGTGTTTTCACCACTCCACAGTGCGTTTGATATGCAGAACCGGCGACATCTTGGCTTTCGTCGGGTATCAAGCTGAGATATGCATTTTATACGATAATCTTGGTGAGACTTCTGTCAGAAGTATACAGAATCATCGGGATCGCTATTTTCTAGCTTTTTAATGCGAGAAACACGTTATCTGGTTGTTTTCAACACTCCACAGTGCGTTTGATATGCAGAACCGGCGACATCTTGATTTTCGTGAGGTTTCAAGCTGAGATATGCATTTTCTACGGTAATCTTGGTGAGACTGCTGTCAGAAGTATGCAGAATCTTCGAGATCGCTCCTTTCGAGCTACTTAATGCGAGAAACACGTTATCTGGTGTTTTCACCACTCCACAGTACGTTTGACATGCAGAACCGGCGACATCTTGGATTTCGTCAGGGTTCAAGCTGAGATTTGCATTTTCTACGATAATCTTGGTGAGACTTCTGTCTGAAGTATGCAGAAACATCTAGATCGCTCTTTTCGAGCTATTTAATGCGAAAAAACAAGTTTTCTGGTGTTTTCTACATACCACAGTGCGTTTGATGTGCAGAACCGGCGATATCTTGTATTTCGTGGTGTTTCCAGGTGAGATTTGCATTTTCTCCGATAATCTTGGTGAGACTTCTGTCAGAAGTATGCAGAATCATCGGGATCGCTCTTTTCGGGCAATGTAATGCGAGAAACACGTTATCTTGTTGTTTTCACCACTCCACGGTACGTTTGATGTGCAGAACCGGAGATAACTCGGTTTTCGTGAGGTTTCAAGCTGAGATATGCATTTTCTGCGATAATCTTGGTGAGACTTCAGTCAGAAGTATGCAGAATCTTCAAGATCGCTCTTTTCGAGCTATTTAATGCGAAGAAACTAGTTTTCTGGTGTTTCCAACATTCCACAGTGCGTATGATATGCTGAAACGGCAATATCTTGATTTTCGTGGGCTTTCCAGCTGACATATGCATTTTCTGCGATAATCTTGGTGAGACTTCTGTCAGAAGTATGCAGAACCATCGGGATCGCTCTTTTCGAGCTACTTAATGCGAGAAACACGTTTTCTAGTGTTTTCACCACTCCACAGTGCGTGTGATATGCAGAACCGGCGACATCTTGGATTTCGTCGGGTTTCAAGCTGAGATATGCATTTTCTACGATAATCTTGGTGTGACTTCTGTCAGAAGTATGCAGAATCATCTAGATCGCTCTGTTCGAGCTATTTAATGGGAAATAACAAGTTTTCTGGTGTTTTCAAAATTCCACAGTGCGTTTGATATGAACAACCGGCGACATCTTGGCTTTCGTCGGGTATCAAGCTGTGATATGCATTTTCTATGATAAGCTTGGTGAGACGTCTGTCAGAAATATGCAGAATCATCGGGATCGCTCTTTTCGAGCTATTTAATGCGAGAAACACGTCATCTGGTTGTTTTCACCACTCCACAGTGCGTTTGATATGTAGAACCGGCGACATCTTGATTTTCGTGTTGTTTCAATCTGAGATATGCATTTTCTGCGATAATATTGGTGAGACTTCTGTCAGAAGTATGCAGAATCATCTAGATCGATCTTTTCGAGCTATTTAATACGATAAAACAAGTTGTCTGGTTTTTCAACATTCCACAGAGCGTCTGATATGCAGAGCCGGCGATATCCTGATTTTCGTGGTGTTGCCAGCTGAGATATGCATTTTCTGCGATAATCTTGGTGAGACTTCTGTCAGAAGTATGCAGAATCATCGGGATCGCACTTTTCGAGCTATTTAATGGGAAAAAACAAGTTTTCTGGTGTTTTCAAAATTCCACAGTGCGTTTGATATGCAGAACCGGCGATATCTTGATTTTCGTGGTGTTTCCAGCTCAGATATGCATTTTCTGCAATAATCTTGGTGAGTCCTCTGTCAGAAGTATGCAGAATCATCTAGATCGATCTTTTCGAGCTATTTAATGCGATAAAACAAGTTGTATGGTGTTTTCAACATTCCACAGAGCGTTTGATATGCAGAGCCGGCGATATCCTGATTTTCGTGGTGTTGCCAGCTGAGATATGCATTTTCTGTGATAATCATGGTGAGACTTCTGTCAGAAGTATGCAGAATCATCGGGATCGCACTTTTCGAGCTATTTAATGCGAGAAACACGTTATCTGGTGTTTTCACCAGAGCACAGGGCGTTTGATGTGCAGAACCTGCGAAATCTTGGTTTTCGAGGGGTTTCAAGCTGGATATGTATGTTCTACCATAATCTTGGTGAGTCTTCTGTCCGAAGTATGCAGAATCATCGAGATCGTTCTGTTCGAGCTATTTAATGCGGGAAACACCTTATCTGGTGTTTTCACCACACCACTTTGCGTTTGATATGCAGAACCTGCGATATCTTGGTTTTCGTGGGGTTTCAAGCTGGATATGTATTTTCTACCATTATCTTGGTGAGTCTTCCGTCCGAAGTATGCAGAATCATCGAGATCGCTCTTTTCGAGCTATTTAATGCGAGAAACACGTTACCTGGTGTTTTCACAACTCCACAGTGCGTTTGATATGCAGAACCGGCGATATCTTGGGTTTGGTGAGGTTTCCTGCTGGATATGCAATTTCTACGATAAACTTGGTGAGTCTTCGGTGAGAAGTATGCAGAATCATCGAGATCGCTCTTTTCGAGCTATTTAATGCGAGAAACACGTTATCTGGTGTTTTCACCACTCCACAGTGCGTTTGATATGCAGAACCTGCGATATCTTGGTTTTCGTGGGGTTGCAAGCTGGATATGTATTTTCTACCATAATCTTGGTGAGTCTTCTGTCCGAAGTATGCAGAATCATCGAGATCGCTCTTTTCGGGCTATTTAATGCAGGAAACACGTTATCTGGTGTTTTCACCACTCCACAGTGTGTTTGATATGCAGAACCTGCGATATCTTGGTTTTCGTGGGGTTGCAAGCTGGATATGTATTTTCTACCATAATCTTGGTGAGTCTTCTGTCCGAAGTATGCAGAATCATCGAGATGGCTCTTTTCGAGCAATTGAATGCGAGAAACACGTTAGCTGGTGTTTTCACCACTCCACAGTACGTTTGATATGCAGAACCGGCGATATCTTGGGTTTCGTGGGGTTTCCTGCTGGATATGCAATTTCTACGATAATCTTGGTGAGTCTTCGGTGAGAAGTATTTAGTATCATCGAAATCGCACTTTTGGAGCTGTTTTATGCAGGAAACACGTTATCTGGTGTTTTCACAACTCCACAGTGCGTTTGAAATGCAGAACCTGCGATATCTTGGTTTTCGTGTGGTTTCAAGCTGGATATGTATTTTCTACCATAATCTTGGTGAGTCTTCTGTCCGAAGTATGCAGAATCATCGAGATCGCTCTTTTCGAGCTATTTAATGCGAGAAACACGTTATCTGGTGTTTTCACCACTCCACAGTACGTTTGATATGCAGAACCGGCGATATCTTCGGTTTCGAGGGGTTTCCTGCTGGATATGCAATTTCTACGATAAACTTGGTGAGTCTTCGGTGAGGAGTATGCAGTATCATCGAAATCGCTCTTTTGGAGCTATTTAATGCGGGATTCACGTTATCTGGTGTTTTCACCACTCCACTTTGCGTTTGATATGCAGAACCGGTGATATCTTGGTTTCGGTCGGGTTTCAATCTGAGATATGCATTTTCTACGATAATCTTGGTGAGACTTCTGTCAGAAGTATGCACAATCTTCGAGAACGCTCTTTTCGAGCTACTTAATGCGAGAAACACGTTTTCGGGTGTTTTCACCACTCCACATTACGTTTGATGTGCAGAACCGGAGATAACTTGGTTTTCGAGAGGTTGCAAGCTGAGATATGCATTATTTGCAATAATCTTGGTGAGACTTCAGTCGGAAGTATGCAGAATCATCTAGATCGCTCGTTTCGAGCTATTTAATGCGAAAAAAACAAGTCTTCTGGTGATTTCAACATTCCACAGTGCGTTTCATATGCAGAACCGGCGATATCTTGATTTTCGTGGTGTTTCCAGCTGAGATATGCATTTTCTGCGATAATCTTGGTGAGTCATCTGTCAGAAGTATGCAGAATCATCTAGATCGCTCGTTTCGGGCTATTTAATGCGAGAAACACGTTATCTGGTGTTTTCACCACTCCACAGTACGTTTGACATGCAGAACCGGCGACATCTTGGATTTCGTCAGTGTTCAAGCTGAGATTTGCATTGTCTACCATAATCTTGGTGAGACTTCAGTCAGAAGTATGCAGAACCATCTAAATCGCTCTTTTCGAGCTATTTAATGCGAGAAACACGTTATCTTGTTGTTTTCACCACTCCACGGTACGTTTGATGTGCAGAACCGGAGATAACTCGGTTTTCGTGAGGTTTCAAGCTGAGATATGCATTTTCTGCGATAATCTTGGTGAGACTTCAGTCAGAAGTAAGCAGAATCTTCGAGAACGTTCTTTTCGAGCTACTTAATGCGAGAAACACGTTTTTTGGTGCTTTCACCACTCCACAGTGCGTTTGATATGCAGAAACGGCGGTATCTTGATTTTCGTGGTGTTTCCAGCTGAGATATGCATTTTCTACGATAATCTTGGTGAGACTTCTGTCAGAAGTATGCAGAATCTTCGAGATCGCTCTTTTCGAGATATTTAATGCGAAGAAACTAGTTTTCTGGTGTTTCCAACATTCCACAGTGCGTATGATATGCTGAAACGGCGATATCTTGATTTTCGTGGGCTTTCCAGCTGAGATATGCATTTACTGCGATAATCTTGGTGAGACTTCAGTCGGAAGTATGCAGAATCATCTAGATCGCTCGTTTCGAGCTATTTAATGCGAAAAAAACAAGTTTTCTGGTGATTTCACCACTCCACAGTGCGTTTGATATGCAGAACCGGCGACAACTTGTCTTTCGTCGGGTATCAAGCTGAGATATGCATTTTCTACGATAATCTTGTTGAGACTTCTGTCAGAAGTATGCAGAACCATCTAGATCGCTCGTTTCGAGCTATTTAATGCGAGAAACACGTTATCTGGTGTTTTCACCACTCCACAGTGCGTTTGATATGCAGAACCGGCGACATCTTGATTTTCGTGATTTTTCGAGCTGAGATATGCATTTTCTACGATAATCTTGGTGAGACTTCTGTCAGAAGAATGCAGAATCATCTAGATCCCTCTTCTCGAGCTATTTAATGCGAGAAACACGTTATCTGGTTGTTTTCACCACTCCACAGTACGTTTGACATGCAGAACCGGAGATATCTTGGATTTCGTCGGGGTTCAAGCTGAGATATGCATTTTCTACGATAATCTTGGTGAGACTTCAGTCGGAAGTATGCAGAATCATCTAGATCGCTCGTTTCGAGCTATTTAATGCGAATAAAACAAGTTTTCTGGCGATTTCACCACTCCACAGTGCGTTTGACATGCAGAACTGGTGATATCTTGGTTTCGGTCGGGTTTCAATCTGAGATATGCATTTTCTACGATAATCTTGGTGAGACTTCTGTCAGAAGTATGCACAATCTTCGAGAACGCTCTTTTCGAGCTACTTAATGCGAGAAACACGTTTTCGGGTGTTTTCACCACTCCACAGTACGTTTGATGTGCAGAACCGGAGATAACTTGGTTTTCGAGAGGTTTCAAGCTGAGATATGCATTTTCTACGATAATCGTGGTGAGACTTCTATCAGAAGAATGCAGAATCATCTAGATCGCTCTTCTCGAGCTATTTAATGCGAGAAACACGTTATCTGGATGTTTTCACCACTCCACAGTACGTTTGACATGCAGAACCGGAGATATCTTGGATTTCGTCGGGGTTCAAGCTGAGATATGCATTTTCTACGATAATCTTGGTGAGACTTCAGTCGGAAGTATGCAGAATCATCTAGATCTCTCGTTTCGAGCTATTTAATGCGAATAAAACAAGTTTTCTGGCGATTTCACCACTCCACAGTGCGTTTGACATGCAGAACTGGTGATATCTTGGTTTCGGTCGGGTTTCAATCTGAGATATGCATTTTCTACGATAATCTTGGTGAGACTTCTGTAAGAAGTATGCACAATCTTCGAGAACGCTCTTTTCGAGCTACTTAATGCGAGAAACACGTTTTCGGGTGTTTTCACCACTCCACAGTACGTTTGATGTGCAGAACCGGAGATAACTTGGTTTTCGAGAGGTTTCAAGCTGAGATATGCATTTTCTACGATAATCGTGGTGAGACTTCTGTCAGAAGAATGCAGAATCATCTAGATCGCCCTTCTCGAGCTATTTAATGCGAGAAACACGTTATCTGGTTGTTTTCACCACTCCACAGTACGTTTGACATGCAGAACCGGAGATATCTTGGATTTCGTCGGGGTTCAAGCTGAGATATGCATTTTCTACGATAATCTTGGTGAGACTTCTGTCTGAAGTATGCAGAAACATCTAGATCGCTCTTTTCGAGCTATTTAATGCGAAAATCACGTTATCTGTGGTTTTCACCACTCCACAGTGCGTTTGATATGCAGAACCGGCGACATCTTGGCTTTCGTCGGGTATCAAGCTGAGATATGCATTTTCTACGATAATCTTGGAGAACCTTCTGTCAGAAGTATGCAGAATCTTCGAGAACGCTATTTTCGAGCAACCTAATGCGCGAAACACGTATTCTGGTGTTTTCACCACTCCACGGTACGTTTGATGTGCAGAACCGGAGATAACTTGGTTTTCGAGATGTTTCAAGCTGAGATATGCATTTTTTGCGATAATCTTGGTGAGACTTCAGTCGGAAGTATACAGAATCTTCGAGAACGCTCTTTCCGAGCTACTCAATGCGAGAAACATGTTTTCTGGTGTTTTCATCACTCCACAGTACGTTTGATGTGCAGAACCGGAGATAACTGGGTTTTCGTGAGGTTTCCAGCTGAGATATGCATTTTCTGCGAAAATCTTGGTGAGTCTTCTGTCAGAAGAATGCAGAATCATCTAGATCGCTCTTCTCGAGCTATTTAATGCGAGAAACACGTTATCTGGTTGTTTTCACCACTCCACAGTACGTTTGACATGCAGAACCGGAGATATCTTGGATTTCGAGAGGTTTCAAGCTGAGATATGCATTTTCTACGATAATCGTGGTGAGACTTCTGTCAGAAGAATGCAGAATCATCTAGATCGCTCTTCTCGAGCTATTTAATGCGAGAAACACGTAATCTGGTTGTTTTCACCACTCCACAGTACGTTTGACATGCAGAACCGGAGATATCTTGGATTTCGTCGGGGTTCAAGCTGAGATATGCATTTTCTACGATAATCTTGGTGAGACATCTGTCTGAAGTATGCAGAAACATCTGGATCGCTTTTTTCGAGCTATTTAATGCGAAAAACACGTTTTCTGGTGTATTCACCACTCCAGAGTACGTTTGACATGCAGAACCGGTGATATCTTGGTTTCGGTCGGGTTTCAATCTGAGATATGCATTTTCTACGATAATCTTGGTGAGACTTCAGTCAGAAGTATGCACAATCTTCGAGAACGCTCTTTTCGAGCTACTTAATGCGAGAAACACGTTTTCGGGTGTTTTCACCACTCCACAGTACGTTTGAAGTGCAGAACCGGAGATAACTTGGTTTTCGAGAGGTTTCAAGCTGAGATATGCATTTTTTGCGATAATCTTGGTGAGACTTCAGTCGGAAGTATGCAGAATCTTCGAGAACGCTCTTTCCGAGCTACTCAATGCGAGAAACATGTTTTCTGGTGTTTTCATCACTCCACAGTACGTTTGACATGCAGAACCGGAGATATCTTGGATTTCGAGAGGTTTCAAGCTGAGATATGCATTTTCTACGATAATCGTGGTGAGACTTCTGTCAGAAGAATGCAGAATCATCTAGATCGCTCTTCTCGAGCTATTTAATGCGAGAAACACGTAATCTGGTTGTTTTCACCACTCCACAGTACGTTTGACATGCAGAACCGGAGATATCTTGGATTTCGTCGGGGTTCAAGCTGAGATATGCATTTTCTACGATAATCTTGGTGAGACTTCAGTCAGAAGTATGCAGAACCATCTAGATCGCTCGTTTCGAGCTATTTAATGCGAGAAACACGTTATCTGGTGTTTTCACCACTCCACAGTGCGTTTGATATGCAGAACCGGCGACATCTTGATTTTCGTGAGGTTTCGAGCTGAGATATGCATTTTCTGCGATAATCTTGGTGAGACATCAGTCAGAAGTATGCAGAACCATCTAGATCGCTCGTTTCGAGCTATTTAATGCGAGAAACACGTTATCTGGTGTTTTCACCACTCCACAGTGCGTTTGATATGCAGAACCGGCGACATCTCGATTTTCGTGAGGTTTCGAGCTGAGATATGCATTTTCTACGGTAATCTTGGTGAGACTTCTGTCAGAAGTATGCAGAATCTTCGAGATCGCTCTTTTCGAACTATTTAATGCGAAAAAACACGTTTTCTGGTGTATTCACCACTCCACAGTACGTTTGACATGCAGAACCGGTGATATCTTGGTTTCGGTCGGGTTTCAATCTGAGATATGCATTTTCTACGATAATCTTGGTGAGACTTCTGTCAGAAGTATGCACAATCTTCGAGAACGCTCTTTTCGAGCTACTTAATGCGAGAAACACGTTTTCGGGTGTTTTCACCACTCCACAGTACGTTTGATGTGCAGAACCGGAGATAACTTGGTTTTCGAGAGGTTTCAAGCTGAGATATGCATTTTCTACGATAATCGTGGTGAGACTTCTGTCAGAAGAATGCAGAATCATCTAGATCGCTCTTCTCGAGCTATTTAATGCGAGAAACACGTTATCTGGTGTTTCCAACATTCCACAGTGCGTATGATATGCTGAAACGGCAATATCTTGATTTTCGTGGGCTTTCCAGCTGACATATGCATTTTCTGCGATAATCTTGGTGAGACTTCAGTCGGAAGTATGCAGAATCATCTAGATCGCTCTTTTCGAGCTATTTAATGCGAAAAACACGTTTTCTGGTGTATTCACCACTCCAGAGTACGTTTGACATGCAGAACCGGTGATATCTTGGTTTCGGTCGGGTTTCAATCTGAGATATGCATTTTCTACGATAATCTTGGTGAGACTTCAGTCAGAAGTATGCACAATCTTCGAGAACGCTCTTTTCGGGCTATTTAATGCGAGAAACACGTTATCTTGTTGTTTTCACCACTCCACGGTACGTTTGATGCGCAGAACCGGAGATAACTCGGTTTTCGTGAGGTTTCAAGCTGAGATATGCATTCTCGGCGATAATCTTGGTGAGTCTTCTGTCAGAAGAATGCAGAATGATCTAGATCGCTCTTTTCGAGCTACTTAATGCGAGAAACACGTTATCTGGTGTTTTCACCACTCCACAGAACGTTTGATATGCAGAGCCGGCGACAACTTGTCTTTTGTCGGGTATCAAGCTGAGATATGCATTTTCTACGATAATCTTGGTGAGACTTCTGTCAGAAGTATGCAGAATCATCGGGATCGCTCTTTACGAGCTATTTAATGCGAGAAACACGTTATCTTGTTGTTTTCACCACTCCACGGTACGTTTGATGTGCAGAACCGGAGATAACTCGGTTTTCGTGAGGTTTCAAGCTGAGATATGCATTCTCGGCGATAATCTTGGTGAGTCTTCTGTCAGAAGAATGCAGAATGATCTAGATCGCTCTTTTCGAGCAATTTAATGCGAGAATCACGTTATCTGGTGTTTTCACCACTCCACAGTGCGTTTGATATGCAGAACCGGCGACATCTTGGCTTTCGTCGGGTATCAAGCTGAGATATGCATTTTATACGATAATCTTGGTGAGACTTCTGTCAGAAGTATACAGAATCATCGGGATCGCTATTTTCTAGCTTTTTAATGCGAGAAACACGTTATCTGGTTGTTTTCAACACTCCACAGTGCGTTTGATATGCAGAACCGGCGACATCTTGATTTTCGTGAGGTTTCAAGCTGAGATATGCATTTTCTACGGTAATCTTGGTGAGACTGCTGTCAGAAGTATGCAGAATCTTCGAGATCGCTCCTTTCGAGCTACTTAATGCGAGAAACACGTTATCTGGTGTTTTCACCACTCCACAGTACGTTTGACATGCAGAACCGGCGACATCTTGGATTTCGTCAGGGTTCAAGCTGAGATTTGCATTTTCTACGATAATCTTGGTGAGACTTCTGTCTGAAGTATGCAGAAATATCTAGATCGCTCTTTTCGAGCTATTTAATGCGAAAAAACAAGTTTTCTGGTGTTTTCTACATACCACAGTGCGTTTGATGTGCAGAACCGGCGATATCTTGTATTTCGTGGTGTTTCCAGCTGAGATTTGCATTTTCTCCGATAATCTTGGTGAGACTTCTGTCAGAAGTATGCAGAATCATCGGGATCGCTCTTTTCGGGCAATTTAATGCGAGAAACACGTTATCTTGTTGTTTTCACCACTCCACGGTACGTTTGATGTGCAGAACCGGAGATAACTCGGTTTTCGTGAGGTTTCAAGCTGAGATATGCATTTTCTGCGATAATCTTGGTGAGACTTCAGTCAGAAGTATGCAGAATCTTCAAGATCGCTCTTTTCGAGCTATTTAATGCGAAGAAACTAGTTTTCTGGTGTTTCCAACATTCCACAGTGCGTATGATATGCTGAAACGGCAATATCTTGATTTTCGTGGGCTTTCCAGCTGACATATGCATTTTCTGCGATAATCTTGGTGAGACTTCAGTCGGAAGTATGCAGAATCATCTAGATCGCTCTTTTCGAGCTATTTAATGCGAAAAACACGTTTTCTGGTGTATTCACCACTCCAGAGTACGTTTGACATGCAGAACCGTTGATATCTTGGTTTCGGTTGGGTTTCAATCTGAGATATGCATTTTCTACGATAATCTTGGTGAGACTTCAGTCAGAAGTATGCACAATCTTCGAGAACGCTCTTTTCGGGCTATTTATTGCGAGAAACACGTTATCTTGTTGTTTTCACCACTCCACGGTACGTTTGATGTGCAGAACCGGAGATAACTCGGTTTTCGTGAGGTTTCAAGCTGAGATATGCATTCTCGGCGATAATCTTGGTGAGTCTTCTGTCAGAAGAATGCAGAATGATCTAGATCGCTCTTTTCGAGCGATTTAATGCGAGAATCACGTTATCTGGTGTTTTCACCACTCCACAGTGCGTTTGATATGCAGAACCGGCGACATCTTGGCTTTCGTCGGGTATCAAGCTGAGATATGCATTTTATACGATAATCTTGGTGAGACTTCTGTCAGAAGTATACAGAATCATCGGGATCGCTATTTTCTAGCTTTTTAATGCGAGAAACACGTTATCTGGTTGTTTTCAACACTCCACAGTGCGTTTGATATGCAGAACCGGCGACATCTTGATTTTCGTGAGGTTTCAAGCTGAGATATGCATTTTCTACGGTAATCTTGGTGAGACTGCTGTCAGAAGTATGCAGAATCTTCGAGATCGCTCCTTTCGAGCTACTTAATGCGAGAAACACGTTATCTGGTGTTTTCACCACTCCACAGTACGTTTGACATGCAGAACCGGCGACATCTTGGATTTCGTCAGGGTTCAAGCTGAGATTTGCATTTTCTACGATAATCTTGGTGAGACTTCTGTCTGAAGTATGCAGAAACATCTAGATCGCTCTTTTCGAGCTATTTAATGCGAAAAAACAAGTTTTCTGGTGTTTTCTACATACCACAGTGCGTTTGATGTGCAGAACCGGCGATATCTTGTATTTCGTGGTGTTTCCAGCTGAGATTTGCATTTTCTCCGATAATCTTGGTGAGACTTCTGTCAGAAGTATGCAGAATCATCGGGATCGCTCTTTTCGGGCAATTTAATGCGAGAAACACGTTATCTTGTTGTTTTCACCACTCCACGGTACGTTTGATGTGCAGAACCGGAGATAACTCGGTTTTCGTGAGGTTTCAAGCTGAGATATGCATTTTCTGCGATAATCTTGGTGAATCTTCTGTCTGAAGTATGCAGAAACATCTAGATCGCCCTTTTCGAGCTATTTAATGCGAAAAACCAAGTTTTCTGGTGTTTTCTACATACCACAGTGCGTTTGATGTGCAGAACCGGCGATATCTTGTATTTCGTGGTGTTTCCAGCTGAGATTTGCATTTTCTCCGATAATCTTGGTGAGACTTCTGTCAGAAGTATGCAGAATCATCGGGATCGCTCTTTTCGGGCAATTTAATGCGAGAAACACGCTATCTTGTTGTTTTCACCACTCCACGGTACGTTTGATGTGCAGAACCGGAGATAACTCGGTTTTCGTGAGGTTTCAAGCTGAGATATGCATTTTCTGCGATAATCTTGTTGAGACTACAGTCAGAAGTATGCAGAACCATCTAGATCGCTCTTTTCGAGCTATTTAATGCGAAAAACACGTTTTCTGGTGTATTCACCACTCCAGAGTACGTTTGACATGCAGAACCGGTGATATCTTGGTTTCGGTCGGGTTTCAATCTGAGATATGCATTTTCTACGATAATCTTGGTGAGACTTCAGTCGGAAGTATGCAGAATCATCTAGATCGCTCGTTTCGAGCTATTTAATGCGAAAAAAACAAGTTTTCTGGTGATTTCAACATTCCACAGTGCGTTTCATATGCAGAACCGGCGACATCTTGATATTCGTGAGGTTTCGAGCTGAGATATGCATTTTCTACGGTAATCTGGGTGAGACTTCTGTCAGAAGTATGCAGAATCTTCGAGATCGCTCTTTTCGAGCTATTTAATGCGAAAAACACGTTTTCTGGTGTATTCACCACTCCAGAGTACGTTTGACATGCAGAACCGGTGATATCCTGGTTTCGGTCGGGTTTCAATCTGAGATATGCATTTTCTACGATAATCTTGGTGAGACTTCAGTCAGAAGTATGCACAATCTTCGAGAACGCTCTTTTCGAGCTACTTAATGCGAGAAACACGTTTTCGGGTGTTTTCACCACTCCACAGTACGTTTGATGTGCAGAACCGGAGATAACATGGTTTTCGAGAGGTTTCAAGCTGAGATATGCATTTTCTACGATAATCGTGGTGAGACTGCTGTCAGAAGAATGCAGAATCATCTAGATCGCTCTTCTCGAGCTATTTAATGCGAGAAACACGTTATCTGGTTGTTTTCACCACTCCACAGTACGTTTGACATGCAGAACCGGAGATATCTTGGATTTCGTCGGGGTTCAAGCTGAGATATGCATTTTCTACGATAATCTTGGTGAGACTTCAGTCGGAAGTATGCAGAATCATCTAGATCGCTCGTTTCGAGCTATTTAATGCGAAAAAAACAAGTTTTCTGGTGATTTCAACATTCCACAGTGCGTTTCATATGCAGAACCGGCGACATCTTGATATTCGTGAGGTTTCGAGCTGTGATATGCATTTTCTACGGTAATCTGGGTGAGACTTCTGTCAGAAGTATGCAGAATCTTCGAGATCGCTCTTTTCGAGCTATTTAATGCGAAAAACACGTTTTCTGGTGTATTCACCACTCCAGAGTACGTTTGACATGCAGAACCGGTGATATCCTGGTTTCGGTCGGGTTTCAATCTGAGATATGCATTTTCAACGATAATCTTGGTGAGACTTCAGTCAGAAGTATGCACAATCTTCGAGAACGCTCTTTTCGAGCTACTTAATGCGAGAAACACGTTTTCGGGTGTTTTCACCACTCCACAGTACGTTTGATGTGCAGAACCGGAGATAACTTGGTTTTCGAGAGGTTTCAAGCTGAGATATGCATTTTTTGCGATAATCTTGGTGAGACTTCAGTCGGAAGTATGCAGAATCTTCGAGAACGCTCTTTCCGAGCTACTCAATGCGAGAAACATGTTTTCTGGTGTTTTCATCACTCCACAGTACGTTTGATGTGCAGAACCGGAGATAACTTGGTTTTCGTGAGGTTTCCAGCTGAGATATGCATTTTCTGCGAAAACCTTGGTGAGTCTTCTGTCAGAAGAATGCAGAATCATCTAGATCGCTCTTCTCGAGCTATTTAATGCGAGAAACACGTTATCTGGTTGTTTTCACCACTCCACAGTACGTTTGACATGCAGAACCGGAGATATCTTGGATTTCGCGAGGTTTCAAGCTGAGATATGCATTTTCTGCGATAATCTTGGTGAGACTTCAGTCAGAAGTATGCAGAATCATCAAGATCGCTCGTTTCGAGCTATTTAATGCGAGAAACACGTTATCTTGTTGTTTTCACCACTCCACGGTACGATTGATGTGCAGAACCGGAGATAACTCGGTTTTCGTGAGGTTTCAAGCTGAGATATGCATTTTCTGCGATAATCTTGGTGAGACTTCAGTCAGAAGTATGCACAATCTTCGAGAACGCTCTTTTCGGGCTATTTAATGCGAGAAACACGTTATCTTGTTGTTTTCACCACTCCACGGTACGTTTGATGTGCAGAACCGGAGATAACTCGGTTTTCGTGAGGTTTCAAGCTGAGATATGCATTCTCGGCGATAATCTTGGTGAGTCTTCTGTCAGAAGAATGCAGAATGATCTAGATCGCTCTTTTCGAGCTACTTAATGCGAGAAACACGTTATCTGGTGTTTTCACCACTCCACAGAACGTTTGATATGCAGAGCCGGCGACAACTTGTCTTTTGTCGGGTATCAAGCTGAGATATGCATTTTATACGATAATCTTGGTGAGACTTCTGTCAGAAGTATACAGAATCATCGGGATCGCTATTTTCTAGCTTTTTAATGCGAGAAACACGTTATCTGGTTGTTTTCAACACTCCACAGTGCGTTTGATATGCAGAACCGGCGACATCTTGATTTTCGTGAGGTTTCAAGCTGAGATATGCATTTTCTACGGTAATCTTGGTGAGACTGCTGTCAGAAGTATGCAGAATCTTCGAGATCGCTCCTTTCGAGCTACTTAATGCGAGAAACACGCTATCTGGTGTTTTCAACACTCCACAGTACGTTTGACATGCAGAACCGGCGACATCTTGGATTTCGTCAGGGTTCAAGCTGAGATTTGCATTTTCTACGATAATCTTGGTGAGACTTCTGTCTGAAGTATGCAGAAACATCTAGATCGCTCTTTTCGAGCTATTTAATGCGAAAAAACAAGTTTTCTGGTGTTTTCTACATACCACAGTGCGTTTGATGTGCAGAACCGGCGATATCTTGTATTTCGTGGTGTTTCCAGCTGAGATTTGCATTTTCTCCGATAATCTTGGTGAGACTTCTGTCAGAAGTATGCAGAATCATCGGGATCGCTCTTTTCGGGCAATTTAATGCGAGAAACACGTTATCTTGTTGTTTTCACCACTCCACGGTACGTTTGATGTGCAGAACCGGAGATAACTCGGTTTTCGTGAGGTTTCAAGCTGAGATATGCATTTTCTGCGATAATCTTGGTGAATCTTCTGTCTGAAGTATGCAGAAACATCTAGATCGCCCTTTTCGAGCTATTTAATGCGATAAAACAAGTTTTCTGGTGTTTTCTACATACCACAGTGCGTTTGATGTGCAGAACCGGCGATATCTTGTATTTCGTGGTGTTTCCAGCTGAGATTTGCATTTTCTCCGATAATCTTGGTGAGACTTCTGTCAGAAGTATGCAGAATCATCGGGATCGCTCTTTTCGGGCAATTTAATGCGAGAAACACGCTATCTTGTTGTTTTCACCACTCCACGGTACGTTTGATGTGCAGAACCGGAGATAACTCGGTTTTCGTGAGGTTTCAAGCTGAGATATGCATTTTCTGCGATAATCTTGTTGAGACTACAGTCAGAAGTATGCAGAATCATCTAGATCGCTAGTTTCGAGCTATTTAATGCGAAAAAAACAAGTTTTCTGGTGATTTCAACATTCCACAGTGCGTTTCATATGCAGAACCGGCGACATCTTGATATTCGTGAGGTTTCGAGCTGAGATATGCATTTTCTACGGTAATCTGGGTGAGACTTCTGTCAGAAGTATGCAGAATCTTCGAGATCGCTCTTTTCGAGCTATTTAATGCGAAAAACACGTTTTCTGGTGTATTCACCACTCCCGAGTACGTTTGACATGCAGAACCGGTGATATCCTGGTTTCGGTCGGGTTTCAATCTGAGATATGCATTTTCTACGATAATCTTGGTGAGACTTCAGTCAGAAGTATGCACAATCTTCGAGAACGCTCTTTTCGAGCTACTTAATGCGAGAAACACGTTTTCGGGTGTTTTCACCACTCCACAGTACGTTTGATGTGCAGAACCGGAGATAACTCGGTTTTCGTGAGGTTTCAAGCTGAGATATGCATTTTCTGCGATAATCTTGGTGAATCTTCTGTCTGAAGTATGCAGAAACATCTAGATCGCTCTTTTCGAGCTATTTAATGCGAAAAAACAAGTTTTCTGGTGTTTTCTACATACCACAGTGCGTTTGATGTGCAGAACCGGCGATATCTTGTATTTCGTGGTGTTTCCAGCTGAGATTTGCATTTTCTCCGATAATCTTGGTGAGACTTCAGTCGGAAGTATGCAGAATCATCTAGATCGCTCGTTTCGAGCTATTTAATGCGAAAAAAACAAGTTTTCTGGTGATTTCAACATTCCACAGTGCGTTTCATATGCAGAACCGGCGAAATCTTGATATTCGTGAGGTTTCGAGCTGTGATATGCATTTTCTACGGTAATCTGGGTGAGACTTCTGTCAGAAGTATGCAGAATCTTCGAGATCGCTCTTTTCGAGCTATTTAATGCGAAAAACACGTTTTCTGGTGTATTCACCACTCCAGAGTACGTTTGACATGCAGAACCGGTGATATCCTGGTTTCGGTCGGGTTTCAATCTGAGATATGCATTTTCTACGATAATCTTGGTGAGACTTCAGTCAGAAGTATGCACAATCTTCGAGAACGCTCTTTTCGAGCTACTTAATGCGAGAAACTCGTTTTCGGGTGTTTTCACCACTCCACAGTACGTTTGATGTGCAGAACCGGAGATAACTTGGTTTTCGAGAGGTTTCAAGCTGAGATATGCATTTTTTGCGATAATCTTGGTGAGACTTCAGTCGGAAGTATGCAGAATCTTCGAGAACGCTCTTTCCGAGCTACTCAATGCGAGAAACATGTTTTCTGGTGTTTTCATCACTCCACAGTACGTTTGATGTGCAGAACCGGAGATAACTTGGTTTTCGTGAGGTTTCCAGCTGAGATATGCATTTTCTGCGAAAACCTTGGTGAGTCTTCTGTCAGAAGAATGCAGAATCATCTAGATCGCTCTTCTCGAGCTATTTAATGCGAGAAACACGTTATCTGGTTGTTTTCACCACTCCACAGTACGTTTGACATGCAGAACCGGAGATATCTTGGATTTCGTGAGGTTTCAAGCTGAGATATGCATTTTCTGCGATAATCTTGGTGAGACTTCAGTCAGAAGTATGCAGAATCATCAAGATCGCTCGTTTCGAGCTATTTAATGCGAGAAACACGTTATCTTGTTGTTTTCACCACTCCACGGTACGATTGATGTGCAGAACCGGAGATAACTCGGTTTTCGTGAGGTTTCAAGCTGAGATATGCATTTTCTGCGATAATCTTGGTGAGACTTCAGTCAGAAGTAATCAGAACCATCTAGATCGCTCGTTTCGAGCTATTTAATGCGAGAAACACGTTATCTGGTGTTTTCACCACTCCACAGTGCGTTTGATATGCAGGAACGGCGGTATCTTGATTTTCGTGGTGTTTCAAGCTGAGATATGCATTTTCTACGATAATCTTGGTGAGACTTCAGTCAGAAGTATGCACAATCTTCGAGAACGCTCTTTTCGGGCTATTTAATGCGAGAAACACGTTATCTTGTTGTTTTCACCACTCCACGGTACGTTTGATGTGCAGAACCGGAGATAACTCGGTTTTCGTGAGGTTTCAAGCTGAGATATGCATTCTCGGCGATAATCTTGGTGAGTCTTCTGTCAGAAGAATGCAGAATGATCTAGATCGCTCTTTTCGAGCTACTTAATGCGAGAAACACGTTATCTGGTGTTTTCACCACTCCACAGAACGTTTGATATGCAGAGCCGGCGACAACTTGTCTTTTGTCGGGTATCAAGCTGAGATACGCATTTTCTACGATAATCTTGGTGAGACTTCTGTCAGAAGTATGCAGAATCATCGGGATCGCTCTTTTCGAGCTATTTAATGCGAAAAACACGTTTTCTGGTGTATTCACCACTCCAGAGTACGTTTGACATGCAGAACCGGTGATATCTTGGTTTCGGTCGGGTTTCAATCTGAGATATGCATTTTCTCCGATAATCTTGGTGAGACTTCTGTCAGAAGTATGCAGAATCATCGGGATCGCTCTTTTCGGGCAATTTAATGCGAGAAACACGTTATCTTGTTGTTTTCACCACTCCACGGTACGTTTGATGTGCAGAACCGGAGATAACTCGGTTTTCGTGAGGTTTCAAGCTGAGATATGCATTTTCTGCGATAATCTTGGTGAGACTTCAGTCAGAAGTATGCAGAATCTTCAAGATCGCTCTTTTCGAGCTATTTAATGCGAAGAAACTAGTTTTCTGGTGTTTCCAACATTCCACAGTGCGTATGATATGCTGAAACGGCAATATCTTGATTTTCGTGGGCTTTCCAGCTGACATATGCATTTTCTGCGATAATCTTGGTGAGACTTCAGTCGGAAGTATGCAGAATCATCTAGATCGCTCTTTTCGAGCTATTTAATGCGAAAAACACGTTTTCTGGTGTATTCACCACTCCAGAGTACGTTTGACATGCAGAACCGGTGATATCTTGGTTTCGGTCGGGTTTCAATCTGAGATATGCATTTTCTACGATAATCTTGGTGAGACTTCAGTCAGAAGTATGCACAATCTTCGAGAACGCTCTTTTCGGGCTATTTAATGCGAGAAACACGTTATCTTGTTGTTTTCACCACTCCACGGTACGTTTGATGTGCAGAACCGGAGACAACTCGGTTTTCGTGAGGTTTCAAGCTGAGATATGCATTCTCGGCGATAATCTTGGTGAGTCTTCTGTCAGAAGAATGCAGAATGATCTAGATCGCTCTTTTCGAGCTACTTAATGCGAGAAACACGTTATCTGGTGTTTTCACCACTCCACAGAACGTTTGATATGCAGAGCCGGCGACAACTTGTCTTTTGTCGGGTATCAAGCTGAGATATGCATTTTCTACGATAATCTTGGTGAGACTTCTGTCAGAAGTATGCAGAATCATCGGGATCGCTCTTTTCGAGCTATTTAATGCGAGAAACACGTTATCTTGTTGTTTTCACCACTCCACGGTACGTTTGATGTGCAGAACCGGAGATAACTCGGTTTTCGTGAGGTTTCAAGCTGAGATATGCATTCTCGGCGATAATATTTGTGAGACTTCAGTCAGAAGTATGCAGAATCATCTAGATCGCTCGTTTCGAGCTACTTACTGCGACAAAACAAGTTTTCTGGTGTTTCCAACATTCCACAGTGCGTTTGATATGCAGAACCGGCGATATCTTGATTTTCGTGGTGTTTCCAGCTGAGATATGCATTTTCTGCGATAATCTTGGTGAGTCTTGTGTCAGAAGTATGCAGAATCATCTAGATCTCTCGTTTCCAGCTATTTAATGCGAAAAAACAAGTTTTCTGGTGTTTTCACCACTCCACAGTACGTTTGACATGCAGAACCGGCGACATCTTGATTTTCGTGAGATTTCAAGCAGAGATTTGCATTCTCTGCTATAATATTTGTGAGACTTCAGTCAGAAGTATGCAGAATCATCTAGATCGCTCGTTTCGAGCTATCTAATGCGAAAAAACAAGATTTCTGGTGTTTTCAATATTCCATAGTGCGTTTGATATGCATAACCGGCGACATCTTGATTTAAGTGGTGTTTCCAGCTGAGATATGCATTTTCTGCGATAATCTTGGTGAGTCTTCTGTCAGAAGTATGCAGAAACATCGAGATCGCTCTTATCGACCTATTTAATGCGAGAAACACGTTATCTGGTGTTTTAACCACTCCGCAGTACGTTTGACATGCAGAACCGGTGACATCTGGGTTTTCGTGGGGTTTGCAGCTGAGATATGCATTTTCTACGATAACCATGGTGAGACTTCTGTCCGAAGTATGCTTAATCATCGAGATCGCTCGTTTCGACATATTTAATGCGAGAAACACGTTATCTGGTGTTTTCACCATTCCACAATACGTATGATATATAGAACCGGCGATATCTTGGTTTTCGTGGGGTTTCAAGCTGACATATGCATTGTCTGCGATAATCTTGGTGAGACTTCTGTCCGAAGTGTGCAGAATCATCGAGATCGCTCTTTTCGAGCTATTTAATGCGAGAAACACGTTTTCTGGGGTTTTCACCACACCACAGTTCGTTGGATATGCAGAACAGGTGATATCTTGGTTTTCGAGGGGTTTCAAGCTGGGATATGCATTTTCTGCGATAACCTTGGAGAGACTTCTGTCCGAAGTATGCTGAATCAACGAGATCGCTCTTTTCGAGCTATTTAAAGCGAGAACCACGTTATCGGGTGTTTTCAGCACTCCACAGTTCGTTGGATATGCAGAACCAGCGATATCTTGGCTTTCGTGCGGTTTCAAGCTGAGATATGCATTTTTTACGATAATGATGGTGAGACTTCTGTCCGAAGTATGCAGAATCATCAAGTTCGCACTTTTTGAGCTATTTAATGCGAGAAACACGTTATCTGGTGTTTTCACCACTCCACAGTGCGTTTGATATGCAGAACCAGCGATATCTTGGTTTTCGTGGGTTTTCAAGCTGAGAATTGCATTTTTACGATAATCTTGGTGAGACTTCGGCCCGAAGTATGCAGAATCATCGAGATCGCACTTTTCGAGCTATTTAATGCGAGGAACACGTTATCTGGTGTTTCCAGCACTCCACAGTGCGTTTGATATGCAGAACCAGCGATATCTTGGTTTTCGTGGGTTTTCAAGCTGAGAATTGCATTTTTACGATAATCTTGGTGAGACTTCGGCCCGAAGTATGCAGAATCATCGAGATCGCACTTTTCGAGCTATTTAATGCGAGGAACACGTTATCTGGTGTTTCCAGCACTCCACAGTGCGTTTGATATGCAGAACCAGCGATATCTTGGTTTTCGTGGGGTTTCAAGCTGAGATATGCATTTTTTACGATAATCTTGGTGAGACTTCTGTCCGAAGTATGCTTAATCATCGAGATCGCTCTATTCGAGCTATTTAATGCGAGAAACACGTTATCTGGTGTTTCCAGCACTCCACAGTGCGTATGATATGCAGAACCGACGATATCTTGGTTTTCGTGGGGTTTCAAGCTCAGATATGCATTTTCTGCGATAATCTTGGTGAGTCTTCTGTCCGAAGTATGCAGAGTCATCGAGATCGCACATTTCGATCTATTTAATGCGAGAAACACGTTTTCTGGGGTTTTCACAACACCACAGTTCGTTGGATGTGCAGAACCGGAGATATCTTGGTTTTCGTGGGGTTTCAAGCTGAGATATGCATTTTCTGCGATAAGATTGGTGAGACCTCTGTCCGAAGTATGCAGAAACATCGAGATCGCTCTTATCGACCTATTTAATGCGAGAAACACGTTATCTGGTGTTTTAACCACTCCGCAGTGCGTTCGATATGCAGAACCAGCGATATCTGGGTTTTCGTGGGGTCTCAAGCTGAGATATGCATTTTTTACGATAATCTTGGTGAGACTTCTGTCCGAAGTATGCTTAATCATCGAGATCGCTCTTTTCGAGCTAGTTAATGCGTGAAACACGTTATCTGGTGTTTTAACCACTCTGCAGTGCGTTCGATATGCTGAACCAGCGATATCTGGGTTTTCGTGGGGTCTCAAGCTGAGATATGCATTTTTTACGATAATCTTGGTGAGACTTCTGTCCGAAGTATGCTTAATCATCGAGATCGCTCTTTTCGAGCTAGTTAATGCGAGAAACACGTTATCTGGTGTTTCCAGCACTCCACAGTGCGTTTTATATGCAGAACCAGCGATATCTTGGTTTTCGTGGGGTTTCAAGCTGAGATATGCATTTTCTGCGATAATCTTGGTGAGACATCTGTCCGAAGTATGCAGAAACATCGAGATCGCTCTTATCGACCTATTTAATGCGAGAAGCACGTTATCTGGTGTTTTAACCACTCCGCAGTGCGTTCGATATGCAGAACCAGCGATATCTGGGTTTTCGTGGGGTCTCAAGCTGAGATATGCATTTTTTACGATAATCTTGGTGAGACTTCTGTCCGAAGTATGCTTAATCATCGAGATCGCTCTTTTCGAGCTAGTTAATACGAGAAACACGTTATCTGGTGTTTCCAGCACTCCACAGTGCGTTTTATATGCAGAACCAGCGATATCTTGGTTTTCGTGGGGTTTCAAGCTGAGATATGCATTTTTTACGATAATCTTGGTGAGTCTTGTGTCAGAAGTATGCAGAATCATCTAGATCTCTCGTTTCGAGCTATTTAATGCGAAAAAACAAGTTTTCTGGTGTTTTCACCACTCCACAGTACGTTTGACATGCAGAACCGGCGACATCTTGATTTTCGTGAGATTTCAAGCAGAGATTTGCATTCTCTGCTATAATATTTGTGAGACTTCAGTCAGAAGTATGCAGAATCATCTAGATCGCTCGTTTCGAGCTACTTACTGCGACAAAACAAGTTTTCTGGTGTTTCCAACATTCCACAGTGCGTTTGATATGCAGAACCGGCGATATCTTGATTTTCGTGAGATTTCAAGCAGAGATTTGCATTCTCTGCTATAATATTTGCGAGACTTCAGTCAGAAGTATGCAGAACCATCGGGATCGCTCTTTTCGAGCTATTTAATGCGAGAAACACGTTATATGGTTGTTTTCACCACTGCAAAGTGCGTTTGATATGCAGAACCGGCGACATCTTGGATTTCGTCGGGTTTCAAGCTGAGATATGCATTTTCTGCGATAATCTTGGTGAGTCTTCTGTCCGAAGTATGCTTAATCATCGAGATCGCTCGTTTCGACATATTTAATGCGAGAAACACGTTATCTGGTGTTTTCACCATTCCACAATGCGTATGATATGTAGAACCGGCGATATCTTGGTTTTCGTGGGGTTTCAAGCTGACATATGCATTGTCTGCGATAATCTTGGTGAGACTTCTGTCCGAAGTGTGCAGAATCATCGAGATCGCTCTTTTCGAGCTATTTAATGCGAGAAACACGTTTTCTGGGGTTTTCACCACACCACAGTTCGTTGGATATGCAGAACAGGTGATATCTTGGTTTTCGAGGGGTTTCAAGCTGGGATATGCATTTTCTGCGATAACCTTGGAGAGACTTCTGTCCGAAGTATGCTGAATCATCGAGATCGCTCTTTTCGAGCTATTTAAAGCGAGAACCACGTTATCGGGTGTTTTCAGCACTCCACAGTGCGATTGATATGCAGAACCGACGACATCTTGGCTTTCGTCGGGTATCAAGCTGAGATATGCATTTTCGACGATAATCTTGGTGAGACTTCTGTCACAAGTATGCAGAATCTTCGTGGACGCTCTTTACGAGCTACGTAATGCGAAAAAACAAGATTTCTGGTGTTTTCAACATTCCATAGTGCGTTTGATATGCATAACCGGCGACATCTTGATTTAAGTGGTGTTGCCAGCTGAGATATGCATTTTCTGCGATAATCTTGGTGAGTCTTCTGTCAGAAGTATGCAGAAACATCGAGATCCCTCTTTGCGAGCTATTTAATGCGAGAAACACGTTATCTGGTGTTCTCACCTCTCAACAGTGCGATTGATATGCAGAACCGACGACATCTTGGCTTTCGTCGGGTATCAAGCTGAGATATGCATTTTCTGCGATAATCTTGGTGAGCCTTCTGTCAGAAGTATGCAGAAACATCGAGATCCCTCTTTGCGAGCTATTTAATGCGAGAAACACGTTATCTGGTGTGTTCACCACTCCACAGTGCGATTGATATGCAGAACCGACGACATCTTGGCTTTCGTCGGGTATCAAGCTGAGATATGCATTTTCGACGATAATCTTGGTGAGACTTCTGTCACAAGTATGCAGAATCTTCGTGGACGCTCTTTACGAGCCACGTAATGCGAGAACCACGTTTTCTGGTGTTTTCACCACTCCACAGTACGTTTGATGTGCAGAACCGGAGATAACTTGGTTTTCGTGAGGTTTCAATCTGAGATATCCATTTTCTACGATAACCATGGTGAGTCTTCTGTCAGAAGTATGCAGAATCATCTTGATCTCTCTTTTCGAGCTATTTAATGCGAGAAACACGTTTTCTGGTGTATTCACCACCCCACAGTACGTTTGACATGCAGAACCGGCGACATCTTGATTTTCGTGGTGTTTGCAGCTGAGATATGCATTTTCTACGATAACCATGGTGAGTCTTCTGTCAGAAGTATGCAGAATCATCTAGATCGCTCTTTTCGAGCTATTTAATGCGAGAAACACGTTTTCTGGTGTATTCACCACCCCACAGTACGTTTGACATGCAGAACCGGTGACATCTTGATTTTCGTGGTGTTTGCAGCTGAGATATGCATTTTCTACGATAACCATGGTGAGTCTTCTGTCAGCAGTATGCAGAATCATCTAGATCGCTCTTTTCGAGCTATTTAATGCGAGAAACACGTTTTCTGGTTGTTTTCACAACTGCACATTGCGTTTGATATGCAGAACCGGCGATATCTTGGATTTCGTCGGGGTTCAAGCTGACATATGCATTTTTTACGATAATCTTGGCGAGACTTCTGTCCGAAGTATGCTTAATTATCTAGATCGCTCTTTTCGAGCTATTTAATGCGAAAAAACAAGTTTTCTGGTGTTTTCAACATTCCACAGTGCGTTTTATATGCAGAACCGTCGATATATTTATTTTCGTGGTGTTTCCAGCTGAGATATGCATTTTCTGCGATAATCTTGGTGAGTCTTCTGTCAGAAGTATGCAGAAACATCGAGATCCCTCTTTGCGAGCTATTTAATGCGAGAAACACGTTTTCTGGTGTTTTCACCACTCCACAGTGCGTTTGATATGCAGAACCGGCGACATCTTGGATTTCGTCGGGTTTCAATCTGACATATGCATTTTTTACGATAATCTTGGCGAGACTTCTGTCCGAAGTATGCTTAATTATCTAGATCGCTCTTTTCGAGCTATTTAATGCGAAAAAACAAGTTTTCTGGTGTTTTCAACATTCCACAGTGCGTTTTATATGCAGAACCGTCGATATATTTATTTTCGTGGTGTTTCCAGCTGAGATATGCATTTTCTACGATAACCATGGTGAGTCTTCTGTCAGAAGTATGCAGAATCATCTAGATCTCTCTTTTCGAGCTATATAATGTGAGAAACACGTTTTCTGGTGTATTCACCACCCCACAGTACGTTTGACATGAAGAACCGGCGACATCTTGATTTTCGTGGTGTTTGCAGCTGAGATATGCATTTTCTACGATAACCATGGTGAGTCTTCTGTCAGAAGTATGCAGAATCATCTAGATCGCTCTTTTCGAGCTATTTAATGCGAGAAACACGTTTTCTGGTGTATTCACCACCCCACAGTACGTTTGACATGCAGAACCGGTGACATCTTGATTTTCGTGGTGTTTGCAGCTGAGATATGCATTTTCTACGATAACCATGGTGAGTCTTCTGTCAGAAGTATGCAGAATCATCTAGATCGCTCTTTTCGAGCTATTTAATGCGAGAAACACGTTTTCTGGTGTATTCACCACCCCACAGTACGTTTGACATGCATAACCGGAGATATCTTGGTTTCAGTCGGGTTACAATCTGAGATATGCATTTTCTACGATAATCTTGGTGAGACTTCTGTCAGAAGTATGCAGAACCATCGGGATCGCCCTTTTCGAGCTATTTAATGCGAGAAACACGTTATATGGTTGTTTTCACCACTGCACATTGCGTTTGATATGCAGAACCGGCGATATCTTGGATTTCGTCGGGGTTCAAGCTGACATATGCATTTACTACGATAACCTTGGTGAGACTTCTGTCAGAAGTATGCAGAATCATCGGGATCGCTCTTTTCGAACTATTTAAAGCGAGAAACACGTTTTCTGTTGTTTTCACCACTCCACAGTACGTTTGATTTGCCGAACCGGAGATAACTTGGTTTTCGTGAGGTTTCAAGCTGAGATATGCATTTTCTGCGATAAACTTGGTGAGACTTCAGTCAGAAGTATGCAGAATCATCTAGATCGCTCTTGTCGATCTATTTAATGCAAAAAAAACAAGTTTCCTGGTGTTTTCAACATTCCACAGTGCGTTTGATATGCAGAACCGGCGATATCTTGATTTTCGTGGTGTTTCCAGCTGAGATATGCATTTTCTGCGATAATCTTGGTGAGTCTTCTGTCAGAAGTATGCAGAATCATCGAGATCCCTTTTTTCGAGCTATTTAAGGCAAGAAACACGTTATCTGGAGTATTCACCACTCCACAGTGCGTTTGATGTGCAGAACCGGAGATAACTTGGATTACGTCGGGGCTCAAACTGAGATATGCATTTTTTACGATAATCTTGGCGAGACTTCTGTCCGAAGTATGCTTAATTATCTAGATCGCTCTTTTCGAGCTATTTAATGCGAAAAAACAAGTTTTCTGGTGTTTTCAACATTCCACAGTGCGTTTTATATGCAGAACCGTCGATATATTTATTTTCGTGGTGTTTCCAGCTGAGATATGCATTTTCTGCGATAATCTTGGTGAGTCTTCTGTCAGAAGTATGCAGAAACATCGAGATCCCTCTTTGCGAGCTATTTAATGCGAGAAACACGTTTTCTGGTGTTTTCACCACTCCACAGTGCGTTTGATATGCAGAACCGGCGACATCTTGGATTTCGTCGGGTTTCAATCTGAGATATGCATTTTCTACGATAATCTTGGTGAGACTTCTGTCAGAAGTATGCATTATCTTCGAGATCGCTCTTTTCGATCTACTTAATGCGAGAAACACGATTTCGGGTGTTTTCACCACTCCACAGTACGTTTGAAATGCAGAACCGGCGACATCTTGATTTTCGTGAGATTTCAAGCTGAGATATGCATTCTCTGCTATAATATTTGTGAGACTTCAGTCAGAAGTATGCAGAATCATCTAGATCGCTCGTTTCGAGCTATCTAATGCGAAAAAACAAGATTTCTGGTGTTTTCAACATTCCATAGTGCGTTTGATATGCATAACCGGCGACATTTTGATTTAAGTGGTGTTTCCAGCTGAGATATGCATTTTCTGCGATAATCTTGGTGAGTCTTCTGTCAGAAGTATGCAGAAACATCGAGATCCCTCTTTGCGAGCTATTTAATGCGAGAAACACGTTATCTGGTGTGTTCACCACTCCACAGTGCGATTGATATGCAGAACCGACGACATCTTGCCTTTCGTAGGGTATCAAGCTGAGATATGCATTTTCGACGATAATCTTGGTGAGACTTCTGTCACAAGTATGCAGAATCTTCGTGGACGCTCTTTACGAGCCACGTAATGCGAGAAACACGTTTTCTGGTGTTTTCACCACTCCACAGTACGTTTGATGTGCAGAACCGGAGATAACTTGGTTTTCGTGAGGTTTCAAGCTGAGATATGCATTTTCTACGATAACCATGGTGAGTCTTCTGTCAGAAGTATGCAGAATCATCTAGATCTCTCTTTTCGAGCTATATAATGCGAGAAACACGTTTTCTGGTGTATTCACCACCCCACAGTACGTTTGACATGCAGAACCGGCGACATCTTGATTTTCGTGGTGTTTGCAGCTGAGATATGCATTTTCTACGATAACCATGGTGAGTCTTCTGTCAGAAGTATGCAGAATCATCTAGATCGCTCTTTTCGAGCTATTTAATGCGAGAAACACGTTTTCTGGTGTATTCACCACCCCACAGTACGTTTGAGATGCAGAACCGGTGACATCTTGATTTTCGTGGTGTTTGCAGCTGAGATATGCATTTTCTACGATAACCATGGTGAATCTTCTGTCAGAAGTATGCAGAATCATCTAGATCGCTCTTTTCGAGCTATTTAATGCGAGAAACACGGTTTCTGGTGTATTCACCACCCCACAGTACGTTTGACATGCATAACCGGAGATATCTTGGTTTCAGTCGGGTTACAAGCTGAGATATGCATTTTCTACGATAATCTTGGTGAGACTTCTGTCAGAAGTATGCAGAACCATCGGGATCGCCCTTTTCGAGCTATTTAATGCGAGAAACACGTTATATGGTTGTTTTCACAACTGCACATTGCGTTTGATATGCAGTACCGGCGATATCTTGGATTTCGTCGGGGTTCAAGCTGACATATGCATTTACTACGATAACCTTGGTGAGACTTCTGTCAGAAGTATGCAGAATCATCGGGATCGCTCTTTTCGAACTATTTAATGCGAGAAACACGTTTTCTGTTGTTTTCACCACTCCACAGTACGTTTGATTTGCCGAACCGGAGATAACTTGGTTTTCGTGAGGTTTCAAGCTGAGATATGCATTTTCTGCGATAAACTTGGTGAGATTTCAGTCAGAAGTATGCAGAATCATCTAGATCGCTCTTGTCGATCTATTTAATGCAAAAAAACAAGTTTCCTGGTGTTTTCAACATTCCACAGTGCGTTTGATATGCAGAACCGGCGATATCTTGATTTTCGTGGTGTTTCCAGCTGAGATATGCATTTTCTGCGATAATCTTGGTGAGTCTTCTGTCAGAAGTATGCAGAATCATCGAGATCCCTTTTTTCGAGCTATTTAAGGCAAGAAACACGTTATCTGGAGTTTTCACCACTCCACAGTGCGTTTGATGTGCAGAACCGGAGATAACTTGGATTACGTCGGGGCTCAAACTGAGATATGCATTTTTTACGATAATCTTGGCGAGACTTCTGTCCGAAGTATGCTTAATTATCTAGATCGCTCTTTTCGAGCTATTTAATGCGAAAAAACAAGTTTTCTGGTGTTTTCAACATTCCACAGTGCGTTTTATATGCAGAACCGTCGATATATTTATTTTCGTGGTGTTTCCAGCTGAGATATGCATTTTCTGCGATAATCTTGGTGAGTCTTCTGTCAGAAGTATGCAGAAACATCGAGATCCCTCTTTGCGAGCTATTTAATGCAAGAAACACGTTTTCTGGTGTTTTCACCACTCCACAGTGCGTTTGATATGCAGAACCGGCGACATCTTGGATTTCGTCGGGTTTCAATCTGAGATATGCATTTTCTACATTAATCTTGGTGAGACTTCTGTCAGAAGTATGCAGTATCTTCTAGATCGCTCTTTTCGAGCTACTTAATGCGAGAAACACGATTTCGGGTGTTTTCACCACCCCACAGTACGTTTGAATTGCAGAACCGGCGACATCTTGATTTTCGTGAGATTTCAAGCTCAGATATGCATTCTCTGCTATAATATTTGTGAGACTTCAGTCAGAAGTATGCAGAATCATCTAAATCGCTCGTTTCGAGCTATCTAATGCGAAAAAACAAGATTTCTGGTGTTTTCAACATTCCATAGTGCGTTTGATATGCATAACCGGCGACATCTTGATTTAAGTGGTGTTTCCAGCTGAGATATGCATTTTCTGCGATAATCTTGGTGAGTCTTCTGTCAGAAGTATGCAGAAACATCGAGATCCCTCTTTGCGAGCTATTTAATGCGAGAAACACGTTATCTGGTGTGTTCACCACTCCACAGTGCGATTGATATGCAGAACCGACGACATCTTGGCTTTCGTCGGGTATCAAGCTGAGATATGCATTTTCGACGATAATCTTGGTGAGACTTCTGTCACAAGTATGCAGAATCTTCGTGGACGCTCTTTAAGAGCCACGTAATGCGAGAAACACGTTTTCTGGTGTTTTCACCACTCCACAGTACGTTTGATGTGCAGAAACGGAGATAACTTGGTTTTCGTGAGGTTTCAAGCTGAGATATGCATTTTTTGCGATAATCCTGGTGAGACTTCTGTCAGAAGTATGCAGAATCATCTAGATCGCTCTTGTCGATCTATTTAATGCAAAAAAACAAGTTTCCTGGTGTTTTCAACATTCCACAGTGCGTTTGATATGCAGAACCGGCGATATCTTGATTTTCGTGGTGTTTCCAGCTGAGATATGCATTTTCTGCGATAATCTTGGTGACTCTTCTGTCAGAAGTATGCAGAATCATCGAGATCCCTTTTTTCGAGCTATTTAAGGCAAGAAACACGTTATCTGGAGTTTTCACCACTCCACAGTGCGTTTGATGTGCAGAACCGGAGATAACTTGGATTACGTCGGGGCTCAAACTGAGATATGCATTTTTTACGATAATCTTGGCGAGACTTCTGTCCGAAGTATGCTTAATTATCTAGATCGCTCTTTTCGAGCTATTTTATGCGAAAAAACAAGTTTTCTGCTGTTTTCAACATTCCACAGTGCGTTTTATATGCAGAACCGTCGATATACTTATTTTCGTGGTGTTTCCAGCTGAGATATGCATTTTCTGCGATAATCTTGGTGAGTCTTCTGTCAGAAGTATGCAGAAACATCGAGATCCCTCTTTGCGAGCTATTTAATGCGAGAAACACGTTTTCTGGTGTTTTCACCACTCCACAGTGCGTTTGATATGCAGAACCGGCGACATCTTGGATTTCGTCGGGTTTCAATCTGAGATATGCATTTTCTAAGATAATCTTGGTGAGACTTCTGTCAGAAGTATGCAGTATCTTCGAGATCGCTCTTTTCTAGCTACTTAATGCGAGAAACACGATTTCGGGTGTTTTCACCACTCCACAGTACGTTTGAAATGCAGAACCGGCGACATCTTGATTTTCGTGAGATTTCAAGCAGAGATATGCATTCTCTGCTATAATATTTGTGAGACTTCAGTCAGAAGTATGCAGAATCATCTAGATCGCTCGTTTCGAGCTATCTAATGCGAAAAAACAAGATTTCTGGTGTTTTCAACATTCCATAGTGCGTTTGATATGCATAACCGGCGACATCTTGATTTAAGTGGTGTTTCCAGCTGAGATATGCATTTTCTGCGATAATCTTGGTGAGTCTTCTGTCAGAAGTATGCAGAAACATCGAGATCCCTCTTTGCGAGCTATTTAATGCGAGAAACACGTTTTCTGGTGTATTCACCACCCCACAGTACGTTTGACATGCAGAACCGGTGACATCTTGATTTTCGTGGTGTTTGCAGCTGAGATATGCATTTTCTACGATAACCATGGTGAGTCTTCTGTCAGAAGTATGCAGAATCATCTAGATCGCTCTTTTCGAGCTATTTAATGCGAGAAACACGTTTTCTGGTGTATTCACCACCCCACAGTACGTTTGACATGCATAACCGGAGATATCTTGGTTTCAGTCGGGTTACAAGCTGAGATATGCATTTTCTACGATAATCATGGTGAGACTTCTGTCAGAAGTATGCAGAACCATCGGGATCGCCCTTTTCGAGCTATTTAATGCGAGAAACACGTTATATGGTTGTTTTCACCACTGCACATTGCGTTTGATATGCAGAACCGGCGATATCTTGGATTTCGTCGGGGTTCATCTGACATATGCATTTTCTGCGATAAACTTGGTGAGACTTCAGTCAGAAGTATGCAGAATCATCTAGATCGCTCTTGTCGATCTATTTGATGCAAAAAAACAAGTTTCCAGGTGTTTTCAACATTCCACAGTGCGTTTGATATGCAGAACCGGCGATATCTTGATTTTCGTGGTGTTTCCAGCTGAGATATGCATTTTCTGCGATAATCTTGGTGAGTCTTCTGTCAGAAGTATGCAGAATCATCGAGATCCCTTTTTTCGAGCTATTTAAGGCAAGAAACACGTTATCTGGAGTTTTCACCACTCCACAGTGCGTTTGATGTGCAGAACCGGAGATAACTTGGATTACGTCGGGGCTCAAACTGAGATATGCATTTTTTACGATAATCTTGGCGAGACTTCTGTCCGAAGTATGCTTAATTATCTAGATCGCTCTTTTCGAGCTATTTAATGCGAAAAAACAAGTTTTCTGGTGTTTTCAACATTCCACAGTGCGTTTTATATGCAGAACCGTCGATATATTTATTTTCGTGGTGTTTCCAGCTGAGATATGCATTTTCTGCGATAATCTTGGTGAGTCTTCTGTCAGAAGTATGCAGAAACATCGAGATCCCTCTTTGCGAGCTATTTAATGCGAGAAACACGTTTTCTGGTGTTTTCACCACTCCACAGTGCGATTGATATGCAGAACCGACGACATCTTGGCTTTCGTCGGGTATCAAGCTGAGATATGCATTTTCGACGATAATCTTGGTGAGACTTCTGTCACAAGTATGCAGAATCTTCGTGGACGCTCTTTACGAGCCACGTAATGCGAGAAACACGTTTTCTGGTGTTTTCACCACTCCACAGTACGTTTGATGTGCAGAACCGGAGATAACTTGGTTTTCGTGAGGTTTCAAGCTGAGATATGCATTTTCTACGATAACCATGGTGAGTCTTCTGTCAGAAGTATGCAGTATCATCTAGATCTCTCTTTTCGAGCTATTTAATGCGAGAAACACGTTTTCTGGTGTATTCACCACCCCACAGTACGTTTGACATGCAGAACCGGCGACATCTTGATTTTCGTGGTGTTTGCAGCTGAGATATGCATTTTCTACGATAACCATGGTGAGTCTTCTGTCAGAAGTATGCAGAATCATCTAGATCGCTCTTTTCGAGCTATTTAATGCGAGAAACACGTTTTCTGGTGTATTCACCACCCCACAGTACGTTTGACATGCATAACCGGAGATATCTTGGTTTCAGTCGGGTTACAAGCTGAGATATGCATTTTCTACGATAATCTTGGTGAGACTTCTGTCAGAAGTATGCAGAACCATCGGGATCGCCCTTTTCGAGCTATTTAATGCGAGAAACAGGTTATATGGTTGTTTTCACCACTGCACATTGCGTTTGATATGCAGAACCGGCGATATCTTGGATTTCGTCGGGGTTCAAGCTGACATATGCATTTACTACGATAACCTTGGTGAGACTTCTGTCAGAAGTATGCAGAATCATCGGGATCGCTCTTTTCGAACTATTTAATGCGAGAAACACGTTTTCTGTTGTTTTCACCACTCCACAGTACGTTTGATTTGCCGAACCGGAGATAACTTGGTTTTCGTGAGGTTTCAAGCTGAGATATGCATTTTCTGCGATAAACTTGGTGAGACTTCAGTCAGAAGTATGCAGAATCATCTAGATCGCTCTTGTCGATCTATTTAATGCAAAAAAACAAGTTTCCTGGTGTTTTCAACATTCCACAGTGCGTTTGATATGCAGAACCGGCGATATCTTGATTTTCGTGGTGTTTCCAGCTGAGATATGCATTTTCTGCGATAATCTTTGTGAGTCTTCTGTCAGAAGTATGCAGAATCATCGAGATCCCTTTTTTCGAGCTATTTAAGGCAAGAAACACGTTATCTGGAGTTTTCACCACTCCACAGTGCGTTTGATGTGCAGAACCGGAGATAACTTGGATTACGTCGGGGCTCAAACTGAGATATGCATTTTTTACGATAATCTTGGCGAGACTTCTGTCCGAAGTATGCTTAATTATCTAGAACGCTCTTTTCGAGCTATTTAATGCGAAAAAACAAGTTTTCTGGTGTTTTCAACATTCCACAGTGCGTTTTATATGCAGAACCGTCGATATATTTATTTTCGTGGTGTTTCCAGCTGAGATATGCATTTTCTGCGATAATCTTGGTGAGTCTTCTGTCTGAAGTATGCAGAAACATCGAGATCCCTCTTTGCGAGCTATTTAATGCGAGAAACACGTTTTCTGGTGTTTTCACCTCTCCACAGTGCGTTTGATATGCAGAACCGGCGACATCTTGGATTTCGTCGGGTTTCAATCTGAGATATGCATTTTCTACGATAATCTTGGAGAGACTTCTGTCAGAAGTATGCAGTATCTTCGACATCGCTCTTTTCGAGCTACTTAATGCGAGAAACACGATTTCGGGTGTTTTCACCACTCCACAGTACGTTTGAAATGCTGAACCGGCGACATCTTGATTTTCGTGAGATTTCAAGCTGAGATATGCATTCTCTGCTATAATATTTGTGAGACTTCAGTCAGAAGTATGCAGAATCATCTAGATCGCTCGTTTCGAGCTATCTAATGCGAAAAAACAAGATTTCTGGTGTTTTCAACATTCCATAGTGCGTTTGATATGCATAACCGGCGACATCTTGATTTAAGTGGTGTTTCCAGCTGAGATATGCATTTTCTGCGATAATCTTGGTGAGTCTTCTGTCAGAAGTATGCAGAAACATCGAGATCCCTCTTTGCGAGCTATTTAATGCGAGAAACACGTTATCTGGTGTGTTCACCACTCCACAGTGCGATTGATATGCAGAACCGACGACATCTTGGCTTTCGTCGGGTATCAAGCTGAGATATGCATTTTCGACGATAATCTTGGTGAGACTTCTGTCACAAGTATGCAGAATCTTCGTGGACGCTCTTTACGAGCCACGTAATTCGAGAAACACGTTTTCTGGTGTTTTCACCACTCCACAGTACGTTTGATGTGCAGAACCGGAGATAACTTGGTTTTCGTGAGGTTTCAAGCTGAGATGTGCATTTTTTGCGATAATCCTGGTGAGACTTCTGTCAGAAGTATGCAGAATCATCTAGATCGCTCTTTTCGAGCTATTTAATGCGAGAAACACGTTTTCTGGTGTATTCACAACCCCACAGCACGTTTGACATGCAGAACCGGCGACATCTTGATTTTCTTGGTGTTTGCAGCTGAGATATGCATTTTCTACGATAACCATGGTGAGTCTTCTGTCAGAAGTATGCAGAATCATCGAGATCGCTCTTTTCGAGCTATTTAATGCGAGAAACACGTTGTCTGGTTGTTTTCACGACTCCACGGTGCGATTGATATGCAGAACCGACGACATCTTGGCTTTCGTCGGGTATCAAGCTGAGATATGCATTTTCGACGATAATCTTGGTGAGACTTCTGTCACAAGTATGCAGAATCTTCGTGGACGCTCTTTTTCGAGCCACGTAATTCGAGAAACACGTTTTCTGGTGTTTTCACCACTCCACAGTACGTTTGATGTGCAGAACCGGAGATAACTTGGTTTTCGTGAGGTTTCAAGCTGAGATGTGCATTTTCTGCGATAATCTTGGTGAGTCTTCTGTCAGAAGTATGCAGAAACATCGAGATCCCTCTTTGCGAGCTATTTAATGCGAGAAACACGTTTTGTGGTGTATTCACCACCCCGCAGTACGTTTGACATGCATAACCGGAGATATCTTGGTTTCGGTCGGGTTTCAAGCTGAGATATGCATTTTCTACGATAATCTTGGTGAGACTTCTGTCAGAAGTATGCAGTATCTTCGAGATCGCTGTTTTCGAGCTACTTAATGCGAGAAACACGATTTCGGGTGTTTTCACCACTCCACAGTGCGTTTGACATGCAGAACCGGCGACATCTTGGCTTTCGTCGGGTATCAAGCTGAGACATGCATTTTCAACGATAATCTTGGTGGGACTTCTGTCAGAAGTATGCAGAATCATCGGGATCGCTCTTTTCAAGCTATTTAATGCGCAAAACCAAGTTTTCTGGTGTTTTCAACATTCCACAGTGCGTTTTATATGCAGAACCGGCGATATCGTGATTTTCGTGGTGTTTCCAGCTGAGATATGCATATTCTGCGATAATCTTGGTGAGTCTTCTGTCAGAAGTATGCAGAATCATCGAGATCCCTCTTTTCGAGCTATTTAATTCGAGAAACACGTTATCTGGTGTTTCCACCACTCCACAGTGCGTTTGATATGCAGAACCGGCGACATCTTGGATTTCGTCGGGTTTCAAGCTGAGATATGCATTTTCTACGATTATCTTGGTGAGACTTCTGTCAGAAGTATGCAGAATCTTCGAGATCGCTCTTTTCGAGCTACTTAATGCGAGAAACACGATATCTGATGTTTTCACCACTCCACAGTGCGTTTGATATGCAGAACCGGCGACATCTTGGATTTCGTCGGGGTTCAAACTGAGATATGCATTTTCTACGATAATCTTGGTGAGACTTCTGTCAGAAGCATACAGAATCATCGGGATCGCTCTTTTCGAGCTATTTAATGCGAGAAATACGTTATCTGGTGTTTTCACCACTCCACAGTGCGTTTGATATGCAGAACCGGCGACATCCTGATTTTCGAGGTGTTTCCAGCTGAGATATGCATTTTCTGCGATAATCTTTGTGAGTCTTCTGTCAGAAGTATGCAGAATCATCGAGATCCCTTTTTTCGAGCAATTTAATGCAAGAAACACGTTATCTGGTGTTTTCAACATTCCACAGTGCGTTTTATATGCAGAACCGGCGATATCTTGATTTTCGAGGTGTTTCCAGCTGAGATATGCATTTTCTGCGATAATCTTTGTGAGTCGTCTGTCAGAAGTATGCAGAATCATCTAGATCGCTCTTTTCGAGCTATTTAATGCGAGAAACACGTTTTCTGGTGTATTCACCACTCCACAGTACGTTTGACATGCAGAACCGGCGACACCTTGGATTTCGTCGGGGTTCAAACTGAGATATGCATTTTCTACTATAATCTTGGTGAGACTTCTGTCAGAAGTATGCAGAATCTTCGAGATCGCTCTTTTCGAGCTACTTAATGCGAGAAACACGATATCTTGTGATTTCAGCACTCCACAGTGCGTTTGATATGCAGAACCGGCGACACCTTGGATTTCGTCGGGGTTCAAACTGAGATATGCATTTTCTACTATAATCTTGTTGAGTCTTCTGTCAGAAGTATGCAGAATCATCGAGATCGCTCTTTTCCAGCTATTTAATGCGAGAAACACGTTTTCTGGTGTAATCACCACCCCATAGTACGTTTGACATGCAGAACCGGCGACATCTTGATTTTCGTGGTGTTTGCAGCTGAGATATGCATTTTCTACGATAACCATGGTGAGTCTTCTGTCAGAAGTATGCAGAATCATCTAGATCGCTCTTTTCGAGCTATTTAATGCGAGAAACACGTTTTGTGGTGTATTCACCACCCCACTGTACGTTTGACATGCATAACCGGAGATATCTTGGTTTCGGTCGGGTTTCAAGCTGAGATATGCATTTTCTACGATAATCTTGGTGAGACTTCTGTCAGAAGTATGCAGTATCTTCGAGATCGCTCTTTTCGAGCTACTTAATGCGAGAAACACGATTTCGGGTGTTTTCACCACTCCACAGTGCGTTTGACCTGCAGAACCGGCGACATCTTGGCTTTCGTCGGGTATCAAGCTGAGACATGCATTTTCAACGATAATCTTGGTGGGACTTCTGTCAGAAGTATGCAGAATCATCGGGATCGCTCTTTTCAAGCTATTTAATGCGCAAAACCAAGTTTTCTGGTGTTTTCAACATTCCACAGTTCGTTTTATATGCAGAACCGGCGATATCGTGATTTTCGTGGTGTTTCCAGCTGAGATATGCATATTCTGCGATAATCTTGGTGAGTCTTCTGTCAGAAGTATGCAGAATCATCGAGATCCCTCTTTTCGAGCTATTTAATTCGAGAAACACGTTATCTGGTGTTTCCACCACTCCACAGTGCGTTTGATATGCAGAACCGGCGACATCTTGGATTTCGTCGGGTTTCAAGCTGAGATATGCATTTTCTACGATAATCTTGGTGAGACTTCTGTCAGAAGTATGCAGAATCTTCGAGATCGCTCTTTTCGAGCTACTTAATGCGAGAAACACGATATCTGATGTTTTCACCACTCCACAGTGCGTTTGATCTGCAGAACCGGCGACATCTTGGATTTCGTCGGGGTTCAAACTGAGATATGCATTTTCTACGATAATCTTGGTGAGACTTCTGTCAGAAGCATACAGAATCATCGGGATCGCTCTTTTCGAGCTATTTAATGCGAGAAATACGTTATCTGGTGTTTTCACCACTCCACAGTGCGTTTGATATGCAGAACCGGCGACATCCTGATTTTCGAGGTGTTTCCAGCTGAGATATGCATTTTCTGCGATAATCTTTGTGAGTCTTCTGTCAGAAGTATGCAGAATCATCGAGATCCCTTTTTTCGAGCAATTTAATGCAAGAAACACGTTATCTGGTGTTTTCAACATTCCACAGTGCGTTTTATATGCAGAACCGGCGATATCTTGATTTTCGAGGTGTTTCCAGCTGAGATATGCATTTTCTGCGATAATCTTTGTGAGTCGTCTGTCAGAAGTATGCAGAATCATCTAGATCGCTCTTTTCGAGCTATTTAATGCGAGAAACACGTTTTCTGGTGTATTCACCACTCCACAGTACGTTTGACATGCAGAACCGGCGACACCTTGGATTTCGTCGGGGTTCAAACTGAGATATGCATTTTCTACTATAATCTTGGTGAGACTTCTGTCAGAAGTATGCAGAATCTTCGAGATCGCTCATTTCGAGCTACTTAATGCGAGAAACACGATATCTTGTGATTTCAGCACTCCACAGTGCGTTTGATATGCAGAACCGGCGACACCTTGGATTTCGTCGGGGTTCAAACTGAGATATGCATTTTCTACTATAATCTTGTTGAGTCTTCTGTCAGAAGTATGCAGAATCATCGAGATCGCTCTTTTCCAGCTATTTAATGCGAGAAACACGTTTTCTGGTGTAATCACCACCCCATAGTACGTTTGACATGCAGAACCGGCGACATCTTGATTTTCGTGGTGTTTGCAGCTGAGATATGCATTTTCTACGATAACCATGGTGAGTCTTCTGTCAGAAGTATGCAGAATCATCTAGATCGCTCTTTTCGAGCTATTTAATGCGAGAAACACGTTTTGTGGTGTATTCACCACCCCACTGTACGTTTGACATGCATAACCGGAGATATCTTGGTTTCGGTCGGGTTTCAAGCTGAGATATGCATTTTCTACGATAATCTTGGTGAGACTTCTGTCAGAAGTATGCAGTATCTTCGAGATCGCTCTTTTCGAGCTACTTAATGCGAGAAACACGATTTCGGGTGTTTTCACCACTCCACAGTGCGTTTGACATGCAGAAACGGCGACATCTTGGCTTTCTTCGGGTATCAAGCTGAGACATGCATTTTCAACGATAATCTTGGTGGGACTTCTGTCAGAAGTATGCAGAATCATCGGGATCGCTCTTTTCAAGCTATTTAATGCGCAAAACCAAGTTTTCAGGTGTTTTCAACATTCCACAGTGCGTTTTATATGCAGAACCGGCGATATCTTGATTTTCGTGGTGTTTCCAGCTGACATATGCATATTCTGCGATAATCTTGGTGAGTCTTCTGTCAGAAGTATGCAGATTCATCGAGATCCCTCTTTTCGAGCTATTTAATTTGAGAAACACGTTATCTGGTGTTTCCACCACTCCACAGTGCGTTTGATATGCAGAACCGGCGACATCTTGGATTTCGTCGGGTTTCAAGCTGAGATATGCATTTTCTACGATAATCTTGGTAGGACTTCTGTCAGAAGTATGCAGAATCTTCGAGATCGCTCTTTTCGAGCTACTTAATGCGAGAAACACGATATCTGATGTTTTCACCACTCCACAGTGCGTTTGATATGCAGTACCGGCGACATCTTGATTTTCGTGAGATTTCAAGCTGAGATATGCATTCTCTGCTATAATATTTGTGAGACTTCAGTCAGAAGTATGCAGAATCATCTAGATCGCTCGTTTCGAGCTATCTAATGCGAAAAAACAAGATTTCTGGTGTTTTCAACATTCCATAGTGCGTTTGATATGCAGAACCGGCGACATCTTGGATTTCGTCGGGTTTCAATCTGAGATATGCATTTTCTACGATAATCTTGGAGAGACTTCTGTCAGAAGTATGCAGTATCTTCGACATCGCTCTTTTCGAGCTACTTAATGCGAGAAACACGATTTCGGGTGTTTTCACCACTCCACAGTACGTTTGAAATGCTGAACCGGCGACATCTTGATTTTCGTGAGATTTCAAGCTGAGATATGCATTCTCTGCTATAATATTTGTGAGACTTCAGTCAGAAGTATGCAGAATCATCTAGATCGCTCGTTTCGAGCTATCTAATGCGAAAAAACAAGATTTCTGGTGTTTTCAACATTCCATAGTGCGTTTGATATGCATAACCGGCGACATCTTGATTTAAGTGGTGTTTCCAGCTGAGATATGCATTTTCTGCGATAATCTTGGTGAGTCTTCTGTCAGAAGTATGCAGAAACATCGAGATCCCTCTTTGCGAGCTATTTAATGCGAGAAACACGTTATCTGGTGTGTTCACCACTCCACAGTGCGATTGATATGCAGAACCGACGACATCTTGGCTTTCGTCGGGTATCAAGCTGAGATATGCATTTTCGACGATAATCTTGGTGAGACTTCTGTCACAAGTATGCAGAATCTTCGTGGACGCTCTTTACGAGCCACGTAATTCGAGAAACACGTTTTCTGGTGTTTTCACCACTCCACAGTACGTTTGATGTGCAGAACCGGAGATAACTTGGTTTTCGTGAGGTTTCAAGCTGAGATGTGCATTTTTTGCGATAATCCTGGTGAGACTTCTGTCAGAAGTATGCAGAATCATCTAGATCGCTCTTTTCGAGCTATTTAATGCGAGAAACACGTTTTCTGGTGTATTCACAACCCCACAGTACGTTTGACATGCAGAACCGGCGACATCTTGATTTTCTTGGTGTTTGCAGCTGAGATATGCATTTTCTACGATAACCATGGTGAGTCTTCTGTCAGAAGTATGCAGAATCATCGAGATCGCTCTTTTCGAGCTATTTAATGCGAGAAACACGTTGTCTGGTTGTTTTCACGACTCCACGGTGCGATTGATATGCAGAACCGACGACATCTTGGCTTTCGTCGGGTATCAAGCTGAGATATGCATTTTCGACGATAATCTTGGTGAGACTTCTGTCACAAGTATGCAGAATCTTCGTGGACGCTCTTTACGAGCCACGTAATTCGAGAAACACGTTTTCTGGTGTTTTCACCACTCCACAGTACGTTTGATGTGCAGAACCGGAGATAACTTGGTTTTCGTGAGGTTTCAAGCTGAGATGTGCATTTTCTGCGATAATCTTGGTGAGTCTTCTGTCAGAAGTATGCAGAAACATCGAGATCCCTCTTTGCGAGCTATTTAATGCGAGAAACACGTTTTGTGGTGTATTCACCACCCCGCAGTACGTTTGACATGCATAACCGGAGATATCTTGGTTTCGGTCGGGTTTCAAGCTGAGATATGCATTTTCTACGATAATCTTGGTGAGACTTCTGTCAGAAGTATGCAGTATCTTCGAGATCGCTGTTTTCGAGCTACTTAATGCGAGAAACACGATTTCGGGTGTTTTCACCACTCCACAGTGCGTTTGACATGCAGAACCGGCGACATCTTGGCTTTCGTCGGGTATCAAGCTGAGACATGCATTTTCAACGATAATCTTGGTGGGACTTCTGTCAGAAGTATGCAGAATCATCGGGATCGCTCTTTTCAAGCTATTTAATGCGCAAAACCAAGTTTTCTGGTGTTTTCAACATTCCACAGTGCGTTTTATATGCAGAACCGGCGATATCGTGATTTTCGTGGTGTTTCCAGCTGAGATATGCATATTCTGCGATAATCTTGGTGAGTCTTCTGTCAGAAGTATGCAGAATCATCGAGATCCCTCTTTTCGAGCTATTTAATTCGAGAAACACGTTATCTGGTGTTTCCACCACTCCACAGTGCGTTTGATATGCAGAACCGGCGACATCTTGGATTTCGTCGGGTTTCAAGCTGAGATATGCATTTTCTACGATAATCTTGGTGAGACTTCTGTCAGAAGTATGCAGAATCTTCGAGATCGCTCTTTTCGAGCTACTTAATGCGAGAAACACGATATCTGATGTTTTCACCACTCCACAGTGCGTTTGATATGCAGAACCGGCGACATCTTGGATTTCGTCGGGGTTCAAACTGAGATATGCATTTTCTACGATAATCTTTGTGAGACTTCTGTCAGAAGCATACAGAATCATCGGGATCGCTCTTTTCGAGCTATTTAATGCGAGAAATACGTTATCTGGTGTTTTCACCACTCCACAGTGCGTTTGATATGCAGAACCGGCGACATCCTGATTTTCGAGGTGTTTCCAGCTGAGATATGCATTTTCTGCGATAATCTTTGTGAGTCTTCTGTCAGAAGTATGCAGAATCATCGAGATCCCTTTTTTCGAGCAATTTAATGCAAGAAACACGTTATCTGGTGTTTTCAACATTCCACAGTGCGTTTTATATGCAGAACCGGCGATATCTTGATTTTCGAGGTGTTTCCAGCTGAGATATGCATTTTCTGCGATAATCTTTGTGAGTCGTCTGTCAGAAGTATGCAGAATCATCTAGATCGCTCTTTTCGAGCTATTTAATGCGAGAAACACGTTTTCTGGTGTATTCACCACTCCACAGTACGTTTGACATGCAGAACCGGCGACACCTTGGATTTCGTCGGGGTTCAAACTGAGATATGCATTTTCTACTATAATCTTGGTGAGACTTCTGTCAGAAGTATGCAGAATCTTCGAGATCGCTCTTTTCGAGCTACTTAATGCGAGAAACACGATATCTTGTGATTTCAGCACTCCACAGTGCGTTTGATATGCAGAACCGGCGACACCTTGGATTTCGTCGGGGTTCAAACTGAGATATGCATTTTCTACTATAATCTTGTTGAGTCTTCTGTCAGAAGTATGCAGAATCATCGAGATCGCTCTTTTCCAGCTATTTAATGCGAGAAACACGTTTTCTGGTGTAATCACCACCCCATAGTACGTTTGACATGCAGAACCGGCGACATCTTGATTTTCGTGGTGTTTGCAGCTGAGATATGCATTTTCTACGATAACCATGGTGAGTCTTCTGTCAGAAGTATGCAGAATCATCTAGATCGCTCTTTTCGAGCTATTTAATGCGAGAAACACGTTTTGTGGTGTATTCACCACCCCACTGTACGTTTGACATGCATAACCGGAGATATCTTGGTTTCGGTCGGGTTTCAAGCTGAGATATGCATTTTCTACGATAATCTTGGTGAGACTTCTGTCAGAAGTATGCAGTATCTTCGAGATCGCTCTTTTCGAGCTACTTAATGCGAGAAACACGATTTCGGGTGTTTTCACCACTCCACAGTGCGTTTGACATGCAGAAACGGCGACATCTTGGCTTTCTTCGGGTATCAAGCTGAGACATGCATTTTCAGCGATAATCTTGGTGGGACTTCTGTCAGAAGTATGCAGAATCATCGGGATCGCTCTTTTCAAGCTATTTAATGCGCAAAACCAAGTTTTCTGGTGTTTTCAACATTCCACAGTGCGTTTTATATGCAGAACCGGCGATATCTTGATTTTCGTGGTGTTTCCAGCTGAGATATGCATATTCTGCGATAATCTTGGTGAGTCTTCTGTCAGAAGTATGCAGATTCATCGAGATCCCTCTTTTCGAGCTATTTAATTTGAGAAACACGTTATCTGGTGTTTCCACCACTCCACAGTGCGTTTGATATGCAGAACCGGCGACATCTTGGATTTCGTCGGGTTTCAAGCTGAGATATGCATTTTCTACGATAATCTTGGTGAGACTTCTGTCAGAAGTATGCAGAATCTTCGAGATCGCTCTTTTCGAGCTACTTAATGCGAGAAACACGATATCTGATGTTTTCACCACTCCACAGTGCGTTTGATATGCAGTACCGGCGACATCTTGGATTTCGTCGGGGTTCAAACTGAGATATGCATTTTCTACGATAATCTTGGTGAGACTTCTGTCAGAAGCATACAGAATCATCGGGATCGCTCTTTTCGAGCTATTTAATGCGAGAAATACGTTATCTGCTGTTTTCACCACTCCACAGTGCGTTTGATATGCAGAAACGGCGACATCTTGGCTTTCGTCGGGTATCAAGCTGAGATATGCATTTTCTGCGATAATGTTGGTGAGACTTCAGTCAGAAGTATGCAGAATCATCTAGATCGCTCGTTACGAGCTATTTAATGAGAAAAAACAAGTTTTCTGGTGTTTTGACCACTCCACGGTGCGTTTGATATGTAGAGCCGCCGATAACTTGGTTTTCGTGGGGTTTCCAGCTGAAATATGCATTTTCTGCGATAATCTTGGTGTTTCATCTATGAGAAGTATGCAGAATCATCGATATCTCTCTTTTCGACCTAGTTAATGCGAGAAACACGTTTTCTGGTGTTTTCACCACCCCACAGTGCGTTTGATATGCAGAACCGGCGACATCTTGGTTTTCGTCGGGTTTCAAGCTGAGATATTCATTTTCTGCGATAATATTGGTGACGGTTCAGTCACAAGTATGCAGAATCTTCGAGTACGCTCGTTTCGAGCTGCTTAATGCGAGAAACACGTTTTCTGGTGTTTTCACCACTCCACAGTTTGATATGCAGAACCGGCGACATCTTGGATTTCGTCGGGGTTCAAACTGAGATATGCATTTCCTACGATAATCTTGGTGATACTTCTGTCAGAAGTATGCAGAACCATCGAGATCGATCGTTTCGAGCTATTTAATGCGAGAAACACGTTATCTGGTGTTTTCATCACTCCACAGTACGTTTGACATGCAGAACCGACGACACCTTGGCTTTCGTCGGGTATCAAGCTGAGATATGCATTTTCGACGATAATCTTGGTGAGACTTCTGTCACAAGTATGCAGAACCTGCGTGGACGCTCTTTACGAGCTACTTAATGCGAGAAACACGTTTTCTGGTGTTTTCACCACTCCACAGCACGTTTGATGTGCAGAACCGGAGATAACTTGGATTACGTCGGGGTTCAAACTGAGATATGCATTTTTTACGATAATCTTGGTGAGACTTCTGTCCGAAGTATGCAGAATCATCTAGATCGCACGTTTCGAGCTATCTTATGCGAAAAAACTAGATTTCTGGTGTTTTCAACATTCCATAGTGCGTTTGATATGCATAACCGGCGATATCTTGATTTAAGTGGTGTTTCCAGCTGAGATATGCATTTTCTGCGATAATCTTGGTGAGTCTTCTGTCAGAAGTATGCAGAAACATCTAGATCGCTCTTTTCGAGCTATTTAATGCGAGAAACACGTTTTCTGGTGTATTCACCACCGCACAGTACGTTTGACATGCAGAACCGGCGACATCTTGATTTTCGTGGTGTTTGCAGCTGAGATATGCATTTTCTACGATAATCTTGGTGAGTCTTCTGTCAGAAGTATGCAGAATCGTCGAGATCCCTTTTTTCGAGCTCTTTAAAGCGAGAAACGCGTTATCTGGAGTTTTCACCACTCCACAGTGCGTTTGATATGCAGAACCGGCGACATCTTGGATTTCGTCGGGTTTCAAGCTGAGATATGTATTTTCTACGATAATCTTGGTGAGTCTTCTGTCAGAAGTATGCAGAATCATCGAGATCCCTTTTTTCGAGCTATTTAAGGCGAGAAACACGTTTTCTGGTGTAATCACCACCCCATAGTACGTTTGACATGCAGATCCGGCGACATCTTGATTTTCGTGGTGTTTGCAGCTGAGATATGCATTTTCTACGATAACCATGGTGAGTCTTCTGTCAGAAGTATGCAGAATCATCTAGGTCGCTCTTTTCGAGCTATTTAATGCGAGAAACACGTTTTGTTTTGTATTCACCACCCCACAGTACGTTTGACATGCATAACCGGAGATATCTTGGTTTCGGTCGGGTTTCAAGCTGAGATATGCATTTTCTACGACAATCTTGGTGAGACTTCTGTCAGAAGTATGCAGTATCTTCGAGATCGCTCTTTTCGAGCTACTTAATGCGAGAAACACGATTTCGGGTGTTTTCACCACTCCACAGTGCGTTTGACATGCAGAACCGGCGACATCTTGGCTTTCGTCGGGTATCAAGCTGAGACATGCATTTTCAACGATAATCTTGGTGGGACTTCTGTCAGAAGTATGCAGAATCATCGGGATCGCTCTTTTCAAGCTATTTAATGCGCAAAACCAAGTTTTCTGGTGTTTTCAACATTCCACAGTGCGTTTTATATGCAGAACCGGCGATATCTTGATTTTCGTGGTGTTTCCAGCTGAGATATGCATATTCTGCGATAATCTTGGTGAGTCTTCTGTCAGAAGTATGCAGAATCATCGAGATCCCTCTTTTCGAGCTATTTAATTCGAGAAACACGTTATCTGGTGTTTCCACCACTCCACAGTGCGTTTGATATGCAGAACCGGCGACATCTTGGATTTCGTCGGGTTTCAAGCTGAGATATGCATTTTCTACGATAATCTTGGTGAGACTTCTGTCAGAAGTATGCAGAATCTTCGAGATCGCTCTTTTCGAGCTACTTAATGCGAGAAACACGATATCTGATGTTTTCACCACTCCACAGTGCGTTTGATATGCAGAACCGGCGACATCTTGGATTTCGTCGGGGTTCAAACTGAGATATGCATTTTCTACGATAATCTTGGTGAGACTTCTGTCAGAAGCATACAGAATCATCGGGATCGCTCTTTTCGAGCTATTTAATGCGAGAAATACGTTATCTGGTGTTTTCACCACTCCACAGTGCGTTTGATATGCAGAACCGGCGACATCCTGATTTTCGAGGTGTTTCCAGCTGAGATATGCATTTTCTGCGATAATCTTTATGAGTCTTCTGTCAGAAGTATGCAGAATCATCGAGATCCCTTTTTTCGAGCTATTTAATGCAAGAAACACGTTATCTGGTGTTTTCAACATTCCACAGTGCGTTTTATATGCAGAACCGGCGATATCTTGATTTTCGAGGTGTTTCCAGCTGAGATATGCATTTTCTGCGATAATCTTTGTGAGTCTTCTGTCAGAAGTATGCAGAATCATCTAGATCGCTCTTTTCGAGCTATTTAATGCGAGAAACACGTTTTCTGGTGTATTCACCACTCCACAGTACGTTTGACATGCAGAACCGGCGACACCTTGGATTTCGTCGGGGTTCAAACTGAGATATGCATTTTCTACTATTATCTTGGTGAGACTTCTGTCAGAAGTATGCAGAATCTTCGAGATCGCTCTTTTCGAGCTACTTAATGCGAGAAACACGATATCTTGTGTTTTCAGCACTCCACAGTGCGTTTGATATGCAGAACCGGCGACACCTTGGATTTCGTCGGGGTTCAAACTGAGATATGCATTTTCTACTATAATCTTGGTGAGTCTTCTGTCAGAAGTATGCAGAATCATCGAGATCGCTCTTTTCCAGCTATTTAATGCGAGAAACACGTTTTCTGGTGTAATCACCACCCCATAGTACGTTTGACATGCAGAACCGGCGACATCTTGATTTTCGTGGTGTTTGCAGCTGAGATATGCATTTTCTACGATAACCATGGTGAGTCTTCTGTCAGAAGTATGCAGAATCATCTAGATCGCTCTTTTCGAGCTATTTAATGCGAGAAACACGTTTTGTGGTGTATTCACCACCCCACAGTACGTTTGACATGCATAACCGGAGATATCTTGGTTTCGGTCGGGTTTCAAGCTGAGATATGCATTTTCTACGATAATCTTGGTGAGACTTCTGTCAGAAGTATGCAGTATCTTCGAGATCGCTCTTTTCGAGGTACTTAATGCGAGAAACACGATTTCGGGTGTTTTCACCACTCCACAGTGCGTTTGACATGCAGAACCGGCGACATCTTGGCTTTCGTCGGGTATCAAGCTGAGACATGCATTTTCAACGATAATCTTGGTGGGACTTCTGTCAGAAGTATGCAGAATCATCGGGATCGCTCTTTTCAAGCTATTTAATGCGCAAAACCAAGTTTTCTGGTGTTTTCAACATTCCACAGTGCGTTTTATATGCAGAACCGGCGATATCTTGATTTTCGTGGTGTTTCCAGCTGAGATACGCATATTCTGCGATAATCTTGGTGAGTCTTCTGTCAGAAGTATGCAGAATCATCGAGATCCCTCTTTTCGAGCTATTTAATTCGAGAAACACGTTATCTGGTGTTTCCACCACTCCACAGTGCGTTTGATATGCAGAACCGGCGACATCTTGGATTTCGTCGGGTTTCAACCTGAGATATGCATTTTCTACGATAATCTTGGTGAGACTTCTGTCAGAAGTATGCAGAATCTTCGAGATCGCTCTTTTCGAGCTACTTAATGCGAGAAACACGATATCTGATGTTTTCACCACTCCACAGTGCGTTTGATATGCAGTACCGGCGACATCTTGGATTTCGTCGGGGTTCAAACTGAGATATGCATTTTCTACGATAATCTTGGTGAGACTTCTGTCAGAAGCATACAGAATCATCGGGATCGCTCTTTTCGAGCTATTTAATGCGAGAAATACGTTATCTGGTGTTTTCACCACTCCACAGTGCGTTTGATATGCAGAAACGGCGACATCTTGGATTTCGTCGGGGTTCAAACTGAGATATGCATTTTCTACGATAATCTTGGTGATACTTCTGTGAGAAGTATGCAGAACCATCGAGATCGATCGTTTCGAGCTACTTAATGCGAGAAACACGTTATCTGGTGTTTTCACCACTCCACAGTACGTTTGACATGCAGAACCGACGACACCTTGGCTTTCGTCGGGTATCAAGCTGAGATATGCATTTTCGACGATAATCTTGGTGAGACTTCTGTCACAAGTATGCAGAACCTGCGTGGACGCTCTTTACGAGCTACTTAATGCGAGAAACACGTTTTCTGGTGTTTTCACCACTCCACAGTACGTTTGATGTGCAGAACCGGAGATAACTTGGATTACGTCGGGGTTCAAACTGAGATATGCATTTCTTACGATAATCTTGGTGAGACTTCTGTCCGAAGTATGCTTAATTATCTAGATCGCTCTTTTCGAGCTATTTAATGCGACAAAACAAGTTTTCTGGTGTTTTCAACATTCCACAGTGCGTTTTATATGCAGAACCGTCGATATATTTATTTTCGTGGTGTTTCCAGCTGAGATATGCATTTTCTGCGATAATCTTGGTGAGTCTTCTGTCAGAAGTATGCAGAAACATCGAGATCCCTCTTTGCGAGCTATTTAATGCGAGAAACACGTATTCTGGTGTTTTCACCACTCCACAGTGCGTTTGATATGCAGAAACGGCGACATCTTGGATTTCGTCGGGTTTCAAGCTGAGATATGCATTTTCTACGATAATGTTGGTGAGACTTCAGTCAGAAGTATGCAGAATCATCTAGATCGCACGTTTCGAGCTACTTAATGCGAGAAACACGATTTCGGGTGTTTTCACCACTCCACAGTACGTTTGAAATGCTGAACCGGCGACATCTTGATTTTCGTGAGATTTCAAGCTGAGATATGCATTTTCTGCGATAATCTTTGTGAGTCTTCTGTCAGAAGTATGCAGAATCATCGAGATCCCTTTTTTCGAGCTATTTAAGGCAAGAAACACGTTATCTGGAGTTTTCACCACTCCACAGTGCGTTTGATGTGCAGAACCGGAGATAACTTGGATTACGTCGGGGCTCAAACTGAGATATGCATTTTTTACGATAATCTTGGCGAGACTTCTGTCCGAAGTATGCTTAATTATCTAGATCGCTCTTTTCGAGCTATTTAATGCGAAAAAACAAGTTTTCTGGTGTTTTCAACATTCCACAGTGCGTTTTATATGCAGAACCGTCGATATATTTATTTTCGTGGTGTTTCCAGCTGAGATATGCATTTTCTGCGATAATCTTGGTGAGTCTTCTGTCAGAAGTATGCAGAAACATCGAGATCCCTCTTTGCGAGCTATTTAATGCGAGAAACACGTTTTCTGGTGTTTTCACCTCTCCACAGTGCGTTTGATATGCAGAACCGGCGACATCTTGGATTTCGTCGGGTTTCAATCTGAGATATGCATTTTCTACGATAATCTTGGAGAGACTTCTGTCAGAAGTATGCAGTATCTTCGACATCGCTCTTTTCGAGCTACTTAATGCGAGAAACACGATTTCGGGTGTTTTCACCACTCCACAGTACGTTTGAAATGCTGAACCGGCGACATCTTGATTTTCGTGAGATTTCAAGCTGAGATATGCATTCTCTGCTATAATATTTGTGAGACTTCAGTCAGAAGTATGCAGAATCATCTAGATCGCTCGTTTCGAGCTATCTAATGCGAAAAAACAAGATTTCTGGTGTTTTCAACATTCCATAGTGCGTTTGATATGCATAACCGGCGATATCTTGATTTAAGTGGTGTTTCCAGCTGAGATATGCATTTTCTGCGATAATCTTGGTGAGTCTTCTGTCAGAAGTATGCAGAAACATCGAGATCCCTCTTTGCGAGCTATTTAATGCGAGAAACACGTTATCTGGTGTGTTCACCACTCCACAGTGCGATTGATATGCAGAACCGACGACATCTTGGCTTTCGTCGGGTATCAAGCTGAGATATGCATTTTCGACGATAATCTTGGTGAGACTTCTGTCACAAGTATGCAGAATCTTCGTGGACGCTCTTTACGAGCCACGTAATTCGAGAAACACGTTTTCTGGTGTTTTCACCACTCCACAGTACGTTTGATGTGCAGAACCGGAGATAACTTGGTTTTCGTGAGGTTTCAAGCTGAGATGTGCATTTTTTGCGATAATCCTGGTGAGACTTCTGTCAGAAGTATGCAGAATCATCTAGATCGCTCTTTTCGAGCTATTTAATGCGAGAAACACGTTTTCTGGTGTATTCACAACCCCACAGTACGTTTGACATGCAGAACCGGCGACATCTTGATTTTCTTGGTGTTTGCAGCTGAGATATGCATTTTCTACGATAACCATGGTGAGTCTTCTGTCAGAAGTATGCAGAATCATCGAGATCGCTCTTTTCGAGCTATTTAATGCGAGAAACACGTTGTCTGGTTGTTTTCACGACTCCACGGTGCGATTGATATGCAGAACCGACGACATCTTGGCTTTCGTCGGGTATCAAGCTGAGATATGCATTTTCGACGATAATCTTGGTGAGACTTCTGTCACAAGTATGCAGAATCTTCGTGGACGCTCTTTACGAGCCACGTAATTCGAGAAACACGTTTTCTGGTGTTTTCACCACTCCACAGTACGTTTGATGTGCAGAACCGGAGATAACTTGGTTTTCGTGAGGTTTCAAGCTGAGATGTGCATTTTCTGCGATAATCTTGGTGAGTCTTCTGTCAGAAGTATGCAGAAACATCGAGATCCCTCTTTGCGAGCTATTTAATGCGAGAAACACGTTTTGTGGTGTATTCACCACCCCGCAGTACGTTTGACATGCATAACCGGAGATATCTTGGTTTCGGTCGGGTTTCAAGCTGAGATATGCATTTTCTACGATAATCTTGGTGAGACTTCTGTCAGAAGTATGCAGTATCTTCGAGATCGCTGTTTTCGAGCTACTTAATGCGAGAAACACGATTTCGGGTGTTTTCACCACTCCACAGTGCGTTTGACATGCAGAACCGGCGACATCTTGGCTTTCGTCGGGTATCAAGCTGAGACATGCATTTTCAACGATAATCTTGGTGGGACTTCTGTCAGAAGTATGCAGAATCATCGGGATCGCTCTTTTCAAGCTATTTAATGCGCAAAACCAAGTTTTCTGGTGTTTTCAACATTCCACAGTGCGTTTTATATGCAGAACCGGCGATATCGTGATTTTCGTGGTGTTTCCAGCTGAGATATGCATATTCTGCGATAATCTTGGTGAGTCTTCTGTCAGAAGTATGCAGAATCATCGAGATCCCTCTTTTCGAGCTATTTAATTCGAGAAACACGTTATCTGGTGTTTCCACCACTCCACAGTGCGTTTGATATGCAGAACCGGCGACATCTTGGATTTCGTCGGGTTTCAAGCTGAGATATGCATTTTCTACGATAATCTTGGTGAGACTTCTGTCAGAAGTATGCAGAATCATCGGGATCGCTCTTTTCGAGCTATTTAATGCGAGAAATACGTTATCTGGTGTTTTCACCACTCCACAGTGCGTTTGATATGCAGAACCGGCGACATCCTGATTTTCGAGGTGTTTCCAGCTGAGATATGCATTTTCTGCGATAATCTTTGTGAGTCTTCTGTCAGAAGTATGCAGAATCATCGAGATCCCTTTTTTCGAGCAATTTAATGCAAGAAACACGTTATCTGGTGTTTTCAACATTCCACAGTGCGTTTTATATGCAGAACCGGCGATATCTTGATTTTCGAGGTGTTTCCAGCTGAGATATGCATTTTCTGCGATAATCTTTGTGAGTCGTCTGTCAGAAGTATGCAGAATCATCTAGATCGCTCTTTTCGAGCTATTTAATGCGAGAAACACGTTTTCTGGTGTATTCACCACTCCACAGTACGTTTGACATGCAGAACCGGCGACACCTTGGATTTCGTCGGGGTTCAAACTGAGATATGCATTTTCTACTATAATCTTGGTGAGACTTCTGTCAGAAGTATGCAGAATCTTCGAGATCGCTCTTTTCGAGCTACTTAATGCGAGAAACACGATATCTTGTGATTTCAGCACTCCACAGTGCGTTTGATATGCAGAACCGGCGACACCTTGGATTTCGTCGGGGTTCAAACTGAGATATGCATTTTCTACTATAATCTTGTTGAGTCTTCTGTCAGAAGTATGCAGAATCATCGAGATCCCTCTTTTCCAGCTATTTAATGCGAGAAACACGTTTTCTGGTGTAATCACCACCCCATAGTACGTTTGACATGCAGAACCGGCGACATCTTGATTTTCGTGGTGTTTGCAGCTGAGATATGCATTTTCTACGATAACCATGGTGAGTCTTCTGTCAGAAGTATGCAGAATCATCTAGATCGCTCTTTTCGAGCTATTTAATGCGAGAAACACGTTTTGTGGTGTATTCACCACCCCACTGTACGTTTGACATGCATAACCGGAGATATCTTGGTTTCGGTCGGGTTTCAAGCTGAGATATGCATTTTCTACGATAATCTTGGTGAGACTTCTGTCAGAAGTATGCAGAATCTTCGAGATCGCTCTTTTCGAGCTACTTAATGCGAGAAACACGATATCTGATGTTTTCACCACTCCACAGTGCGTTTGATATGCAGTACCGGCAACATCTTGGATTTCGTCGGGGTTCAAACTGAGATATGCATTTTCTACGATAATCTTGGTGAGACTTCTGTCAGAAGCATACAGAATCATCGGGATCGCTCTTTTCGAGCTATTTAATGCGAGAAATACGTTATCTGCTGTTTTCACCACTCCACAGTGCGTTTGATATGCAGAAACGGCGACATCTTGGCTTTCGTCGGGTATCAAGCTGAGATATGCATTTTCTGCGATAATGTTGGTGAGACTTCAGTCAGAAGTATGCAGAATCATCTAGATCGCTCGTTACGAGCTATTTAATGAGAAAAAACAAGTTTTCTGGTGTTTTGACCACTCCACGGTGCGTTTGATATGTAGAGCCGCCGATAACTTGGTTTTCGTGGGGTTTCCAGCTGAAATATGCATTTTCTGCGATAATCTTGGTGTTTCATCTATGAGAAGTATGCAGAATCATCGATATCTCTCTTTTCGACCTAGTTAATGCGAGAAACACGTTTTCTGGTGTTTTCACCACCCCACAGTACGTTTGATGTGCAGAACCGGAGATAACTTGGATTACGTCGGGGTTCAAACTGAGATATGCATTTTTTACGATAATCTTGGTGAGACTTCTGTCCGAAGTATGCTTAATTATCTAGATCGCTCTTTTCGAGCTATTTAATGCGACAAAACAAGTTTTCTGGTGTTTTCAACATTCCACAGTGCGTTTTATATGCAGAACCGTCGATATATTTATTTTCGTGGTGTTTCCAGCTGAGATATGCATTTTCTGCGATAATCTTGGTGAGTCTTCTGTCAGAAGTATGCAGAAACATCGAGATCCCTCTTTGCGAGCTATTTAATGCGAGAAACACGTATTCTGGTGTTTTCACCACTCCACAGTGCGTTTGATATGCAGAACCGGCGACATCTTGGATTTCGTCGGGGTTCAAACTGAGATATGCATTTCCTACGATAATCTTGGTGATACTTCTGTCAGAAGTATGCAGAACCATCGAGATCGATCGTTTCGAGCTATTTAATGCGAGAAACACGTTATCTGGTGTTTTCATCACTCCACAGTACGTTTGACATGCAGAACCGACGACACCTTGGCTTTCGTCGGGTATCAAGCTGAGATATGCATTTTCGACGATAATCTTGGTGAGACTTCTGTCACAAGTATGCAGAACCTGCGTGGACGCTCTTTACGAGCTACTTAATGCGAGAAACACGTTTTCTGGTGTTTTCACCACTCCACAGTACGTTTGATGTGCAGAACCGGAGATAACTTGGATTACGTCGGGGTTCAAACTGAGATATGCATTTTTTACGATAATCTTGGTGAGACTTCTGTCCGAAGTATGCTTAATTATCTAGATCGCTCTTTTCGAGCTATTTAATGCGACAAAACAAGTTTTCTGGTGTTTTCAACATTCCACAGTGCGTTTTATATGCAGAACCGTCGATATATTTATTTTCGTGGTGTTTCCAGCTGAGATATGCATTTTCTGCGATAATCTTGGTGAGTCTTCTGTCAGAAGTATGCAGAAACATCGAGATCCCTCTTTGCGAGCTATTTAATGCGAGAAACACGTATTCTGGTGTTTTCACCACTCCACAGTGCGTTTGATATGCAGAAACGGCGACATCTTGGATTTCGTCGGGTTTCAAGCTGAGATATGCATTTTCTACGATAATGTTGGTGAGACTTCAGTCAGAAGTATGCAGAATCATCTAGATCGCACGTTTCGAGCTATCTTATGCGAAAAAACTAGATTTCTGGTGTTTTCAACATTCCATAGTGCGTTTGATATGCATAACCGGCGATATCTTGATTTAAGTGGTGTTTCCAGCTGAGATATGCATTTTCTGCGATAATCTTGGTGAGTCTTCTGTCAGAAGTATGCAGAAACATCTAGATCGCTCTTTTCGAGCTATTTAATGCGAGAAACACGTTTTCTGGTGTATTCACCACCGCACAGTACGTTTGACATGCAGAACCGGCGACATCTTGATTTTCGTGGTGTTTGCAGCTGAGATATGCATTTTCTACGATAATCTTGGTGAGTCTTCTGTCAGAAGTATGCAGAATCGTCGAGATCCCTTTTTTCGAGCTATTTAAAGCGAGAAACGCGTTATCTGGAGTTTTCACCACTCCACAGTGCGTTTGATATGCAGAACCGGCGACATCTTGGATTTCGTCGGGTTTCAAGCTGAGATATGTATTTTCTACGATAATCTTGGTGAGTCTTCTGTCAGAAGTATGCAGAAACATCTAGATCGCTCTTTTCGAGCTATTTAATGCGAGAAACACGTTTTCTGGTGTAATCACCACCCCATAGTACGTTTGACATGCAGATCCGGCGACATCTTGATTTTCGTGGTGTTTGCAGCTGAGATATGCATTTTCTACGATAACCATGGTGAGACTTCTGTCAGAAGTATGCAGTATCTTCGAGATCGCTCTTTTCGAGCTACTTAATGCGAGAAACACGATTTCGGGTGTTTTCACCACTCCACAGTGCGTTTGACATGCAGAACCGGCGACATCTTGGCTTTCGTCGGGTATCAAGCTGAGACATGCATTTTCAACGATAATCTTGGTGGGACTTCTGTCAGAAGTATGCAGAATCATCGGGATCGCTCTTTTCAAGCTATTTAATGCGCAAAACCAAGTTTTCTGGTGTTTTCAACATTCCACAGTGCGTTTTATATGCAGAACCGGCGATATCTTGATTTTCGTGGTGTTTCCAGCTGAGATATGCATATTCTGCGATAATCTTGGTGAGTCTTCTGTCAGAAGTATGCAGAATCATCGAGATCCCTCTTTTCGAGCTATTTAATTCGAGAAACGCGTTATCTGGTGTTTCCACCACTCCACAGTGCGTTTGATATGCAGAACCGGCGACATCTTGGATTTCGTCGGGTTTCAAGCTGAGATATGCATTTTCTACGATAATCTTGGTGAGACTTCTGTCAGAAGTATGCAGAATCTTCGAGATCGCTCTTTTCGAGCTACTTAATGCGAGAAACACGATATCTGATGTTTTCACCACTCCACAGTGCGTTTGATATGCAGAACCGGCGACATCTTGGATTTCGTCGGGGTTCAAACTGAGATATGCATTTTCTACTATAATCTTGGTGAGTCTTCTGTCAGAAGTATGCAGAATCATCGAGATCGCTCTTTTCCAGCTATTTAATGCGAGAAACACGTTTTCTGGTGTAATCACCACCCCATAGTACGTTTGACATGCAGAACCGGCGACATCTTGATTTTCGTGGTGTTTGCAGCTGAGATATGCATTTTCTACGATAACCATGGTGAGTCTTCTGTCAGAAGTATGCAGAATCATCTAGATCGCTCTTTTCGAGCTATTTAATGCGAGAAACACGTTTTGTGGTGTATTCACCACCCCACAGTACGTTTGACATGCATAACCGGAGATATCTTGGTTTCGGTCGGGTTTCAAGCTGAGATATGCATTTTCTACGATAATCTTGGTGAGACTTCTGTCAGAAGTATGCAGTATCTTCGAGATCGCTCTTTTCGAGGTACTTAATGCGAGAAACACGATTTCGGGTGTTTTCACCACTCCACAGTGCGTTTGACATGCAGAACCGGCGACATCTTGGCTTTCGTCGGGTATCAAGCTGAGACATGCATTTTCAACGATAATCTTGGTGGGACTTCTGTCAGAAGTATGCAGAATCATCGGGATCGCTCTTTTCAAGCTATTTAATGCGCAAAACCAAGTTTTCTGGTGTTTTCAACATTCCACAGTGCGTTTTATATGCAGAACCGGCGATATCTTGATTTTCGTGGTGTTTCCAGCTGAGATACGCATATTCTGCGATAATCTTGGTGAGTCTTCTGTCAGAAGTATGCAGAATCATCGAGATCCCTCTTTTCGAGCTATTTAATTCGAGAAACACGTTATCTGGTGTTTCCACCACTCCACAGTGCGTTTGATATGCAGAACCGGCGACATCTTGGATTTCGTCGGGTTTCAACCTGAGATATGCATTTTCTACGATAATCTTGGTGAGACTTCTGTCAGAAGTATGCAGAATCTTCGAGATCGCTCTTTTCGAGCTACTTAATGCGAGAAACACGATATCTGATGTTTTCACCACTCCACAGTGCGTTTGATATGCAGTACCGGCGACATCTTGGATTTCGTCGGGGTTCAAACTGAGATATGCATTTTCTACGATAATCTTGGTGAGACTTCTGTCAGAAGCATACAGAATCATCGGGATCGCTCTTTTCGAGCTATTTAATGCGAGAAATACGTTATCCGGTGTTTTCACCACTCCACAGTGCGTTTGATATGCAGAAACGGCGACATCTTGGATTTCGTCGGGGTTCAAACTGAGATATGCATTTTCTACGATAATCTTGGTGATACTTCTGTGAGAAGTATGCAGAACCATCGAGATCGATCGTTTCGAGCTATTTAATGCGAGAAACACGTTATCTGGTGTTTTCACCACTCCACAGTACGTTTGACATGCAGAACCGACGACACCTTGGCTTTCGTCGGGTATCAAGCTGAGATATGCATTTTCGACGATAATCTTGGTGAGACTTCTGTCACAAGTATGCAGAACCTGCGTGGACGCTCTTTACGAGCTACTTAATGCGAGAAACACGTTTTCTGGTGTTTTCACCACTCCACAGTACGTTTGATGTGCAGAACCGGAGATAACTTGGATTACGTCGGGGTTCAAACTGAGATATGCATTTTTTACGATAATCTTGGTGAGACTTCTGTCCGAAGTATGCTTAATTATCTAGATCGCTCTTTTCGAGCTATTTAATGCGACAAAACAAGTTTTCTGGTGTTTTCAACATTCCACAGTGCGTTTTATATGCAGAACCGTCGATATATTTATTTTCGTGGTGTTTCCAGCTGAGATATGCATTTTCTGCGATAATCTTGGTGAGTCTTCTGTCAGAAGTATGCAGAAACATCGAGATCCCTCTTTGCGAGCTATTTAATGCGAGAAACACGTATTCTGGTGTTTTCACCACTCCACAGTGCGTTTGATATGCAGAAACGGCGACATCTTGGATTTCGTCGGGTTTCAAGCTGAGATATGCATTTTCTACGATAATGTTGGTGAGACTTCAGTCAGAAGTATGCAGAATCATCTAGATCGCACGTTTCGAGCTATCTTATGCGAAAAAACTAGATTTCTGGTGTTTTCAACATTCCATAGTGCGTTTGATATGCATAACCGGCGATATCTTGATTTAAGTGGTGTTTCCAGCTGAGATATGCATTTTCTGCGATAATCTTGGTGAGTCTTCTGTCAGAAGTATGCAGAAACATCTAGATCGCTCTTTTCGAGCTATTTAATGCGAGAAACACGTTTTCTGGTGTATTCACCACCGCACAGTACGTTTGACATGCAGAACCGGCGACATCTTGATTTTCGTGGTGTTTGCAGCTGAGATATGCATTTTCTACGATAATCTTGGTGAGTCTTCTGTCAGAAGTATGCAGAATCATCGAGATCCCTTTTTTCGAGCTATTTAAGGCGAGAAACACGTTATCTGGAGTTTTCACCACTCCACAGTGCGTTTGATATGCAGAACCGGAGATATCTTGGTTTCGGTCGGGTTTCAAGATGAGATATGCATTTTCTGCGATAATATTGGAGAGACTTCAGTCAGAAGTATGCAGAATCATCTAGATCGCTCGTTTCGAGCTATTTAATGCGAGAAACACGTTTTCTGGTGTTTTCACCACTCCACAGTACGTTTGACATGCAGAACCGGAGATATATTGGTTTCGGTCGGGTTTCAAGCTGAGATATGCATTTTCTGCGACAATCTTGGTGAGACTTCAGTCAGAAGGATGCAGAATAATCGAGATCGCACTTTTCGAGCTATTTAATGCGAAAAAAACAAGTTTTCTGGAGTTTTCAACATTACACAGTGCGTCTGATATGCAGAACCGGCGACATCTTCGATTTCGTCGGGTTTCAAGCTGAGATATGCATTTTCAACGATAATCTTGTTGAGAATTCTGTCAGAAGTATGCAGAATCATCTAGATCGCTCTTTTCGAGCTACTTAATGCGAGAAACACGTTTTCTGCTGTTTTCACCACACCACAGTCCGTTTGATGTGCAGAACCGGAAATAACTTGGTTTTCGTGAGGTTTCAAGATGAGATATGCATTTTCTGCGATAATCTTGGTGAGACTTCAGTCAGAAGTATGCAGAATCATCTAGATCGCTCTTTTCAAGCCATTTAAATCGAGAAACACGTTTTCTGGTGTTTTCACCACACCACAGCCCGTTTGATGTGCAGAACCGGAGATATCTTGGTTTCGGTCGGGTTTCAAGCTGAGATATGCATTTTCTGCGATAATCTTGGTAAGACTTCTGTCAGAAGTATGCAGAATAATCCAGAACGCTCTTTTCGAGCAAGTTAATGCGAGTAACACGTTTTCTGGTGTTTTCACCACTCCACAGTGCGTCTGATATGCAGAACCGGCGATATCTTGGTTTTCGTGGGGTTTCCAGCTGAGATATGCATTTTCTGCGATAATCTTGGTGAGTCCTCTGTCAGAAGTATGCAGAATCATCTAGATCGCTCTTTTCGAGCTATTTTATGCGAGAAACACGCTTTCTGGTGTATTCACCACTCCACAGTACGTTTGACATGCAGTAACGGAGATATCTTGGTTTCGGTCGGGTTTCAAGCTGAGATATGCATTTTCTGCGATAATCTTGGTGAGACTTTAGTCAGAAGTATGCAGAATCATCTAGATCGCTCGTTTCGAGCTATTTAATGCGAAAAAAACAAGTTTTCTGGTGTTTTGACCACTCCACAGTGCATTTGATATGTAGAGCCGCAGATAACTTGGTTTTCGTGGGGTTTCCAGCTGAAATATGCATTTTCTGCGATAATCTTTGTGTTTCATCTATGAGAAGTATGCAGAATCATCTAGAACGCTCTATTCGAGCTAGTCAATGCGCATAACACGTTTTCTGGTGTTTTCACCACTCCACAGTGCGTCTGATATGCAGAACCGGCGATATCTTGGTTTTCGTGGGGTTTCCAGCTGAGATATGCATTTTCTGCGATAATCTTGGTGAGTCCTCTGTCAGAAGTATGCAGAATCATCTAGATCGCTCTTTTCGAGCTATTTGATGCGAGAAACACGTTTTCTGGTGTTTTCACCACCCCACAGTGCGTTTGATATGCAGAAACGGCGACATCTTGGTTTTCGTCGGGTTTCCAGCTGAGATATGCATTTTCTGCGATAATCTTGGTGTTTCATCTATGAGAAGTATGCAGAATCATCGAGAACGCTCCTTTCGAGTTAGTTAATGCGAGAAACACGTTTTCTGGTGTATTCACCACTCCACAGTACGTTTGACATGCAGAACCGGAGATATATTGGTTTCGGTCGGGTTTCAAGCTGAGATATGCATTTTCTACGATAATCTTGGTGAGACTTCTGTCAGAAGTATGCAGAATCATCTACATCGCTCTTTCCGAGCTACTTAATGCGAGAAACACGTTTTCTGGTGTTTTCACCACCCCACAGTGCGTTTGATGTGCAGAACCGGAGATAACTTGGTTTTCGTGAGGTTTCAAGATGAGATATGCATTTTCTGCGACAATCTTTGTGAGACTTCAGTCAGAAGTATGCAGAATCATCTAGATCTCTCTTTTCGAGCTATTTAAATAGAGAAACACGTTTTCTTTTGTTTTCGCCACCCCACAGTGCGTTTGATATGCAGAACCGGAGATATCTTGGTTTCGGTCGGGTTTCAAGCTGAGATATGCATTTTCTGCGATAATCTTGGTGAGACTTCTGTCAGAAGTATGCAGAATAATCCAGAACGCTCTTTTCGAGCAAGTTAATGCGAGTAACACGTTTTCTGGTGTTTTCACCACTCCACAGTACGTTTGACATGCAGTAACGGAGATATCTTGGTTTCGGTCGGGTTTCAAGCTGAGATATGCATTTTCTGCGATAATCTTGGTGAGTCCTCTGTCAGAAGTATGCAGAATCATCTAGATCGCTCTTTTCGAGCTATTTGATGCGAGAAACACGTTTTCTGGTGTTTTCACCACCCCACAGTGCGTTTGATATGCAGAACCGGCGACATCTTGGTTTTCGTCGGGTTTCCAGCTGAGATATGCATTTTCTGCGATAATCTTGGTGTTTCATCTATGAGAAGTATGCAGAATCATCGAGAACGCTCCTTTCGAGTTAGTTAATGCGAGAAACACGTTTTCTGGTGTTTTCAACATTCGACAGTGCGTCTGATATGCCGAACCTACGATATCTTGGTTTTCGTGGGGTTTCCAGCTGAGGTATGCATTTTCTGCGATCATCTTGGTGAGTCTTCTGTCAGAAGTATGCAGAATCATCTAGATCGCTCGTTTCGAGCTAGTTAATGCGAGAAACACGTTTTCTGGTGTTTTCACCACTCTCCAGTGCGTCTGTTATGCAGAACCGGCGATATCTTGATTTTCGTGGGTTTCCAGCTGAAATATGCATGTTCTGCGATAATCTTTGTGTTTCATATATGAGAAGTATGAAGAATCATCTAGATCGCTCTTTTCGATCTATTTAATGCGGGAAACACGTTATCTGGTGTTTTGTACACTCCACAGTGCGTTTGATATGCAGAAATGGCGAAATCTTGGTTTTCGTCGGTTGTCATCCTGAGGTATGCATTTTCTGCGATAATCTTGGTGCGACATCTGTCAGAAGTATGCAGAATCATCGAGATCGCTCTTTTCGAGCTATTTAATGCGAGAAACACGTTATCTGGTGTATTGACCACTCCACAGTGCGTTAGATATGCAGAGCCGCCGATAACTCGGTTTTCGTGGGGTTTCCAGATGAGATATTCATTTTCGGCGATAATCTTGATGTTTCATCTATGAGAAGCATGCAGAATCATCGCGGACGCTCTTTTCGAGCTACTTAATGCGAGAAACACGTTTTCTGGTGTTTTCACCACTCCACAGTTTGATATGCAGAACCGGCGACATCTTGGATTTCGTCGGGGTTCAAACTGAGATATGCATTTTCTACGATAATCTTGGTGATACTTCTGTCAGAAGTATGCAGAACCATCGAGATCGATCGTTTCGAGCTATTTAATGCGAGAAACACGTTATCTGGTGTTTTCACCACTCCACAGTACGTTTGACATGCAGAACCGACGACACCTTGGCTTTCGTCGGGTATCAAGCTGAGATATGCATTTTCGACGATAATCTTGGTGAGACTTCTGTCACAAGTATGCAGAACCTGCGTGGACGCTCTTTACGAGCTACTTAATGCGAGAAACACGTTTTCTGGTGTTTTCACCACTCCACAGTACGTTTGATGTGCAGAACCGGAGATAACTTGGATTACGTCGGGGTTCAAACTGAGATATGCATTTTTTACGATAATCTTGGTGAGACTTCTGTCCGAAGTATGCTTAATTATCTAGATCGCTCTTTTCGAGCTATTTAATGCGACAAAACAAGTTTTCTGGTGTTTTCAACATTCCACAGTGCGTTTTATATGCAGAACCGTCGATATATTTATTTTCGTGGTGTTTCCAGCTGAGATATGCATTTTCTGCGATAATCTTGGTGAGTCTTCTGTCAGAAGTATGCAGAAACATCTAGATCGCTCTTTTCGAGCTATTTAATGCGAGAAACACGTTTTCTGGTGTATTCACCACCGCACAGTACGTTTGACATGCAGAACCGGCGACATCTTGATTTTCGTGGTGTTTGCAGCTGAGATATGCATTTTCTACGATAATCTTGGTGAGTCTTCTGTCAGAAGTATGCAGAATCATCGAGATCCCTCTTTGCGAGCTATTTAATGCGAGAAACACGTATTCTGGAGTTTTCACCACTCCACAGTGCGTTTGATATGCAGAACCGGAGATATCTTGGTTTCGGTCGGGTTTCAAGATGAGATATGCATTTTCTGCGATAATATTGGAGAGACTTCAGTCAGAAGTATGCAGAATCATCTACATCGCTCGTTTCGAGCTATTTAATGCGAGAAACACGTTTTCTGGTGTTTTCACCACTCCACAGTACGTTTGACATGCAGAACCGGAGATATATTGGTTTCGGTCGGGTTTCAAGCTGAGATATGCATTTTCTGCGATAATCTTTGTTTTTCATCTATGAGAAGTATGCAGAATCATCCAGAACGCTCTTTTCGAGCTAGTTAATGCGAGAAACACGTTTTCTGGTGTATTCACCACCGCACAGTACGTTTGACATGCAGAACCGGCGACATCTTGATTTTCGTGGTGTTTGCAGCTGAGATATGCATTTTCTACGATAATCTTGGTGAGTCTTCTGTCAGAAGTATGCAGAATCATCGAGATCCCTCTTTGCGAGCTATTTAATGCGAGAAACACGTATTCTGGAGTTTTCACCACTCCACAGTACGTTTGACATGCAGAACCGGAGATATCTTGGTTTCGGTCGGGTTTCAAGCTGAGATATGCATTTTCTACGATAATCTTGGTGAGACTTCTGTCAGAAGTATGCAGAATCATCTAGATCGCTCTTTTCGAGCTACTTAATGCGAGACACACGTTTTCTGGTGTTTTCACCACACCACAGTCCGTTTGATGTGCAGAACCGGAGATAACTTTGTTTTCGTGAGGTTTCTAGATGAGATATGCATTTTCTGCGACAATCTTGGTGAGACTTCAGTCAGAAGGATGCAGAATAATCGAGATCGCACTTTTCGAGCTATTTAATGCGAAAAAAACAAGTTTTCTGGAGTTTTCAACATTACACAGTGCGTCTGATATGCAGAACCGGCGACATCTTCGATTTCGTCGGGTTTCAAGCTGAGATATGCATTTTCAACGATAATCTTGTTGAGAATTCTGTCAGAAGTATGCAGAATCATCTAGATCGCTCTTTTCGAGCTACTTAATGCGAGAAACACGTTTTCTGCTGTTTTCACCACACCACAGTCCGTTTGATGTGCAGAACCGGAGATAACTTGGTTTTCGTGAGGTTTCAAGATGAGATATGCATTTTCTGCGATAATCTTGGTGAGACTTCAGTCAGAAGTATGCAGAATCATCTAGATCGCTCTTTTCAAGCTATTTAAATCGAGAAACACGTTTTCTGGTGTTTTCACCACCCCACAGTGCGTTTGATATGCAGAACCGGCGACATCGTGGTATTCGTCGGGTTTCAAGCTGATATATGCATTTTCTGCGATAATCTTGGTGAGACTTCAGTCAGAAGTATGCAGAATAATCGAGATCGCTCTTTTCGAGATATTTAATGCGAAAAAAACAAGTTTTCTGGGGTTTTCAACATTACACGGTGCGTCTGATATGCAGAACCGGCGACATCTTCGATTTCGTCGGGTTTCAAGCTGAGATATGCATTTTCAACGATAATCTTGTTGAGAATTCTGTCAGAAGTATGCAGAATCATCTAGATCGCTCTTTTCGAGCTACTTAATGCGAGAAACACGTTTTCTGCTGTTTTCACCACACCACAGTCCGTTTGATGTGCAGAACCGGAAATAACTTGGTTTTCGTGAGGTTTCAAGATGAGATATGCATTTTCTGCGATAATCTTGGTGAGACTTCAGTCAGAAGTATGCAGAATCATCTAGATCGCTCTTTTCAAGCCATTTAAATCGAGAAACACGTTTTCTGGTGTTTTCACCACACCACAGTCCGTTTGATGTGCAGAACCGGAGATATCTTGGTTTCGGTCGGGTTTCAAGCTGAGATATGCATTTTCTGCGATAATCTTGGTGAGACTTTAGTCAGAAGTATGCAGAATCATCTAGATCGCTCTTTTCGAGCTATTTGATGCGAGAAACACGTTTTCTGGTGTTTTCACCACCCCACAGTGCGTTTGATATGCAGAACCGGCGACATCTTGGTTTTCGTCGGGTTTCCAGCTGAGATATGCATTTTCTGCGATAATCTTGGTGTTTCATCTATGAGAAGTATGCAGAATCATCGAGAACGCTCCTTTCGAGTTAGTTAATGCGAGAAACACGTTTTCTGGTGTATTCACCACTCCACAGTACGTTTGACATGCAGAACCGGAGATATATTGGTTTCGGTCGGGTTTCAAGCTGAGATATGCATTTTCTACGATAATCTTGGTGAGACTTCTGTCAGAAGTATGCAGAACCATCTACATCGCTCTTTCCGAGCTACTTAATGCGAGAAACACGTTTTCTGGTGTTTTCACCACCCCACAGTGCGTTTGATGTGCAGAACCGGAGATAACTTGGTTTTCGTGAGGTTTCAAGATGAGATATGCATTTTCTGCGACAATCTTGGTGAGACTTCAGTCAGAAGTATGCAGAATCATCTAGATCTCTCTTTTCGAGCTATTTAAATAGAGAAACACGTTTTCTTTTGTTTTCGCCACCCCACAGTGCGTTTGATATGCAGAACCGGAGATATCTTGGTTTCGGTCGGGTTTCAAGCTGAGATATGCATTTTCTGCGATAATCTTGGTGAGACTTCTGTCAGAAGTATGCAGAATAATCCAGAACGCTCTTTTCGAGCAAGTTAACGCGAGTAACACGTTTTCTAGTGTTTTCACCACACCACAGTGCGTCTGATATGCAGAACCGGCGATATCTTGGTTTTCTTGGGGTTTCCAGCTGAGATATGCATTTTCTGCGATAATCTTGGTGAGTCCTCTGTCAGAAGTATGCAGAATCATCTAGATCGCTCTTTTCGAGCTATTTTATGCGAGAAACACGCTTTCTGGTGTATTCACCACTCCACAGTACGTTTGACATGCAGTAACGGAGATATCTTGGTTTCGGTCGGGTTTCAAGCTGAGATATGCATTTTCTGCGATAATCTTGGTGAGACTTTAGTCAGAAGTATGCAGAATCATCTAGATCGCTCGTTTCGAGCTATTTAATGCGAAAAAACAAGTTTTCTGGTGTTTTGACCACTCCACAGTGCATTTGATATGTAGAGCCGCAGATAACTTGGTTTTCGTGGGGTTTCCAGCTGAAATATGCATTTTCTGCGATAATCTTTGTGTTTCATCTATGAGAAGTATGCAGAATCATCTAGAACGCTCTATTCGAGCTAGTCAATGCGCATAACACGTTTTCTGGTGTTTTCACCACTCCACAGTGCGTCTGATATGCAGAACCGGCGATATCTTGGTTTTCGTGGGGTTTCCAGCTGAGATATGCATTTTCTGCGATAATCTTGGTGAGTCCTCTGTCAGAAGTATGCAGAATCATCTAGATCGCTCTTTTCGAGCTATTTGATGCGAGAAACACGTTTTCTGGTGTTTTCACCACCCCACAGTGCGTTTGATATGCAGATCCGGCGACATCTTGGTTTTCGTCGGGTTTCCAGCTGAGATATGCATTTTCTGCGATAATCTTGGTGTTTCATCTATGAGAAGTATGCAGAATCATCGAGAACGCTCCTTTCGAGTTAGTTAATGCGAGAAACACGTTTTCTGGTGTTTTCAACATTCGACAGTGCGTCTGATATGCCGAACCTACGATATCTTGGTTTTCGTGGGGTTTCCAGCTGAGGTATGCATTTTCTGCGATCATCTTGGTGAGTCTTCTGTCAGAAGTATGCAGAATCATCTAGATCGCTCGTTTCGAGCTAGTTAATGCGAGAAACACGTTTTCTGGTGTTTTCACCACTCTCCAGTGCGTCTGTTATGCAGACCCGGCGATATCTTGATTTTCGTGGGTTTCCAGCTGAAATATGCATGTTCTGCGATAATCTTTGTGTTTCATATATGAGAAGTATGAAGAATCATCTAGATCGCTCTTTTCGAGCTACTTAATGCGAGAAACACGTTTTCTGGTTTTTTCACCACTCCACAGTGCGTTTGATATGCAGAAATGGCGAAATCTTGGATTTCGTCGGTTTTCATCCTGAGGTATGCATTTTCTGCGATAATCTTGGTGCGACTGCTGTCAGAAGTATGCAGAATCATCTAGATCGCTCGTTTCGAGCTATTCAATGGGAAAAAACAAGTTTTCTGGTGTTTTGACCACTCCACAGTGCGTTTGATATGTAGAGCCGCCGATAACTTGGTTTTCGTGCGGTTTCCAGCTGAAATATGCATTTTCTGCGATAATCTTGGTGTTTCATCCATGAGAAGTATGCAGTATCATCGAGAACGCTCTTTTCGAGTTAGTTAATGCGAGAAACGCGTTTTCTGGTGTTTGCAACATTCCACAGTGCGTCTGATATGCAGAACCGACGATATCTTGGTTTTCGTGGGGTTTCCAGCTGAGATATGCATTTTCTGCGATCATCTTGGTGAGTCTTCTGTCAGAAGTATGCAGAATCAGCTAGGTCGCTCGTTTCGAGCTATTTAATGCGAGAAACACGTTATCTGGTGTTTTCATCACTCCACAGGGCGTTTGATATGCAGAACCGGCGACATCTTGATTTTCGTGAGGTTTCCAGCTGAGATATGCATTTTCTGCGATATTATTGGTGAGAGTTCAGTCAGAAGAATGCAGAATCATCTAGATCGCTCTATTCGTGCTATTTAGTGCCAGAAACACGTTACCTGGTGTTTTGACCACTCCACAGTGCGTTTGATATGTAGAGCCGCCGATAACTTGGTTTTCGTGGGGTTTCCAGCTGAAATATGCATGTTCTGCGATAATCTCTGTGTTTCATATATGAGAAGTATGAAGAATCATCTAGATCGCTCTTTTCGAGCTATTTAATGCGGGAAACACGTTATCTGGTGTTTCGTACACTCCACAGTGCGTTTGATATGCAGAAATGGCGAAATCTTGGTTTTCGTCGGTTTTCATCCTGAGGTATGCATTTTCTGCGATAATCTTGGTGCGACTTCTGTCAGAAGTATGCAGAATCATCGAGATCGCTCTTTTCGAGATATTTAATGCGAGAAACACGTTATCTGGTGCATTGACCACTCCACAGTGCGTTAGATATGCAGAGCCGCCGATAACTTGGTTTTCGTGGGGTTTCCAGATGAGATATTCATTTTCGGCGATAATCTGGATGTTTCATCTATAAGAAGCATGCAGAATCATCGAGGACGCTCTTTTCGAGCTACTGAATGCGAGAAACACGCTATCTGGTGTTTTCACCACTCCACTGTGCGTTTGATATGCAGAAATGGCGAAATCTTGGTTTTCGTCGGTTTTCATCCTGAGGTATGCATTTTCTGCGATAATCTTGGTTCGACTGCTGTCAGAAGTATGCAGAATCATCGAGAACGCTCTTTTCGAGCTACTTAATGCGACAAACAGGTTTTCTGGTGTTTTCGCCACTCCACAGTACGTTTTATGTGCAGAACCGGAGATAACTTGGTTTTCGTGAGGTTTCCAGCTGAGATATGGATTTTCTGCGGCAATCTTGGTGAGACTTCTGTCCGAAGTATGCAGAAGCATCGATATCGCTCTTTTCGAGCTATTTAATGCGAGAAGCACGTTATCTGGTGTTTTGACCACTCCACAGTGCGTTTGATATGTAGAGCCGCCGATAACTTGGTTTTCGTGGGGTTTCCAGCTGACATATGCATTTTCTGCGATAATCTTGGTGTTTCATCTATGAGAAGTATGCAGAATCATCGAAAACGCTCTTTTCTAGCTACTTAATGCGAGAAACACGTTTTCTGGTTTTTTCACCACTCCACAGTGCGTTTGATATGCAGAACCGGCGACATCGTGGTTTGCGTCGGGTTTCAAGCTGAGATATGCATTTTCTGCGATAATATTTTTGAGACTTCAGTCAGAAGTATGCAGAATCATCGAGATCGCTCTATTCGAGATATTTAATGCGAGAAACACGTTATCTGGTGTTTTCAACACTCCACAGGGCGTATGATATGCAGACCCGGCGATATCTTGGTTTTCGTGGGGTTTCCAGCTGAGATATGCATTTTCTGCGATAATCTTGGTGAGACTTTAGTCAGAAGTATGCAGAATCATCTAGATCGCTCGTTTCGAGCTATTTAATGCGAAACAACAAGTTTTCTGGTGTTTTGACCACTCCACAGTGCGTTTGATATGCAGACCCGGCGATATCTTGGTTTTCGTGGGGTTTCCAGCTGAGATATGCATTTTCTGCGATAATCTTGGTGAGACTTTAGTCAGAAGTATGCAGAATCATCGAGAACTCTCTTTTCGAGCTATTTAATGCGAAAAAACAAGTTTTCTGGAGTTTTGACCACTCCACATTGCGTTTGATATGTAGAGCCGCCGATAACTTGGTTTTCGTGGGGTTTCCAGCTGAAATATGCATTTTCTGCGATAATCTTGGTGTTTCATCTATGAGAAGTATGCAGAATCATCGAGAACGCTCTTTTCGAGTTAGTTAATGCGAGAAACACGTTTTCTGGTGTTTTCAACATTCCACAGTGCGTCTGATATGCAGAACCGACGATATCTTGGTTTTCGTGGGGTTTCCAGCTGAGATATGCATTTTCTGCGATCATCTTGGTGAGTCTTCTGTCAGAAGTATGCAGAATCATCTAGATCGCTCGTTTCGAGCTAGTTAATGCGAGAAACACGTTTTCTGGTGTTTTCACCACTCTCCAGTGCGTCTGTTATGCAGAACCGGCGATATCTTGATTTTCGTGGTGTTTCCAGCTGAGATATGCATTTTCTGCGATAATCTTGGTAAAACTTCAGTCAGAAGTATGCAGAATCATCGAGATCGCTCTTTTCGAGCTATTTAATGCGAGAAACACGTTATATGGTGTATTGACCACGCCACAGTGCGTTAGATATGCAGAGCCGCCGATAACTTGGTTTTCGTGGGGTTTCCAGATGAGATATTCATTTTCGGCGATAATCTTGATGTTTCATCTATGAGAAGCATGCAGAATCATCGCGGACGCTCTTTTCGAGCTACTTAATGCGAGAAACACGTTTTCTGGTTTTTTCTCCACTCCACAGTGCGTTTGATATGCAGAAATGGCGAAATCTTGGTTTTCGTCGGTTTTCATCCTGAGGTATGCATTTTCTGCGATAATCTTGGTGAAACTTCTGTCCGAAGTATGCAGAATCATCGATATCGCTCTTTTCGAGCTATTTAATGCGAGAAGCACGTTATCTGGTGTTTTGACCACTCCACAGTGCGTTTGATATGTAGAGCCGCCGATAACTTGGTTTTCGTGGGGTTTCCAGCTGACATATGCATTTTCTGCGATAATCTTGGTGTTTCATCTATGAGAAGTATGCAGAATCATCGAAAACGCTCTTTTCTAGCTACTTAATGCGAGAAACACGTTTTCTGGTTTTTTCACCACTCCACAGTGCGTTTGCTATGCAGAACCGGCGACATCGTGGTTTTCGTCGGGTTTCAAGCTGAGATATGCATTTTCTGCGATAATATTTTTGAGACTTCAGTCAGAAGTATGCAGAATCATCTAGATCGCTCGTTTCGAGCTATTTAATGCGAAAAAACAAGTTTTCTGGTGTTTTGACCACTCCACAGTGTGTTTGATATGTAGAGCCGCCGATAACTTGGTTTTCGTGGGGTTTCCAGCTGAAATATGCATTTTCTGCGATAATCTTGGTGTTTCATCTATGAGAAGCATGCAGAATCATCGAGGACGCTCTTTTCGAGCTACTTAATGCGAGAAACACGCTATCTGGTGTTTTCACCACTCCACTGTGCGTTTGATATGCAGAAATGGTGAAATCTTGGTTTTCGTCGGTTTTCATCCTGAGGTATGCATTTTCTGCGATAATCTTGGTGCGACTGCTGTCAGAAGTATGCAGAATCATCTAGATCGCTCATTTCGAGCTATTTAAAGCGAAAAAACGAGTTTTCTGGTGTTTTGACCACACCACAGTGCGTTTGATATGTAGAGTCGCCGATAAATTGGTTTTCGTGGGGTTTCCAGCTGAAATATGCATTTTCTGCGATAAACTTGGTGTTTCATCTATGAGAAGTATGCAGAATCATCGAGAACGCTCTTTTCGAGCTAGTTAATGCGAGTAACATGTTTTCTGGTGTTTTCACCACCCCACAGTGCGTTTGATATGCAGAACCGGCGACATCGTGGTTTTCGTCGGGTTTCAAGTTGAGATATGCATTTTCTGCGATAATATTGGTGAGACTTCAGTCAGAAGTATGCAGAATCATCGAGATCGCTCTATTCGAGCGATTTAATGCGAGAAACACCTTATCTGGTTGTTTTCACCACTCCACAGTGCGTTTGATATGCAGAACCGGGGACATCTTGATTTTCGTGAGGTTTCCAGCTGAGATATGCATTTTCTGCGACAATATTGGTGAGACTTCTGTCCGAAGTATGCAGAATCATCGATATCGCTCTTTTCGAGCTATTTAATGCGAAACAACAAGTTTTCTGGTGTTTTGACCACTCCACAGTGCGTTTGATATGTAGAGCCGCCGATAACTTGGTTTTCGTGGGGTTTCCAGCTGAAATATGCATTTTCTGCGATAATCTTGGTGTTTCATCTATGAGAAGTATGCAGAATCATCTAGAACGCTCTTTTCGAGCTAGTCAATGCGCGTAACACGTTTTCTGGTGTTTTCACCACTCCACAGTGCGTCTGATATGCAGAAACGGCGATATCTTGGTTTTCGTGGGATTTCCAGCTGAGATATGCATTTTCTGCGATAATCTTGGTGAGTCCTCTGTCAGAAGTATGCAGAATCATCTAGATCGCTCTTTTCGAGCTATTTGATGCGAGAAACACGTTTTCTGGTGTTTTCACCACCCCACAGTGCGTTTGATATGCATAACCGGCGACATCTTGGTTTTCGTCGGGTTTCCAGCTGAGATATGCATTTTCTGCGATAATATTGGTGAGACTTCAGTCAGAAGTATGCAGAATCTTCTAGATCGCTCGTTTCGAGCTATTTAATGCGAAAAAACGAGTTTTCTGGAGTTTTGACCACTCCACAGTGCGTTTGATATGTAGAGCCGCCGATAAATTGGTTTTCGTGGGGTTTCCAGCTGAAATATGCATTTTCTGCGATAATCTTGGTGTTTCATCTATGAGAAGTATGCAGAATCATCGAGAACTCTCTTTTCGAGCTATTTAATGCGAAAAAACAAGTTTTCTGGAGTTTTGACCACTCCACATTGCGTTTGATATGTAGAGCCGCCGATAACTTGGTTTTCGTGGGGTTTCCAGCTGAAATATGCATTTTCTGCGATAATCTTGGTGTTTCATCTATGAGAAGTATGCAGAATCATCGAGAACGCTCTTTTCGAGTTAGTTAATGCGAGAAACACGTTTTCTGGTGTTTTCAACATTCCACAGTGCGTCTGATATGCAGAACCGACGATATCTTGGTTTTCGTGGGGTTTCCAGCTGAGATATGCATTTTCTGCGATCATCTTGGTGAGTCTTCTGTCAGAAGTATGCAGAATCATCTAGATCGCTCGTTTCGAGCTAGTTAATGCGAGAAACACGTTTTCTGGTGTTTTCACCACTCTCCAGTGCGTCTGTTATGCAGAACCGGCGATATCTTGATTTTCGTGGTGTTTCCAGCTGAGATATGCATTTTCTGCGATAATCTTGGTGAAACTTCAGTCAGAAGTATGCAGAATCATCGAGATCGCTCTTTTCGAGCTATTTAATGCGAGAAACACGTTATATGGTGTATTGACCACGCCACAGTGCGTTAGATATGCAGAGCCGCCGATAACTTGGTTTTCGTGGGGTTTCCAGATGAGATATTCATTTTCGGCGATAATCTTGATGTTTCATCTATGAGAAGCATGCAGAATCATCGCGGACGCTCTTTTCGAGCTACTTAATGCGGGAAACACGTTTTCTGGTTTTTTCTCCACTCCACAGTGCGTTTGATATGCAGAAATGGCGAAATCTTGGTTTTCGTCGGTTTTCATCCTGAGGTATGCATTTTCTGCGATAATCTTGGTGAAACTTCTGTCCGAAGTATGCAGAATCATCGATATCGCTCTTTTCGAGCTATTTAATGCGAGAAGCACGTTATCTGGTGTTTTGACCACTCCACAGTGCGTTTGATATGTAGAGCCGCCGATAACTTGGTTTTCGTGGGGTTTCCAGCTGACATATGCATTTTCTGCGATAATCTTGGTGTTTCATCTATGAGAAGTATGCAGAATCATCGAAAACGCTCTTTTCTAGCTACTTAATGCGAGGAACACGTTTTCTGGTTTTTTCACCACTCCACAGTGCGTTTGCTATGCAGAACCGGCGACATCGTGGTTTTCGTCGGGTTTCAAGCTGAGATATGCATTTTCTGCGATAATATTTTTGAGACTTCAGTCAGAAGTATGCAGAATCATCTAGATCGCTCGTTTCGAGCTATTTAATGCGAAAAAACAAGTTTTCTGGTGTTTTGACCACTCCACAGTGTGTTTGATATGTAGAGGCGCCGATAACTTGGTTTTCGTGGGGTTTCCAGCTGAAATATGCATTTTCTGCGATAATCTTGGTGTTTCATCTATGAGAAGCATGCAGAATCATCGAGAACGCTCTTTTCGAGCTACTTAATGCGAGAAACACGCTATCTGGTGTTTTCACCACTCCACTGTGCGTTTGATATGCAGAAATGGTGAAATCTTGGTTTTCGTCGGTTTTCATCCTGAGGTATGCATTTTCTGCGATAATCTTGGTGCGACTGCTGTCAGAAGTATGCAGAATCATCTAGATCGCTCATTTCGAGCTATTTAAAGCGAAAAAACGAGTTTTCTGGTGTTTTGACCACACCACAGTGCGTTTGATATGTAGAGTCGCCGATAAATTGGTTTTCGTGGGGTTTCCAGCTGAAATATGCATTTTCTGCGATAATCTTGGTGTTTCATCTATGAGAAGTATGCAGAATCATCGAGAACGCTCTTTTCGAGCTAGTTAATGCGAGTAACATGTTTTCTGGTGTTTTCACCACCCCACAGTGCGTTTGATATGCAGAACCGGCGACATCGTGGTTTTCGTCGGGTTTCAAGTTGAGATATGCATTTTCTGCGATAATATTGGTGAGACTTCAGTCAGAAGTATGCAGAATCATCGAGATCGCTCTATTCGAGCGATTTAATGCGAGAAACACCTTATCTGGTTGTTTTCACCACTCCACAGTGCGTTTGATATGCAGAACCGGGGACATCTTGATTTTCGTGAGGTTTCCAGCTGAGATATGCATTTTCTGCGACAATATTGGTGAGACTTCTGTCCGAAGTATGCAGAATCATCGATATCGCTCTTTTCGAGCTATTTAATGCGAGAAACACGTTTTCTGGTGTTTTCACCACCCCACAGTGCGTTTGATATGTAGAGCCGCCGATAACTTGGTTTTCGTGGGGTTTCCAGCTGAGATATGCATTTTCTGCGACAATATTGGTGAGACTTCTGTCCGAAGTATGCAGAATCATCGATATCGCTCTTTTCGAGCTATTTAATGCGAGAAGCACATTATCTGGTGTTTTGACCACTCCACAGTGCGTTTGATATGTAGAGCCGCCGATAACTTGGTTTTCGTGGGGTTTCCAGCTGACATATGCATTTTCTGCGATAATCTTTGTGTTTCATCTATGAGAAGCATGCAGAATCATCCAGAACGCTCTTTTCGAGCTACTTAATGCGAGAAACACGTTTTCTGGTGTTTTCGTCACTCCACAGAACGTTTTATGTGCAGATCCGGAGATAACTTGGTTTTCGTGAGGTTTCCAGCTGAGATATGGATTTTCTGCGGCAATCTTGGTGAGACTTCTGTCCGAAGTATGAAGAATGATCGATATCGCTCTTTTCGAGCTATTTAATGCGAGAAGCACATTATCTGGTGTTTTGACCACTCCACAGTGCGTTTGATATGTAGAGCCGCCGATAACTTGGTTTTCGTGGGGTTTCCAGCTGACATATGCATTTTCTGCGATAATCTTGGTGTTTCATCTATGAGAAGCATGCTGAATCATCGAGGACGCTCTTTTCGAGCTACTTAATGCGAGAAACACGCTATCTGGTGTTTTCACCACTCCACTGTGCGTTTGATATGCAGAAATGGCGAAATCTTGGTTTTCGTCGGTTTTCATCCTGAGGTATGCATTTTCTGCGATAATCTTGGTGCGACTGCTGTCAGAAGTATGCAGAATCATCGAGAACGCTCTTTTCGAGCTACTTAATGCGAGAAACACGTTTTCTGGTGTTTTCGTCACTCCACAGTACGTTTTATGTGCAGAACCGGAGATAACTTGGTTTTCGTGAGGTTTCCAGCTGAGATATGGATTTTCTGCGGCAATCTTGGTGAGACTTCTGTCCGAAGTATCAAGAATGGTCGATATCGCTCTTTTCGAGCTATTTAATGCGAGAAGCACATTATCTGGTGTTTTGACCACTCCACAGTGTGTTTGATATGTAGAGCCGCCGATAACTTGGTTTTCGTGGGGTTTCCAGCTGACATATGCATTTTCTGCGATAAGCTTGGTGTTTCATCTATGAGAAGTATGCAGAATCATCGAAAACGCTCTTTTCTAGCTACTTAATGCGAGAAACACGTTTTCTGGTTTTTTCACCACTCCACAGTGCGTTTGATATGCAGAACCGGCGATATCTTGGTTTTCGTGGGGTTTCCAGCTGAGATATGCATTTTCTGCGATAATATTGGTGAGTCTTCAGTCAGAAGTATGCAGAATCATCGAGATCGCTCTCTTCGAGCTATTTAATGCGAGAAACACGTTATCTGGTGTTTTCATCACTCCACAGGGCGTTTGATATGCAGCGATGGCGAAATCTTGGTTTTCGTCGGTTTTCATCCTGAGGTATGCATTTTCTGCGATAATCTTGGTGCGACTGCTCTCAGAAGTATGCAGAATCATCGAGAACGCTCTTTTCGAGCTACTTAATGCGAGAAACACGTTTTCTGGTGTTTTCGTCACTCCACAGTACGTTTTATGTGCAGAACCGGAGATAACTTGGTTTTCGTGAGGTTTCCAGCTGAGATATGGATTATCTGCGGCAATCTTGGTGAGACTTCTGTCCGAAGTATCAAGAATGATCGATATCGCTCTTTTCGAGCTATTTAATGCGAGAAGCACATTATCTGGTGTTTTGACCACTCCACAGTGTGTTTGATATGTAGAGCCGCCGATAACTTGGTTTTCGTGGGGTTTCCAGCTGACATATGCATTTTCTGCGATAATCTTGGTGTTTCATCTATGAGAAGTATGCAGAATCATCGAAAACGCTCTTTTCTAGCTACTTAATGCGAGAAACACGTTTTCTGGTTTTTTCACCACTCCACAGTGCGTTTGATATGCAGAACCGGCGATATCTTGGTTTTCGTGGGGTTTCCAGCTGAGATATGCATTTTCTGCGATAATATTGGTGAGTCTTCAGTCAGAAGTATGCAGAATCATCGAGATCGCTCTCTTCGAGCTATTTAATGCGAGAAACACGTTATCTGGTGTTTTCATCACTCCACAGGGCGTTTGATATGCAGCAATGGCGAAATCTTGGTTTTCGTCGGTTTTCATCCTGAGGTATGCATTTTCTGCGATAATCTTGGTGCGACTGCTGTCAGAAGTATGCAGAATCATCGAGAACGCTCTTTTCGAGCTACTTAATGCGAGAAACACGTTTTCTGGTGTTTTCGTCACTCCACAGTACGTTTTATGTGCAGAACCGGAGATAACTTGGTTTTCGTGAGGTTTCCAGCTGAGATATGGATTTTCTGCGGCAATCTTGGTGAGACTTCTGTCCGAAGTATCAAGAATGATCGATATCGCTCTTTTCGAGCTATTTAATGCGAGAAGCACATTATCTGGTGTTTTGAACACTCCACAGTGCGTTTGATATGTAGAGCCGCCGATAACTTGGTTTTCGTGGGGTTTCCAGCTGACATATGCGTTTTCTGCGATAATCTTGGTGTTTCATCTATGAGAAGTATGCAGAATTATCGAAAACGCTCTTTTCTAGCTACTTAATGCGAGAAACACGTTTTCTGGTTTTTTCACCACTCCACAGTGCGTTTGATATGCAGAACCGGCGACATCGTGGTGTTCGTCGGGTTTCAAGGTGAGATATGCATTTTCTGCGATAATATTTTTGAGACTTCAGTCAGAAGTATGCAGAATCATCTAGATCGCTCGTTTCGAGCTATTTAATGCGAAGAAACAAGTTTTCTGGTGTTTTGACCACTCCACAGTGCGTTTGATATGTAGAGCCACCGATAACTTGGTTTTCGTGGGGTTTCCAGCTGAAATATGCATTTTCTGCGATAATCTTGGTGTTTCATCTATGAGATGTATGCAGAATCATCGAGAACGCTCTTTTCGAGTTAGTTAATGCGAGAAACACTTTTTCTGGTGTTTGCAACATTCCACAGTGCGTCTGATATGCAGAACCGACGATATCTTGGTTTTCGTGGGGTTTCCAGCTGAGATATCTATTTTCTGCGATCATCTTGGTGAGTCTTCTGTCAGAAGTATGCAGAATCATCTAGATCGCTCGTTTCGAGCTATTTAATGCGAGAAACACGTTATCTGGTTGTTTTCATCACTCCACAGTGCGTTCGATATGCAGAACCGGCGACATCTTGATTTTCGTGAGGTTTCCAGCTGAGATATGCATTTTCTGCGATAATATTGGTGAGAGTTCAGTCAGAAGTATGCAGAATCATCTAGATCGCTCGTTTCGAGCTATTTAATGCGAAAAAACAAGTTTTCTGGTGTTTTGACCACTCCACAGTGCGTTTGATATGTAGAGCCGCCGATAACTTGGTTTTCGTGGGGTTTCCAGGTGAAATATGCATTTCCTGCGATAATCTTGGTGAGTCTTCAGTCAGAAGTATGCAGAATCACCGAGATCGCTCTCTTCGAGCTATTTAATGCGAGCAACACGTTATCTGGTGTTTTCATCACTCCACAGGGCGTTTGATATGCAGACCCGGCGATATCTTGGTTTTCGTGGGGTTTCCAGCTGAGATATGCATTTTCTGCGATAATCTTGGTGAGACTTTAGTCAGAAGTATGCAGAATCATCTAGATCGCTCGTTTCGAGCTATTTAATGCGAAAAAACAAGTTTTCTGGTGTTTTGACCACTCCACAGTGCGTTTGATATGTAGAGCCGCCGATAACTTGGTTTTCGTGGGGTTTCCAGCTGAAATATGCATTTTCTGCGATAATCTTTGTGTTTCATCTATGAGAAGTATGCAGAATCATCCAGAACGCTCTTTTCGAGCTATTTAATGCGAAAAAACAAGTTTTCTGGTGTTTTGACCACTCCACAGTGCGTTTGATATGTAGAGCCGCCGATAACTTGGTTTTCGTGGGGTTTCCAGCTGAAATATGCATTTTCTGCGATAATCTTGGTGTTTCATCAATGAGAAGTATGCAGAATCATCGAGAACGCTCTTTTCGAGTTAGTTAATGCGAGAAACACGTTTTCTGGTGTTATCACAACCCCACAGTGCGTTTTATATGCAGAAATGGCGAAATCTTGGTTTTCGTGGGGTTTCCAGCTGAAATATGCATTTTCTGCGATAATCTTGGTGTTTCATCTATGAGAAGTATGCAGAATCATCAAAAACGCTCTTTTCTAGCTACTTAATGCGAGAAACACGTTTTCTGGTGTTTTGACCACTCCACAGTGCGTTTGATATGTAGAGCCGCCGATAACTTGGTTTTCGTGGGGTTTCCAGCTGAAATATGCATGTTCTGCGATAATCTTGGTGTTTCATCTATGAGAAGTATGCAGAATCATCGAGAACGCTCTTTTCGAGTTAGTTCATGCGAGAAACACGCTATCTGGTGTTTTCACCACTCCACTGTGCGTTTGATATGCAGATATGGCGAAATCTTGGTTTTCGTCGGTTTTCATCCTGAGGTATGCATTTTCTGCGATAATCTTGGTGCGACTGCTGTCAGAAGTATGCAGAATCATCGAGAACGCTCGTTTCGAGCTATTTAATGCGGGAAACACGTTATCTGGTGTTTTGTACACTCCACAGTGCGTTTGATATGTAGAGCCGCCGATAACTTGGTTTTCGTGGGGTTTCCAGATGAGATATTCTTTTTCGGCGATAATCTTGATGTTTCATCTATGAGAAGCATGCTGAAACAACGAGGACGCTCTTTTCGAGCTACGTAATGCGAGAAACACGCTATCTGGTGTTTTGACCACACCACAGTGCGTTTGATATGTAGATCCGCCGATAACTTGGTTTTCGTGTGGTTTCCAGCTGAAATATGCATTTTCTGCGATAATCTTGGTGTTTCATCTATGAGAAGTATGCAGAATCATCAAAAACGCTCTTTTCTAGCTACTTAATGCGAGAAACACGTTTTCTGGTTTTTTCACCACTCCACAGTGCGTTTGATATGCAGAACCGGCGACATCGTGGTGTTCGTCGGGTTTCAAGCTGAGATATGCATTTTCTGCGATAATATTTTTGAGACTTCAGTCAGAAGTATGCAGAATCATCTAGATCGCTCGTTTCGAGATATTTAATGCGAAAAAACAAGTTTTCTGGTGTTTTCACCACTCCACAGTGCGTTTGATATGCAGAAACGGAGATATCTTGGTTTCGGTCGGGTTTCAAGCTGAGATATGCATTTTCTGCGATAACCTTGGTGAGACTTTTGTCAGAAGTATGCAGAATCATCGAGATCGCTCTATTCGAGCTATTTGATGCGAGAAACACGTTTTCTGGTGTATTCGCCACCCCACAGTGCGTTGGATATGCTGAACCGAAGATATCTTGGTTTCGGTCAGGATTCAAGCTGAGACATGCATTTTCTGCGATAATCTTGGTGAGACTTCAGTCAGAAGTATGCAGAATATTCGAGATCCCTCTTTTCGGGCTATTTAATGCGAGAAACACGTTATCTGGAGTTTTCACCACTCCCCAGTGCGTTTGATATGCAGAACCGGCGACATCTTGGCTTTCGTCGGGTATCAAGCTGAGATATGCATTTTCTACGATAATCTTGGTGAGACTTCTATCAGAAGTATGCAGAATCATCGAGATCCCTCTTTTCGAGCTCTTTAATGCGAGAAAAACGTTATCTGGTGTTTTCACCACTCCACAGTGCGTTTGAAATGCAGAACCGGCGACATCTTGGCTTTCGTCGGGTATCAAGCTGAGATATGCATTTTCTGCGATAATCTTGGTTAGACTTCAGTCAGAAGTATGCAGAATCATCTAGATCGCTCGTTTTGAGCTCTTTAATGCGAGAAACACGTTATCTGGTGTTTTCACCACTCCACAGTGCGTTTGATATGCAGAACCGGCGACATCTTGGCTTTCGTCGGGTATCAAGCTGAGATATGCATTTTCTACGATAATGTTGGTGAGACTTCTGTCAGAAGTATGCAGAATCATCGGGATCGCTCTTTTCGAGCTACTTAATGCGAGAAACACGTTTTCTGGTGTTTTCACCACTCCACAGTACGTTTGACATGCAGAACCGAAGATATCTTGGTTTCGGACGGGTTTCAAGCTGAGATATGCATTTTCTGCGATAATGTTGGTGAGACTTCAGTCAGAAGTATGCAGAATCATCTAGATCGCTCGTTTCGAGCTATTTAATGCGAGAAACACGTTATCTGGTGTTTTCATCATCCCACAGGGCGTTTGATATGCAGAACCGGCGATATCTTGGTTTTCGTGGGGTTTACAGCTGAAATATGCATTTTCAGCGATGATCTTTGTGTTTCATCTATGAGAAGTATGCAGAATCATCCAGAACGCTCTTTTCGAGCTAGTTAATGCGAGTAACACGTTTTCTGGTGTTTTCACCACCCCACAGTGCGTTGGATATGCAGAACCGGCGACATCTTGGCTTTAGTCGGGGTTCAAACTGAGACATGCATTTTCTGCGATAATCTTAGTGAGTCTTTTGTCAGAAGTATGCAGAATCATCTAGATCGCTTTTTTCGTGCTATTTAATGCGAGAAACACGTTTTCTGGTGTATTCACCACTCCACAGTACGTTTGACATGCCGACCCGGAGATATCTTGGTTTCGGACGGGTTTCAAGCTGAGATATGCATTTTCTACGATAATCTTGGAGAGACTTCCGTCAGAAGTATGCAGAATCATCGAGATCGCTCTTTTCGAGCTTCTTAATGCGAGAAACACGTTATCTGGTGTTTTCGCCACTCCACAGTGCGTTTGACATGCAGAACCGGAGATATCTTGGATACGGTCGGGATTCAAGATGGGATATGCTTTTTCTACGTTAATCTTGGTGATACTTCTGTTAGAAGTATGCAGAATCTTCGAGAACGCTCTTTTCGAGCTCCTTAATGCGAGAAACACGTTTTCTGGTGTATTCGCCACTCCACAGTACGTTTGACATGCAGAACCGAAGATATCTTGGTTTCGGTCGGGATTCAAGCTGAGACATGCATTTTCTGCGATAATCTTGGTTAGACTTCAGTCAGAAGTATGCAGATTCATCTAGATCGCTCGTTTCGAGCTCTTTAATGCGAGAAACACGTTATCTGGTGTTTTCACCACTCCACAGTGCGTTTGATATGCAGAACCGGCGACATCTTGGCTTTCGTCGGGTATCAAGCTGAGATATGCATTTTCTACGATAATGTTGGTGAGACTTCTGTCAGAAGTATGCAGAATCATCGGGATCGCTCTTTTCGAGCTACTTAATGCGAGAAACACGTTTTCTGGTGTTTTCACCACTCCACAGTACGTTTGACATGCAGAACCGAAGATATCTTGGTTTCGGACGGGTTTCAAGCTGAGATATGCATTTTCTGCGATAATGTTGGTGAGACTTCAGTCAGAAGTATGCAGAATCATCTAGATCGCTCGTTTCGAGCTATTTAATGCGAGAAACACGTTATCTGGTGTTTTCATCATCCCACAGGGCGTTTGATATGCAGAACCGGCGATATCTTGGTTTTCGTGGGGTTTACAGCTGAAATATGCATTTTCAGCGATGATCTTTGTGTTTCATCTATGAGAAGTATGCAGAATCATCCAGAACGCTCTTTTCGAGCTAGTTAATGCGAGTAACACGTTTTCTGGTGTTTTCACCACCCCACAGTGCGTTGGATATGCAGAACCGGCGACATCTTGGCTTTAGTCGGGGTTCAAACTGAGACATGCATTTTCTGCGATAATCTTAGTGAGTCTTTTGTCAGAAGTATGCAGAATCATCTAGATCGCTTTTTTCGTGCTATTTAATGCGAGAAACACGTTTTCTGGTGTATTCACCACTCCACAGTACGTTTGACATGCCGACCCGGAGATATCTTGGTTTCGGACGGGTTTCAAGCTGAGATATGCATTTTCTACGATAATCTTGGAGAGACTTCCGTCAGAAGTATGCAGAATCATCGAGATCGCTCTTTTCGAGCTTCTTAATGCGAGAAACACGTTATCTGGTGTTTTCGCCACTCCACAGTGCGTTTGACATGCAGAACCGGAGATATCTTGGATACGGTCGGGATTCAAGATGGGATATGCTTTTTCTACGTTAATCTTGGTGATACTTCTGTTAGAAGTATGCAGAATCTTCGAGAACGCTCTTTTCGAGCTCCTTAATGCGAGAAACACGTTTTCTGGTGTATTCGCCACTCCACAGTACGTTTGACATGCAGAACCGAAGATATCTTGGTTTCGGTCGGGATTCAAGCTGAGACATGCATTTTCTGCGATAATCTTGGTTAGACTTCAGTCAGAAGTATGCAGATTCATCTAGATCGCTCGTTTCGAGCTCTTTAATGCGAGAAACACGTTATCTGGTGTTTTCACCACTCCACAGTGCGTTTGATATGCAGAACCGGAGATATCTTGGTTTCGGTCGGGTTTCAAGCTGAGATATGCATTATCTGCGATAATCTTGGTGAGACTTCAGTCACAAGTATGCACAATCATCTAGATCGCTCTTGTCGAGCTATTTAATGCAAAAAAACATGATTCCCGGTGTTTTCAACATTCCACAGTGCGTTTGATATGCAGAACCGGCGATATCTTGATTTTCGTGGTGTTTACAGCTGAGATATGCATTTCCTGAGATAATCTTGGTGAGACTTCTGTCCGAAGTATGCTGAATCGTCGGGATCGCTCTTTTCGAGCTATTTAATGCGAAAAACACGTTCTCTGATTGTTTTCACCACTCCACAGTGCGTTTGATATGCAGAACAGGCGATATCTTGATTTTCGTGGTGTTTCCAGCTGAGATATGCATTTTCTGCGATAATCTTGGTGGGTCTTTTGTCAGAAGTATGCAGAAACATCGAGAGCGCTCTTTTCGAGCTATTTAATGTGAGAAACTCGTTTTCTGGGGTTTTCACCACTCCACAGTTCGTTGGATATGCAGAACCGGAGATATTTTGGTTTTCGTCGGGTTTCAAGCTGAGATATGCATTTTCTACGATAAGCTTGGTGAAACATCTGTCCGAAGTATGCAGAAACATCGAGAGCGCTCTTTTCGAGCTATTTAATGCGAGAAACTCGTTTTCTGGGGTTTTCACCACTCCACAGTTCGTTGGATATGCAGAACCGGAGATATTTTGGTTTTCGTCGGGTTTCAAGCTGAGATATGCATTTTTTACGATAATCTTGGTGAGACTTCTGTCCGAAGTATGCTGAATCATCGAGATCGCTCATTTCGGGCTAGCTAGTGCGAGAAACACGTTATCTGGTGTTTTCACCACTCCACAGTGCGTTTGATATGCAGTACCGGCGATATCTTGATTTTCGTGGTGTTTCCCGCTGAGATATTCATTTTCTACGATAATCTTGGTGAAACATCTGTCCGAAGTATGCAGAAACATCGAGATCGCGCTTTTCGAGCTATTTAATGCGAGAAACACGTTATCTGGTGTTTTCACCACTCCACAGTTGGTTGATATGCAGAACCGGCGATATTTTGGTTTTCGTCGGGTTTCAAGCTGAGATATGCATTTTCTACAATAATCTTGGTGAAACATCTGTCCGAAGTATGCAGAAACATCGAGAGCGCTCTTTTCGAGCTATTTAATGCGAGAAACTCGTTTTCTGGGGTTTTCACCACTCCACAGTTCGTTGGATATGCAGAACCGGCGATATTTTGGTTTTCGTCGGGTTTCAAGCTGAGATATGCATTTTCTACGATAATCTTGGTGAAACATCTGTCCGAAGTATGCAGAATCTTCGAGAGCGCTCTTTTCGAGCTATTTAATGCGAGAAACACGTTTTCTGGGGGTTTCAGCACTCCACAGTTCGTTGGATATGCAGAACCGGAGATATCTTGGTTTTCGTGGGGTTTCAAGCTGAGATATGCATTTCCTTGTGATAATCTTGGTGAGACTTCTGTCCGAAGTATGCTGAATCATCTAGATCGCTCTTTTCGAGCTATTTAATGCGAGAAACACGTTATCTGGTGTTTTCACCACTCCACAGTGCGATTGATATGCACAACCGGCGATATCTTGGTTTTCGTGTGGTATCAAGCTGAGATATGCATTTTCTGCGATAATATTGGTGAGACTTCAGTCAGAAGTATGCAGAATCATCTATATCGCTCTTTTCGAGCTATTTAATGCGAGAAACACGTTTTCTGGTGTTTTCACCACACCATAGTGCGCTTGATATGCAGAAAAGGCGACATCTTGGTTGTCATCGGGTTTCCAGCTGAGATATGCATTTTCTGCGATAATCTTGTTGAGACTTCTGCCCGAAGTATGCAGAATCATCGAGATCGCTCGTTTCGAGCTACTGAATGCGAGAAACACGTTATCTGGTGTTTTCACCACTCCACAGTGCGTTGGATATGCAGAACCGGAGATATTTTGGTTTTCGTCGGGTTTCAAGCTGAGATATGCATTTTCTACGATAAGCTTGGTAAAACATCTGTCCGAAGTATGCAGAAACATCGAGAGCGCTCTTTTCGAGCTATTTAACGCGAGAAACACGTTTTCTGGGGGTTTCACCACTCCACAGTTCGTTGGATATGCAGAACAGTAGATACCTTGGTTTTCGTGGGGTTTCAAGCTGAGATATGCATTTTCTGCGATAATATTTGTGAGACTTCAGTCAGAAGTATGCAGAATCATCTAGATCGCTCTTTTCGAGCTACTTAATGCACGAAACAAGTTTTCTGGTGTTTTCACCACTCCACAGTGCGTTTGATATGCAGACCCGAAGACATTTTGGCTTTCGTCGGGTATCAAGCTGAGATATGCATTTTCTACGACAATCTTGGTGAGTCTTCTGTCAGAAGTATGCAGAATCATCGAGATCGCTCTATTCGAGCTATTTAATGCGAGAAACACGTTATCTGGTTGTTTTCACTACTCCACAGTGCGTTTGATATGCAGAACCGGCGACATCTTGATTTTCGTGAGGTTTCTAGCTGAGATATGCATTTTCTGCGATAATCTTTGTGTTTCATCTATGAGAAGTATGCAGAATCATCCAGAACGCTCTTTTCGAGCTAGTTAATGCGAGTAACACGTTATGTGGTGTTTTCACCACACCACAGAGCGTTTGATATGCAGACCCGGCGACATCTTGGCTGTCGTCGGGTATCAAGCTGAGATATGCATTTTCTGCGATAATCTTGGTGAGTCTTCTGTCAGAAGAATGCAGAATCAACTAGATTGCACTTTTCGAGCTATTTAATGCGAGAAACACGTTTTCTGGTGTATTCACCACTCCACAGTTCGTTTGATATGCAGAACTGGAGATATCTTGGTTTTCGTGGGGTTTCAAGCTGAGATATGCATTTTCTGCGATAATCTTGGAGAGACTTCTTTCCGAAGTATGCTTAATCATCGAGATCGCTCGTTTCGAGCTATTTAATGCGAGAAACACGTTATCTGGTGTTTTCATCACTCCACAGGGCGTTTGATATGCAGAACCGGCGATATCTTGGTTTTCGTGGGGTTTCCAGCTGAGATATGCATTCTCTGCGATAATCTTGGTGAGTCTTCTGTCAGAAGTATGCAGAATCATCTAGATCGCTCTTTTCGAGCTATTTAATGCGAGAAACACGTTTTCTGGTGTATTCACCACCCCACAGTACGTTTGACATGCAGAACCGGTGACATCTTGATTTTCGTGGTGTTTGCAGCTGAGATATGCATTTTCTACGATAACCATGGTGAATCTTCTGTCAGAAGTATGCAGAATCATCTAGATCGCTCTTTTCGAGCTATTTAATGCGAGAAACACGGTTTCAGGTGTATTCACCACCCCACAGTACGTTTGACATGCATTACCGGAGATATCTTGGTTTCAGTCGGGTTACAAGCTGAGATATGCATTTTCTACGATAATCTTGGTGAGACTTCTGTCAGAAGTATGCAGAACCATCGGGATCGCCCTTTTCGAGCTATTTAATGCGAGAAACACGTTATATGGTTGTTTTCACAACTGCACATTGCGTTTGATATGCAGAACCGGCGATATCTTGGATTTCGTCGGGGTTCAAGCTGACATATGCATTTACTACGATAACCTTGGTGAGACTTCTGTCAGAAGTATGCAGAATCATCGGGATCGCTCTTTTCGAACTATTTAATGCGAGAAACACGTTTTCTGTTGTTTTCACCACTCCACAGTACGTTTGATTTGCCGAACCGGAGATAACTTGGTTTTCGTGAGGTTTCAAGCTGAGATATGCATTTTCTGCGATAAACTTGGTGAGATTTCAGTCAGAAGTATGCAGAATCATCTAGATCGCTCTTGTCGATCTATTTAATGCAAAAAAACAAGTTTCCTGGTGTTTTCAACATTCCACAGTGCGTTTGATATGCAGAACCGGCGATATCTTGATTTTCGTGGTGTTTCCAGCTGAGATATGCATTTTCTGCGATAATCTTGGTGAGTCTTCTGTCAGAAGTATGCAGAATCATCGAGATCCCTTTTTTCGAGCTATTTAAGGCAAGAAACACGTTATCTGGAGTTTTCACCACTCCACAGTGCGTTTGATGTGCAGAACCGGAGATAACTTGGATTACGTCGGGGCTCAAACTGAGATATGCATTTTTTACGATAATCTTGGCGAGACTTCTGTCCGAAGTATGCTTAATTATCTAGATCGCTCTTTTCGAGCTATTTAGTGCGAAAAAACAAGTTTTCTGGTGTTTTCAACATTCCACAGTGCGTTTTATATGCAGAACCGTCGATATATTTATTTTCGTGGTGTTTCCAGCTGAGATATGCATTTTCTGCGATAATCTTGGTGAGTCTTCTGTCAGAAGTATGCAGAAACATCGAGATCCCTCTTTGCGAGCTATTTAATGCGAGAAACACGTTTTCTGGTGTTTTCACCACTCCACAGTGCGTTTGATATGCAGAACCGGCGACATCTTGGATTTCGTCGGGTTTCAATCTGAGATATGCATTTTCTACATTAATCTTGGTGAGACTTCTGTCAGAAGTATGCAGTATCTTCGAGATCGCTCTTTTCGAGCTACTTAATGCGAGAAACACGATTTCGGGTGTTTTCACCACTCCACAGTACGTTAGAAATGCAGAACCGGCGACATCTTGATTTTCGTGAGATTTCAAGCTGAGATATGCATTCTCTGCTATAATATTTGTGAGACTTCAGTCAGAAGTATGCAGAATCATCTAGATCGCTCGTTTCGAGCTATCTAATGCGAAAAAACAAGATTTCTGGTGTTATCAACATTCCATAGTGCGTTTGATATGCATAACCGGCGACATCTTGATTTAAGTGGTGTTTCCAGCTGAGATATGCATTTTCTGCGATAATCTTGGTGAGTCTTCTATCAGAAGTATGCAGAAACATCGAGATCCCTCTTTGCGAGCTATTTAATGCGAGAAACACGTTATCTGGTGTGTTCACCACTCCACAGTGCGATTGATATGCAGAACCGACGACATCTTGGCTTTCGTCGGGTATCAAGCTGAGATATGCATTTTCGACGATAATCTTGGTGAGACTTCTGTCACAAGTATGCAGAATCTTCGTGGACGCTCTTTACGAGCTACGTAATGCGAGAAACACGTTTTCTGGTGTTTTCACCACTCCACAGTACGTTTGATGTGCAGAACCGGAGATAACTTGGTTTTCGTGAGTTTTCAAGCTGAGATATGCATTTTTTGCGATAATCCTGGTGAGACTTCTGTCAGAAGTATGCAGAATCATCTAGATCGCTCTTTTCGAGCTATTTAATGCGAGAAACACGTTTTCTGGTGTATTCACCACCCCACAGTACGTTTGACATGCAGAACCGGTGACATCTGGGTTTTCGTGGGGTTTGCAGCTGAGATATGCATTTTCTACGATAACCATGGTGAGACTTCTGTCCGAAGTATGCTTAATCATCGAGATCGCTCGTTTCGACATATTTAATGCGAGAAACACGTTATCTGGTGTTTTCACCATTCCACAATGCGTATGATATGTATAACCGGCGATATCTTGGTTTTCGTGGTGTTTCAAGCTGAGATATGCATTGTCTGCGATAATCTTGGTGAGACTTCTGTCCGAAGTGTGCAGAATCATCGAGATCGCTCTTTTCGAGCTATTTAATGCGAGAAACACGTTTTCTGGGGTTTTCACAACACCACAGTTCGTTGGATATGCAGAACAGGTGATATCTTGGTTTTCGAGGGGTTTCAAGCTGGGATATCCATTTTCTGCGATAACCTTGGAGAGACTTCTGTCCGAAGTATGCTGAATCATCGAGATCGCTCTTTTCGAGCTATTTAAAGCGAGAACCACGTTATCGGGTGTTTTCAGCACTCCACAGTTCGTTGGATATGCAGAACCAGCGATATCTTGGCTTTCGTGGGGTTTCAAGCTGAGATATGCATTTTTTACGATAATGATGGTGAGACTTCTGTCCGAAGTATGCAGAATCATCGAGATCGCACTTTTTGAGCTATTTAATGCGAGAAACACGTTATCTGGTGTTTTCACCACTCCACAGTGCGTTTGATATGCAGAACCAGCGATATCTTGGTTTTCGTGGGTTTTCAAGCTGAGAATTGCATTTTTACGATAATCTTGGTGAGACTTCGGCCCGAAGTATGCAGAATCATCGAGATCGCACTTTTCGAGCTATTTAATGCGAGAAACACGTTATCTGGTGTTTCCAGCATTCCACAGTGCGTTTGACATGCAGAACCGGTGACATCTTGATTTTCGTGGTGTTTGCAGCTGAGATATGCATTTTCTACGATAACCATGGTGAGTCTTCTGTCAGAAGTATGCCGAATCATCTAGATCGCTCTTTTCGAGCTATTTAATGCGAGAAACACGTTTTCTGGTGTATTCACCACCCCACAGTACGTTTGACATGCATAACCGGAGATATCTTGGTTTCAGTCGGGTTACAAGCTGAGATATGCATTTTCTACGATAATCTTGGTGAGACTTCTGTCAGAAGTATGCAGAACCATCGGGATCGCCCTTTTCGAGCTATTTAATGCGAGAAACACATTATATGGTTGTTTTCTCCACTGCACATTGCGTTTGATATGCAGAACCGGCGATATCTTGGATTTCGTCGGGGTTCAAGCTGACATATGCATTTACTACGATAACCTTGGTGAGACTTCTGTCAGAAGTATGCAGAATCATCGGGATCGCTCTTTTCGAACTATTTAATGCGAGAAACACGTTTTCTGTTGTTTTCACCACTCCACAGTACGTTTGATTTGCCGAACCGGAGATAACTTGGTTTTCGTGAGGTTTCAAGCTGAGATATGCATTTTCTGCGATAAACTTGGTGAGACTTCAGTCAGAAGTATGCAGAATCATCTAGATCGCTCTTGTCGATCTATTTAATGCAAAAAAACAAGTTTCCTGGTGTTTTCAACATTCCACAGTGCGTTTGATATGTAGAACCGGCGATATCTTGATTTTCGTGGTGTTTCCAGCTGAGATATGCATTTTCTGCGATAATCTTGGTGAGTCTTCTGTCAGAAGTATGCAGAATCATCGAGATCCCTTTTTTCGAGCTATTTAAGGCAAGGAACACGTTATCTGGAGTTTTCACCACTCCACAGTGCGTTTGATGTGCAGAACCGGAGATAACTTGGATTACGTCGGGGCTCAAACTGAGATATGCATTTTTTACGATAATCTTGGCGAGACTTCTGTCCGAAGTATGCTTAATTATCTAGATCGCTCTTTTCGAGCTATTTAATGCGAAAAAACAAGTTTTCTGGTGTTTTCAACATTCCACAGTGCGTTTTATATGCAGAACCGTCGATATATTTATTTTCGTGGTGTTTCCAGCTGAGATATGCATTTTCTGCGATAATCTTGGTGAGTCTTCTGTCAGAAGTATGCAGAAACATCGAGATCCCTCTTTGCGAGCTATTTAATGCGAGAAACACGTTTTCTGGTGTTTTCACCACTCCACAGTGCGTTTGATATGCAGAACCGGCGACATCTTGGATTTCGTCGGGTTTCAATCTGAGATATGCATTTTCTACATTAATCTTGGTGAGACTTCTGTCAGAAGTATGCAGTATCTTCGAGATCGCTCTTTTCGAGCTACTTAATGCGAGAAACACGATTTCGGGTGTTTTCACCACTCCACAGTACGTTTGAAATGCAGAACCGGCGACATCTTGATTTTCGTGAGATTTCAAGCTGAGATATGCATTCTCTGCTATAATATTTGTGAGACTTCAGTCAGAAGTATGCAGAATCATCTAGATCGCTCGTTTCGAGCTATCTAATGCGAAAAAACAAGATTTCTGGTGTTTTCAACATTCCATAGTGCGTTTGATATGCATAACCGGCGACATCTTGATTTAAGTGGTGTTTCCAGCTGAGATATGCATTTTCTGCGATAATCTTGGTGAGTCTTCTGTCAGAAGTATGCAGAAACATCGAGATCCCTCTTTGCGAGCTATTTAATGCAAAAACACGTTTTCTGGTGTTTTCAGCACTCCACAGTGCGTTTGATATGCGGAAACTGCCATATCTTCGGTATCGTTGTTGTTTCCAGCTGAGATATGCATTATCAGTGATAATCTTCATGATTCTGCTGTTACAAGTGTGCAGAATCACCGAAATCGCTGTTTTCGTGCTTTTGAATGCAAAAACACGTTTTCTGGTGTTTTCAGCACTCCACAGTGCGTTTGATATGCGGAAACTACGATATCTTCGGTATCGTTGTTGTTTCCAGCTGAGATATGCACTTTCAGTGATAATCTTCATGATTCTGCTGTTACAAGTGTGCAGAATCACCGAAATCGCTGTTTTCGCGCTATTCAATGCGAAAAACACGTTTTCTGGTGTTTTCAGCACTCCACAGTGTGTTTGATATGCGGAAACTGCCATATCTTCGGTATCGTTGTTGTTTCCAGCTGAGATATGCACTTTCAGTGATAATGTTCACGATTCTGCTGTTACAAGTGTGCAGAATCACCGAAATCGCTGTTTTCGTGCTATTGAATGCGAAAAACACGGTTTCTGGTGTTTTCAGCACTCCACAGTGCGTTTAATATGCGGAAACTGCCATACCTTCGGTATCGTTGTTGTTTCCAGCTGAGACATGCATTTTCAGTGATAATCTTCATGATTCTGCTGTTACAAGTGTGCAGAATCACCGAAATCGCTGTTTTCGTGCTATTGAATGCGAAAAACACGTTTTCTGGTGTTTTCAGCACTCCACAGTGCGTTTGATATGCGGAAACTACCATACCTTCGGTATCGTTGTTGTTTCCAGCTGAGACATGTGTTACGTCGGCAAGCGACGTTGGAATTAGTCATAAGCATATATATACATACACACATATATACGATAAGCATAGTAGTCATAAGCGCGCCCTTACTCCTGTTAGAATTATTTATAAGCATAGTCATAAGCGCGCCTTAACTCCCGCTACATCCTACTATCAGTTCCTATGTCATCCTTCCAGAAGCTTCTAGAATAATCTAGATCATTCTAGAAGCATTCCCTGATAATCCCATCCCTTTCCCAAGCTCAACATCACATAAACATCCACCGAACCTTCCAGACTAAACCACCAAGCCAAACACATTCCATTCCCACACTCGTATTATATTCCAACTCCTTATCTCCCAAACATCCGCCGACCGCCAGACCTAATCTCCCGCCACACACCAATCCTATGACGTCATCATGCACGTGTCCCGACTCCCAGGCCTCTCCTTATCGCATTCCTCCGCTATCTCATAAACATTCTGACTCCCACGATCCAAGCCACACGTGTCCTAATCTCCTCCAGACAAATTCCTCCGCTATCATATCTACACCACACCCCGCGCCTACAACCACACAGTATAATTAAACCATTCCGCCAGCCACTTAGTCAGTCTGAGCCCAGAGCTCGAGGAGCTCACATCACCGCGTTTCTACATCTTGTATTTCTATATCCTGCGATTCTATATCTAGTATTCTTTAACTGTATTCTATATCTTGTATTACTACCTATCTCTTAGTATAACTCCATTGTATTCTATAATCCCAAAGTGTATTAAAGTTCATATAATTGTCTAACTATAATTCTAATTATTCCAACTTCCAAACCGAGTGCGCGCTACTGAATTATATCTATTACGTTCAACTTTAGTCTGCTGATCAACCAGGAGTTGAGGTGAGTAACCACTACCATTCAATTGGATTAGCGAGAGACCCCGTCAGACGCAGACGTACGCGCTGCGTGGACGTTTAAAGAACAGCAAATTGTTGTGCTCGATCTTGGTTTTGCCTGTTTGCGCGATCCGGGACGTAACAACTGGTGACAGCGGTGGGATGCTGTTCACTCTCGCGGTTTAAATTCATTGTGATTAATAACCAGCGTTCCTCACCAACCTCCTTTCACACGTTGATTCCAGGCTTGAATTTTCTGCCTGACAGACGAGCGCGCTGACGCTAGCGCACCTGTGCAGAACTAACGGTTACACGCAGTGATCTTGTCGTGACACCAGACGCAATGCACGGAGTCAGGAAGGTAGTTGTTCGAAGCTATTAATATACCGAATTTTCAACACCTTACTATTCCCTATATCGAAATCTATTCCAAATCAGTCACGTCGTCGAGGCCGTCGTGGTGGTCACAGGGTCCAAGCAAGGAGGATTGCCGCTATACAAAGGGAATTAAAGGAACTCCAGGCGCAGCAGCCTGCGCCGGAAACTCCGATCCCAGATAGCGCAGGAGCCGAGCCAGATCCTGAACTGATCATTATCGACGATTCTTGCGACGAAATCATACCAGTACCCATTCCTCCGCCGCCAATCGAAATATTAGACACCGATATATCTCTTAAAGTCTACAACCACCGAGAAATACCCCAAGAAGTGTTACTCTCGGTTGTACGAAATTTTTCACACGGAAATATACCCGAGATTGTACCTGACGAAGTAGCAAACTGGTGTACTTTTGTATTCGATAACCAATAAATTCTGAAAAATTTTCTGTAAATTCATCATCAATATCTATAATGGACACCCGTTCCAAAAAGCACGCGGAAAGCGCAGAGACTTCCAGGATGGAGCACGACTGTAACACGCTAAAGCAAGAACGCGACGCCGCGTTGGCGGAAATTGAAAATCTAAGAAGGCAACATAGAGAATATCGCTCTCCCATCGAAGATACCTCCACAGATTCCTTCACGCTAAAGGAAGCTTTAGCTATAATCCCTACATTCAATGGAACGGAACCGTCCGTTCTCACATTTACGCGCGCGTGCACCCGCGCTCGCGACCTTATATCTCCCAGTTCCGAAGGCACTCTCACGCGACTAATTACTACGCGTTTACGCGGACGGGCAGCCACCGCAGTGGAAGACGAGCGGTATATAAACGTCACCGACCTCTGTAATAGACTTAAGCGTATCTTTGGTCCGCAAAAGACGATTGACCACTATCGCGGCGATATGGCCAATATCTACATGAAAAAAGAAGAACATATCCTCGATTTCATCACTCGGGTCAAGGACATACGAAACGCAATTATAGACTGCGATTCCACCACGATTTCTGAAATCGACAATCTGACGGCAGATTGTTTCATCCGCGGAGTAACCCCACAGATAAGAAGCGAGCTCCGTCATTTGCGTAGAAATCCGCTGTCTCATATCTTTAATGAGGCAATCGAAATTTATAAAGAACTAGAACGCGACAACATTCGATACGGACGCGTCACAGATTCCAAACACGTACAATTCCGTGATCAAACGCCGGAACGTAAGCCGTATCACAACCCTCCTTCACCTCGCAATTCATGGCAAGGGTCTTCATGGCGGGAACCTTCACCGCGACGATTTAACGAATCTCGCTACCGGGATTCCTACCGCGATCCGCGCACACCTCCGCGCAATACTTTCGCCTATGAAGCGTCACGAGGAAATACTTCCGTAAGTCCCAGTAGACAGCCAAAGGTCTGCTCCTACTGTAAATTCTCCGGGCACGACATACACGAGTGTCGCAAAAGGGAATATAATAATCAACGGAATCCGGGAAACGGACAAGCCCTCCCGTCGAACTCGGGCCGAAGGCGAGAGGCGTCCCCAGCAAACACGGTCCGAACCATCGCAACGGAATCAACACCCGAATTGCAAAATGCGAATTAAAATCGAAGGGAAAAGTCCCTCACGTAGAAGTCCAATCGCCAGGACTCCCGCGAATAACGACACTAATGATTGATACCGGGTCGGAACCAAATCTGATTAAAATATCAGCGCTCCACCTCAATCATCGGATTGCAACTGACGAAAAGTTGCAATTATACGGAATCACATCCGAAGCCGTATCCACCATGGGTTCCGTCAAGATCCCGCTATATGGAACTATAATTAGGTTCCATGTAGTTCCATCCGACTTCCCGATCCTCCCCGACGGAATCCTTGGATGCCATTTCTTAGAAGAGGGAGCCGAAATCTCGTACACTCAAAACAGAGTGCTCTGGAAGGGAATCGAAATTCCGTTTGCAAACAACCCGCATAATGAGCAGAAATGCGAACGAAACCAAAATTCCAAAACCTGTAACAAAGGTAACCCCTCTACTAACACCCTAAAAACCCCTTCTAACTCGGAACCACGTTCCAAAACTACTAATTCGAGCGCACGGGCTAAAGGACCGAAAACAGGCTCAAAACTTTCCAAATCTACTAGTTCTAAATCCGTAAAATCTTCTATATCCAAAACCGCAAGTCCTGAGAGAATAACGTGTACGATAGAAAGCCGTTCAGCTAAAGTAATCGAAATAGGAGCCACCGGTCCGGAGATAGGTTATCTACCGCGTCAGGAGCTGGCCTCCGGTATCACCGTCTTCGACTCCCTAGTCAAAACAAACAACGGCAGAACGTTCGTGCGCGTTGTCAATACGACGAATAGCCGTATCTCGTTTCCTGTACCCACTGTGGAGGTGCAAGAAGTCGCCGATTTCAAGGATACACCGCAAGACGGAAGTCCTCATTTTATACACTCTATCAAAGAATCTCGTTCCCATCAGGAACGCGAAGAAGAGATCAGAGACATAATAAGTACCGATCATCTTAACGCAGAGGAACGCGATCATGTGTATAAAATTATCAACGAAAGCGCCGACGTCTTTCACCTCCCGGGTGAGCGTTTAGGGAAAACAACTATTGTAGAGCACAAAATTCCAACGACCGACGATAAACCCATACATGTAAAGCAATATCGCTATCCGCCAGTCCACAAGGAGGAGATCAACAAGCAAATGAAGGAACTTCTCGAAAACGACATTGTCAGTCCTTCTACCTCTCCGTATAACTCGCCCTTGTGGATTGTGCCCAAGAAATCTGATGAAAACGGGACCAAAAAGTGGAGGATGGTCATCGATTACCGCCAACTGAATGAAAAGACTACCGCGGACGCGTACCCCTTGCCGAGTATTGTGGAAATTTTAGACCAGCTCGGTTCTGCAAAATACTTCTCCACTTTCGATTTGGCCTCCGGTTTTCACCAGATTGGCATGAACAAAGAGGACGCTGGGAAAACAGCGTTTTCTACCCCATACGGTCATTATGAGTTTAATCGAATGCCCTTCGGCTTACGTAACGCTCCTGCGACATTTCAACGTTTAATGGATTCGATTCTCTCAGGATTGCAGGGCACAGAAATGTTCGTTTATCTCGACGACATTGTTATTTATGCAAGCTCATTATCAGAGCACTGTTCAAAATTCAATAAACTGGCTAAGCGTCTCAGGAAAGCCAACCTGAAGCTACAACCTTCGAAGTGTACATTTCTCCGTCGCGAAGTCGCTTACTTAGGACATGTAATCAGCGACGAAGGCGTCAAACCATGCCCCAACAAGGTGGTAGCGGTACAAAACTTTCCGAAACCGAAAAACACGAAACAAGTCCGAGAGTTCCTTGGTTTAGCAGGCTATTATCGACGTTTTATAGATAAATTCTCCCATATCTCGAAACCGCTAACGCATCTACTACGGAAAGACGCGAAATTCGAATGGTCACTACCACAGGACCAAGCGTTCGATACATTACGCACGGCATTGTGCACTGAGCCAGTGCTCCGTTACCCAGATTTTTCCAAACCGTTCAACATCACAACCGACGCATCAAATTACGCGATCGGTGCCATTCTAAGTCAGGGCGAGATAAATAAAGATCAACCGATAGCCTATGCCTCGCGACTGCTTCACGGAGCAGAACTAAACTATGCAACTATTGAGAAGGAATGCTTGGCAATAATATACGCAGTTCAACACTTTAGATCATACATATACGGAAAGAAGTTCAATCTCGTCACAGACCACCAGCCATTGGTGTGGATGAATTCTGTAAAGGATCCGTCATCGCGTCTACTTCGCTGGCGTTTAAAACTAGCCGAGTACGAATATAAAATTATATACAAATCAGGTAAAATGAACACTAATGCAGACGCTCTCTCTAGAAATCCTATCCAAGCTCCTGTATATCCATTATCATCGCATTCTACTTCACCACTACTATTCCAATCCCAACCATCAACCTCGTCTCCGATATCACCCGACACAGATAGCGAAATCGATATATCCAGTCCAGCCACGACACCGACGAACATACATTACACACGAGACCGACTTATCATGAAAAATGACCACATAGCATGTTTCGTGACCCTCGCAAATGACCCACTGGACGAAGGCGCGATCGATCTATACAAAAACAACAGACTGCCGAAACTAGCAAACGCTATAATCGGTAGAGCGAAAGTCCACACTGAAAAGTATACACTGATACAATTACCCATAAAAGAATCGTTATCTCATATTGCAACTTACGAAGACATGTTAGAATCCCTCCGAGCGTTACGCGACGCAATTATAGAACTAAACTTACCGTCAATTACATTATCGCGAATTTCAATAGACGACATATCTTGGACAACTATACGAGACGTACTAACGGAACTTCTAGAGGAAACCAACATTCGAATAACTATTTGCACTAACGAAATCGTCATACCTCCAGAAAATACGAGACAAGCTATAATATCAGAAAATCACATCTCCGCATACGCCGGACATAAGGGCGTGACAAAAACCTACAGACGCATACGAGAAAAGTACTTTTGGCCTTCAATGAAACCCGAAATAATGAAATTTGTAACAACGTGTAAAGATTGCCAGACGAAAAAATTAACAAGAGTAAAGACGCGAAATCCAATGATACTAACAGACACACCTGGACAGGCGTTCGATAAAATTGCACTAGACATCGTTGGCCCCCTTCCTACCACTCCCTCTGGTCATCATTACATCCTCACGATGCAGGATTTGTTGACCAAATATTCAATTGCTGTCCCTCTCAAAACCGTCTCTGCAATAGAAACAGCTGATGCATTAGTTGACAACCTAATTTGCAAATTCGGTGCGCCAAAAGCAATACTTACGGATCAGGGTACAAACTTCATCAACGCTCTCATGCGCGCGGTGACACGTCGATTTAGAATTCAACATATCAAAACCACTGCATTCCACCCTCAAACAAACGGCTCGTTAGAAAGGTCACATCTAGTCCTGACGGAATATCTAAAACAGTACATAAGTAACAAAAATGATTGGAACAATTGGCTTCAGTGTGCGATGTTTAGTTACAACACAAGTACTCACGAAGGTACATTATATACACCACACGAACTTATATTTGGAAACAAAGCTAGAGTACCATCCGCATACTCCTATGAAACTCCTGTGGAAGACGAAACATACACCGCGTATTTACGGAAACTCGAAGCCAAGCTAACCGAATCACGAGCGATAGCAGCCTCAAACCTTAATCTTGCTAAACAAAGATCCAAACGCTATTACGATCGAAGATTAAACACAAAGGAATTCTCGGAAGGAGATTTGGTATTCTTATTAAAAGAACCGACTAAAAACAAATTCGATGCGCAATACACAGGTCCACACAAAATATCACGTATCCTCGACAACCATAACGTCCGCCTGACACTCGATACCGGCCGAGAAAGAACGGTCCACCAAAACAAATTGAAGCTAGCCAAAACATTAACAACCTCAATGTCATCCTCACCCCATTCGTCATCATGACTAGTATATAAGAGCCAAACAAGAGGCGAAGAGATCAGTCAACAACAATCAACCAACATGCATCTACAAGCAGCAGTACTCATCATCTCCGTATCCTCGGCTGCAGCCCTTATCGGTTACGACTGCAGCGGCCCGACACTAAACGTCTCAACATTCTCCGCAATCGACCCACTCAACTGCGAGACAGAAGAAAAGGCACCCATCATCAAGGAAAGGGCAATCCAATTACTGCAACTGTCCGAATTTCAAACTGCCGAGGTCACACAATGCCACGTGGAAATCGACAGAACAATCTTCCACTGCGGCATGCATTCGCACATCTCCGCAGTCAACAACGGACGGCAAATTTACCTAATGAACATCCCGAGAGACGCGTGCCAGATGCTACACCGTACCGGCACACTATACGTCACCCCATCGGCACAGATCACAGGCGTAGTTACGAACTCTTCCACAACCCGAAGTCTCACCTTGTCAGGAAAAATCGATAACGACGGCACATGCTACGGCTCCACGTTCAGCGATCCATACGGCACCTGGAACAGCATAGTCGTTCAAGCTGTCATCCGTATAAAAATACGCACCCATATCGCAGCTGTCAAACTCGCCACCAACGAAATCATCATGCAATCTGGCCAACGATGCCTGGTCCAACAAGGATCCTGCCTGGACTCCGAAGATGGATTCTCCTACTGGGACAACTCACCCACAGACTACTGCAAATTCAACAATTACGATGTCCTCTACGAAGGTAAAGCAACACTAGTAGAAGACGAAGACAACCAAGGGTTATCCCTCTACTCGGTCACATCGCAAGGAACTACATTCGCCCTTGCCAGAACAACCAGTACGAAGGTCTGTGGATACACATTGATACATACCGAACATCCCAAGCTCTTCATTCTCGAGACGGAGAAAGAAGGACACTTCAAAACCAGGACATCCATCGCAATAAACAATCTCGACATCTTCGCATACGTGAATTCCAAATTCGTATACGTAGAGAAGCACCTAAAAACACAGATAATACAGTTATATCGGGACGTAATAAAACAAAAGTGCGCATTAGAACGACAGATTCTGCATAACGCACTCACACTTATTCACGTCGCCCCAGCCGAAGTAGCAAGGACAATTGCCAGGGAACACGGATTCATGGCAATCGCATCGGGCGAAGTTATCCACATAGTCAAATGCGTTCCGGTTGTCTGCCAAGTGAGGCACACAGACACCTGTTACGACGAGTTGCCTGTAACATACAAAAACACGTCATTGTTTATTACGCCGATTCACCACATACTAACGCGCTCAGGCACGAGGAAAGACTGCAGCGAACTCATGCCGAATATGTTCAATATCCATGGCCTATGGTACAGGCTAACACCAAAACCTGTGGAAAGTCTACCGCCAACACCGCTGAAGCCACTTACCAAGGCAACCTGGAAATACGTCAACCCACATAACCTGGCAGACGGAGGTATCTATTCACCAGAGGACCTGGCAAAGCTAAAGGAACACATAATGTTCCCTATCGAAAGACCCGCCATCGTGAACTCTCTAGCTCAAGGAGTTACCGGCCGGGAATACAGCTCACAAGCCCTTCAGCTGTACAACCTTTTCGACGAAACAACGTTGAAAAAGCTAGCAGAATCCACTGGAAGACGAATCTGGTCCGGATTCGTCGCATTCGGATCATTCACCGCTGGCATTATGGGCATCTACATCGCAATCCGAGTCATCAAAGCCGCCGTCAGCACGATCATCAACGGGATAGCACTACACTCAGTATACGGATGGAGCCTACACCTATTGGGAGCCGTTTGGAGCTCTCTCACACACTTCTTCCTGTTCCTCAGCCAGAGGAAAACCGATGGCGAGATCACAGATACCCAAACCAACCTCGAACACACCCGAAACCAACCCAACCCCAAGCCAGAAGATACAGAGCAGCAGCCCACTGAAGTAGTGAACCAGTGCACCCCCGAACGCTTATACCCGAGTTTCAAACTCCATAGTGAATTTCATTAGAACACTCAAACAGTGCCCCATTCCAACGAACTCTCTCACCCGAATAACAAAAACTCTCTAGTAAACCCGACTAGAAAATTCATTTTCCATGAATTTTCTCACCCAGGGGGGGAGGTGTTACGTCGGCAAGCGACGTTGGAATTAGTCATAAGCATATATATACATACACACATATATACGATAAGCATAGTAGTCATAAGCGCGCCCTTACTCCTGTTAGAATTATTTATAAGCATAGTCATAAGCGCGCCTTAACTCCCGCTACATCCTACTATCAGTTCCTATGTCATCCTTCCAGAAGCTTCTAGAATAATCTAGATCATTCTAGAAGCATTCCCTGATAATCCCATCCCTTTCCCAAGCTCAACATCACATAAACATCCACCGAACCTTCCAGACTAAACCACCAAGCCAAACACATTCCATTCCCACACTCGTATTATATTCCAACTCCTTATCTCCCAAACATCCGCCGACCGCCAGACCTAATCTCCCGCCACACACCAATCCTATGACGTCATCATGCACGTGTCCCGACTCCCAGGCCTCTCCTTATCGCATTCCTCCGCTATCTCATAAACATTCTGACTCCCACGATCCAAGCCACACGTGTCCTAATCTCCTCCAGACAAATTCCTCCGCTATCATATCTACACCACACCCCGCGCCTACAACCACACAGTATAATTAAACCATTCCGCCAGCCACTTAGTCAGTCTGAGCCCAGAGCTCGAGGAGCTCACATCACCGCGTTTCTACATCTTGTATTTCTATATCCTGCGATTCTATATCTAGTATTCTTTAACTGTATTCTATATCTTGTATTACTACCTATCTCTTAGTATAACTCCATTGTATTCTATAATCCCAAAGTGTATTAAAGTTCATATAATTGTCTAACTATAATTCTAATTATTCCAACTTCCAAACCGAGTGCGCGCTACTGAATTATATCTATTACGTTCAACTTTAGTCTGCTGATCAACCAGGAGTTGAGGTGAGTAACCACTACCATTCAATTGGATTAGCGAGAGACCCCGTCAGACGCAGACGTACGCGCTGCGTGGACGTTTAAAGAACAGCAAATTGTTGTGCTCGATCTTGGTTTTGCCTGTTTGCGCGATCCGGGACGTAACACATGCATTTTCAGTGATAATCTTCATGATTCTGCTGTTACAAGTGTGCAGAATCACCCAAAATCGCTGTTTTTGTGCTATTGAATGCGAAAAACACGTTTTCTGGTGTTTTCAGCACTCCACAGTGCGTTTGATATGCGGAAACTACCATACCTTCGGTATCGTTGTTGTTTCCAGCTGAGACATGCATTTTCAGTGATAATCTTCATTATTCTGCTGTTACAAGTGTGCAGAATCACCGAAATCGCTGTTTTCGTGCTATTGAATGCGAAAAACACGTTTTCTGGTGTTTTCAGCACTCCACAGTGCGTTTGATATGCGGAAACTGCCATACCTTCGGTATCGTTGTTGTTTCCAGCTGAGATATGCATTATCAGTGATAATCTTCTTGATTCTGCTGTTACAAGTGTGCAGAATCACCGAAATCGCTGTTTTCGCGCTATTCAATGCGAAAAACACGTTTTCTGGTGTTTTCAGCACTCCACAGTGCGTTTGATATGCGGAAACTGCCATACCTTCGGTATCGTTGTTGTTTCCAGCTGAGATATGCATTATCAGTGATAATCTTCATGATTCTGCTGTTACAACTGTGCAGAATCACCGAAATCGCTGTTTTCGTGCTATTGAATGCGAAAAACACGTTTTCTGGTGTTTTCAGCACTCCACAGTGCGTTTAATATGCGGAAACTGCAATACCTTCGGTATCGTTGTTGTTTCCAGCTGAGACATGCATTTTCAGTGATAATCTTCATGATTCAGCTGTTACAAGTGTGCAGAATCACCGAAATCGCTGTTTTCGTGCTATTGAATGCGAAAAACACGTTTTCTGGTGTTTTCAGCACTCCACAGTGCGTTTGATATGCGGAAACTACCATACCTTCGGTATCGTTGTTGTTTCCAGCTGAGACATGCATTTTCAGTGATAATCTTCATGATTCTGCTGTTACAAGTGTGCAGAATCTCCGAAATCGCTGTTTTCGTGCTATTGAATGCGAAAAACACGTTTTCTGGTGTTTTCAGCACTCCACAGTGCGTTTGATATGCGGAAACTACCATACCTTCGGTATCGTTGTTGTTTCCAGCTGAGACATGCATTTTCAGTGATAATCTTCATGATTCTGCTGTTACAAGTGTGCAGAATCACCGAAATCGCTGTTTTCGTGCTATTGAATGCGAAAAACACGTTTTCTGGTGTTTTCAGCACTCCACAGTGCGTTTGATATGCGGAAACTGCCATATCTTCGGTATCGTTGTTGTTTCCAGCTGAGATATGCATTATCAGTGATAATCTTCATGATTCTGCTGTTACAAGTGTGCAGAATCACCGAAATCGCTGTTTTCGTGCTTTTGAATGCGAAAAACACGTTTTCTGGTGTTTTCAACACTCCACAGTGCGTTTGATATGCGGAAAGTGCGATATCTTCGGTGTCGTTGTTGTTTCCAGCTGAGATAATCACTTTCAGTGATAATCTTCACGATTCTGCTGTTACAAGTGTGCAGAATCACCGAAATCGCTGTTTTCGTGCTATTGAATGCGAAAAACACGTTTTCTGGTGTTTTCAGCACTCCACAGTGCGTTTAATATGCGGAAACTGCCATACCTTCGGTATCGTTGTTGTTTCCAGCTGAGACATGCATTTTCAGTGATAATCTTCATGATTCAGCTGTTACAAGTGTGCAGAATCACCGAAATCGCTGTTTTCGTGCTATTGAATGCGAAAAACACGTTTTCTGGTGTTTTCAGCACTCCACAGTGCGTTTGATATGCGGAAACTGCCATACCTTCGGAATCGTTGTTGTTTCCAGCTGAGATATGCATTATCAGTGATAATCTTCTTGATTCTGCTGTTACAAGTGTGCAGAATCACCGAAATCGCTGTTTTCGCGCTTTTGAATGCGAAAAACACGTTTTCTGGTGTTTTCAGCACTCCACAGTGCGTTTGATATGCGGAAACTACGATATCTTCGGTATCGTTGTTGTTTCCAGCTGAGATATGCATTTTCAGTGATAATCTTCATGATTCTGCTGTTACAACTGTGCAGAATCACCGAAATCGCTGTTTTCGTGCTATTGAATGCGAAAAACACGTTTTCTGGTGTTTTCAGCCCTCCACACTGCGTTTGATATGCGGAAACTGCCATATCTTCGGTATCGTTGTTGTTTCCAGCTGAGATATGCATTATCAGTGATAATCTTCATGATTCTGCTGTTACAAGTGTGCAGAATCACCGAAATCGCTGTTTTCGCGCTATTCAATGCGAAAAACACGTTTTCTGGTGTTTTCAGCACTCCACAGTGCGTTTGATATGCGCAAAATACGATATCTTCGGTATCGTTGTTGTTTCCAGCTGAGACATGCATTTTCAGTGATAATCTTCATGATTCTGCTGTTACAAGTGTGCAGAATCACCGAAATCGCTGTTTTCGTGCTTTTGAATGCGAAAAACACGTTTTCTGGTGTTTTCAGCACTCCACAGTGCGTTTGATATGCGGAAACTGCCATACCTTCGGTATCGTTGTTGTTTCCAGCTGAGATATGCATTATCAGTGATAATCTTCTTGATTCTGCTGTTACAAGTGTGCAGAATCACCGAAATCGCTGTTTTCGCGCTATTCAATGCGAAAAACACGTTTTCTGGTGTTTTCAGCACTCCACAGTGCGTTTGATATGCGGAAACTACGATATCTTCGGTATCGTTGTTGTTTCCAGCTGAGATATGCATTTTCAGTGATAATCTTCATGATTCTGCTGTTACAAGTGTGCAGAATCACCGAAATCGCTGTTTTCGTGCTTTTGAATGCGAAAAACACGTTTTCTGGTGTTTTCAACACTCCACAGTGCGTTTGATATGCGGAAACTGCGATATCTTCGGTATCGTTGTTGTTTCCAGCTGAGATATGCACTTTCAGTGATAATCTTCACGATTCTGCTGTTACAAGTGTGCAGAATCACCGAAATCGCTGTTTTCGTGCTTTTGAATGCGAAAAACACGTTTTCTGGTGTTTTCAGCACTCCACAGTGCGTTTGATATGCGCAAACTACGATATCTTCGGTATCGTTGTTGTTTCCAGCTGAGACATGCATTTTCAGGGATAATCTTCATGATTCTGCTGTTACAAGTGTGCAGAATCACCGAAATCGCTGTTTTCGTGCTATTGAATGCGAAAAACACGTTTTCTGGTGTTTTCAGCACTCCACAGTGCGTTTAATATGCGGAAACTGCCATATCTTCGGTATCGTTGTTGTTTCCAGCTGAGATATGCATTATCAGTGATAATCTTCATGATTCTGCTGTTACAAGTGTGCAGAATCACCGAAATCGCTGTTTTCGCGCTATTCAATGCGAAAAACACGTTTTCTGGTGTTTTCAGCACTCCACAGTGCGTTTGATATGCGGAAAATACGATATCTTCGGTATCGTTGTTGTTTCCAGCTGAGACATGCATTTTCAGTGATAATCTTCATGATTCTGCTGTTACAAGTGTGCAGAATCACCGAAATCGCTGTTTTCGCGCTTTTGAATGCGAAAAACACGTTTTCTGGTGTTTTCAGCACTCCACAGTGCGTTTGATATGCGGAAACTGCGATATCTTCGGTATCGTTGTTGTTTCCAGCTGAGATATGCATTTTCAGTGATAATCTTCATGATTCTGCTGTTACAACTGTGCAGAATCACCGAAATCGCTGTTTTCGTGCTATTGAATGCGAAAAACACGTTTTCTGGTGTTTTCAGCCCTCCACACTGCGTTTGATATGCGGAAACTGCCATATCTTCGGTATCGTTGTTGTTTCCAGCTGAGATATGCATTATCAGTGATAATCTTCATGATTCTGCTGTTACAAGTGTGCAGAATCACCGAAATCGCTGTTTTCGCGCTATTCAATGCGAAAAACACGTTTTCTGGTGTTTTCAGCACTCCACAGTGCGTTTGATATGCGCAAAATACGATATCTTCGGTATCGTTGTTGTTTCCAGCTGAGACATGCATTTTCAGTGATAATCTTCATGATTCTGCTGTTACAAGTGTGCAGAATCACCGAAATCGCTGTTTTCGTGCTTTTGAATGCGAAAAACACGTTTTCTGGTGTTTTCAGCACTCCACAGTGCGTTTGATATGCGGAAACTGCCATACCTTCGGTATCGTTGTTGTTTCCAGCTGAGATATGCATTATCAGTGATAATCTTCTTGATTCTGCTGTTACAAGTGTGCAGAATCACCGAAATCGCTGTTTTCGCGCTATTCAATGCGAAAAACACGTTTTCTGGTGTTTTCAGCACTCCACAGTGCGTTTGATATGCGGAAACTACGATATCTTCGGTATCGTTGTTGTTTCCAGCTGAGATATGCATTTTCAGTGATAATCTTCATGATTCTGCTGTTACAAGTGTGCAGAATCACCGAAATCGCTGTTTTCGTGCTTTTGAATGCGAAAAACACGTTTTCTGGTGTTTTCAACACTCCACAGTGCGTTTGATATGCGGAAACTGCGATATCTTCGGTATCGTTGTTGTTTCCAGCTGAGATATGCACTTTCAGTGATAATCTTCACGATTCTGCTGTTACAAGTGTGCAGAATCACCGAAATCGCTGTTTTCGTGCTTTTGAATGCGAAAAACACGTTTTCTGGTGTTTTCAGCACTCCACAGTGCGTTTGATATGCGCAAACTACGATATCTTCGGTATCGTTGTTGTTTCCAGCTGAGACATGCATTTTCAGGGATAATCTTCATGATTCTGCTGTTACAAGTGTGCAGAATCACCGAAATCGCTGTTTTCGTGCTATTGAATGCGAAAAACACGTTTTCTGGTGTTTTCAGCACTCCACAGTGCGTTTAATATGCGGAAACTGCCATATCTTCGGTATCGTTGTTGTTTCCAGCTGAGATATGCATTATCAGTGATAATCTTCATGATTCTGCTGTTACAAGTGTGCAGAATCACCGAAATCGCTGTTTTCGCGCTATTCAATGCGAAAAACACGTTTTCTGGTGTTTTCAGCACTCCACAGTGCGTTTGATATGCGGAAAATACGATATCTTCGGTATCGTTGTTGTTTCCAGCTGAGACATGCATTTTCAGTGATAATCTTCATGATTCTGCTGTTACAAGTGTGCAGAATCACCGAAATCGCTGTTTTCGTGCTTTTGAATGCGAAAAACACGTTTTCTGGTGTTTTCAGCACTCCACAGTGCGTTTGATATGCGGAAACTGCCATACCTTCGGTATCGTTGTTGTTTCCAGCTGAGATATGCATTATCAGTGATAATCTTCTTGATTCTGCTGTTACAAGTGTGCAGAATCACCGAAATCGCTGTTTTCGCGCTATTCAATGCGAAAAACACGTTTTCTGGTGTTTTCAGCACTCCACAGTGCGTTTGATATGCGGAAACTACCATACCTTCGGTATCGTTGTTGTTTCCAGCTGAGACATGCATTTTCAGTGATAATCTTCATGATTCTGCTGTTACAAGTGTGCAGAATCACCCAAAATCGCTGTTTTCGTGCTATTGAATGCGAAAAACACGTTTTCTGGTGTTTTCAGCACTCCACAGTGCGTTTGATATGCGGAAACTACCATACCTTCGGTATCGTTGTTGTTTCCAGCTGAGACATGCATTTTCAGTGATAATCTTCATGATTCTGCTGTTACAAGTGTGCAGAATCACCGAAATCGCTGTTTTCGTGCTTTTGAATGCGAAAAACACGTTTTCTGGTGTTGTCAGCACTCCACAGTGCGTTTGATATGCGCAAACTACGATATCTTCGGTATCGTTGTTGTTTCCAGCTGAGACATGCATTTTCAGGGATAATCTTCATGATTCTGCTGTTACAAGTGTGCAGAATCACCGAAATCGCTGTTTTCGTGCTATTGAATGCGAAAAACACGTTTTCTGGTGTTTTCAACACTCCACAGTGCGTTTGATATGCGGAAAGTGCGATATCTTCGGTGTCGTTGTTGTTTCCAGCTGAGATATTCACTTTCAGTGATAATCTTCACGATTCTGCTGTTACAAGTGTGCAGAATCACCGAAATCGCTGTTTTCGTGCTATTGAATGCGAAAAACACGTTTTCTGGTGTTTTCAGCACTCCACAGTGCGTTTAATATGCGGAAACTGCCATACCTTCGGTATCGTTGTTGTTTCCAGCTGAGACATGCATTTTCAGTGATAATCTTCATGATTCTGCTGTTACAAGTGTGCAGAATCACCGAAATCGCTGTTTTCGTGCTATTGAATGCGAAAAACACGTTTTCTGGTGTTTTCAGCACTCCACAGTGCGTTTGATATGCGGAAACTGCCATACCTTCGGTATCGTTGTTGTTTCCAGCTGAGATATGCATTTTCAGTGATAATCTTCATGATTCTGCTGTTACAACTGTGCAGAATCACCGAAATCGCTGTTTTCGTGCTATTGAATGCGAAAAACACGTTTTCTGGTGTTTTCAGCCCTCCACACTGCGTTTGATATGCGGAAACTGCCATATCTTCGGTATCGTTGTTGTTTCCAGCTGAGATATGCATTATCAGTGATAATCTTCATGATTCTGCTGTTACAAGTGTGCAGAATCACCGAAATCGCTGTTTTCGCGCTATTCAATGCGAAAAACACGTTTTCTGGTGTTTTCAGCACTCCACAGTGCGTTTGATATGCGGAAAATACGATATCTTCGGTATCGTTGTTGTTTCCAGCTGAGACATGCATTTTCAGTGATAATCTTCATGATTCTGCTGTTACAAGTGTGCAGAATCACCGAAATCGCTGTTTTCGTGCTTTTGAATGCGAAAAACACGTTTTCTGGTGTTTTCAACACTCCACAGTGCGTTTGATATGCGGAAACTGCGATATCTTCGGTATCGTTGTTGATTCCAGCTGAGATATGCACTTTCAGTGATAATGTACAGGATTCTGCTGTTACAAGTGTGCAGAATCACCGAAATCGCTGTTTTCGTGCTTTTGAATGCGAAAAACACGCTTTCTGGTGTTTTCAGCACTCCACAGTGCGTTTGATATGCGGAAACTGCGATATCTTCGGTATCGTTGTTGTTTCCAGCTGAGATATGCACTTTCAGTGATAATCTTCACGATTCTGCTGTTACAAGTGTGCAGAATCACCGAAATCGCTGTTTTCGTGCTTTTGAATGCGAAAAACACGCTTTCTGGTGTTTTCAGCACTCCACAGTGCGTTTGATATGCGGAAACTACGATATCTTCGGTATCGTTGTTGTTTCCAGCTGAGACATGCATTTTCAGTGATAATCTTCATGATTCTGCTGTTACAACTGTGCAGAATCACCGAAATCGCTGTTTTCGTGCTATTGAATGCGAAAAACACGTTTTCTGGTGTTTTCAGCCCTCCACACTGCGTTTGATATGCGGAAACTGCCATATCTTCGGTATCGTTGTTGTTTCCAGCTGAGATATGCATTATCAGTGATAATCTTCATGATTCTGCTGTTACAAGTGTGCAGAATCACCGAAATCGCTGTTTTCGCGCTATTCAATGCGAAAAACACGTTTTCTGGTGTTTTCAGCACTCCACAGTGCGGTTGATATGCGGAAACTGCGATATCTTCGGTATCGTTGTTGTTTCCAGCTGAGATATGCATTTTCAGTGATAATCTTCATGATTCTGCTGTTACAAGTGTGCAGAATCACCGAAATCGCTGTTTTCGCGCTTTTGAATGCGAAAAACACGTTTTCTGGTGTTTTCAGCACTCCACAGTACGTTTGATATGCGGAAACTGCCATATCTTCGGTATCGTTGTTGTTTCCAGCTGAGACATGCATTTTCAGTGATAATCTTCATGATTCTGCTGTTACAAGTGTGCAGAATCACCGAAATCGCTGTTTTCGTGCTTTTGAATGCGAAAAACACGTTTTCTGGTGTTTTCAACACTCCACAGTGCGTTTGATATGCGGAAAGTGCGATATCTTCGGTGTCGTTGTTGTTTCCAGCTGAGATATTCACTTTCAGTGATAATCTTCACGATTCTGCTGTTACAAGTGTGCAGAATCACCGAAATCGCTGTTTTCGTGCTATTGAATGCGAAAAACACGTTTTCTGGTGTTTTCAGCACTCCACAGTGCGTTTGATATGCGGAAAATACGATATCTTCGGTATCGTTGTTGTTTCCAGCTGAGACATGCATTTTCAGTGATAATCTTCATGATTCTGCTGTTACAAGTGTGCAGAATCACCGAAATCGCTGTTTTCGTGCTTTTGAATGCGAAAAACACGTTTTCTGGTGTTTTCAACACTCCACAGTGCGTTTGATATGCGGAAACTGCGATATCTTCGGTATCGTTGTTGATTCCAGCTGAGATATGCACTTTCAGTGATAATGTACAGGATTCTGCTGTTACAAGTGTGCAGAATCACCGAAATCGCTGTTTTCGTGCTTTTGAATGCGAAAAACACGCTTTCTGGTGTTTTCAGCACTCCACAGTGCGTTTGATATGCGGAAACTGCGATATCTTCGGTATCGTTGTTGTTTCCAGCTGAGATATGTACTTTCAGTGATAAACTTCACGATTCTGCTGTTACAAGTGTGCAGAATCACCGAAATCGCTGTTTTCGTGCTTTTGAATGCGAAAAACACGCTTTCTGGTGTTTTCAGCACTCCACAGTGCGTTTGATATGCGGAAACTACGATATCTTCGGTATCGTTGTTGTTTCCAGCTGAGACATGCATTTTCAGTGATAATCTTCATGATTCTGCTGTTACAACTGTGCAGAATCACCGAAATCGCTGTTTTCGTGCTATTGAATGCGAAAAACACGTTTTCTGGTGTTTTCAGCCCTCCACACTGCGTTTGATATGCGGAAACTGCCATATCTTCGGTATCGTTGTTGTTTCCAGCTGAGATATGCATTATCAGTGATAATCTTCATGATTCTGCTGTTACAAGTGTGCAGAATCACCGAAATCGCTGTTTTCGCGCTATTCAATGCGAAAAACACGTTTTCTGGTGTTTTCAGCACTCCACAGTGCGTTTGATATGCGGAAACTGCGATATCTTCGGTATCGTTGTTGTTTCCAGCTGAGATATGCATTTTCAGTGATAATCTTCATGATTCTGCTGTTACAAGTGTGCAGAATCACCGAAATCGCTGTTTTCGCGCTTTTGAATGCGAAAAACACGTTTTCTGGTGTTTTCAGCACTCCACAGTACGTTTGATATGCGGAAACTGCCATATCTTCGGTATCGTTGTTGTTTCCAGCTGAGACATGCATTTTCAGTGATAATCTTCATGATTCTGCTGTTACAAGTGTGCAGAATCACCGAAATCGCTGTTTTCGTGCTTTTGAATGCGAAAAACACGTTTTCTGGTGTTTTCAACACTCCACAGTGCGTTTGATATGCGGAAAGTGCGATATCTTCGGTGTCGTTGTTGTTTCCAGCTGAGATATTCACTTTCAGTGATAATCTTCACGATTCTGCTGTTACAAGTGTGCAGAATCACCGAAATCGCTGTTTTCGTGCTATTGAATGCGAAAAACACGTTTTCTGGTGTTTTCAGCACTCCACAGTGCGTTTAATATGCGGAAACTGCCATACCTTCGGTATCGTTGTTGTTTCCAGCTGAGACATGCATTTTCAGTGATAATCTTCATGATTCTGCTGTTACAAGTGTGCAGAATCACCGAAATCGCTGTTTTCGTGATATTGAATGCGAAAAACACGTTTTCTGGTGTTTTCAGCACTCCACAGTGCGTTTGATATGCGGAAACTGCCATACCTTCGGAATCGTTGTTGTTTCCAGCTGAGATATGCATTATCAGTGATAATCTTCTTGATTCTGCTGTTACAAGTGTGCAGAATCACCGAATCGCTGTTTTCGCGCTTTTGAATGCGAAAAACACGTTTTCTGGTGTTTTCAGCACTCCACAGTGCGTTTGATATGCGGAAACTACGATGTCTTCGGTATCGTTGTTGTTTCCAGCTGAGATATACATTTTCAGTGATAATCTTCATGATTCTGCTGTTACAACTGTGCAGAATCACCGATATCGCTGTTTTCGTGCTATTGAATGCGAAAAACACGTTTTCTGGTGTTTTCAGCCCTCCACACTGCGTTTGATATGCGGAAACTGCCATATCTTCGGTATCGTTGTTGTTTCCAGCTGAGATATGCATTATCAGTGATAATCTTCATGATTCTGCTGTTACAAGTGTGCAGAATCACCGAAATCGCTGTTTTCGCGCTATTCAATGCGAAAAACACGTTTTCTGGTGTTTTCAGCACTCCACAGTGCGTTTGATATGCGGAAAATACGATATCTTCGGTATCGTTGTTGTTTCCAGCTGAGACATGCATTTTCAGTGATAATCTTCATGATTCTGCTGTTACAAGTGTGCAGAATCACCGAAATCGCTGTTTTCGTGCTTTTGAATGCGAAAAACACGTTTTCTGGTGTTTTCAACACTCCACAGTGCGTTTGATATGCGGAAACTGCGATATCTTCGGTATCGTTGTTGATTCCAGCTGAGATATGCACTTTCAGTGATAATGTTCACGGTTCTGCTGTTACAAGTGTGCAGAATCACCGAAATCGCTGTTTTCGTGCTTTTGAATGCGAAAAACACGCTTTCTGGTGTTTTCAGCACTCCACAGTGCGTTTGATATGTGGAAACTGTGATATCTTCGGTATCGTTGTTGTTTCCAGCTGAGATATGCACTTTCAGTGATAATCTTCACGATTCTGCTGTTACAAGTGTGCAGAATCACCGAAATCGCTGTTTTCGTGCTTTTGAATGCGAAAAACACGCTTTCTGGTGTTTTCAGCACTCCACAGTGCGTTTGATATGCGGAAACTACGATATCTTCGGTATCGTTGTTGTTTCCAGCTGAGACATGCATTTTCAGTGATAATCTTCATGATTCTGCTGTTACAAGTGTGCAGAATCACCGAAATCGCTGTTTTCGTGCTTTTGAATGCGAGAAACACGTTTTCTGGTGTTTTCAACACTCCACAGTGCGTTTGATATGCGGAAACTGCGATATCTTCGGTATCGTTGTTGTTTCCTGCTGAGATATGCACTTTCAGTGATAATGTTCACGATTCTGCTGTTACAAGTGTGCAGAATCACCGAAATCGCTGTTTTCGTGCTTTTGAATGCGAAAAACACGTTTTCTGGTGTTTTCAACACTCCACAGTGCGTTTGATATGCGGAAACTGCGATATCTTCGGTATCGTTGTTGTTTCCAGCTGAGATATGCACTTTCAGTGATAATCTTCACGATTCTGCTGTTACAAGTGTGCAGAATCACCGAAATCGCTGTTTTCGTGCTTTTGAATGCGAAAAACACGCTTTCTGGTGTTTTCAGCACTCCACAGTGCGTTTGATATGCGGAAACTACGATATCTTCGGTATCGTTGTTGTTTCCAGCTGAGACATGCATTTTCAGTGATAATCTTCATGATTCTGCTGTTACAAGTGTGCAGAATCACCGAAATCGCTGTTTTCGTGCTATTGAATGCGAAAAACACGTTTTCTGGTGTTTTCAGCACTCCACAGTGCGTTTGATATGCGGAAACTACCATACCTTCGGTATCGTTGTTGTTTCCAGCTGAGACATGCATTTTCACTGATAATCTTCATGATTCTGCTGTTACAAGTGTGCAGAATCACCGAAATCGCTGTTTTCGTGCTATTGAATGCGAAAAACACGTTTTCTGGTGTTTTCAGCACTCCACAGTGCGTTTGATATGCGGAAACTACCATACCTTCGGTATCGTTGTTGTTTCCAGCTGAGACATGCATTTTCAGTGATAATCTTCATGATTCTGCTGTTACAAGTGTGCAGAATCACCGAAATCGCTGTTTTCGTGCTATTGAATGCGAAAAACACGTTTTCTGGTGTTTTCAGCACTCCACAGTGCGTTTGATATGCGGAAACTGCCATACCTTCGGTATCGTTGTTGTTGCCAGCTGAGATATGCATTATCAGTGATAATCTTCTTGATTCTGCTGTTACAAGTGTGCAGAATCACCGAAATCGCTGTTTTCGCGCTATTCAATGCGAAAAACACGTTTTCTGGTGTTTTCAGCACTCCACAGTGCGTTTGATATGCGGAAACTGCCATATCTTCGGTATCGTTGTTGTTTCCAGCTGAGACATGCATTTTCAGTGATAATCTTCATGATTCTGCTGTTACAAGTGTGCAGAATCACCGAAATCGCTGTTTTCGTGCTTTTGAATGCGAAAAACACGTTTTCTGGTGTTTTCAACACTCCACAGTGCGTTTGATATGCGGAAAGTGCGATATCTTCGGTGTCGTTGTTGTTTCCAGCTGAGATATTCACTTTCAGTGATAATCTTCACGATTCTGCTGTTACAAGTGTGCAGAATCACCGAAATCGCTGTTTTCGTGCTATTGAATGCGAAAAACACGTTTTCTGGTGTTTTCAGCACTCCACAGTGTGTTTAATATGCGGAAACTGCCATACCTTCGGTATCGTTGTTGTTTCCAGCTGAGACATGCATTTTCAGTGATAATCTTCATGATTCTGCTGTTACAAGTGTGCAGAATCACCGAAATCGCTGTTTTCGTGCTATTGAATGCGAAAAACACGTTTTCTGGTGTTTTCAGCACTCCACAGTGCGTTTGATATGCGGAAACTGCCATACCTTCGGAATCGTTGTTGTTTCCAGCTGAGATATGCATTATCAGTGATAATCTTCTTGATTCTGCTGTTACAAGTGTGCAGAATCACCGAAATCGCTGTTTTCGCGCTTTTGAATGCGAAAAACACGTTTTCTGGTGTTTTCAGCACTCCACAGTGCGTTTGATATGCGGAAACTACGATATCTTCGGTATCGTTGTTGTTTCCAGCTGAGATATACATTTTCAGTGATAATCTTCATGATTCTGCTGTTACAACTGTGCAGAATCACCGAAATCGCTGTTTTCGTGCTATTGAATGCGAAAAACACGTTTTCTGGTGTTTTCAGCCCTCCACGCTGCGTTTGATATGCGGAAACTGCCATATCTTCGGTATCGTTGTTGTTTCCAGCTGAGATATGCATTATCAGTGATAATCTTCATGATTCTGCTGTTACAAGTTTGCAGAATCACCGAAATCGCTGTTTTCGCGCTATTCAATGCGAAAAACACGTTTTCTGGTGTTTTCAGCACTCCACAGTGCGTTTGATATGCGGAAAATACGATATCTTCGGTATCGTTGTTGTTTCCAGCTGAGACATGCATTTTCAGTGATAATCTTCATGATTCTGCTGTTACAAGTGTGCAGAATCACCGAAATCGCTGTTTTCGTGCTTTTGAATGCGAAAAACACGTTTTCTGGTGTTTTCAACACTCCACAGTGCGTTTGATATGCGGAAACTGCGATATCTTCGGTATCGTTGTTGATTCCAGCTGAGATATGCACTTTCAGTGATAATGTTCACGGTTCTGCTGTTACAAGTGTGCAGAATCACCGAAATCGCTGTTTTCGTGCTTTTGAATGCGAAAAACACGCTTTCTGGTGTTTTCAGCACTCCACAGTGCGTTTGATATGTGGAAACTGTGATATCTTCGGTATCGTTGTTGTTTCCAGCTGAGATATGCACTTTCAGTGATAATCTTCACGATTCTGCTGTTACAAGTGTGCAGAATCACCGAAATCGCTGTTTTCGTGCTTTTGAATGCGAAAAACACGCTTTCTGGTGTTTTCAGCACTCCACAGTGCGTTTGATATGCGGAAACTGCGATATCTTCGGTATCGTTGTTGTTTCCAGCTGAGATATGCACTTTCAGTGATAATCTTCACGATTCTGCTGTTACAAGTGTGCAGAATCACCGAAATCGCTGTTTTCGTGCTATTGAATGCGAAAAACACGTTTTCTGGTGTTTCCAGCACTCCACAGTGCGTTTGATATGCGGAAACTGCCATACCTTCGGTATCGTTGTTGTTTCCAGCTGAGATATGCATTATCAGTGATAATCTTCTTGATTCTGCTGTTACAAGTGTGCAGAATCACCGAAATCGCTGTTTTCGTGCTATTGAATGCGAAAAACACGTTTTCTGGTGTTTTCAGCACTCCACAGTGCGTTTAATATGCGGAAACTGCAATACCTTCGGTATCGTTGTTGTTTCCAGCTGAGACATGCATTTTCAGTGATAATCTTCATGATTCTGCTGTTACAAGTGTGCAGAATCACCGAAATCGCTGTTTTCGTGCTTTTGAATGCGAAAAACACGTTTTCTGGTGTTTTCAACACTCCACAGTGCGTTTGATATGCGGAAACTGCGATATCTTCGGTATCGTTGTTGTTTCCAGCTGAGATATGCACTTTCAGTGATAATCTTCACGATTCTGCTGTTACAAGTGTGCAGAATCACCGAAATCGCTGTTTTCGTGCTTTTGAATGCGAAAAACACGCTTTCTGGTGTTTTCAGCACTCCACAGTGCGTTTGATATGCGGAAACTACGATATCTTCGGTATCGTTGTTGTTTCCAGCTGAGATATGCACTTTCAGTGATAATCTTCACGATTCTGCTGTTACAAGTGTGCAGAATCACCGAAATCGCTGTTTTCGTGCTTTTGAATGCGAAAAACACGCTTTCTGGTGTTTTCAGCACTCCACAGTGCGTTTGATATGCGGAAACTGCGATATCTTCGGTATCGTTGTTGTTTCCAGCTGAGATATGCACTTTCAGTGATAATCTTCACGATTCTGCTGTTACAAGTGTGCAGAATCACCGAAATCGCTGTTTTCGTGCTATTGAATGCGAAAAACACGTTTTCTGGTGTTTCCAGCACTCCACAGTGCGTTTGATATGCGGAAACTGCCATACCTTCGGTATCGTTGTTGTTTCCAGCTGAGATATGCATTATCAGTGATAATCTTCTTGATTCTGCTGTTACAAGTGTGCAGAATCACCGAAATCGCTGTTTTCGTGCTATTGAATGCGAAAAACACGTTTTCTGGTGTTTTCAGCACTCCACAGTGCGTTTAATATGCGGAAACTGCAATACCTTCGGTATCGTTGTTGTTTCCAGCTGAGACATGCATTTTCAGTGATAATCTTCATGATTCTGCTGTTACAAGTGTGCAGAATCACCGAAATCGCTGTTTTCGTGCTTTTGAATGCGAAAAACACGTTTTCTGGTGTTTTCAACACTCCACAGTGCGTTTGATATGCGGAAACTGCGATATCTTCGGTATCGTTGTTGTTTCCAGCTGAGATATGCACTTTCAGTGATAATCTTCACGATTCTGCTGTTACAAGTGTGCAGAATCACCGAAATCGCTGTTTTCGTGCTTTTGAATGCGAAAAACACGCTTTCTGGTGTTTTCAGCACTCCACAGTGCGTTTGATATGCGGAAACTACGATATCTTCGGTATCGTTGTTGTTTCCAGCTGAGACATGCATTTTCAGTGATAATCTTCATGATTCTGCTGTTACAAGTGTGCAGAATCACCGAAATCGCTGTTTTCGTGCTATTGAATGCGAAAAACACGTTTTCTGGTGTTTTCAGCACTCCACAGTGCGTTTGATATGCGGAAACTACCATACCTTCGGTATCGTTGTTGTTTCCAGCTGAGACATGCATTTTCACTGATAATCTTCATGATTCTGCTGTTACAAGTGTGCAGAATCACCGAAATCGCTGTTTTCGTGCTATTGAATGCGAAAAACACGTTTTCTGGTGTTTTCAGCACTCCACAGTGCGTTTGATATGCGGAAACTACCATACCTTCGGTATCGTTGTTGTTTCCAGCTGAGACATGCATTTTCAGTGATAATCTTCATGATTCTGCTGTTACAAGTGTGCAGAATCACCGAAATCGCTGTTTTCGTGCTATTGAATGCGAAAAACACGTTTTCTGGTGTTTTCAGCACTCCACAGTGCGTTTGATATGCGGAAACTGCCATACCTTCGGTATCGTTGTTGTTGCCAGCTGAGATATGCATTATCAGTGATAATCTTCTTGATTCTGCTGTTACAAGTGTGCAGAATCACCGAAATCGCTGTTTTCGCGCTATTCAATGCGAAAAACACGTTTTCTGGTGTTTTCAGCACTCCACAGTGCGTTTGATATGCGGAAACTACGATATCTTCGGTATCGTTGTTGTTTCCAGCTGAGATATGCATTTTCAGTGATAATCTTCATGATTCTGCTGTTACAAGTGTGCAGAATCACCGAAATCGCTGTTTTCGTGCTTTTGAATGCGTAAAACACGTTTTCTGGGGTTTTCAACACTCCACAGTGCGTTTGATATGCGGAAACTGCGATATCTTCGGTATCGTTGTTGTTTCCAGCTGAGATATGCACTTTCAGTGATAATCTTCACGATTCTGCTGTTACAAGTGTGCAGAATCACCGAAATCGCTGTTTTCGTGCTTTTGAATGCGAAAAACACGTTTTCTGGTGTTTTCAGCACTCCACAGTGCGTTTGATATGCGCAAACTACGATATCTTCGGTATCGTTGTTGTTTCCAGCTGAGACATGCATTTTCAGGGATAATCTTCATGATTCTGCTGTTACAAGTGTGCAGAATCACCGAAATCGCTGTTTTCGTGCTTTTGAATGCGAAAAACACGCTTTCTGGTGTTTTCAGCACTCCACAGTGCGTTTGATATGCGGAAACTGCGATATCTTCGGTATCGTTGTTGTTTCCAGCTGAGATATGCACTTTCAGTGATAATCTTCACGATTCTGCTGTTACAAGTGTGCAGAATCACCGAAATCGCTGTTTTCGTGCTTTTGAATGCGAAAAACACGTTTTCTGGTGTTTTCAACACTCCACAGTGCGTTTGATATGCGGAAACTGCGATATCTTCGGTATCGTTGTTGTTTCCAGCTGAGATATGCACTTTCAGTGATAATCTTCACGATTCTGCTGTTACAAGTGTGCAGAATCACCGAAATCGCTGTTTTCGTGCTTTTGAATGCGAAAAACACGCTTTCTGGTGTTTTCAGCACTCCACAGTGCGTTTGATATGCGGAAACTACGATATCTTCGGTATTGTTGTTGTTTCCAGCTGAGACATGCATTTTCAGTGATAATCTTCATGATTCTGCTGTTACAAGTGTGCAGAATCACCGAAATCGCTGTTTTCGTGCTATTGAATGCGAAAAACACGTTTTCTGGTGTTTTCAGCACTCCACAGTGCGTTTGATATGCGGAAACTACCATACCTTCGGTATCGTTGTTGTTTCCAGCTGAGACATGCATTTTCACTGATAATCTTCATGATTCTGCTGTTACAAGTGTGCAGAATCACCGAAATCGCTGTTTTCGTGCTATTGAATGCGAAAAACACGTTTTCTGGTGTTTTCAGCACTCCACAGTGCGTTTGATATGCGGAAACTACCATACCTTCGGTATCGTTGTTGTTTCCAGCTGAGACATGCATTTTCAGTGATAATCTTCATGATTCTGCTGTTACAAGTGTGCAGAATCACCGAAATCGCTGTTTTCGTGCTATTGAATGCGAAAAACACGTTTTCTGGTGTTTTCAGCACTCCACAGTGCGTTTGATATGCGGAAACTGCCATACCTTCGGTATCGTTGTTGTTGCCAGCTGAGATATGCATTATCAGTGATAATCTTCTTGATTCTGCTGTTACAAGTGTGCAGAATCACCGAAATCGCTGTTTTCGCGCTATTCAATGCGAAAAACACGTTTTCTGGTGTTTTCAGCACTCCACAGTGCGTTTGATATGCGGAAACTACGATATCTTCGGTATCGTTGTTCTTTCCAGCTGAGATATGCATTTTCAGTGATAATCTTCATGATTCTGCTGTTACAAGTGTGCAGAATCACCGAAATCGCTGTTTTCGTGCTTTTGAATGCGAAAAACACGTTTTCTGGGGTTTTCAACACTCCACAGTGCGTTTGATATGCGGAAACTGCGATATCTTCGGTATCGTTGTTGTTTCCAGCTGAGATATGCACTTTCAGTGATAATCTTCACGATTCTGCTGTTACAAGTGTGCAGAATCACCGAAATCGCTGTTTTCGTGCTTTTGAATGCGAAAAACACGTTTTCTGGTGTTTTCAGCACTCCACAGTGCGTTTGATATGCGCAAACTACGATATCTTCGGTATCGTTGTTGTTTCCAGCTGAGACATGCATTTTCAGGGATAATCTTCATGATTCTGCTGTTACAAGTGTGCAGAATCACCGAAATCGCTGTTTTCGTGCTATTGAATGCGAAAAACACGTTTTCTGGTGTTTTCAGCACTCCACAGTGCGTTTAATATGCGGAAACTGCCATACCTTCGGTATCGTTGTTGTTTCCAGCTGAGACATGCATTTTCAGTGATAATCTTCATGATTCTGCTGTTACAAGTGTGCAGAATCACCGAAATCGCTGTTTTCGCGCTATTCAATGCGAAAAACACGTTTTCTGGTGTTTTCAGCACTCCACAGTGCGTTTGATATGCGGAAAATACGATATCTTCGGTATCGTTGTTGTTTCCAGCTGAGACATGCATTTTCAGTGATAATCTTCATGATTCTGCTGTTACAAGTGTGCAGAATCACCGAAATCGCTGTTTTCGTGCTTTTGAATGCGAAAAACACGTTTTCTGGTGTTTTCAACACTCCACAGTGCGTTTGATATGCGGAAACTGCGATATCTTCGGTATCGTTGTTGATTCCAGCTGAGATATGCACTTTCAGTGATAATGTACAGGATTCTGCTGTTACAAGTGTGCAGAATCACCGAAATCGCTGTTTTCGTGCTTTTGAATGCGAAAAACACGCTTTCTGGTGTTTTCAGCACTCCACAGTGCGTTTGATATGCGGAAACTGCGATATCTTCGGTATCGTTGTTGTTTCCAGCTGAGATATGCACTTTCAGTGATAATCTTCACGATTCTGCTGTTACAGTTGTGCAGAATCACCGAAATCGCTGTTTTCGTGCTTTTGAATGCGAAAAACACGCTTTCTGGTGTTTTCAGCACTCCAAAGAGCGTTTGATATGCGGAAACTACGATATCTTCGGTATCGTTGTTGTTTCCAGCTGAGACATGCATTTTCAGTGATAATCTTCATGATTCTGCTGTTACAACTGTGCAGAATCACCGAAATCGCTGTTTTCGTGCTATTGAATGCGAAAAACACGTTTTCTGGTGTTTTCAGCCCTCCACACTGCGTTTGATATGCGGAAACTGCCATATCTTCGGTATCGTTGTTGTTTCCAGCTGAGATATGCATTATCAGTGATAATCTTCATGATTCTGCTGTTACAAGTGTGCAGAATCACCGAAATCGCTGTTTTCGCGCTATTCAATGCGAAAAACACGTTTTCTGGTGTTTTCAGCACTCCACAGTGCGTTTGATATGCGGAAAATACGATATCTTCGGTATCGTTGTTGTTTCCAGCTGAGACATGCATTTTCAGTGATAATCTTCATGATTCTGCTGTTACAAGTGTGCAGAATCACCGAAATCGCTGTTTTCGTGCTTTTGAATGCGAAAAACACGTTTTCTGGTGTTTTCAACACTCCACAGTGCGTTTGATATGCGGAAAGTGCGATATCTTCGGTGTCGTTGTTGTTTCCAGCTGAGATATTCACTTTCAGTGATAATCTTCACGATTCTGCTGTTACAAGTGTGCAGAATCACCGAAATCGCTGTTTTCGTGCTATTGAATGCGAAAAACACGTTTTCTGGTGTTTTCAGCACTCCACAGTGCGTTTAATATGCGGAAACTGCCATACCTTCGGTATCGTTGTTGTTTCCAGCTGAGACATGCATTTTCAGTGATAATCTTCATGATTCTGCTGTTACAAGTGTGCAGAATCACCGAAATCGCTGTTTTCGTGCTATTGAATGCGAAAAACACGTTTTCTGGTGTTTTCAGCACTCCACAGTGCGTTTGATATGCGGAAACTGCCATACCTTCGGAATCGTTGTTGTTTCCAGCTGAGATATGCATTATCAGTGATAATCTTCTTGATTCTGCTGTTACAAGTGTGCAGAATCACCGAAATCGCTGTTTTCGCGCTTTTGAATGCGAAAAACACGTTTTCTGGTGTTTTCAGCACTCCACAGTGCGTTTGATATGCGGAAACTACGATATCTTCGGTATCGTTGTTGTTTCCAGCTGAGATATACATTTTCAGTGATAATCTTCATGATTCTGCTGTTACAACTGTGCAGAATCACCGAAATCGCTGTTTTCGTGCTATTGAATGCGAAAAACACGTTTTCTGGTGTTTTCAGCCCTCCACACTGCGTTTGATATGCGGAAACTGCCATATCTTCGGTATCGTTGTTGTTTCCAGCTGAGATATGCATTATCAGTGATAATCTTCATGATTCTGCTGTTACAAGTGTGCAGAATCACCGAAATCGCTGTTTTCGCGCTATTCAATGCGAAAAACACGTTTTCTGGTGTTTTCAGCACTCCACAGTGCGTTTGATATGCGGAAAATACGATATCTTCGGTATCGTTGTTGTTTCCAGCTGAGACATGCATTTTCAGTGATAATCTTCATGATTCTGCTGTTACAAGTGTGCAGAATCACCGAAATCGCTGTTTTCGTGCTTTTGAATGCGAAAAACACGTTTTCTGGTGTTTTCAACACTCCACAGTGCGTTTGATATGCGGAAACTGCGATATCTTCGGTATCGTTGTTGATTCCAGCTGAGATATGCACTTTCAGTGATAATGTTCACGGTTCTGCTGTTACAAGTGTGCAGAATCACCGAAATCGCTGTTTTCGTGCTTTTGAATGCGAAAAACACGCTTTCTGGTGTTTTCAGCACTCCACAGTGCGTTTGATATGTGGAAACTGCGATATCTTCGGTATCGTTGTTGTTTCCAGCTGAGATATGCACTTTCAGTGATAATCTTCACGATTCTGCTGTTACAAGTGTGCAGAATCACCGAAATCGCTGTTTTCGTGCTTTTGAATGCGAAAAACACGCTTTCTGGTGTTTTCAGCACTCCACAGTGCGTTTGATATGCGGAAACTACGATATCTTCGGTATCGTTGTTGTTTCCAGCTGAGACATGCATTTTCAGTGATAATCTTCATGATTCTGCTGTTACAAGTGTGCAGAATCACCGAAATCGCTGTTTTCGTGCTTTTGAATCGAGAAACACGTTTTCTGGTGTTTTCAACACTCCACAGTGCGTTTGATATGCGGAAACTGCGATATCTTCGGTATCGTTGTTGTTTCCTGCTGAGATATGCACTTTCAGTGATAATGTTCACGATTCTGCTGTTACAAGTGTGCAGAATCACCGAAATCGCTGTTTTCGTGCTTTTGAATGCGAAAAACACGCTTTCTGGTGTTTTCAGCACTCCACAGTGCGTTTGATATGCGGAAACTGCGATATCTTCGGTATCGTTGTTGTTTCCAGCTGAGATATGCACTTTCAGTGATAATCTTCACGATTCTGCTGTTACAAGTGTGCAGAATCACCGAAATCGCTGTTTTCGTGCTATTGAATGCGAAAAACACGTTTTCTGGTGTTTCCAGCACTCCACAGTGCGTTTGATATGCGGAAACTGCCATACCTTCGGTATCGTTGTTGTTTCCAGCTGAGATATGCATTATCAGTGATAATCTTCTTGATTCTGCTGTTACAAGTGTGCAGAATCACCGAAATCGCTGTTTTCGTGCTATTGAATGCGAAAAACACGTTTTCTGGTGTTTTCAGCACTCCACAGTGCGTTTAATATGCGGAAACTGCAATACCTTCGGTATCGTTGTTGTTTCCAGCTGAGACATGCATTTTCAGTGATAATCTTCATGATTCTGCTGTTACAAGTGTGCAGAATCACCGAAATCGCTGTTTTCGTGCTTTTGAATGCGAAAAACACGTTTTCTGGTGTTTTCAACACTCCACAGTGCGTTTGATATGCGGAAACTGCGATATCTTCGGTATCGTTGTTGTTTCCAGCTGAGATATGCACTTTCAGTGATAATCTTCACGATTCTGCTGTTACAAGTGTGCAGAATCACCGAAATCGCTGTTTTCGTGCTTTTGAATGCGAAAAACACGCTTTCTGGTGTTTTCAGCACTCCACAGTGCGTTTGATATGCGGAAACTACCATACCTTCGGTATCGTTGTTGTTTCCAGCTGAGACATGCATTTTCACTGATAATCTTCATGATTCTGCTGTTACAAGTGTGCAGAATCACCGAAATCGCTGTTTTCGTGCTATTGAATGCGAAAAACAGGTTTTCTGGTGTTTTCAGCACTCCACAGTGCGTTTGATATGCGGAAACTACCATACCTTCGGTATCGTTGTTGTTTCCAGCTGAGACATGCATTTTCAGTGATAATCTTCATGATTCTGCTGTTACAAGTGTGCAGAATCACCGAAATCGCTGTTTTCGTGCTATTGAATGCGAAAAACACGTTTTCTGGTGTTTTCAGCACTCCACAGTGCGTTTGATATGCGGAAAGTGCCATACCTTCGGTATCGTTGTTGTTTCCAGCTGAGATATGCATTATCAGTGATAATCTTCTTGATTCTGCTGTTACAAGTGTGCAGAATCACCGAAATCGCTGTTTTCGCGCTATTCAATGCGAAAAACACGTTTTCTGGTGTTTTCAGCACTCCACAGTGCGTTTGATATGCGGAAACTACGATATCTTCGGTATCGTTGTTGTTTCCAGCTGAGATATGCATTTTCAGTGATAATCTTCATGATTCTGCTGTTACAAGTGTGCAGAATCACCGAAATCGCTGTTTTCGTGCTTTTGAATGCGAAAAACACGTTTTCTGGGGTTTTCAACACTCCACAGTGCGTTTGATATGCGGAAAGTGCGATATCTTCGGTGTCGTTGTTGATTCCAGCTGAGATATTCACTTTCAGTGATAATCTTCACGATTCTGCTGTTACAAGTGTGCAGAATCACCGAAATCGCTGTTTTCGTGCTTTTGAATGCGAAAAACACGTTTTCTGGTGTTTTCAGCACTCCACAATGCGTTTGATATGCGGAAACTACGATATCTTCGGTATCGTTGTTGTTTCCAGCTGAGACATGCATTTTCAGTGATAATCTTCACGATTCTGCTGTTACAAGTGTGCAGAATCACCGAAATCGCTGTTTTCGTGCTTTTGAATGCGAAAAACACGTTTTCTGGTGTTTTCAGCACTCCACAGTGCGTTTGATATGCGGAAACTACGATATCTTCGGTATCGTTGTTGTTTCCAGCTGAGATATGCATTTTCAGTGATAATCTTCATGATTCTGCTGTTACAAGTGTGCAGAATCACCGAAATCGCTGTTTTCGTGCTTTTGAATGCGAAAAACACGTTTTCTGGTGTTTTCAACACTCCACAGTGCGTTTAATATGCGGAAACTGCCATACCTTCGGTATCGTTGTTGTTTCCAGCTGAGACATGCATTTTCAGTGATAATCTTCATGATTCTGCTGTTACAAGTGTGCAGAATCACCGAAATCGCTGTTTTCGTGCTATGAATGCGAAAAACACGTTTTCTGGTGTTTTCAGCACTCCACAGTGCGTTTAATATGCGGAAACTGCCATACCTTCGGTATCGTTGTTGTTTCCAGCTGAGACATGCATTTTCAGTGATAATCTTCATGATTCTGCTGTTACAAGTGTGCAGAATCACCGAAATCGCTGTTTTCGTGCTATTGAATGCGAAAAACACGTTTTCTGGTGTTTTCAGCACTCCACAGTGCGTTTGATATGCGGAAACTGCCATATCTTCGGTATCGTTGTTGTTTCCAGCTGAGATATGCATTATCAGTGATAATCTTCATGATTCTGCTGTTACAAGTGTGCAGAATCACCGAAATCGCTGTTTTCGCGCTATTCAATGCGAAAAACACGTTTTCTGGTGTTTTCAGCACTCCACAGTGCGTTTGATATGCGGAAACTGCCATACCTTCGGTATCGTTGTTGTTTCCAGCTGATATATGCATTATCAGTGATAATCTTCATGATTCTGCTGTTACAAGTGTGCAGAATCACCGAAATCGCTGTTTTCGTGCTATTGAATGCGAAAAACACGTTTTCTGGTGTTTTCAGCACTCCACAGTGCGTTTGATATGCGGAAACTACGATATCTTCGGTATCGTTGTTGTTTCCAGCTGAGATATGCATTTTCAGTGATAATCTTCATGATTCTGCTGTTACAAGTGTGCAGAATCACCGAAATCGCTGTTTTCGTGCTTTTGAATGCGAAAAACACGTTTTCTGGTGTTTTCAACACTCCACAGTGCGTTTGATATGCGGAAAGTGCGATATCTTCGGTGTCGTTGTTGTTTCCAGCTGAGATAATCACTTTCAGTGATAATCTTCACGATTCTGCTGTTACAAGTGTGCAGAATCACCGAAATCGCTGTTTTCGTGCTATTGAATGCGAAAAACACGTTTTCTGGTGTTTTCAGCACTCCACAGTGCGTTTAATATGCGGAAACTGCCATACCTTCGGTATCGTTGTTGTTTCCAGCTGAGACATGCATTTTCAGTGATAATCTTCATGATTCTGCTGTTACAAGTGTGCAGAATCACCGAAATCGCTGTTTTCGTGCTATTGAATGCGAAAAACACGTTTTCCTGGTGTTTTCAGCACTCCACAGTGCGTTTGATATGCGGAAACTGCCATACCTTCGGAATCGTTGTTGTTTCCAGCTGAGATATGCATTATCAGTGATAATCTTCTTGATTCTGCTGTTACAAGTATGCAGAATCACCGAAATCGCTGTTTTCGCACTTTTGAATGCGAAAAACACGTTTTCTGGTGTTTTCAGCACTCCACAGTGCGTTTGATATGCGGAAACTACGATATCTTCGGTATCGTTGTTGTTTCCAGCTGAGATATGCATTTTCAGTGATAATCTTCATGATTCTGCTGTTACAACTGTGCTGAATCACCGAAATCGCTGTTTTCGTGCTATTGAATGCGAAAAACACGTTTTCTGGTGTTTTCAGCCCTCCACACTGCGTTTGATATGCGGAAACTGCCATATCTTCGGTATCGTTGTTGTTTCCAGCTGACATATGCATTATCAGTGATAATCTTCATGATTCTGCTGTTACAAGTGTGCAGAATCACCGACATCGCTGTTTTCGCGCTATTCAATGCGAAAAACACGTTTTCTGGTGTTTTCAGCACTCCACAGTGCGTTTGATATGCGGAAAATACGATATCTTCGGTATCGTTGTTGTTTCCAGCTGAGACATGCATTTTCAGTGATAATCTTCATGATTCTGCTGTTACAAGTGTGCAGAATCACCGAAATCGCTGTTTTCGTGCTTTTGAATGCGAAAAACACGTTTTCTGGTGTTTTCAGCACTCCACAGTGCGTTTGATATGCGGAAACTGCCATACCTTCGGTATCGTTGTTGTTTCCAGCTGAGATATGCATTATCAGTGATAATCTTCTTGATTCTGCTGTTACAAGTGTGCAGAATCACCGAAATCGCTGTTTTCGCGCTATTCAATGCGAAAAACACGTTTTCTGGTGTTTTCAGCACTCCACAGTGCGTTTGATATGCGGAAACTACGATATCTTCGGTATCGTTGTTGTTTCCAGCTGAGATATGCATTTTCAGTGATAATCTTCATGATTCTGCTGTTACAAGTGTGCAGAATCACCGAAATCGCTGTTTTCGTGCTTTTGAATGCGAAAAACACGTTTTCTGGTGTTTTCAACACTCCACAGTGCGTTTGATATGCGGAAACTGCGATATCTTCGGTATCGTTGTTGTTTCCAGCTGAGATATGCACTTTCAGTGATAATCTTCACGATTCTGCTGTTACAAGTGTGCAGAATCACCGAAATCGCTGTTTTCGTGCTTTTGAATGCGAAAAACACGTTTTCTGGTGTTTTCAGCACTCCACAGTGCGTTTGATATGCGCAAACTACGATATCTTCGGTATCGTTGTTGTTTCCAGCTGAGACATGCATTTTCAGGGATAATCTTCATGATTCTGCTGTTACAAGTGTGCAGAATCACCGAAATCGCTGTTTTCGTGCTATTGAATGCGAAAAACACGTTTTCTGGTGTTTTCAGCACTCCACAGTGCGTTTAATATGCGGAAACTGCCATACCTTCGGTATCGTTGTTGTTTCCAGCTGAGACATGCATTTTCAGTGATAATCTTCATGATTCTGCTGTTACAAGTGTGCAGAATCACCGAAATCGCTGTTTTCGTGCTTTTGAATGCGAAAAACACGTTTTCTGGTGTTTTCAACACTCCACAGTGCGTTTGATATGCGGAAAGTGCGATATCTTCGGTGTCGTTGTTGTTTCCAGCTGAGATATTCACTTTCAGTGATAATCTTCACGATTCTGCTGTTACAAGTGTGCAGAATCACCGAAATCGCTGTTTTCGTGCTATTGAATGCGAAAAACACGTTTTCTGGTGTTTTCAGCCCTCCACACTGCGTTTGATAAGCGGAAACTGCCATATCTTCGGTATCGTTGTTGTTTCCAGCTGAGATATGCATTATCAGTGATAATCTTCATGATTCTGCTGTTACAAGTGTGCAGAATCACCGAAATCGCTGTTTTCGTGCTATTGAATGCGAAAAACACGTTTTCTGGTGTTTTCAGCACTCCACAGTGCGTTTGATATGCGGAAACTGCCATACCTTCGGAATCGTTGTTGTTTCCAGCTGAGATATGCATTATCAGTGATAATCTTCTTGATTCTGCTGTTACAAGTGTGCAGAATCACCGAAATCGCTGTTTTCGCGCTTTTGAATGCGAAAAACACGTTTTCTGGTGTTTTCAGCACTCCACAATGCGTTTGATATGCGGAAACTACGATATCTTCGGTATCGTTGTTGTTTCCAGCTGAGACATGCATTTTCAGTGATAATCTTCACGATTCTGCTGTTACAAGTGTGCAGAATCACCGAAATCGCTGTTTTCGTGCTTTTGAATGCGAAAAACACGTTTTCTGGTGTTTTCAGCACTCCACAGTGCGTTTGATATGCGGAAACTACGATATCTTCGGTATCGTTGTTGTTTCCAGCTGAGACATGCATTTTCAGTGATAATCTTCATGATTCTGCTGTTACAAGTGTGCAGAATCACCGAAATCGCTGTTTTCGTGCTATTGAATGCGAAAAACACGTTTTCTGGTGTTTTCAGCACTCCACAGTGCGTTTAATATGCGGAAACTGCCATACCTTCGGTATCGTTGTTGTTTCCAGCTGAGATATGCATTTTCAGTGATAATCTTCATGATTCTGCTGTTACAAGTGTGCAGAATCACCGAAATCGCTGTTTTCGTGCTTTTGAATGCGAAAAACACGTTTTCTGGTGTTTTCAACACTCCACAGTGCGTTTGATATGCGGAAAGTGCGATATCTTCGGTGTCGTTGTTGTTTCCAGCTGAGATAATCACTTTCAGTGATAATCTTCACGATTCTGCTGTTACAAGTGTGCAGAATCACCGAAATCGCTGTTTTCGTGCTATTGAATGCGAAAAACACGTTTTCTGGTGTTTTCAGCACTCCACAGTGCGTTTAATATGCGGAAACTGCCATACCTTCGGTATCGTTGTTGTTTCCAGCTGAGACATGCATTTTCAGTGATAATCTTCATGATTCTGCTGTTACAAGTGTGCAGAATCACCGAAATCGCTGTTTTCGTGCTATTGAATGCGAAAAACACGTTTTCTGGTGTTTTCAGCACTCCACAGTGCGTTTGATATGCGGAAACTGCCATACCTTCGGAATCGTTGTTGTTTCCAGCTGAGATATGCATTATCAGTGATAATCTTCTTGATTCTGCTGTTACAAGTGTGCAGAATCACCGAAATCGCTGTTTTCGCGCTTTTGAATGCGAAAAACACGTTTTCTGGTGTTTTCAGCACTCCACAGTGCGTTTGATATGCGGAAACTACGATATCTTCGGTATCGTTGTTGTTTCCAGCTGAGATATGCATTTTCAGTGATAATCTTCATGATTCTGCTGTTACAACTGTGCAGAATCACCGAAATCGCTGTTTTCGTGCTATTGAATGCGAAAAACACGTTTTCTGGTGATTTCAGCCCTCCACACTGCGTTTGATATGCGGAAACTGCCATATCTTCGGTATCGTTGTTGTTTCCAGCTGAGATATGCATTATCAGTGATAATCTTCATGATTCTGCTGTTACAAGTGTGCAGAATCACCGAAATCGCTGTTTTCGTGCTTTTGAATGCGAAAAACACGTTTTCTGGTGTTTTCAGCACTCCACAGTGCGTTTGATATGCGGAAACTGCCATACCTTCGGTATCGTTGTTGTTTCCAGCTGAGATATGCATTATCAGTGATAATCTTCTTGATTCTGCTGTTACAAGTGTGCAGAATCACCGAAATCGCTGTTTTCGCGCTATTCAATGCGAAAAACACGTTTTCTGGTGTTTTCAGCACTCCACAGTGCGTTTGATATGCGGAAACTACGATATCTTCGGTATCGTTGTTGTTTCCAGCTGAGATATGCATTTTCAGTGATAATCTTCATGATTCTGCTGTTACAAGTGTGCAGAATCACCGAAATCGCTGTTTTCGTGCTTTTGAATGCGAAAAACACGTTTTCTGGTGTTTTCAACACTCCACAGTGCGTTTGATATGCGGAAACTGCGATATCTTCGGTATCGTTGTTGTTTCCAGCTGAGATATGCACTTTCAGTGATAATCTTCACGATTCTGCTGTTACAAGTGTGCAGAATCACCGAAAACGCTGTTTTCGTGCTTTTGAATGCGAAAAACACGTTTTCTGGTGTTTTCAGCACTCCACAGTGCGTTTGATATGCGCAAACTACGATATCTTCGGTATCGTTGTTGTTTCCAGCTGAGACATGCATTTTCAGGGATAATCTTCATGATTCTGCTGTTACAAGTGTGCAGAATCACCGAAATCGCTGTTTTCGTGCTATTGAATGCGAAAAACACGTTTTCTGGTGTTTTCAGCACTCCACAGTGCGTTTAATATGCGGAAACTGCCATACCTTCGGTATCGTTGTTGTTTCCAGCTGAGACATGCATTTTCAGTGATAATCTTCATGATTCTGCTGTTACAAGTGTGCAGAATCACCGAAATCGCTGTTTTCGTGCTTTTGAATGCGAAAAACACGTTTTCTGGTGTTTTCAACACTCCACAGTGCGTTTGATATGCGGAAAGTGCGATATCTTCGGTGTCGTTGTTGTTTCCAGCTGAGATATTCACTTTCAGTGATAATCTTCACGATTCTGCTGTTACAAGTGTGCAGAATCACCGAAATCGCTGTTTTCGTGCTATTGAATGCGAAAAACACGTTTTCTGGTGTTTTCAGCACTCCACAGTGCGTTTAATATGCGGAAACTGCCATACCTTCGGTATCGTTGTTGTTTCCAGCTGAGACATGCATTTTCAGTGATAATCTTCATGATTCTGCTGTTACAAGTGTGCAGAATCACCGAAATCGCTGTTTTCGTGCTATTGAATGCGAAAAACACGTTTTCTGGTGTTTTCAGCACTCCACAGTGCGTTTGATATGCGGAAACTGCCATACCTTCGGAATCGTTGTTGTTTCCAGCTGAGATATGCATTATCAGTGATAATCTTCTTGATTCTGCTGTTACAAGTGTGCAGAATCACCGAAATCGCTGTTTTCGTGCTATTGAATGCGAAAAACACGTTTTCTGGTGTTTTCAGCCCTCCACACTGCGTTTGATATGCGGAAACTGCCATACCTTCGGTATCGTTGTTGTTTCCAGCTGAGACATGCATTTTCAGTGATAATCTTCATGATTCTGCTGTTACAAGTGTGCAGAATCACCGAAATCGCTGTTTTCGTGCTATTGAATGCGAAAAACACGTTTTCTGGTGTTTTCAGCACTCCACAGTGCGTTTGATATGCGGAAACTACGATATCTTCGGTATCGTTGTTGTTTCCAGCTGAGATATGCATTTTCAGTGATAATCTTCATGATTCTGCTGTTACAACTGTGCAGAATCACCGAAATCGCTGTTTTCGTGCTATTGAATGCGAAAAACACGTTTTCTGGTGTTTTCAGCCCTCCACACTGCGTTTGATATGCGGAAACTGCCATATCTTCGGTATCGTTGTTGTTTCCAGCTGAGATATGCATTATCAGTGATAATCTTCATGATTCTGCTGTTACAAGTGTGCAGAATCACCGAAATCGCTGTTTTCGCGCTATTCAATGCGAAAAACACGTTTTCTGGTGTTTTCAGCACTCCACAGTGCGTTTGATATGCGGAAAATACGATATCTTCGGTATCGTTGTTGTTTCCAGCTGAGACATGCATTTTCAGTGATAATCTTCATGATTCTGCTGTTACAAGTGTGCAGAATCACCGAAATCGCTGTTTTCGTGCTTTTGAATGCGAAAAACACGTTTTCTGGTGTTTTCAACACTCCACAGTGCGTTTGATATGCGGAAACTGCGATATCTTCGGTATCGTTGTTGATTCCAGCTGAGATATGCACTTTCAGTGATAATGTACAGGATTCTGCTGTTACAAGTGTGCAGAATCACCGAAATCGCTGTTTTCGTGCTTTTGAATGCGAAAAACACGCTTTCTGGTGTTTTCAGCACTCCACAGTGCGTTTGATATGCGGAAACTGCGATATCTTCGGTATCGTTGTTGTTTCCAGCTGAGATATGCATTATCAGTGATAATCTTCATGATTCTGCTGTTACAAGTGTGCAGAATCACCGAAATCGCTGTTTTCGCGCTATTCAATGCGAAAAACACGTTTTCTGGTGTTTTCAGCACTCCACAGTGCGTTTGATATGCGGAAAATACGATATCTTCGGTATAGTTGTTGTTTCCAGCTGAGACATGCATTTTCAGTGATAATCTTCATGATTCTGCTGTTACAAGTGTGCAGAATCACCGAAATCGCTGTTTTCGTGCTTTTGAATGCGAAAAACACGCTTTCTGGTGTTTTCAGCACTCCACAGTGCGTTTGATATGCGGAAACTACGATATCTTCGGTATCGTTGTTGTTTCCAGCTGAGACATGCATTTTCAGTGATAATCTTCATGATTCTGCTGTTACAAGTGTGCAGAATCACCGAAATCGCTGTTTTCGTGCTTTTGAATGCGAAAAACACGTTTTCTGGTGTTTTCAACACTCCACAGTGCGTTTGATATGCGGAAAGTGCGATATCTTCGGTATCGTTGTTGTTTCCAGCTGAGATATGCATTTTCAGTGATAATCTTCACGATTCTGCTGTTACAAGTGTGCAGAATCACCGAAATCGCTGTTTTCGTGCTATTGAATGCGAAAAACACGTTTTCTGGTGTTTTCAGCACTCCACAGTGCGTTTAATATGCGGAAACTGCCATACCTTCGGTATCGTTGTTGTTTCCAGCTGAGACATGCATTTTCAGTGATAATCTTCATGATTCTGCTGTTACAAGTGTGCAGAATCACCGAAATCGCTGTTTTCGTGCTATTGAATGCGAAAAACACGTTTTCTGGTGTTTTCAGCACTCCACAGTGCGTTTGATATGCGGAAACTGCCATACCTTCGGAATCGTTGTTGTTTCCAGCTGAGATATGCATTATCAGTGATCATCTTCTTGATTCTGCTGTTACAAGTGTGCAGAATCACCGAAATCGCTGTTTTCGTGCTTTTGAATGCGAAAAACACGTTTTCTGGTGTTTTCAACACTCCACAGTGCGTTTGATATGCGGAAACTGCGATATCTTCGGTATCGTTGTTGATTCCAGCTGAGATATGCACTTTCAGTGATAATGTTCACGGTTCTGCTGTTACAAGTGTGCAGAATCACCGAAATCGCTGTTTTCGTGCTTTTGAATGCGAAAAACACGCTTTCTGGTGTTTTCAGCACTCCACAGTGCGTTTGATATGTGGAAACTGCGATATCTTCGGTATCGTTGTTGTTTCCAGCTGAGATATGCACTTTCAGTGATAATCTTCACGATTCTGCTGTTACAAGTGTGCAGAATCACCGAAATCGCTGTTTTCGTGCTTTTGAATGCGAAAAACACGCTTTCTGGTGTTTTCAGCACTCCACAGTGCGTTTGATATGCGGAAACTACGATATCTTCGGTATCGTTGTTGTTTCCAGCTGAGACATGCATTTTCAGTGATAATCTTCATGATTCTGCTGTTACAAGTGTGCAGAATCACCGAAATCGCTGTTTTCGTGCTTTTGAATGCGAAAAACACGTTTTCTGGTGTTTTCAACACTCCACAGTGCGTTTGATATGCGGAAACTGCGATATCTTCGGTATCGTTGTTGATTCCAGCTGAGATATGCACTTTCAGTGATAATGTACAGGATTCTGCTGTTACAAGTGTGCAGAATCACCGAAATCGCTGTTTTCGTGCTTTTGAATGCGAAAAACACGCTTTCTGGTGTTTTCAGCACTCCACAGTGCGTTTGATATGCGGAAACTGCGATATCTTCGGTATCGTTGTTGTTTCCAGCTGAGATATGCATTATCAGTGATAATCTTCATGATTCTGCTGTTACAAGTGTGCAGAATCACCGAAATCGCTGTTTTCGCGCTATTCAATGCGAAAAACACGTTTTCTGGTGTTTTCAGCACTCCACAGTGCGTTTGATATGCGGAAAATACGATATCTTCGGTATCGTTGTTGTTTCCAGCTGAGACATGCATTTTCAGTGATAATCTTCATGATTCTGCTGTTACAAGTGTGCAGAATCACCGAAATCGCTGTTTTCGTGCTTTTGAATGCGAAAAACACGTTTTCTGGTGTTTTCAACACTCCACAGTGCGTTTGATATGCGGAAACTGCGATATCTTCGGTATCGTTGTTGTTTCCAGCTGAGATATGCATTTTCAGTGATAATCTTCATGATTCTGCTGTTACAAGTGTGCAGAATCACCGAAATCGCTGTTTGCGCGCTTTTGAATGCGAAAAACACGTTTTCTGGTGTTTTCAGCACTCCACAGTGCGTTTGATATGCGGAAACTGCCATATCTTCGGTATCGTTGTTGTTTCCAGCTGAGACATGCATTTTCAGTGATAATCTTCATGATTCTGCTGTTACAAGTGTGCAGAATCACCGAAATCGCTGTTTTCGTGCTTTTGAATGCGAAAAACACGTTTTCTGGTGTTTTCAACACTCCACAGTGCGTTTGATATGCGGAAAGTGCGATATCTTCGGTATCGTTGTTGTTTCCAGCTGAGATATGCATTTTCAGTGATAATCTTCACGATTCTGCTGTTACAAGTGTGCAGAATCACCGAAATCGCTGTTTTCGTGCTATTGAATGCGAAAAACACGTTTTCTGGTGTTTTCAGCACTCCACAGTGCGTTTGATATGCGGAAACTACGATATCTTCGGTATCGTTGTTGTTTCCAGCTGAGATATACATTTTCAGTGATAATCTTCATGATTCTGCTGTTACAAGTGTGCAGAATCACCGAAATCGCTGTTTTCGTGCTTTTGAATGCGAAAAACACGCTTTCTGGTGTTTTCAGCACTCCACAGTGCGTTTGATATGTGGAAACTGCGATATCTTCGGTATCGTTGTTGTTTCCAGCTGAGATATGCACTTTCAGTGATAATCTTCACGATTCTGCTGTTACAAGTGTGCAGAATCACCGAAATCGCTGTTTTCGTGCTTTTGAATGCGAAAAACACGCTTTCTGGTGTTTTCAGCACTCCACAGTGCGTTTGATATGCGGAAACTACGATATCTTCGGTATCGTTGTTGTTTCCAGCTGAGACATGCATTTTCAGTGATAATCTTCATGATTCTGCTGTTACAAGTGTGCAGAATCACCGAAATCGCTGTTTTCGTGCTTTTGAATGCGAAAAACACGTTTTCTGGTGTTTTCAACACTCCACAGTGCGTTTGATATGCGGAAACTGCGATATCTTCGGTATCGTTGTTGTTTCCAGCTGAGATATGCACTTTCAGTGATAATGTTCACGATTCTGCTGTTACAAGTGTGCAGAATCACCGAAATCGCTGTTTTCGTGCTTTTGAATGCGAAAAACACGCTTTCTGGTGTTTTCAGCACTCCACAGTGCGTTTGATATGCGGAAACTGCGATATCTTCGGTATCGTTGTTGTTTCCAGCTGAGATATGCACTTTCAGTGATAATCTTCACGATTCTGCTGTTACAAGTGTGCAGAATCATCGAAATCGCTGTTTTCGTGCTTTTGAATGCGAAAAACACGCTTTATGGTGTTTTCAGCACTCCACAGTGCGTTTGATATGCGGAAACTACGATATCTTCGGTATCGTTGTTGTTTCCAGCTGAGACATGCATTTTCAGTGATAATCTTCATGATTCTGCTGTTACAAGTGTGCAGAATCACCGAAATCGCTGTTTTCGTGCTATTGAATGCGAAAAACACGTTTTCTGGTGTTTTCAGCACTCCACAGTGCGTTTGATATGCGGAAACTGCCATACCTTCGATATCGTTGTTGTTTCCAGCTGAGATATGCAATATCAGTGATAATCTTCTTGATTCTGCTGTTACAAGTGTGCAGAATCACCGAAATCGCTGTTTTCGTGCTTTTGAATGCGAAAAAAACACGTTTTCTGGTGTTTTCAGCACTCCACAGTGCGTTTGATATGCGGAAACTGCGATATCTTCGGTATCGTTGATGTTTCCAGCTGAGATATGCACTTTCAGTGATAATCTTCACGATTCTGCTGTTACAAGTGTGCAGAATCACCGAAATCGCTGTTTTCGTGCTTTTGAATGCAAAAACACGTTTTCTGGTGTTTTCAGCACTCCACAGTGCGTTTGATATGCGGAAACTACGATATCTTCGGTATCGTTGTTGTTTCCAGCTGAGATATGCACTTTCAGTGATAATCTTCATGATTCTGCTGTTACAAGTGTGCAGAATCACCGAAATCGCTGTTTTCGTGCTATTGAATGCGAAAAACACGTTTTCTGGTGTTTTCAGCACTCCACAGTGCGTTTAATATGCGGAAACTGCCATACCTTCGGTATCGTTGTTGTTTCCAGCTGAGACATGCATTTTCAGTGATAATCTTCATGATTCTGCTGTTACAAGTGTGCAGAATCACCGAAATCGCTGTTTTCGTGCTATTGAATGCGAAAAACACGTTTTCTGGTGTTTTCAGCACTCCACAGTGCGTTTGAAATGCGGAAACTACCATACCTTCGGTATCGTTGTTGTTTCCAGCTGAGACATGCATTTTCAGTGATAATCATCATGATTCTGCTGTTACAAGTGCGCAGAATCACCGAAATCGCTGTTTTCGCGCTATTCAATGCGAAAAACACGTTTTCTGGTGTTTTCAGCACTCCACAGTGCGTTTGATATGCGGAAACTACGATATCTTCGGTATCGTTGTTGTTTCCAGCTGAGATATGCATTTTCAGTGATAATCTTCATGATTCTGCTGTTACAAGTGTGCAGAATCACCGAAATCGCTGTTTTCGTGCTTTTGAATGCGAAAAACACGTTTTCTGGTGTTTTCAACACTCCACAGTGCGTTTGACATGCGGAAAGTGCGATATCTTCGGTGTCGTTGTTGTTTCCAGCTGAGATATTCACTTTCAGTGATAATCTTCACGATTCTGCTGTTACAAGTGTGCAGAATCACCGAAATCGCTGTTTTCGTGCTATTGAATGCGAAAAACACGTTTTCTGGTGTTTTCAGCACTCCACAGTGCGTTTGATATGCGGAAACTGCCATACCTTCGGTATCGTTGTTGTTTCCAGCTGAGATATGCATTATCAGTGATAATCTTCATGATTCTGCTGTTACAAGTGTGCAGAATCACCGAAATCGCTGTTTTCGCGCTATTCAATGCGAAAAACACGTTTTCTGGTGTTTTCAGCACTCCACAGTGCGTTTGATATGCGGAAACTACGATATCTTCGGTATCGTTGTTGTTTCCAGCTGAGATATGCATTTTCAGTGATAATCTTCATGATTCTGCTGTTACAAGTGTGCAGAATCACCGAAATCGCTGTTTTCGTGCTTTTGAATGCGAAAAACACGTTTTCTGGTGTATTCAACACTCCACAGTGCGTTTGATATGCGGAAACTGCGATATCTTCGGTATGGTTGTTGTTTCCAGCTGAGATATGCATTTTCAGTGATAATCTTCATGATTCTGCTGTTACAAGTGTGCAGAATCACCGAAATCGCTGTTTTCGCGCTATTCAATGCGAAAAACACGTTTTCTGGTGTTTTCAGCACTCCACAGTGCGTTTGATATGCGGAAACTACGATATCTTCGGTATCGTTGTTGTTTCCAGCTGAGATATGCATTTTCAGTGATAATCTTCATGATTCTGCTGTTACAAGTGTGCAGAATCACCGAAATCGCAGTTTTCGTGCTTTTGAATGCGAAAAACACGTTTTCTGGTGTATTCAACACTCCACAGTGCGTTTGATATGCGGAAACTGCGATATCTTCGGTATGGTTGTTGTTTCCAGCTGAGATATGCATTTTCAGTGATAATCTTCATGATTCTGCTGTTACAACTGTGCAGAATCACCGAAATCGCTGTTTTCGTGCTATTGAATGCGAAACACACGTTTTCTGGTGTTTTCAGCACTCCACAGTGCGTTTGATATGCGGAAACTGCCATATCTTCGGTATCGTTGTTGTTTCCAGCTGAGATATGCATTTTCAGTGATAATCTTCATGATTCTGCTGTTACAAGTGTGCAGAATCACCGAAATCGCTGTTTTCGTGCTTTTGAATGCGAAAAACACGTTTTCTGGTGTTTTCAACACTCCACAGTGCGTTTGATATGCGGAAAGTGCGATATCTTCGGCGTCGTTGTTGTTTCCAGCTGAGATATTCACTTTCAGTGATAATCTTCACGATTCTGCTGTTACAAGTGTGCAGAATCACCGAAATCGCTGTTTTCGTGCTTTTGAATGCGAAAAACACGTTTTCTGGTGTTTTCAGCACTCCACAGTGCGTTTGATATGCGGAAACTGCCATACCTTCGGTATCGTTGTTGTTTCCAGCTGAGATATGCATTATCAGTGATAATCTTCATGATTCTGCTGTTACAAGTGTGCAGAATCACCGATATCGCTGTTTTCGCGCTATTCAATGCGAAAAACACGTTTTCTGGTGTTTTCAGCACTCCACAGTGCGTTTGATATGCGGAAACTGCGATATCTTCGGTATGGTTGTTGTTTCCAGCTGAGATATGCATTTTCAGTGATAATCTTCATGATTCTGCTGTTACAACTGTGCAGAATCACCGAAATCGCTGTTTTCGTGCTATTGAATGCGAAAAACACGTTTTCTGGTGTTTTCAGCACTCCACAGTGCGTTTGATATGCGGAAACTGCCATATCTTCGGTATCGTTGTTGTTTCCAGCTGAGATATGCATTATCAGTGATAATCTTCATGATTCTGCTGTTACAAGTGTGCAGATTCACCGAAATCGCTGTTTTCGCGCTATTCAATGCGAAAAACACGTTTTCTGGTGTTTTCAGCACTCCACAGTGCGTTTGATATGCGGAAACTACGATATCTTCGGTATCGTTGTTGTTTCCAGCTGAGATATGCATTTTCAGTGATAATCTTCATGATTCTGCTGTTACAAGTGTGCAGAATCACCGAAATCGCTGTTTTCGTGCTTTTGAATGCGAAAAACACGTTTTCTGGTGTATTCAACACTCCACAGTGCGTTTGATATGCGGAAACTGCGATATCTTCGGTATGGTTGTTGTTTCCAGCTGAGATATGCATTTTCAGTGATAATCTTCATGATTCTGCTGTTACAACTGTGCAGAATCACCGAAATCGCTGTTTTCGTGCTATTGAATGCGAAAAACACGTTTTCTGGTGTTTTCAGCACTCCACAGTGCGTTTGATATGCGGAAACTGCCATATCTTCGGTATCGTTGTTGTTTCCAGCTGAGATATGCATTTTCAGTGATAATCTTCATGATTCTGCTGTTACAAGTGTGCAGAATCACCGAAATCGCTGTTTTCGTGCTTTTGAATGCGAAAAACACGTTTTCTGGTGTATTCAACACTCCACAGTGCGTTTGATATGCGGAAACTGCGATATCTTCGGTATGGTTGTTGTTTCCAGCTGAGATATGCATTTTCAGTGATAATCTTCATGATTCTGCTGTTACAACTGTGCAGAATCACCGAAATCGCTGTTTTCGTGCTATTGAATGCGAAAAACACGTTTTCTGGTGTTTTCAGCACTCCACAGTGCGTTTGATATGCGGAAACTGCCATATCTTCGGTATCGTTGTTGTTTCCAGCTGAGATATGCATTTTCAGTGATAATCTTCATGATTCTGCTGTTACAAGTGTGCAGAATCACCGAAATCGCTGTTTTCGTGCTTTTGAATGCGAAAAACACGTTTTCTGGTGTTTTCAACACTCCACAGTGCGTTTGATATGCGGAAAGTGCGATATCTTCGGTGTCGTTGTTGTTTCCAGCTGAGATATTCACTTTCAGTGATAATCTTCATGATTCTGCTGTTACAAGTGTGCAGAATCACCGAAATCGCTGTTTTCGCGCTATTCAATGCGAAAAACACGTTTTCTGGTGTTTTCAGCACTCCACAGTGCGTTTGATATGCGGAAACTGCCATACCTTCGGTATCGTTGTTGTTTCCAGCTGATATATGCATTATCAGTGATAATCTTCATGATTCTGCTGTTACAAGAGTGCAGAATCACCGAAATCGCTGTTTTCGTGCTATTGAATGCGAAAAACACGTTTTCTGGTGTTTTCAGCACTCCACAGTGCGTTTGATATGCGGAAACTGCCATATCTTCGGTATCGTTGTTGTTTCCAGCTGAGATATGCATTATCAGTGATAATCTTCATGAATCTGCTGTTACAAGTGTGCAGAATCATCGAAATCGCTGTTTTCGTGCTATTGAATGCGAAAAACACGTTTTCTGGTGTTTTCAGCACTCCACAGTGCGTTTAATATGCGGAAACTGCCATACCTTCGGTATCGTTGTTGTTTCCAGCTGAGACATGCATTTTCAGTGATAATCTTCATGATTCTGCTGTTACAAGTGTGCAGAATCACCGAAATCGCTGTTTTCGCGCTATTCAATGCGAAAAACACGTTTTCTGGTGTATTCAGCACTCCACAGTGCGTTTGATATGCGGAAACTACGATATCTTCGGTATCGTTGTTGTTTCCAGCTGAGATATGCATTTTCAGTGATAATCTTCATGATTCTGCTGTTACAAGTGTGCAGAATCACCGAAATCGCTGTTTTCGTGCTTTTGAATGCGAAAAACACGTTTTCTGGTGTATTCAACACTCCACAGTGCGTTTGATATGCGGAAACTGCGATATCTTCGGTATGGTTGTTGTTTCCAGCTGAGATATGCATTTTCAGTGATAATCTTCATGATTCTGCTGTTACAACTGTGCAGAATCACCGAAATCGCTGTTTTCGTGCTATTGAATGCGAAAAACACGTTTTCTGGTGTTTTCAGCACTCCACAGTGCGTTTGATATGCGGAAACTGCCATATCTTCGGTATCGTTGTTGTTTCCAGCTGAGATATGCATTATCAGTGATAATCTTCATGATTCTGCTGTTACAAGTGTGCAGAATCACCGAAATCGCTGTTTTCGCGCTATTCAATGCGAAAAACCCGTTTTCTGGTGTTTTCAGCACTCCACAGTGCGTTTGATATGCGGAAACTGCCATACCTTCGGTATCGTTGTTGTTTCCAGCTGATATATGCATTATCAGTGATAATCTTCATGATTCTGCTGTTACAAGAGTGCAGAATCACCGAAATCGCTGTTTTCGTGCTATTGAATGCGAAAAACACGTTTTCTGGTGTTTTCAGCACTCCACAGTGCGTTTGATATGCGGAAACTGCCATATCTTCGGTATCGTTGTTGTTTCCAGCTGAGATATGCATTATCAGTGATAATCTTCATGATTCTGCTGTTACAAGTGTGCAGAATCACCGAAATCGCTGTTTTCGTGCTTTTGAATGCGAAAAACACGTTTTCTGGTGTTTTCAACACTCCACAGTGCGTTTGATATGCGGAAACTGCGATATCTTCGGTATCGTTGTTGTTTCCAGCTGAGATATGCACTTTCAGTGATAATCTTCACGATTCTGCTGTTACAAGTGTGCAGAATCACCGAAATCGCTGTTTTCGTGCTTTTGAATGCGAAAAACACGTTTTCTGGTGTTTTCAGCACTCCACAGTGCGTTTGATATGCGGAAACTACGATATCTTCGGTATCGTTGTTGTTTCCAGCTGAGATATGCATTTTCAGTGATAATCTTCATGATTCTGCTGTTACAAGTGTGCAGAATCACCGAAATCGCTGTTTTCGTGCTTTTGAATGCGAAAAACACGTTTTCTGGTGTTTTCAACACTACACAGTGCGTTTGATATGCGGAAACTGCGATATCTTCGGTATCGTTGTTGTTTCCAGCTGAGATATGCACTTTCAGTGATAATCTTCACGATTCTGCTGTTACAAGTGTGCAGAATCACCGAAATCGCTGTTTTCGTGCTTTTGAATGCGAAAAACACGTTTTCTGGTGTTTTCAGCACTCCACAGTGCGTTTGATATGCGGAAACTGCCATATCTTCGGTATCGTTGTTGTTTCCAGCTGAGATATGCATTATCAGTGATAATCTTCATGAATCTGCTGTTACAAGTGTGCAGAATCACCGAAATCGCTGTTTTCGTGCTATTGAATGCGAAAAACACGTTTTCTGGTGTTTTCAGCACTCCACAGTGCGTTTAATATGCGGAAACTGCCATACCTTCGGTATCGTTGTTGTTTCCAGCTGAGACATGCATTTTCAGTGATAATCTTCATGATTCTGCTGTTACAAGTGTGCAGAATCACCGAAATCGCTGTTTTCGCGCTACTCAATGCGAAAAACACGTTTTCTGGTGTTTTCAGCACTCCACAGTGCGTTTGATATGCGGAAACTACCATACCTTCGGTATCGTTGTTGTTTCCAGCTGAGACATGCATTTTCAGTGATAATCTTCATGATTCTGCTGTTACAAGTGTGCAGAATCACCGAAATCGCTGTTTTCGCGCTATTCAATGCGAAAAACACGTTTTCTGGTGTTTTCAGCACTCCACAGTGCGTTTGAAATGCGGAAACTACCATACCTTCGGTATCGTTGTTGTTTCCAGCTGAGACATGCATTTTCAGTGATAATCTTCATGATTCTGCTGTTACAAGTGTGCAGAATCACCGAAATCGCTGTTTTCGTGCTATTGAATGCGAAAAACACGTTTTCTGGTGTTTTCAGCACTCCACAGTGCGTTTGAAATGCGGAAACTACCATACCTTCGGTATCGTTGTTGTTTCCAGCTGAGACATGCATTTTCAGTGATAATCATCATGATTCTGCTGTTACAAGTGCGCAGAATCACCGAAATCGCTGTTTTCGCGCTATTCAATGCGAAAAACACGTTTTCTGGTGTTTTCAGCACTCCACAGTGCGTTTGATATGCGGAAACTACGATATCTTCGGTATCGTTGTTGTTTCCAGCTGAGATATGCATTTTCAGTGATAATCTTCATGATTCTGCTGTTACAAGTGTGCAGAATCACCGAAATCGCTGTTTTCGTGCTTTTGAATGCGAAAAACACGTTTTCTGGTGTTTTCAACACTCCACAGTGCGTTTGACATGCGGAAAGTGCGATATCTTCGGTGTCGTTGTTGTTTCCAGCTGAGATATTCACTTTCAGTGATAATCTTCACGATTCTGCTGTTACAAGTGTGCAGAATCACCGAAATCGCTGTTTTCGTGCTATTGAATGCGAAAAACACGTTTTCTGGTGTTTTCAGCACTCCACAGTGCGTTTGATATGCGGAAACTGCCATACCTTCGGTATCGTTGTTGTTTCCAGCTGAGATATGCATTATCAGTGATAATCTTCATGATTCTGCTGTTACAAGTGTGCAGAATCACCGAAATCGCTGTTTTCGCGCTATTCAATGCGAAAAACACGTTTTCTGGTGTTTTCAGCACTCCACAGTGCGTTTGATATGCGGAAACTACGATATCTTCGGTATCGTTGTTGTTTCCAGCTGAGATATGCATTTTCAGTGATAATCTTCATGATTCTGCTGTTACAAGTGTGCAGAATCACCGAAATCGCTGTTTTCGTGCTTTTGAATGCGAAAAACACGTTTTCTGGTGTATTCAACACTCCACAGTGCGTTTGATATGCGGAAACTGCGATATCTTCGGTATGGTTGTTGTTTCCAGCTGAGATATGCATTTTCAGTGATAATCTTCATGATTCTGCTGTTACAAGTGTGCAGAATCACCGAAATCGCTGTTTTCGCGCTATTCAATGCGAAAAACACGTTTTCTGGTGTTTTCAGCACTCCACAGTGCGTTTGATATGCGGAAACTACGATATCTTCGGTATCGTTGTTGTTTCCAGCTGAGATATGCATTTTCAGTGATAATCTTCATGATTCTGCTGTTACAAGTGTGCAGAATCACCGAAATCGCAGTTTTCGTGCTTTTGAATGCGAAAAACACGTTTTCTGGTGTATTCAACACTCCACAGTGCGTTTGATATGCGGAAACTGCGATATCTTCGGTATGGTTGTTGTTTCCAGCTGAGATATGCATTTTCAGTGATAATCTTCATGATTCTGCTGTTACAACTGTGCAGAATCACCGAAATCGCTGTTTTCGTGCTATTGAATGCGAAACACACGTTTTCTGGTGTTTTCAGCACTCCACAGTGCGTTTGATATGCGGAAACTGCCATATCTTCGGTATCGTTGTTGTTTCCAGCTGAGATATGCATTTTCAGTGATAATCTTCATGATTCTGCTGTTACAAGTGTGCAGAATCACCGAAATCGCTGTTTTCGTGCTTTTGAATGCGAAAAACACGTTTTCTGGTGTTTTCAACACTCCACAGTGCGTTTGATATGCGGAAAGTGCGATATCTTCGGCGTCGTTGTTGTTTCCAGCTGAGATATTCACTTTCAGTGATAATCTTCACGATTCTGCTGTTACAAGTGTGCAGAATCACCGAAATCGCTGTTTTCGTGCTTTTGAATGCGAAAAACACGTTTTCTGGTGTTTTCAGCACTCCACAGTGCGTTTGATATGCGGAAACTGCCATACCTTCGGTATCGTTGTTGTTTCCAGCTGAGATATGCATTATCAGTGATAATCTTCATGATTCTGCTGTTACAAGTGTGCAGAATCACCGATATCGCTGTTTTCGCGCTATTCAATGCGAAAAACACGTTTTCTGGTGTTTTCAGCACTCCACAGTGCGTTTGATATGCGGAAACTGCGATATCTTCGGTATGGTTGTTGTTTCCAGCTGAGATATGCATTTTCAGTGATAATCTTCATGATTCTGCTGTTACAACTGTGCAGAATCACCGAAATCGCTGTTTTCGTGCTATTGAATGCGAAAAACACGTTTTCTGGTGTTTTCAGCACTCCACAGTGCGTTTGATATGCGGAAACTGCCATATCTTCGGTATCGTTGTTGTTTCCAGCTGAGATATGCATTATCAGTGATAATCTTCATGATTCTGCTGTTACAAGTGTGCAGATTCACCGAAATCGCTGTTTTCGCGCTATTCAATGCGAAAAACACGTTTTCTGGTGTTTTCAGCACTCCACAGTGCGTTTGATATGCGGAAACTACGATATCTTCGGTATCGTTGTTGTTTCCAGCTGAGATATGCATTTTCAGTGATAATCTTCATGATTCTGCTGTTACAAGTGTGCAGAATCACCGAAATCGCTGTTTTCGTGCTTTTGAATGCGAAAAACACGTTTTCTGGTGTATTCAACACTCCACAGTGCGTTTGATATGCGGAAACTGCGATATCTTCGGTATGGTTGTTGTTTCCAGCTGAGATATGCATTTTCAGTGATAATCTTCATGATTCTGCTGTTACAACTGTGCAGAATCACCGAAATCGCTGTTTTCGTGCTATTGAATGCGAAAAACACGTTTTCTGGTGTTTTCAGCACTCCACAGTGCGTTTGATATGCGGAAACTGCCATATCTTCGGTATCGTTGTTGTTTCCAGCTGAGATATGCATTTTCAGTGATAATCTTCATGATTCTGCTGTTACAAGTGTGCAGAATCACCGAAATCGCTGTTTTCGTGCTTTTGAATGCGAAAAACACGTTTTCTGGTGTATTCAACACTCCACAGTGCGTTTGATATGCGGAAACTGCGATATCTTCGGTATGGTTGTTGTTTCCAGCTGAGATATGCATTTTCAGTGATAATCTTCATGATTCTGCTGTTACAACTGTGCAGAATCACCGAAATCGCTGTTTTCGTGCTATTGAATGCGAAAAACACGTTTTCTGGTGTTTTCAGCACTCCACAGTGCGTTTGATATGCGGAAACTGCCATATCTTCGGTATCGTTGTTGTTTCCAGCTGAGATATGCATTTTCAGTGATAATCTTCATGATTCTGCTGTTACAAGTGTGCAGAATCACCGAAATCGCTGTTTTCGTGCTTTTGAATGCGAAAAACACGTTTTCTGGTGTTTTCAACACTCCACAGTGCGTTTGATATGCGGAAAGTGCGATATCTTCGGTGTCGTTGTTGTTTCCAGCTGAGATATTCACTTTCAGTGATAATCTTCATGATTCTGCTGTTACAAGTGTGCAGAATCACCGAAATCGCTGTTTTCGCGCTATTCAATGCGAAAAACACGTTTTCTGGTGTTTTCAGCACTCCACAGTGCGTTTGATATGCGGAAACTGCCATACCTTCGGTATCGTTGTTGTTTCCAGCTGATATATGCATTATCAGTGATAATCTTCATGATTCTGCTGTTACAAGAGTGCAGAATCACCGAAATCGCTGTTTTCGTGCTATTGAATGCGAAAAACACGTTTTCTGGTGTTTTCAGCACTCCACAGTGCGTTTGATATGCGGAAACTGCCATATCTTCGGTATCGTTGTTGTTTCCAGCTGAGATATGCATTATCAGTGATAATCTTCATGAATCTGCTGTTACAAGTGTGCAGAATCATCGAAATCGCTGTTTTCGTGCTATTGAATGCGAAAAACACGTTTTCTGGTGTTTTCAGCACTCCACAGTGCGTTTAATATGCGGAAACTGCCATACCTTCGGTATCGTTGTTGTTTCCAGCTGAGACATGCATTTTCAGTGATAATCTTCATGATTCTGCTGTTACAAGTGTGCAGAATCACCGAAATCGCTGTTTTCGCGCTATTCAATGCGAAAAACACGTTTTCTGGTGTATTCAGCACTCCACAGTGCGTTTGATATGCGGAAACTACGATATCTTCGGTATCGTTGTTGTTTCCAGCTGAGATATGCATTTTCAGTGATAATCTTCATGATTCTGCTGTTACAAGTGTGCAGAATCACCGAAATCGCTGTTTTCGTGCTTTTGAATGCGAAAAACACGTTTTCTGGTGTATTCAACACTCCACAGTGCGTTTGATATGCGGAAACTGCGATATCTTCGGTATGGTTGTTGTTTCCAGCTGAGATATGCATTTTCAGTGATAATCTTCATGATTCTGCTGTTACAACTGTGCAGAATCACCGAAATCGCTGTTTTCGTGCTATTGAATGCGAAAAACACGTTTTCTGGTGTTTTCAGCACTCCACAGTGCGTTTGATATGCGGAAACTGCCATATCTTCGGTATCGTTGTTGTTTCCAGCTGAGATATGCATTATCAGTGATAATCTTCATGATTCTGCTGTTACAAGTGTGCAGAATCACCGAAATCGCTGTTTTCGCGCTATTCAATGCGAAAAACCCGTTTTCTGGTGTTTTCAGCACTCCACAGTGCGTTTGATATGCGGAAACTGCCATACCTTCGGTATCGTTGTTGTTTCCAGCTGATATATGCATTATCAGTGATAATCTTCATGATTCTGCTGTTACAAGAGTGCAGAATCACCGAAATCGCTGTTTTCGTGCTATTGAATGCGAAAAACACGTTTTCTGGTGTTTTCAGCACTCCACAGTGCGTTTGATATGCGGAAACTGCCATATCTTCGGTATCGTTGTTGTTTCCAGCTGAGATATGCATTATCAGTGATAATCTTCATGATTCTGCTGTTACAAGTGTGCAGAATCACCGAAATCGCTGTTTTCGTGCTTTTGAATGCGAAAAACACGTTTTCTGGTGTTTTCAACACTCCACAGTGCGTTTGATATGCGGAAACTGCGATATCTTCGGTATCGTTGTTGTTTCCAGCTGAGATATGCACTTTCAGTGATAATCTTCACGATTCTGCTGTTACAAGTGTGCAGAATCACCGAAATCGCTGTTTTCGTGCTTTTGAATGCGAAAAACACGTTTTCTGGTGTTTTCAGCACTCCACAGTGCGTTTGATATGCGGAAACTACGATATCTTCGGTATCGTTGTTGTTTCCAGCTGAGATATGCATTTTCAGTGATAATCTTCATGATTCTGCTGTTACAAGTGTGCAGAATCACCGAAATCGCTGTTTTCGTGCTTTTGAATGCGAAAAACACGTTTTCTGGTGTTTTCAACACTACACAGTGCGTTTGATATGCGGAAACTGCGATATCTTCGGTATCGTTGTTGTTTCCAGCTGAGATATGCACTTTCAGTGATAATCTTCACGATTCTGCTGTTACAAGTGTGCAGAATCACCGAAATCGCTGTTTTCGTGCTTTTGAATGCGAAAAACACGTTTTCTGGTGTTTTCAGCACTCCACAGTGCGTTTGATATGCGGAAACTGCCATATCTTCGGTATCGTTGTTGTTTCCAGCTGAGATATGCATTATCAGTGATAATCTTCATGAATCTGCTGTTACAAGTGTGCAGAATCACCGAAATCGCTGTTTTCGTGCTATTGAATGCGAAAAACACGTTTTCTGGTGTTTTCAGCACTCCACAGTGCGTTTAATATGCGGAAACTGCCATACCTTCGGTATCGTTGTTGTTTCCAGCTGAGACATGCATTTTCAGTGATAATCTTCATGATTCTGCTGTTACAAGTGTGCAGAATCACCGAAATCGCTGTTTTCGCGCTACTCAATGCGAAAAACACGTTTTCTGGTGTTTTCAGCACTCCACAGTGCGTTTGATATGCGGAAACTACCATACCTTCGGTATCGTTGTTGTTTCCAGCTGAGACATGCATTTTCAGTGATAATCTTCATGATTCTGCTGTTACAAGTGTGCAGAATCACCGAAATCGCTGTTTTCGTGCTTTTGAATGCGAAAAACACGTTTTCTGGTGTTTTCAACACTCCACAGTGCGTTTGATATGCGGAAACTGCGATATCTTCGGTATCGTTGTTGTTTCCATCTGAGATATGCACTTTCAGTGATAATCTTCACGATTCTGCTGTTACAAGTGTGCAGAATCACCGAAATCGCTGTTTTCGTGCTTTTGAATGCGAAAAACACGCTTTCTGGTGTTTTCAGCACTCCACAGTGCGTTTGATATGCGGAAACTACGATATCTTCGGTATCGTTGTTGTTTCCAGCTGAGACATGCATTTTCAGTGATAATCTTCATGATTCTGCTGTTACAAGTGTGCAGAATCACCGAAATCGCTGTTTTCGTGCTTTTGAATGCGAAAAACACGTTTTCTGGTGTTTTCAGCACTCCACAGTGCGTTTGATATGCGGAAACTACGATATCTTCGGTATCGTTGTTGTTTCCAGCTGAGACATGCATTTTCAGTGATAATCTTCATGATTCTGCTGTTACAAGTGTGCAGAATCACCGAAATCGCTGTTTTCGTGCTTTTGAATGCGAAAAACACGTTTTCTGGTGTTTTCAGCACTCCACTGTGCGTTTGATATGCGGAAACTGCCATACCTTCGGTATCGTTGTTGTTTCCAGCTGAGATATGCATTATCAGTGATAATCTTCATGATTCTGCTGTTACAACTGTGCAGAATCACCGAAATCGCTGTTTTCGTGCTATTGAATGCGAAAAACACGTTTTCTGGTGTTTTCAGCACTCCACAGTGCGTTTAATATGCGGAAACTGCAATACCTTCGGTATCGTTGTTGTTTCCAGCTGAGACATGCATTTTCAGTGATAATCTTCATGATTCTGCTGTTACAAGTGTGCAGAATCACCGAAATCGCTGTTTTCGTGCTATTGAATGCGAAAAACACGTTTTCTGGTGTTTTCAGCACTCCACAGTGCGTTTGATATGCGGAAATTACCATACCTTCGGTAACGTTGTTGTTTCCAGCTGAGACATGCATTTTCAGTGATAATCTTCATGATTCTGCTGTTACAAGTGTGCAGAATCAACGAAATCGCTGTTTTCGTGCTTTTGAATGCGAAAAACACGTTTTCTGGTGTTTTCAGCACTCCACAGTGCGTTTGATATGCGGAAACTACGATATCTTCGGTATCGTTGTTGTTTCCAGCTGAGACATGCATTTTCAGTGATAATCTTCATGATTCTGCTGTTACAAGTGTGCAGAATCACCGAAGTCGCTGTTTTCGTGCTATTGAATGAGAAAAACACGTTTTCTGGTGTTTTCAGCACTCCACAGTGCGTTTAATATGCGGAAACTGCCATACCTTCGGTATCGTTGTTGTTTCCAGCTGAGACATGCATTTTCAGTGATAATCTTCATGATTCTGCTGTTACAAGTGTGCAGAATCACCGAAATCGCTGTTTTCGTGCTATTGAATGCGAAAAACACGTTTTCTGGTGTTTTCAGCACTCCACAGTGCGTTTGATATGCGGAAACTACCATACCTTCGGTATCGTTGTTGTTTCCAGCTGAGACATGCATTTTCAGTGATAATCTTCATGATTCTGCTGTTACAAGTGTGCAGAATCACCGAAATCGCTGTTTTCGTGCTATTGAATGCGAAAAACACGTTTGCTGGTGTTTTCAGCACTCCACATTGCGTTTGATATGCGGAAACTACCATACCTTCGGTATCGTTGTTGTTTCCAGCTGAGACATGCATTTTCAGTGATAATCTTCATGATTCTGCTGTTACAAGTGTGCAGAATCACCGAAATCGCTGTTTTCGTGCTTTTGAATGCGAAATACACGTTTTCTGGTGTTTTCAGCACTCCACTGTGCGTTTGATATGCGGAAACTGCCATACCTTCGGTATCGTTGTTGTTTCCAGCTGAGATATGCATTATCAGTGATAATCTTCATGATTCTGCTGTTACAACTGTGCAGAATCACCGAAATCGCTGTTTTCGTGCTATTGAATGCGAAAAACACGTTTTCTGGTGTTTTCAGCACTCCACAGTGCGTTTAATATGCGGAAACTGCAATACCTTCGGTATCGTTGTTGTTTCCAGCTGAGACATGCATTTTCAGTGATAATCTTCATGATTCTGCTGTTACAAGTGTGCAGAATCACCGAAATCGCTGTTTTCGTGCTTTTGAATGCGAAAAACACGTTTTCTGGTGTTTTCAACACTCCACAGTGCGTTTGATATGCGGAAACTGCGATATCTTCGGTATCGTTGTTGTTTCCAGCTGAGATATGCACTTTCAGTGATAATCTTCACGATTCTGCTGTTACAAGTGTGCAGAATCACCGAAATCGCTGTTTTCGTGCTTTTGAATGCGAAAAACACGCTTTCTGGTGTTTTCAGCACTCCACAGTGCGTTTGATATGCGGAAACTACGATATCTTCGGTATCGTTGTTGTTTCCAGCTGAGACATGCATTTTCAGTGATAATCTTCATGATTCTGCTGTTACAAGTGTGCAGAATCACCGAAATCGCTGTTTTCGTGCTATTGAATGCGAAAAACACGTTTTCTGGTGTTTTCAGCACTCCACATTGCGTTTGATATGCGGAAACTACCATACCTTCGGTATCGTTGTTGTTTCCAGCTGAGACATGCATTTTCAGTGATAATCTTCATGATTCTGCTGTTACAAGTGTGCAGAATCACCGAAATCGCTGTTTTCGTGCTTTTGAATGCGAAAAACACGTTTTCTGGTGTTTTCAACACTCCACAGTGCGTTTGATATGCGGAAACTGCGATATCTTCGGTATCGTTGTTGTTTCCATCTGAGATATGCACTTTCAGTGATAATCTTCACGATTCTGCTGTTACAAGTGTGCAGAATCACCGAAATCGCTGTTTTCGTGCTTTTGAATGCGAAAAACACGCTTTCTGGTGTTTTCAGCACTCCACAGTGCGTTTGATATGCGGAAACTACGATATCTTCGGTATCGTTGTTGTTTCCAGCTGAGACATGCATTTTCAGTGATAATCTTCATGATTCTGCTGTTACAAGTGTGCAGAATCACCGAAATCGCTGTTTTCGTGCTTTTGAATGCGAAAAACACGTTTTCTGGTGTTTTCAGCACTCCACAGTGCGTTTGATATGCGGAAACTACGATATCTTCGGTATCGTTGTTGTTTCCAGCTGAGACATGCATTTTCAGTGATAATCTTCATGATTCTGCTGTTACAAGTGTGCAGAATCACCGAAATCGCTGTTTTCGTGCTTTTGAATGCGAAAAACACGTTTTCTGGTGTTTTCAGCACTCCACTGTGCGTTTGATATGCGGAAACTGCCATACCTTCGGTATCGTTGTTGTTTCCAGCTGAGATATGCATTATCAGTGATAATCTTCATGATTCTGCTGTTACAACTGTGCAGAATCACCGAAATCGCTGTTTTCGTGCTATTGAATGCGAAAAACACGTTTTCTGGTGTTTTCAGCACTCCACAGTGCGTTTAATATGCGGAAACTGCAATACCTTCGGTATCGTTGTTGTTTCCAGCTGAGACATGCATTTTCAGTGATAATCTTCATGATTCTGCTGTTACAAGTGTGCAGAATCACCGAAATCGCTGTTTTCGTGCTATTGAATGCGAAAAACACGTTTTCTGGTGTTTTCAGCACTCCACAGTGCGTTTGATATGCGGAAATTACCATACCTTCGGTAACGTTGTTGTTTCCAGCTGAGACATGCATTTTCAGTGATAATCTTCATGATTCTGCTGTTACAAGTGTGCAGAATCAACGAAATCGCTGTTTTCGTGCTTTTGAATGCGAAAAACACGTTTTCTGGTGTTTTCAGCACTCCACAGTGCGTTTGATATGCGGAAACTACGATATCTTCGGTATCGTTGTTGTTTCCAGCTGAGACATGCATTTTCAGTGATAATCTTCATGATTCTGCTGTTACAAGTGTGCAGAATCACCGAAGTCGCTGTTTTCGTGCTATTGAATGAGAAAAACACGTTTTCTGGTGTTTTCAGCACTCCACAGTGCGTTTAATATGCGGAAACTGCCATACCTTCGGTATCGTTGTTGTTTCCAGCTGAGACATGCATTTTCAGTGATAATCTTCATGATTCTGCTGTTACAAGTGTGCAGAATCACCGAAATCGCTGTTTTCGTGCTATTGAATGCGAAAAACACGTTTTCTGGTGTTTTCAGCACTCCACAGTGCGTTTGATATGCGGAAACTACCATACCTTCGGTATCGTTGTTGTTTCCAGCTGAGACATGCATTTTCAGTGATAATCTTCATGATTCTGCTGTTACAAGTGTGCAGAATCACCGAAATCGCTGTTTTCGTGCTATTGAATGCGAAAAACACGTTTGCTGGTGTTTTCAGCACTCCACATTGCGTTTGATATGCGGAAACTACCATACCTTCGGTATCGTTGTTGTTTCCAGCTGAGACATGCATTTTCAGTGATAATCTTCATGATTCTGCTGTTACAAGTGTGCAGAATCACCGAAATCGCTGTTTTCGTGCTTTTGAATGCGAAATACACGTTTTCTGGTGTTTTCAGCACTCCACTGTGCGTTTGATATGCGGAAACTGCCATACCTTCGGTATCGTTGTTGTTTCCAGCTGAGATATGCATTATCAGTGATAATCTTCATGATTCTGCTGTTACAACTGTGCAGAATCACCGAAATCGCTGTTTTCGTGCTATTGAATGCGAAAAACACGTTTTCTGGTGTTTTCAGCACTCCACAGTGCGTTTAATATGCGGAAACTGCAATACCTTCGGTATCGTTGTTGTTTCCAGCTGAGACATGCATTTTCAGTGATAATCTTCATGATTCTGCTGTTACAAGTGTGCAGAATCACCGAAATCGCTGTTTTCGTGCTTTTGAATGCGAAAAACACGTTTTCTGGTGTTTTCAACACTCCACAGTGCGTTTGATATGCGGAAACTGCGATATCTTCGGTATCGTTGTTGTTTCCAGCTGAGATATGCACTTTCAGTGATAATCTTCACGATTCTGCTGTTACAAGTGTGCAGAATCACCGAAATCGCTGTTTTCGTGCTTTTGAATGCGAAAAACACGCTTTCTGGTGTTTTCAGCACTCCACAGTGCGTTTGATATGCGGAAACTACGATATCTTCGGTATCGTTGTTGTTTCCAGCTGAGACATGCATTTTCAGTGATAATCTTCATGATTCTGCTGTTACAAGTGTGCAGAATCACCGAAATCGCTGTTTTCGTGCTATTGAATGCGAAAAACACGTTTTCTGGTGTTTTCAGCACTCCACATTGCGTTTGATATGCGGAAACTACCATACCTTCGGTATCGTTGTTGTTTCCAGCTGAGACATGCATTTTCAGTGATAATCTTCATGATTCTGCTGTTACAAGTGTGCAGAATCACCGAAATCGCTGTTTTCGTGCTTTTGAATGCGAAAAACACGTTTTCTGGTGTTTTCAGCACTCCACTGTGCGTTTGATATGCGGAAACTGCCATACCTTCGGTATCGATGTTGTTTCCAGCTGAGATATGCATTATCAGTGATAATCTTCATGATTCTGCTGTTACAACTGTGCAGAATCACCGAAATCGCTGTTTTCGTGCTATTGAATGCGAAAAACACGTTTTCTGGTGTTTTCAGCACTCCACAGTGCGTTTAATATGCGGAAACTGCAATACCTTCGGTATCGTTGTTGTTTCCAGCTGAGACATGCATTTTCAGTGATAATCTTCATGATTCTGCTGTTACAAGTGTGCAGAATCACCGAAATCGCTGTTTTCGTGCTTTTGAATGCGAAAAACACGTTTTCTGGTGTTTTCAACACTCCACAGTGCGTTTGATATGCGGAAACTGCGATATCTTCGGTATCGTTGTTGTTTCCAGCTGAGATATGCACTTTCAGTGATAATCTTCACGATTCTGCTGTTACAAGTGTGCAGAATCACCGAAATCGCTGTTTTCGTGCTTTTGAATGCGAAAAACACGCTTTCTGGTGTTTTCAGCACTCCACAGTGCGTTTGATATGCGGAAACTACGATATCTTCGGTATCGTTGTTGTTTCCAGCTGAGACATGCATTTCCAGTGATAATCTTCATGATTCTGCTGTTACAAGTGTGCAGAATCACCGAAATCGCTGTTTTCGTGCTATTGAATGCGCAAAACACGTTTTCTGGTGTTTTCAGCACTCCACAGTGCGTTTGATATGCGGAAACTGCCATATCTTCGGTATCGTTGTTGTTTCCAGCTGAGATATGCATTATCAGTGATAATCTTCATGATTCTGCTGTTACAAGTGTGCAGAATCACCGAAATCGCTGTTTTCGTGCTATTGAATGCGCAAAACACGTTTTCTGGTGTTTTCAGCACTCCACAGTGCGTTTGATATGCGGAAACTGCCATATCTTCGGTATCGTTGTTGTTTCCAGCTGAGATATGCATTATCAGTGATAATCTTCATGATTCTGCTGTTACAAGTGTGCAGAATCACCGAAATCGCTGTTTTCGCGCTATTCAATGCGAAAAACACGTTTTCTGGTGTTTTCAGCACTCCACAGTGCGTTTGATATGCGGAAACTGCGAAATCTTCGGTATGGTTGTTGTTTCCAGCTGAGATATGCACTTTCAGTGATAATCTTCATGATTCTGCTGTTACAAGTGTGCAGAATCACCGAAATCGCTGTTTTCGTGCTATTGAATGCGAAAAACACGTTATCTGGTGTTTTCAGCACTCCACAGTGCGTTTGATATGCGGAAACTACGATATCTTCGGTATCGTTGTTGTTTCCAGCTGAGACATGCATTTTCAGTGATAATCTTCATGATTCTGCTGTTACAGGTGTGCAGAATCACCGAAATCGCTGTTTTCGTGCTTTTAAATGCGAAAAACACGTTTTCTGGTGTTTTCAGCACTCCACAGTGCGTTTGATATGCGGAAACTACGATATCTTCGGTATCGTTGTAGTTTCCAGCTGAGATATGCACTTTCAGTGATAATCTTCACGATTCTGCTGTTACAAGTGTGCAGAATCACCGAAATCGCTGTTTTCGTGCTTTTGAATGCGAAAAACACGTTTTCTGGTGTTTTCAGCACTCCACAGTGCGTTTGATATGCGGAAACTGCCATATCTTCGGTATCGTTGTCGTTTCCAGCTGAGATATGCATTATCAGTGATAATCTTCATGATTCTGCTGTTACAAGTGTGCAGAATCACCGAAATCGCTGTTTTCGCGCTATTCAATGCGAAAAACACGTTTTCTGGTTTTTTCAGCACTCCACAGTGCGTGTGATATGCGGAAACTGCCATATCTTCGGTATCGTTGTTGTTTCCAGCTGAGATATGCATTTTCACTGATAATCTTCATGATTCTGCTGTTACAAGTGTGCAGAATCACCGAAATTGCTGTTTTCGTGCTATTGAATGCGAAAAACACGTTTTCTGGTGTTTTCAGCACTCCACAGTGCGTTTGATATGCGGAAACTGCCATACCTTCGGTATCGTTGTTGTTTCCAGCTGAGATATGCATTATCAGTGATAATCTTCATGATTCTGCTGTTACAAGTGTGCAGAATCACCGAAATCGCTGTTTTCGTGCTTTTGAATGCGAGAAACACGTTTTCTGGTGTTTTCAACACTCCACAGTGCGTTTGATATGCGGAAACTGCGATATCTTCGGTATCGTTGTTGTTTCCAGCTGAGATATGCATTTTCAGTGATAATCTTCATGATTCTGCTGTTACAAGTGTGCAGAATCACCGAAATCGCTGTTTTCGTGCTTTTGAATGCGAAAAACACGTTTTCTGGTGTTTTCAACACTCCACAGTGCGTTTGATATGCGGAAAGTGCGATATCTTCGGTGTCGTTGTTGTTTCCAGCTGAGATATTCACTTTCAGTGATAATCTTCACGATTCTGCTGTTACAAGTGTGCAGAATCACCGAAATCGCTGTTTTCGTGCTTTTGAATGCGAAAAACACGCTTTCTGGTGTTTTCAGCACTCCACAGTGCGTTTGATATGCGGAAACTACGATATCTTCGGTATCGTTGTTGTTTCCAGCTGAGACATGCATTTCCAGTGATAATCTTCATGATTCTGCTGTTACAAGTGTGCAGAATCACCGAAATCGCTGTTTTCGTGCTATTGAATGCGCAAAACACGTTTTCTGGTGTTTTCAGCACTCCACAGTGCGTTTGATATGCGGAAACTGCCATATCTTCGGTATCGTTGTTGTTTCCAGCTGAGATATGCATTATCAGTGATAATCTTCATGATTCTGCTGTTACAAGTGTGCAGAATCACCGAAATCGCTGTTTTCGTGCTATTGAATGCGCAAAACACGTTTTCTGGTGTTTTCAGCACTCCACAGTGCGTTTGATATGCGGAAACTGCCATATCTTCGGTATCGTTGTTGTTTCCAGCTGAGATATGCATTATCAGTGATAATCTTCATGATTCTGCTGTTACAAGTGTGCAGAATCACCGAAATCGCTGTTTTCGCGCTATTCAATGCGAAAAACACGTTTTCTGGTGTTTTCAGCACTCCACAGTGCGTTTGATATGCGGAAACTGCGAAATCTTCGGTATGGTTGTTGTTTCCAGCTGAGATATGCACTTTCAGTGATAATCTTCATGATTCTGCTGTTACAAGTGTGCAGAATCACCGAAATCGCTGTTTTCGTGCTATTGAATGCGAAAAACACGTTATCTGGTGTTTTCAGCACTCCACAGTGCGTTTGATATGCGGAAACTACGATATCTTCGGTATCGTTGTTGTTTCCAGCTGAGACATGCATTTTCAGTGATAATCTTCATGATTCTGCTGTTACAGGTGTGCAGAATCACCGAAATCGCTGTTTTCGTGCTTTTAAATGCGAAAAACACGTTTTCTGGTGTTTTCAGCACTCCACAGTGCGTTTGATATGCGGAAACTACGATATCTTCGGTATCGTTGTAGTTTCCAGCTGAGATATGCACTTTCAGTGATAATCTTCACGATTCTGCTGTTACAAGTGTGCAGAATCACCGAAATCGCTGTTTTCGTGCTTTTGAATGCGAAAAACACGTTTTCTGGTGTTTTCAGCACTCCACAGTGCGTTTGATATGCGGAAACTACGATATCTTCGGTATCGTTGTAGTTTCCAGCTGAGATATGCACTTTCAGTGATAATCTTCACGATTCTGCTGTTACAAGTGTGCAGAATCACCGAAATCGCTGTTTTCGTGCTTTTGAATGCGAAAAACACGTTTTCTGGTGTTTTCAGCACTCCACAGTGCGTTTGATATGCGGAAACTACGATATCTTCGGTATCGTTGTTGTTTCCAGCTGAGATATGCATTTTCAGTGATAATCTTCATGATTCTGCTGTTACAAGTGTGCAGAATCACCGAAATCGCTGTTTTCGTGCTATTGAATGCGAAAAACACGTTTTCTGGTGTTTTCAGCACTCCACAGTGCGTTTGATATGCGGAAACTACGATATCTTCGGTATCGTTGTTGTTTCCTGCTGAGATATGCACTTTCAGTGATAATCTTCACGATTCTGCTGTTACAAGTGTGCAGAATCACCGAAGTCGCTGTTTTCGTGCTTTTGAATGCGAAAAACACGTTTTCTGGTGTTTTCAGCACTCCACAGTGCGTTTGATATGCGGAAACTGCCATATCTTCGGTATCGTTGTCGTTTCCAGCTGAGATATGCATTATCAGTGATAATCTTCATGATTCTGCTGTTACAAGTGTGCAGAATCACCGAAATCGCTGTTTTCGCGCTATTCAATGCGAAAAACACGTTTTCTGGTTTTTTCAGCACTCCACAGTGCGTGTGATATGCGGAAACTGCCATATCTTCGGTATCGTTGTTGTTTCCAGCTGAGATATGCATTTTCACTGATAATCTTCATGATTCTGCTGTTACAAGTGTGCAGAATCACCGAAATTGCTGTTTTCGTGCTATTGAATGCGAAAAACACGTTTTCTGGTGTTTTCAGCACTCCACAGTGCGTTTGATATGCGGAAACTGCCATACCTTCGGTATCGTTGTTGTTTCCAGCTGAGATATGCATTATCAGTGATAATCTTCATGATTCTGCTGTTACAAGTGTGCAGAATCACCGAAATCGCTGTTTTCGTGCTTTTGAATGCGAGAAACACGTTTTCTGGTGTTTTCAACACTCCACAGTGCGTTTGATATGCGGAAACTGCGATATCTTCGGTGTTACGTCCCGGATCGCGCAAACAGGCAAAACCAAGATCGAGCACAACAATTTGCTGTTCTTTGAACGTCCACGCAGCGCGTACGTCTGCGTCTGACGGGGTCTCTCGCTAATTCAATTGAATGGTAGTGGTTACTCACCTCAACTCCTGGTTGATCAGCAGACTAAAGTTGAACGTAATAGATATAATTCAGTAGCGCGCACTCGGTTTGGAAGTTGGAATAATTAGAATTATAGTTAGACAATTATATGAACTTTAATACACTTTGGGATTATAGAATACAATGGAGTTATACTAAGAGATAGGTAGTAATACAAGATATAGAATACAGTTAAAGAATACTAGATATAGAATCGCAGGATATAGAAATACAAGATGTAGAAACGCGGTGATGTGAGCTCCTCGAGCTCTGGGCTCAGACTGACTAAGTGGCTGGCGGAATGGTTTAATTATACTGTGTGGTTGTAGGCGCGGGGTGTGGTGTAGATATGATAGCGGAGGAATTTGTCTGGAGGAGATTAGGACACGTGTGGCTTGGATCGTGGGAGTCAGAATGTTTATGAGATAGCGGAGGAATGCGATAAGGAGAGGCCTGGGAGTCGGGACACGTGCGTGATGACGTCATAGGATTGGTGTGTGGCGGGAGATTAGGTCTGGCGGTCGGCGGATGTTTGGGAGATAAGGAGTTGGAATATAATACGAGTGTGGGAATGGAATGTGTTTGGCTTGGTGGTTTAGTCTGGAAGGTTCGGTGGATGTTTATGTGATATCGAGCTTGGGAAAGGGATTGGATTATCAGGGAATGCTTCTAGAATGATCTAGATTATTCTAGAAGCTTCTGGAAGGATGACATAGGAACTGATAGTAGGATGTAGCGGGAGTGAAGGCGCGCTTATGACTATGCTTATAAATAATTCTAACAGGAGTAAGGGCGCGCTTATGACTACTATGCTTATCGTATATATGTGTGTATGTATATATATGCTTATGACTAATTCCAACGTCGCTTGCCGACGTAACACCTCCCCCCCTGGGTGAGAAAATTCATGGAAATTGAATTTTCTAGTCGGGTTTACTAGAGAGTTTTTGTTATTCGGGTGAGAGAGTTCGTTGGAATGGGGCACTGTTTGAGTGTTCTAATGAAATTCACTATGGAGTTTGAAACTCGGGTATAAGCGTTCGGGGGTGCACTGGTTCACTACTTCAGTGGGCTGCTGCTCTGTATCTTCTGGCTTGGGGTTGGGTTGGTTTCGGGTGTGTTCGGGGTTGGTTTGGGTATCTGTGATCTCGCCATCGGTTTTCCTCTGGCTGAGGAACAGGAAGAAGTGTGTGAGAGAGCTCCAAACGGCTCCCAATAGGTGTAGGCTCCATCCGTATACTGAGTGTAGTGCTATCCCGTTGATGATCGTGCTGACGGCGGCTTTGATGACTCGGATTGCGAGGTAGATGCCCATAATGCCAGCGGTGAATGATCCGAATGCGACGAATCCGGACCAGATTCGTCTTCCAGTGGATTCTGCTAGCTTTTTCAACGTTGTTTCGTCGAAAAGGTTGTACAGCTGAAGGGCTTGTGAGCTGTATTCCCGGCCGGTAACTCCTTGAGCTAGAGAGTTCACGATGGCGGGTCTTTCGATAGGGAACATTATGTGTTCCTTTAGCTTTGCCAGGTCCTCTGGTGAATAGATACCTCCGTCTGCCAGGTTATGTGGGTTGACGTATTTCCAGGTTGCCTTGGTAAGTGGCTTCAGCGGTGTTGGCGGTAGACTTTCCACAGGTTTTGGTGTTAGCCTGTACCATAGGCCATGGATTTTGAACATATTCGGCATGAGTTCGCTGCAGTCTTTCCTCGTGCCTGAGCGCGTTAGTATGTGGTGAATCGGCGTAATAAACAATGACGTGTTTTTGTATGTTACAGGCAACTCGTCGTAACAGGTGTCTGTGTGCCTCACTTGGCAGACAACCGGAACGCATTTGACTATGTGGATAACTTCGCCCGATGCGATTGCCATGAATCCGTGTTCCCTGGCAATTGTCCTTGCTACTTCGGCTGGGGCGACGTGAATAAGTGTGAGTGCGTTATGCAGAATCTGTCGTTCTAATGCGCACTTTTGTTTTATTACGTCCCGATATAACTGTATTATCTGTGTTTTTAGGTGCTTCTCTACGTATACGAATTTGGAATTCACGTATGCGAAGATGTCGAGATTGTTTATTGCGATGGATGTCCTGGTTTTGAAGTGTCCTTCTTTCTCCGTCTCGAGAATGAAGAGCTTGGGATGTTCGGTATGTATCAATGTGTATCCACAGACCTTCGTACTGGTTGTTCTGGCAAGGGCGAATGTAGTTCCTTGCGATGTGACCGAGTAGAGGGATAACCCTTGGTTGTCTTCGTCTTCTACTAGTGTTGCTTTACCTTCGTAGAGGACATCGTAATTGTTGAATTTGCAGTAGTCTGTGGGTGAGTTGTCCCAGTAGGAGAATCCATCTTCGGAGTCCAGGCAGGATCCTTGTTGGACCAGGCATCGTTGGCCAGATTGCATGATGATTTCGTTGGTGGCGAGTTTGACAGCTGCGATATGGGTGCGTATTTTTATACGGATGACAGCTTGAACGACTACGCTGTTCCAGGTGCCGTATGGATCGCTGAACGTGGAGCCGTAGCATGTGCCGTCGTTATCGATTTTTCCTGACAAGGTGAGACTTCGGGTTGTGGAAGAGTTCGTAACTACGCCTGTGATCTGTGCCGATGGGGTGATGTATAGTGTGCCGGTACGGTGTAGCATCTGGCACGCGTCTCTAGGGATGTTCATTAGGTAAATTTGCCGTCCGTTGTTGACTGCGGAGATGTGCGAATGCATGCCGCAGTGGAAGATTGTTCTGTCGATTTCCACGTGGCATTGTGTGACCTCGGCAGTTTGAAATTCGGACAGTTGCAGTAATTGGATTGCCCTTTCCTTGATGATGGGTGCCTTTTCTTCTGTCTCGCAGTTGAGTGGGTCGATTGCGGAGAATGTTGAGACGTTTAGTGTCGGGCCGCTGCAGTCGTAACCGATAAGGGCTGCAGCCGAGGATACGGAGATGATGAGTACTGCTGCTTGTAGATGCATGTTGGTTGATTGTTGTTGACTGATCTCTTCGCCTCTTGTTTGGCTCTTATATACTAGTCATGATGACGAATGGGGTGAGGATGACATTGAGGTTGTTAATGTTTTGGCTAGCTTCAATTTGTTTTGGTGGACCGTTCTTTCTCGGCCGGTATCGAGTGTCAGGCGGACGTTATGGTTGTCGAGGATACGTGATATTTTATGTGGACCTGTGTATTGCGCATCGAATTTGTTTTTAGTCGGTTCTTTTAATAAGTATACCAAATCTCCTTCCGAGAATTCCTTTGTGTTTAATCTTCGATCGTAATAGCGTTTGGATCTTTGTTTAGCAAGATTAAGGTTTGAGGCTGCTATCGCTCGTGATTCGTTTAGCTTGGTTTCGAGTTTTCGTAAATACGCGGTGTATGTTTCGTCTTCCACAGGAGTTTCATAGGAGTATGCGGATGGTACTCTAGCTTTGTTTCCAAATATAAGTTCGTGTGGTGTATATAATGTACCTTCGTGAGTACTTGTGTTGTAACTAAACATCGCACACTGAAGCCAATTGTTCCAATCATTTTTGTTACTTATGTACTGTTTTAGATATTCCGTCAGGACTAGATGTGACCTTTCTAACGAGCCGTTTGTTTGAGGGTGGAATGCAGTGGTTTTGATATGTTGAATTCTAAATCGACGTGTCACCGCGCGCATGAGAGCGTTGATGAAGTTTGTACCCTGATCCGTAAGTATTGCTTTTGGCGCACCGAATTTGCAAATTAGGTTGTCAACTAATGCATCAGCTGTTTCTATTGCAGAGACGGTTTTGAGAGGGACAGCAATTGAATATTTGGTCAACAAATCCTGCATCGTGAGGATGTAATGATGACCAGAGGGAGTGGTAGGAAGGGGGCCAACGATGTCTAGTGCAATTTTATCGAACGCCTGTCCAGGTGTGTCTGTTAGTATCATTGGATTTCGCGTCTTTACTCTTGTTAATTTTTTCGTCTGGCAATCTTTACACGTTGTTACAAATTTCATTATTTCGGGTTTCATTGAAGGCCAAAAGTACTTTTCTCGTATGCGTCTGTAGGTTTTTGTCACGCCCTTATGTCCGGCGTATGCGGAGATGTGATTTTCTGATATTATAGCTTGTCTCGTATTTTCTGGAGGTATGACGATTTCGTTAGTGCAAATAGTTATTCGAATGTTGGTTTCCTCTAGAAGTTCCGTTAGTACGTCTCGTATAGTTGTCCAAGATATGTCGTCTATTGAAATTCGCGATAATGTAATTGACGGTAAGTTTAGTTCTATAATTGCGTCGCGTAACGCTCGGAGGGATTCTAACATGTCTTCGTAAGTTGCAATATGAGATAACGATTCTTTTATGGGTAATTGTATCAGTGTATACTTTTCAGTGTGGACTTTCGCTCTACCGATTATAGCGTTTGCTAGTTTCGGCAGTCTGTTGTTTTTGTATAGATCGATCGCGCCTTCGTCCAGTGGGTCATTTGCGAGGGTCACGAAACATGCTATGTGGTCATTTTTCATGATAAGTCGGTCTCGTGTGTAATGTATGTTCGTCGGTGTCGTGGCTGGACTGGATATATCGATTTCGCTATCTGTGTCGGGTGATATCGGAGACGAGGTTGATGGTTGGGATTGGAATAGTAGTGGTGAAGTAGAATGCGATGATAATGGATATACAGGAGCTTGGATAGGATTTCTAGAGAGAGCGTCTGCATTAGTGTTCATTTTACCTGATTTGTATATAATTTTATATTCGTACTCGGCTAGTTTTAAACGCCAGCGAAGTAGACGCGATGACGGATCCTTTACAGAATTCATCCACACCAATGGCTGGTGGTCTGTGACGAGATTGAACTTCTTTCCGTATATGTATGATCTAAAGTGTTGAACTGCGTATATTATTGCCAAGCATTCCTTCTCAATAGTTGCATAGTTTAGTTCTGCTCCGTGAAGCAGTCGCGAGGCATAGGCTATCGGTTGATCTTTATTTATCTCGCCCTGACTTAGAATGGCACCGATCGCGTAATTTGATGCGTCGGTTGTGATGTTGAACGGTTTGGAAAAATCTGGGTAACGGAGCACTGGCTCAGTGCACAATGCCGTGCGCAATGTATCGAACGCTTGGTCCTGTGGTAGTGACCATTCGAATTTCGCGTCTTTCCGTAGTAGATGCGTTAGCGGTTTCGAGATATGGGAGAATTTATCTATAAAACGTCGATAATAGCCTGCTAAACCAAGGAACTCTCGGACTTGTTTCGTGTTTTTCGGTTTCGGAAAGTTTTGTACCGCTACCACCTTGTTGGGGCATGGTTTGACGCCTTCGTCGCTGATTATATGTCCTAAGTAAGCGACTTCGCGACGGAGAAATGTACACTTCGAAGGTTGTAGCTTCAGGTTGGCTTTCCTGAGACGCTTAGCCAGTTTATTGAATTTTGAACAGTGCTCTGATAATGAGCTTGCATAAATAACAATGTCGTCGAGATAAACGAACATTTCTGTGCCCTGCAATCCTGAGAGAATCGAATCCATTAAACGTTGAAATGTCGCAGGAGCGTTACGTAAGCCGAAGGGCATTCGATTAAACTCATAATGACCGTATGGGGTAGAAAACGCTGTTTTCCCAGCGTCCTCTTTGTTCATGCCAATCTGGTGAAAACCGGAGGCCAAATCGAAAGTGGAGAAGTATTTTGCAGAACCGAGCTGGTCTAAAATTTCCACAATACTCGGCAAGGGGTACGCGTCCGCGGTAGTCTTTTCATTCAGTTGGCGGTAATCGATGACCATCCTCCACTTTTTGGTCCCGTTTTCATCAGATTTCTTGGGCACAATCCACAAGGGCGAGTTATACGGAGAGGTAGAAGGACTGACAATGTCGTTTTCGAGAAGTTCCTTCATTTGCTTGTTGATCTCCTCCTTGTGGACTGGCGGATAGCGATATTGCTTTACATGTATGGGTTTATCGTCGGTCGTTGGAATTTTGTGCTCTACAATAGTTGTTTTCCCTAAACGCTCACCCGGGAGGTGAAAGACGTCGGCGCTCTCGTTGATAATTTTATACACATGATCGCGTTCCTCTGCGTTAAGATGATCCGTACTTATTATGTCTCTGATCTCTTCTTCGCGTTCCTGATGGGAACGAGATTCTTTGATAGAGTGTATAAAATGAGGACTTCCGTCTTGCGGTATATCCTTGAAATCGGCGACTTCTTGCACCTCCACAGTGGGTACAGGAAACGAGATACGGCTATTCGTCGTATTGACAACGCGCACGAACGTTCTGCCGTTGTTTGTTTTGACTAGGGAGTCGAAGACGGTGATACCGGAGGCCAGCTCCTGACGCGGTAGATAACCTATCTCCGGACCCGTGGCTCCTATTTCGATTACTTTAGCTGAACGGCTTCCTATCGTACACGTTATTCTCTCAGGACTTGCGGTTTTGGATATAGAAGATTTTACGGATTTAGAACTAGTAGATTTGGAAAGTTTTGAGCCTGTTTTCGGTCCTTTAGCCCGTGCGCTCGAATTAGTAGTTTTGGAACGTGGTTCCGAGTTAGAAGGGGTTTTTAGGGTGTTAGTAGAGGGGTTACCTTTGCTACAGGTTTTGGAATTTTGGTTTCGTTCGCATCTCTGCTCATTATGCGGGTTGTTTGCAAACGGAATTTCGATTCCCTTCCAGAGCACTCTGTTTTGAGTGTACGAGATTTCGGCTCCCTCTTCTAAGAAATGACATCCAAGGATTCCGTCGGGGAGGATCGGGAAGTCGGATGGAACTACATGGAACCTAATTATAGTTCCATATAGCGGGATCTTGACGGAACCCATGGTGGATACGGCTTCGGATGTGATTCCGTATAATTGCAACTTTTCGTCAGTTGCAATCCGATGATTGAGGTGGAGCGCTGATATTTTAATCAGATTTGGTTCCGACCCGGTATCAATCATTAGTGTCGTTATTCGCGGGAGTCCTGGCGATTGGACTTCTACGTGAGGGACTTTTCCCTTCGATTTTAATTCGCATTTTGCAATTCGGGTGTTGATTCCGTTGCGATGGTTCGGACCGTGTTTGCTGGGGACGCCTCTCGCCTTCGGCCCGAGTTCGACGGGAGGGCTTGTCCGTTTCCCGGATTCCGTTGATTATTATATTCCCTTTTGCGACACTCGTGTATGTCGTGCCCGGAGAATTTACAGTAGGAGCAGACCTTTGGCTGTCTACTGGGACTTACGGAAGTATTTCCTCGTGACGCTTCATAGGCGAAAGTATTGCGCGGAGGTGTGCGCGGATCGCGGTAGGAATCCCGGTAGCGAGATTCGTTAAATCGTCGCGGTGAAGGTTCCCGCCATGAAGACCCTTGCCATGAATTGCGAGGTGAAGGAGGGTTGTGATACGGCTTACGTTCCGGCGTTTGATCACGGAATTGCACGTGTTTGGAATCTGTGACGCGTCCGTATCGAATGTTGTCGCGTTCTAGTTCTTTATAAATTTCGATTGCCTCATTAAAGATATGAGACAGCGGATTTCTACGCAAATGACGGAGCTCGCTTCTTATCTGTGGGGTTACTCCGCGGATGAAACAATCTGCCGTCAGATTGTCGATTTCAGAAATCGAGGTGGAATCGCAGTCTATGATTGCGTTTCGTATGTCCTTGACCCGAGTGATGAAATCGAGGATATGTTCTTCTTTTTTCATGTAGATATTGGCCATATCGCCGCGATAGTGGTCAATCGTCTTTTGCGGACCGAAGATACGCTTAAGTCTATTACAGAGGTCGGTGACGTTTATATACCGCTCGTCTTCCACTGCAGTGGCTGCCCGTCCGCGTAAACGCGTAGTAATTAGTCGCGTGAGAGTGCCTTCGGCACTGGGAGATATAAGGTCGCGAGCGCGGGTGCACGCGCGCGTAAATGTGAGAACGGACGGTTCCGTTCCATTGAATGTAGGGATTATAGCTAAAGCTTCCTTTAGCGTGAAGGAATCTGTGGAGGTATCTTCGATGGGAGAGCGATATTCTCTATGTTGCCTTCTTAGATTTTCAATTTCCGCCAACGCGGCGTCGCGTTCTTGCTTTAGCGTGTTACAGTCGTGCTCCATCCTGGAAGTCTCTGCGCTTTCCGCGTGCTTTTTGGAACGGGTGTCCATTATAGATATTGATGATGAATTTACAGAAAATTTTTCAGAATTTATTGGTTATCGAATACAAAAGTACACCAGTTTGCTACTTCGTCAGGTACAATCTCGGGTATATTTCCGTGTGAAAAATTTCGTACAAACGAGAGTAACACTTCTTGGGGTATTTCTCGGTGGTTGTAGACTTTAAGAGATATATCGGTGTCTAATATTTCGATTGGCGGCGGAGGAATGGGTACTGGTATGATTTCGTCGCAAGAATCATCGATAATGATCGGTTCAGGATCTGGCTCGGCTCCTGCGCTATCTGGGATCGGAGTTTCCGGCGCAGGCTGCTGCGCCTGGAGTTCCTTTAATTCCCTTTGTATAGCGGCAATCCTCCTTGCTTGGACCCTGTGACCACCACGACGGCCTCGACGACGTGACTGATTTGGAATAGATTTCGATATAGGGAATAGTAAAGTGTTGAAGATTCGGTATATTAATAGCTTCGAACAACTACCTTCCTGACTCCGTGCATTGCGTCTGGTGTCACGACAAGATCACTGCGTGTAACCGTTAGTTCTGCACAGGTGCGCTAGCGTCAGCGCGCTCGTCTGTCAGGCAGAAAATTCAAGCCTGGAATCAACGTGTGAAAGGAGGTTGGTGAGGATCGCCGGTTATTAATCACAATGAATTTAAACCGCGAGAGTGAACAGCATCCCACCGCTGTCACCAGTTGTTACGTCCCGGATCGCGCAAACAGGCAAAACCAAGATCGAGCACAACAATTTGCTGTTCTTTGAACGTCCACGCAGCGCGTACGTCTGCGTCTGACGGGGTCTCTCGCTAATTCAATTGAATGGTAGTGGTTACTCACCTCAACTCCTGGTTGATCAGCAGACTAAAGTTGAACGTAATAGATATAATTCAGTAGCGCGCACTCGGTTTGGAAGTTGGAATAATTAGAATTATAGTTAGACAATTATATGAACTTTAATACACTTTGGGATTATAGAATACAATGGAGTTATACTAAGAGATAGGTAGTAATACAAGATATAGAATACAGTTAAAGAATACTAGATATAGAATCGCAGGATATAGAAATACAAGATGTAGAAACGCGGTGATGTGAGCTCCTCGAGCTCTGGGCTCAGACTGACTAAGTGGCTGGCGGAATGGTTTAATTATACTGTGTGGTTGTAGGCGCGGGGTGTGGTGTAGATATGATAGCGGAGGAATTTGTCTGGAGGAGATTAGGACACGTGTGGCTTGGATCGTGGGAGTCAGAATGTTTATGAGATAGCGGAGGAATGCGATAAGGAGAGGCCTGGGAGTCGGGACACGTGCGTGATGACGTCATAGGATTGGTGTGTGGCGGGAGATTAGGTCTGGCGGTCGGCGGATGTTTGGGAGATAAGGAGTTGGAATATAATACGAGTGTGGGAATGGAATGTGTTTGGCTTGGTGGTTTAGTCTGGAAGGTTCGGTGGATGTTTATGTGATATCGAGCTTGGGAAAGGGATTGGATTATCAGGGAATGCTTCTAGAATGATCTAGATTATTCTAGAAGCTTCTGGAAGGATGACATAGGAACTGATAGTAGGATGTAGCGGGAGTGAAGGCGCGCTTATGACTATGCTTATAAATAATTCTAACAGGAGTAAGGGCGCGCTTATGACTACTATGCTTATCGTATATATGTGTGTATGTATATATATGCTTATGACTAATTCCAACGTCGCTTGCCGACGTAACACCTCCCCCCCTGGGTGAGAAAATTCATGGAAATTGAATTTTCTAGTCGGGTTTACTAGAGAGTTTTTGTTATTCGGGTGAGAGAGTTCGTTGGAATGGGGCACTGTTTGAGTGTTCTAATGAAATTCACTATGGAGTTTGAAACTCGGGTATAAGCGTTCGGGGGTGCACTGGTTCACTACTTCAGTGGGCTGCTGCTCTGTATCTTCTGGCTTGGGGTTGGGTTGGTTTCGGGTGTGTTCGGGGTTGGTTTGGGTATCTGTGATCTCGCCATCGGTTTTCCTCTGGCTGAGGAACAGGAAGAAGTGTGTGAGAGAGCTCCAAACGGCTCCCAATAGGTGTAGGCTCCATCCGTATACTGAGTGTAGTGCTATCCCGTTGATGATCGTGCTGACGGCGGCTTTGATGACTCGGATTGCGAGGTAGATGCCCATAATGCCAGCGGTGAATGATCCGAATGCGACGAATCCGGACCAGATTCGTCTTCCAGTGGATTCTGCTAGCTTTTTCAACGTTGTTTCGTCGAAAAGGTTGTACAGCTGAAGGGCTTGTGAGCTGTATTCCCGGCCGGTAACTCCTTGAGCTAGAGAGTTCACGATGGCGGGTCTTTCGATAGGGAACATTATGTGTTCCTTTAGCTTTGCCAGGTCCTCTGGTGAATAGATACCTCCGTCTGCCAGGTTATGTGGGTTGACGTATTTCCAGGTTGCCTTGGTAAGTGGCTTCAGCGGTGTTGGCGGTAGACTTTCCACAGGTTTTGGTGTTAGCCTGTACCATAGGCCATGGATTTTGAACATATTCGGCATGAGTTCGCTGCAGTCTTTCCTCGTGCCTGAGCGCGTTAGTATGTGGTGAATCGGCGTAATAAACAATGACGTGTTTTTGTATGTTACAGGCAACTCGTCGTAACAGGTGTCTGTGTGCCTCACTTGGCAGACAACCGGAACGCATTTGACTATGTGGATAACTTCGCCCGATGCGATTGCCATGAATCCGTGTTCCCTGGCAATTGTCCTTGCTACTTCGGCTGGGGCGACGTGAATAAGTGTGAGTGCGTTATGCAGAATCTGTCGTTCTAATGCGCACTTTTGTTTTATTACGTCCCGATATAACTGTATTATCTGTGTTTTTAGGTGCTTCTCTACGTATACGAATTTGGAATTCACGTATGCGAAGATGTCGAGATTGTTTATTGCGATGGATGTCCTGGTTTTGAAGTGTCCTTCTTTCTCCGTCTCGAGAATGAAGAGCTTGGGATGTTCGGTATGTATCAATGTGTATCCACAGACCTTCGTACTGGTTGTTCTGGCAAGGGCGAATGTAGTTCCTTGCGATGTGACCGAGTAGAGGGATAACCCTTGGTTGTCTTCGTCTTCTACTAGTGTTGCTTTACCTTCGTAGAGGACATCGTAATTGTTGAATTTGCAGTAGTCTGTGGGTGAGTTGTCCCAGTAGGAGAATCCATCTTCGGAGTCCAGGCAGGATCCTTGTTGGACCAGGCATCGTTGGCCAGATTGCATGATGATTTCGTTGGTGGCGAGTTTGACAGCTGCGATATGGGTGCGTATTTTTATACGGATGACAGCTTGAACGACTACGCTGTTCCAGGTGCCGTATGGATCGCTGAACGTGGAGCCGTAGCATGTGCCGTCGTTATCGATTTTTCCTGACAAGGTGAGACTTCGGGTTGTGGAAGAGTTCGTAACTACGCCTGTGATCTGTGCCGATGGGGTGATGTATAGTGTGCCGGTACGGTGTAGCATCTGGCACGCGTCTCTAGGGATGTTCATTAGGTAAATTTGCCGTCCGTTGTTGACTGCGGAGATGTGCGAATGCATGCCGCAGTGGAAGATTGTTCTGTCGATTTCCACGTGGCATTGTGTGACCTCGGCAGTTTGAAATTCGGACAGTTGCAGTAATTGGATTGCCCTTTCCTTGATGATGGGTGCCTTTTCTTCTGTCTCGCAGTTGAGTGGGTCGATTGCGGAGAATGTTGAGACGTTTAGTGTCGGGCCGCTGCAGTCGTAACCGATAAGGGCTGCAGCCGAGGATACGGAGATGATGAGTACTGCTGCTTGTAGATGCATGTTGGTTGATTGTTGTTGACTGATCTCTTCGCCTCTTGTTTGGCTCTTATATACTAGTCATGATGACGAATGGGGTGAGGATGACATTGAGGTTGTTAATGTTTTGGCTAGCTTCAATTTGTTTTGGTGGACCGTTCTTTCTCGGCCGGTATCGAGTGTCAGGCGGACGTTATGGTTGTCGAGGATACGTGATATTTTATGTGGACCTGTGTATTGCGCATCGAATTTGTTTTTAGTCGGTTCTTTTAATAAGTATACCAAATCTCCTTCCGAGAATTCCTTTGTGTTTAATCTTCGATCGTAATAGCGTTTGGATCTTTGTTTAGCAAGATTAAGGTTTGAGGCTGCTATCGCTCGTGATTCGTTTAGCTTGGTTTCGAGTTTTCGTAAATACGCGGTGTATGTTTCGTCTTCCACAGGAGTTTCATAGGAGTATGCGGATGGTACTCTAGCTTTGTTTCCAAATATAAGTTCGTGTGGTGTATATAATGTACCTTCGTGAGTACTTGTGTTGTAACTAAACATCGCACACTGAAGCCAATTGTTCCAATCATTTTTGTTACTTATGTACTGTTTTAGATATTCCGTCAGGACTAGATGTGACCTTTCTAACGAGCCGTTTGTTTGAGGGTGGAATGCAGTGGTTTTGATATGTTGAATTCTAAATCGACGTGTCACCGCGCGCATGAGAGCGTTGATGAAGTTTGTACCCTGATCCGTAAGTATTGCTTTTGGCGCACCGAATTTGCAAATTAGGTTGTCAACTAATGCATCAGCTGTTTCTATTGCAGAGACGGTTTTGAGAGGGACAGCAATTGAATATTTGGTCAACAAATCCTGCATCGTGAGGATGTAATGATGACCAGAGGGAGTGGTAGGAAGGGGGCCAACGATGTCTAGTGCAATTTTATCGAACGCCTGTCCAGGTGTGTCTGTTAGTATCATTGGATTTCGCGTCTTTACTCTTGTTAATTTTTTCGTCTGGCAATCTTTACACGTTGTTACAAATTTCATTATTTCGGGTTTCATTGAAGGCCAAAAGTACTTTTCTCGTATGCGTCTGTAGGTTTTTGTCACGCCCTTATGTCCGGCGTATGCGGAGATGTGATTTTCTGATATTATAGCTTGTCTCGTATTTTCTGGAGGTATGACGATTTCGTTAGTGCAAATAGTTATTCGAATGTTGGTTTCCTCTAGAAGTTCCGTTAGTACGTCTCGTATAGTTGTCCAAGATATGTCGTCTATTGAAATTCGCGATAATGTAATTGACGGTAAGTTTAGTTCTATAATTGCGTCGCGTAACGCTCGGAGGGATTCTAACATGTCTTCGTAAGTTGCAATATGAGATAACGATTCTTTTATGGGTAATTGTATCAGTGTATACTTTTCAGTGTGGACTTTCGCTCTACCGATTATAGCGTTTGCTAGTTTCGGCAGTCTGTTGTTTTTGTATAGATCGATCGCGCCTTCGTCCAGTGGGTCATTTGCGAGGGTCACGAAACATGCTATGTGGTCATTTTTCATGATAAGTCGGTCTCGTGTGTAATGTATGTTCGTCGGTGTCGTGGCTGGACTGGATATATCGATTTCGCTATCTGTGTCGGGTGATATCGGAGACGAGGTTGATGGTTGGGATTGGAATAGTAGTGGTGAAGTAGAATGCGATGATAATGGATATACAGGAGCTTGGATAGGATTTCTAGAGAGAGCGTCTGCATTAGTGTTCATTTTACCTGATTTGTATATAATTTTATATTCGTACTCGGCTAGTTTTAAACGCCAGCGAAGTAGACGCGATGACGGATCCTTTACAGAATTCATCCACACCAATGGCTGGTGGTCTGTGACGAGATTGAACTTCTTTCCGTATATGTATGATCTAAAGTGTTGAACTGCGTATATTATTGCCAAGCATTCCTTCTCAATAGTTGCATAGTTTAGTTCTGCTCCGTGAAGCAGTCGCGAGGCATAGGCTATCGGTTGATCTTTATTTATCTCGCCCTGACTTAGAATGGCACCGATCGCGTAATTTGATGCGTCGGTTGTGATGTTGAACGGTTTGGAAAAATCTGGGTAACGGAGCACTGGCTCAGTGCACAATGCCGTGCGCAATGTATCGAACGCTTGGTCCTGTGGTAGTGACCATTCGAATTTCGCGTCTTTCCGTAGTAGATGCGTTAGCGGTTTCGAGATATGGGAGAATTTATCTATAAAACGTCGATAATAGCCTGCTAAACCAAGGAACTCTCGGACTTGTTTCGTGTTTTTCGGTTTCGGAAAGTTTTGTACCGCTACCACCTTGTTGGGGCATGGTTTGACGCCTTCGTCGCTGATTATATGTCCTAAGTAAGCGACTTCGCGACGGAGAAATGTACACTTCGAAGGTTGTAGCTTCAGGTTGGCTTTCCTGAGACGCTTAGCCAGTTTATTGAATTTTGAACAGTGCTCTGATAATGAGCTTGCATAAATAACAATGTCGTCGAGATAAACGAACATTTCTGTGCCCTGCAATCCTGAGAGAATCGAATCCATTAAACGTTGAAATGTCGCAGGAGCGTTACGTAAGCCGAAGGGCATTCGATTAAACTCATAATGACCGTATGGGGTAGAAAACGCTGTTTTCCCAGCGTCCTCTTTGTTCATGCCAATCTGGTGAAAACCGGAGGCCAAATCGAAAGTGGAGAAGTATTTTGCAGAACCGAGCTGGTCTAAAATTTCCACAATACTCGGCAAGGGGTACGCGTCCGCGGTAGTCTTTTCATTCAGTTGGCGGTAATCGATGACCATCCTCCACTTTTTGGTCCCGTTTTCATCAGATTTCTTGGGCACAATCCACAAGGGCGAGTTATACGGAGAGGTAGAAGGACTGACAATGTCGTTTTCGAGAAGTTCCTTCATTTGCTTGTTGATCTCCTCCTTGTGGACTGGCGGATAGCGATATTGCTTTACATGTATGGGTTTATCGTCGGTCGTTGGAATTTTGTGCTCTACAATAGTTGTTTTCCCTAAACGCTCACCCGGGAGGTGAAAGACGTCGGCGCTCTCGTTGATAATTTTATACACATGATCGCGTTCCTCTGCGTTAAGATGATCCGTACTTATTATGTCTCTGATCTCTTCTTCGCGTTCCTGATGGGAACGAGATTCTTTGATAGAGTGTATAAAATGAGGACTTCCGTCTTGCGGTATATCCTTGAAATCGGCGACTTCTTGCACCTCCACAGTGGGTACAGGAAACGAGATACGGCTATTCGTCGTATTGACAACGCGCACGAACGTTCTGCCGTTGTTTGTTTTGACTAGGGAGTCGAAGACGGTGATACCGGAGGCCAGCTCCTGACGCGGTAGATAACCTATCTCCGGACCCGTGGCTCCTATTTCGATTACTTTAGCTGAACGGCTTCCTATCGTACACGTTATTCTCTCAGGACTTGCGGTTTTGGATATAGAAGATTTTACGGATTTAGAACTAGTAGATTTGGAAAGTTTTGAGCCTGTTTTCGGTCCTTTAGCCCGTGCGCTCGAATTAGTAGTTTTGGAACGTGGTTCCGAGTTAGAAGGGGTTTTTAGGGTGTTAGTAGAGGGGTTACCTTTGCTACAGGTTTTGGAATTTTGGTTTCGTTCGCATCTCTGCTCATTATGCGGGTTGTTTGCAAACGGAATTTCGATTCCCTTCCAGAGCACTCTGTTTTGAGTGTACGAGATTTCGGCTCCCTCTTCTAAGAAATGACATCCAAGGATTCCGTCGGGGAGGATCGGGAAGTCGGATGGAACTACATGGAACCTAATTATAGTTCCATATAGCGGGATCTTGACGGAACCCATGGTGGATACGGCTTCGGATGTGATTCCGTATAATTGCAACTTTTCGTCAGTTGCAATCCGATGATTGAGGTGGAGCGCTGATATTTTAATCAGATTTGGTTCCGACCCGGTATCAATCATTAGTGTCGTTATTCGCGGGAGTCCTGGCGATTGGACTTCTACGTGAGGGACTTTTCCCTTCGATTTTAATTCGCATTTTGCAATTCGGGTGTTGATTCCGTTGCGATGGTTCGGACCGTGTTTGCTGGGGACGCCTCTCGCCTTCGGCCCGAGTTCGACGGGAGGGCTTGTCCGTTTCCCGGATTCCGTTGATTATTATATTCCCTTTTGCGACACTCGTGTATGTCGTGCCCGGAGAATTTACAGTAGGAGCAGACCTTTGGCTGTCTACTGGGACTTACGGAAGTATTTCCTCGTGACGCTTCATAGGCGAAAGTATTGCGCGGAGGTGTGCGCGGATCGCGGTAGGAATCCCGGTAGCGAGATTCGTTAAATCGTCGCGGTGAAGGTTCCCGCCATGAAGACCCTTGCCATGAATTGCGAGGTGAAGGAGGGTTGTGATACGGCTTACGTTCCGGCGTTTGATCACGGAATTGCACGTGTTTGGAATCTGTGACGCGTCCGTATCGAATGTTGTCGCGTTCTAGTTCTTTATAAATTTCGATTGCCTCATTAAAGATATGAGACAGCGGATTTCTACGCAAATGACGGAGCTCGCTTCTTATCTGTGGGGTTACTCCGCGGATGAAACAATCTGCCGTCAGATTGTCGATTTCAGAAATCGAGGTGGAATCGCAGTCTATGATTGCGTTTCGTATGTCCTTGACCCGAGTGATGAAATCGAGGATATGTTCTTCTTTTTTCATGTAGATATTGGCCATATCGCCGCGATAGTGGTCAATCGTCTTTTGCGGACCGAAGATACGCTTAAGTCTATTACAGAGGTCGGTGACGTTTATATACCGCTCGTCTTCCACTGCAGTGGCTGCCCGTCCGCGTAAACGCGTAGTAATTAGTCGCGTGAGAGTGCCTTCGGCACTGGGAGATATAAGGTCGCGAGCGCGGGTGCACGCGCGCGTAAATGTGAGAACGGACGGTTCCGTTCCATTGAATGTAGGGATTATAGCTAAAGCTTCCTTTAGCGTGAAGGAATCTGTGGAGGTATCTTCGATGGGAGAGCGATATTCTCTATGTTGCCTTCTTAGATTTTCAATTTCCGCCAACGCGGCGTCGCGTTCTTGCTTTAGCGTGTTACAGTCGTGCTCCATCCTGGAAGTCTCTGCGCTTTCCGCGTGCTTTTTGGAACGGGTGTCCATTATAGATATTGATGATGAATTTACAGAAAATTTTTCAGAATTTATTGGTTATCGAATACAAAAGTACACCAGTTTGCTACTTCGTCAGGTACAATCTCGGGTATATTTCCGTGTGAAAAATTTCGTACAAACGAGAGTAACACTTCTTGGGGTATTTCTCGGTGGTTGTAGACTTTAAGAGATATATCGGTGTCTAATATTTCGATTGGCGGCGGAGGAATGGGTACTGGTATGATTTCGTCGCAAGAATCATCGATAATGATCGGTTCAGGATCTGGCTCGGCTCCTGCGCTATCTGGGATCGGAGTTTCCGGCGCAGGCTGCTGCGCCTGGAGTTCCTTTAATTCCCTTTGTATAGCGGCAATCCTCCTTGCTTGGACCCTGTGACCACCACGACGGCCTCGACGACGTGACTGATTTGGAATAGATTTCGATATAGGGAATAGTAAAGTGTTGAAGATTCGGTATATTAATAGCTTCGAACAACTACCTTCCTGACTCCGTGCATTGCGTCTGGTGTCACGACAAGATCACTGCGTGTAACCGTTAGTTCTGCACAGGTGCGCTAGCGTCAGCGCGCTCGTCTGTCAGGCAGAAAATTCAAGCCTGGAATCAACGTGTGAAAGGAGGTTGGTGAGGATCGCCGGTTATTAATCACAATGAATTTAAACCGCGAGAGTGAACAGCATCCCACCGCTGTCACCAGTTGTTACGTCCCGGATCGCGCAAACAGGCAAAACCAAGATCGAGCACAACAATTTGCTGTTCTTTGAACGTCCACGCAGCGCGTACGTCTGCGTCTGACGGGGTCTCTCGCTAATTCAATTGAATGGTAGTGGTTACTCACCTCAACTCCTGGTTGATCAGCAGACTAAAGTTGAACGTAATAGATATAATTCAGTAGCGCGCACTCGGTTTGGAAGTTGGAATAATTAGAATTATAGTTAGACAATTATATGAACTTTAATACACTTTGGGATTATAGAATACAATGGAGTTATACTAAGAGATAGGTAGTAATACAAGATATAGAATACAGTTAAAGAATACTAGATATAGAATCGCAGGATATAGAAATACAAGATGTAGAAACGCGGTGATGTGAGCTCCTCGAGCTCTGGGCTCAGACTGACTAAGTGGCTGGCGGAATGGTTTAATTATACTGTGTGGTTGTAGGCGCGGGGTGTGGTGTAGATATGATAGCGGAGGAATTTGTCTGGAGGAGATTAGGACACGTGTGGCTTGGATCGTGGGAGTCAGAATGTTTATGAGATAGCGGAGGAATGCGATAAGGAGAGGCCTGGGAGTCGGGACACGTGCGTGATGACGTCATAGGATTGGTGTGTGGCGGGAGATTAGGTCTGGCGGTCGGCGGATGTTTGGGAGATAAGGAGTTGGAATATAATACGAGTGTGGGAATGGAATGTGTTTGGCTTGGTGGTTTAGTCTGGAAGGTTCGGTGGATGTTTATGTGATATCGAGCTTGGGAAAGGGATTGGATTATCAGGGAATGCTTCTAGAATGATCTAGATTATTCTAGAAGCTTCTGGAAGGATGACATAGGAACTGATAGTAGGATGTAGCGGGAGTGAAGGCGCGCTTATGACTATGCTTATAAATAATTCTAACAGGAGTAAGGGCGCGCTTATGACTACTATGCTTATCGTATATATGTGTGTATGTATATATATGCTTATGACTAATTCCAACGTCGCTTGCCGACGTAACATCGGTATCGTTGTTGTTTCCAGCTGAGATATGCATTTTCAGTGATAATCTTCATGATTCTGCTGTTACAAGTGTGCAGAATCACCGAAATCGCTGTTTTCGTGCTTTTGAATGCGAAAAACACGTTTTCTGGTGTTTTCAACACTCCACAGTGCGTTTGATATGCGGAAAGTGCGATATCTTCGGTGTCGTTGTTGTTTCCAGCTGAGATATTCACTTTCAGTGATAATCTTCACGATTCTGCTGTTACAAGTGTGCAGAATCACCGAAATCGCTGTTTTCGTGCTTTTGAATGCGAAAAACACGTTTTCTGGTGTTTTCAGCACTCCACAGTGCGTTTGATATGCGGAAACTGCCATACCTTCGGTATCGTTGTTGTTTCCAGCTGAGATATGCATTATCAGTGATAATCTTCATGATTCTGCTGTTACAAGTGTGCAGAATCACCGAAATCGCTGTTTTCGCGCTATTCAATGCGAAAAACACGTTTTCTGGTGTTTTCAGCACTCCACAGTGCGTTTGATATGCGGAAACTACGATATCTTCGGTATCGTTGTTGTTTCCAGCTGAGATATGCATTTTCAGTGATAATCTTCATGATTCTGCTGTTACAAGTGTGCAGAATCACCGAAATCGCTGTTTTCGTGCTTTTGAATGCGAAAAACACGTTTTCTGGTGTATTCAACACTCCACAGTGCGTTTGATATGCGGAAACTGCGATATCTTCGGTATGGTTGTTGTTTCCAGCTGAGATATGCATTTTCAGTGATAATCTTCATGATTCTGCTGTTACAACTGTGCAGAATCACCGAAATCGCTGTTTTCGTGCTATTGAATGCGAAAAACACGTTTTCTGGTGTTTTCAGCACTCCACAGTGCGTTTGATATGCGGAAACTGCCATATCTTCGGTATCGTTGTTGTTTCCAGCTGAGATATGCATTATCAGTGATAATCTTCATGATTCTGCTGTTACAAGTGTGCAGATTCACCGAAATCGCTGTTTTCGCGCTATTCAATGCGAAAAACACGTTTTCTGGTGTTTTCAGCACTCCACAGTGCGTTTGATATGCGGAAACTACGATATCTTCGGTATCGTTGTTGTTTCCAGCTGAGATATGCATTTTCAGTGATAATCTTCATGATTCTGCTGTTACAAGTGTGCAGAATCACCGAAATCGCTGTTTTCGTGCTTTTGAATGCGAAAAACACGTTTTCTGGTGTTTTCAGCACTCCACAGTGCGTTTGATATGCGGAAACTGCCATACCTTCGGTATCGTTGTTGTTTCCAGCTGAGATATGCATTATCAGTGATAATCTTCATGATTCTGCTGTTACAAGTGTGCAGAATCACCGAAATCGCTGTTTTCGCGCTATTCAATGCGAAAAACACGTTTTCTGGTGTTTTCAGCACTCCACAGTGCGTTTGATATGCGGAAACTACGATATCTTCGGTATCGTTGTTGTTTCCAGCTGAGATATGCATTTTCAGTGATAATCTTCATGATTCTGCTGTTACAAGTGTGCAGAATCACCGAAATCGCTGTTTTCGTGCTTTTGAATGCGAAAAACACGTTTTCTGGTGTATTCAACACTCCACAGTGCGTTTGATATGCGGAAACTGCGATATCTTCGGTATGGTTGTTGTTTCCAGCTGAGATATGCATTTTCAGTGATAATCTTCATGATTCTGCTGTTACAACTGTGCAGAATCACCGAAATCGCTGTTTTCGTGCTATTGAATGCGAAAAACACGTTTTCTGGTGTTTTCAGCACTCCACAGTGCGTTTGATATGCGGAAACTGCCATATCTTCGGTATCGTTGTTGTTTCCAGCTGAGATATGCATTATCAGTGATAATCTTCATGATTCTGCTGTTACAAGTGTGCAGATTCACCGAAATCGCTGTTTTCGCGCTATTCAATGCGAAAAACACGTTTTCTGGTGTTTTCAGCACTCCACAGTGCGTTTGATATGCGGAAACTACGATATCTTCGGTATCGTTGTTGTTTCCAGCTGAGATATGCATTTTCAGTGATAATCTTCATGATTCTGCTGTTACAAGTGTGCAGAATCACCGAAATCGCTGTTTTCGTGCTTTTGAATGCGAAAAACACGTTTTCTGGTGTATTCAACACTCCACAGTGCGTTTGATATGCGGAAACTGCGATATCTTCGGTATGGTTGTTGTTTCCAGCTGAGATATGCATTTTCAGTGATAATCTTCATGATTCTGCTGTTACAACTGTGCAGAATCACCGAAATCGCTGTTTTCGTGCTATTGAATGCGAAAAACACGTTTTCTGGTGTTTTGAGCACTCCACAGTGCGTTTGATATGCGGAAACTGCGAAATCTTCGGTATCGTTGTTGTTTCCAGCTGAGATATGCACTTTCAGTGATAATCTTCATGATTCTGCTGTTACAAGTGTGCAGAATCACCGAAATCGCTGTTTTCGTGCTATTGAATGCGAAAAACACGTTATCTGGTGTTTTCAGCACTCCACAGTGCGTTTGATATGCGGAAACTACGATATCTTCGGTATCGTTGTTGTTTCCAGCTGAGACATGCATTTTCAGTGATAATCTTCATGATTCTGCTGTTACAGGTGTGCAGAATCACCGAAATCGCTGTTTTCGTGCTTTTAAATGCGAAAAACACGTTTGCTGGTGTTTTCAGCACTCCACAGTGCGTTTGATATGCGGAAACTACGATATCTTCGGTATCGTTGTAGTTTCCAGCTGAGATATGCACTTTCAGTGATAATCTTCACGATTCTGCTGTTACAAGTGTGCAGAATCACCGAAATCGCTGTTTTCGTGCTTTTGAATGCGAAAAACACGTTTTCTGGTGTTTTCAGCACTCCACAGTGCGTTTGATATGCGGAAACTACGATATCTTCGGTATCGTTGTTGTTTCCAGCTGAGATATGCATTTTCAGTGATAATCTTCATGATTCTGCTGTTACAAGTGTGCAGAATCACCGAAATCGCTGTTTTCGTGCTTTTGAATGCGAAAAACACGTTTTCTGGTGTATTCAACACTCCACAGTGCGTTTGATATGCGGAAACTGCGATATCTTCGGTATGGGTGTTGTTTCCAGCTGAGATATGCATTTTCAGTGATAATCTTCATGATTCTGCTGTTACAACTGTGCAGAATCACCGAAATCGCTGTTTTCGTGCTATTGAATGCGAAAAACACGTTTTCTGGTGTTTTCAGCACTCCACAGTGCGTTTGATATGCGGAAACTGCCATATCTTCGGTATCGTTGTTGTTTCCAGCTGAGATATGCATTATCAGTGATAATCTTCATGATTCTGCTGTTACAAGTGTGCAGATTCACCGAAATCGCTGTTTTCGCGCTATTCAATGCGAAAAACACGTTTTCTGGTGTTTTCAGCACTCCACAGTGCGTTTGATATGCGGAAACTACGATATCTTCGGTATCGTTGTTGTTTCCAGCTGAGATATGCATTTTCAGTGATAATCTTCATGATTCTGCTGTTACAAGTGTGCAGAATCACCGAAATCGCTGTTTTCGTGCTTTTGAATGCGAAAAACACGTTTTCTGGTGTATTCAACACTCCACAGTGCGTTTGATATGCGGAAACTGCGATATCTTCGGTATGGTTGTTGTTTCCAGCTGAGATATGCATTTTCAGTGATAATCTTCATGATTCTGCTGTTACAACTGTGCAGAATCACCGAAATCGCTGTTTTCGTGCTATTGAATGCGAAAAACACGTTTTCTGGTGTTTTCAGCACTCCACAGTGCGTTTGATATGCGGAAACTGCCATATCTTCGGTATCGTTGTTGTTTCCAGCTGAGATATGCATTTTCAGTGATAATCTTCATGATTCTGCTGTTACAAGTGTGCAGAATCACCGAAATCGCTGTTTTCGTGCTTTTGAATGCGAAAAACACGTTTTCTGGTGTTTTCAACACTCCACAGTGCGTTTGATATGCGGAAAGTGCGATATCTTCGGTGTCGTTGTTGTTTCCAGCTGAGATATGCATTATCAGTGATAATCTTCATGATTCTGCTGTTACAAGTGTGCAGAATCACCGAAATCGCTGTTTTCGCGCTATTCAATGCGAAAAACACGTTTTCTGGTGTTTTCAGCACTCCACAGTGCGTTTGATATGCGGAAACTACGATATCTTCGGTATCGTTGTTGTTTCCAGCTGAGATATGCATTTTCAGTGATAATCTGCATGATTCTGCTGTTACAAGTGTGCAGAATCACCGAAATCGCTGTTTTCGTGCTTTTGAATGCGAAAAACACGTTTTCTGGTGTATTCAACACTCCACAGTGCGTTTGATATGCGGAAACTGCGATATCTTCGGTATGGTTGTTGTTTCCAGCTGAGATATGCATTTTCAGTGATAATCTTCATGATTCTGCTGTTACAACTGTGCAGAATCACCGAAATCGCTGTTTTCGTGCTATTGAATGCGAAAAACACGTTTTCTGGTGTTTTCAGCACTCCACAGTGCGTTTGATATGCGGAAACTGCCATATCTTCGGTATCGTTGTTGTTTCCAGCTGAGATATGCATTTTCAGTGATAATCTTCATGATTCTGCTGTTACAAGTGTGCAGAATCACCGAAATCGCTGTTTTCGTGCTTTTGAATGCGAAAAACACGTTTTCTGGTGTTTTCAACACTCCACAGTGCGTTTGATATGCGGAAAGTGCGATATCTTCGGTGTCGTTGTTGTTTCCAGCTGAGATATTCACTTTCAGTGATAATCTTCATGATTCTGCTGTTACAAGTGTGCAGAATCACCGAAATCGCTGTTTTCGCGCTATTCAATGCGAAAAACACGTTTTCTGGTGTTTTCAGCACTCCACAGTGCGTTTGATATGCGGAAACTGCCATACCTTCGGTATCGTTGTTGTTTCCAGCTGATATATGCATTATCAGTGATAATCTTCATGATTCTGCTGTTACAAGAGTGCAGAATCACCGAAATCGCTGTTTTCGTGCTATTGAATGCGAAAAACACGTTTTCTGGTGTTTTCAGCACTCCTCATTGCGTTTGATATGCGGAAACTACCATACCTTCGGTATCGTTGTTGTTTCCAGCTGAGACATGCATTTTCAGTGATAATCTTCATGATTCTGCTGTTACAAGTGTGCAGAATCACCGAAATCGCTGTTTTCGTGCTTTTGAATGCGAAAAACACGTTTTCTGGTGTTTTCAGCACTCCACTGTGCGTTTGATATGCGGAAACTGCCATACCTTCGGTATCGTTGTTGTTTCCAGCTGAGATATGCATTATCAGTGATAATCTTCATGATTCTGCTGTTACAACTGTGCAGAATCACCGAAATCGCTGTTTTCGTGCTATTGAATGCGAAAAACACGTTTTCTGGTGTTTTCAGCACTCCACAGTGCGTTTAATATGCGGAAACTGCAATACCTTCGGTATCGTTGTTGTTTCCAGCTGAGACATGCATTTTCAGTGATAATCTTCATGATTCTGCTGTTACAAGTGTGCAGAATCACCGAAATCGCTGTTTTCGTGCTATTGAATGCGAAAAACACGTTTTCTGGTGTTTTCAGCACTCCACAGTGCGTTTGATATGCGGAAACTACCATACCTTCGGTAACGTTGTTGTTTCCAGCTGAGACATGCATTTTCAGTGATAATCTTCATGATTCTGCTGTTACAAGTGTGCAGAATCAACGAAATCGCTGTTTTCGTGCTTTTGAATGCGAAAAACACGTTTTCTGGTGTTTTCAGCACTCCACAGTGCGTTTGATATGCGGAAACTACGATATCTTCGGTATCGTTGTTGTTTCCAGCTGAGACATGCATTTTCAGTGATAATCTTCATGATTCTGCTGTTACAAGTGTGCAGAATCACCGAAGTCGCTGTTTTCGTGCTATTGAATGCGAAAAACACGTTTTCTGGTGTTTTCAGCACTCCACAGTGCGATTAATATGCGGAAACTGCCATACCTTCGGTATCGTTGTTGTTTCCAGCTGAGACATGCATTTTCAGTGATAATCTTCATGATTCTGCTGTTACAAGTGTGCAGAATCACCGAAATCGCTGTTTTCGTGCTATTGAATGCGAAAAACACGTTTTCTGGTGTTTTCAGCACTCCACAGTGCGTTTGATATGCGGAAACTACCATACCTTCGGTATCGTTGTTGTTTCCAGCTGAGATATGCATTATCAGTGATAATCTTCATGATTCTGCTGTTACAACTGTGCAGAATCACCGAAATCGCTGTTTTCGTGCTATTGAATGCGAAAAACACGTTTTCTGGTGTTTTCAGCACTCCACAGTGCGTTTAATATGCGGAAACTGCAATACCTTCGGTATCGTTGTTGTTTCCAGCTGAGACATGCATTTTCAGTGATAATCTTCATGATTCTGCTGTTACAAGTGTGCAGAATCACCGAAATCGCTGTTTTCGTGCTTTTGAATGCGAAATACACGTTTTCTGGTGTTTTCAACACTCCACAGTGCGTTTGATATGCGGAAACTGCGATATCTTCGGTATCGTTGTTGTTTCCAGCTGAGATATGCACTTTCAGTGATAATCTTCACGATTCTGCTGTTACAAGTGTGCAGAATCACCGAAATCGCTGTTTTCGTGCTTTTGAATGCGAAAAACACGCTTTCTGGTGTTTTCAGCACTCCACAGTGCGTTTGATATGCGGAAACTACGATATCTTCGGTATCGTTGTTGTTTCCAGCTGAGACATGCATTTTCAGTGATAATCTTCATGATTCTGCTGTTACAAGTGTGCAGAATCACCGAAATCGCTGTTTTCGTGCTATTGAATGCGAAAAACACGTTTTCTGGTGTTTTCAGCACTCCACATTGCGTTTGATATGCGGAAACTACCATACCTTCGGTATCGTTGTTGTTTCCAGCTGAGACATGCATTTTCAGTGATAATCTTCATGATTCTGCTGTTACAAGTGTGCAGAATCACCGAAATCGCTGTTTTCGTGCTTTTGAATGCGAAAAACACGTTTTCTGGTGTTTTCAGCACTCCACTGTGCGTTTGATATGCGGAAACTGCCACACCTTCGGTATCGTTGTTGTTTCCAGCTGAGATATGCATTATCAGTGATAATCTTCATGATTCTGCTGTTACAACTGTGCAGAATCACCGAAATCGCTGTTTTCGTGCTATTGAATGCGAAAAACACGTTTTCTGGTGTTTTCAGCACTCCACAGTGCGTTTAATATGCGGAAACTGCAATACCTTCGGTATCGTTGTTGTTTCCAGCTGAGACATGCATTTTCAGTGATAATCTTCATGATTCTGCTGTTACAAGTGTGCAGAATCACCGAAATCGCTGTTTTCGTGCTTTTGAATGCGAAAAACACGTTTTCTGGTGTTTTCAACACTCCACAGTGCGTTTGATATGCGGAAACTGCGATATCTTCGGTATCGTTGTTGTTTCCAGCTGAGATATGCACTTTCAGTGATAATCTTCACGATTCTGCTGTTACAAGTGTGCAGAATCACCGAAATCGCTGTTTTCGTGCTGTTGAATGCGAAAAACACGCTTTCTGGTGTTTTCAGCACTCCACAGTGCGTTTGATATGCGGAAACTACGATATCTTCGGTATCGTTGTTGTTTCCAGCTGAGACATGCATTTCCAGTGATAATCTTCATGATTCTGCTGTTACAAGTGTGCAGAATCACCGAAATCGCTGTTTTCGTGCTATTGAATGCGCAAAACACGTTTTCTGGTGTTTTCAGCACTCCACAGTGCGTTTGATATGCGGAAACTGCCATATCTTCGGTATCGTTGTTGTTTCCAGCTGAGATATGCATTATCAGTGATAATCTTCATGATTCTGCTGTTACAAGTGTGCAGAATCACCGAAATCGCTGTTTTCGTGCTATTGAATGCGCAAAACACGTTTTCTGGTGTTTTCAGCACTCCACAGTGCGTTTGATATGCGGAAACTGCCATATCTTCGGTATCGTTGTTGTTTCCAGCTGAGATATGCATTATCAGTGATAATCTTCATGATTCTGCTGTTACAAGTGTGCAGAATCACCGAAATCGCTGTTTTCGCGCTATTCAATGCGAAAAACACGTTTTCTGGTGTTTTCAGCACTCCACAGTGCGTTTGATATGCGGAAACTGCGAAATCTTCGGTATGGTTGTTGTTTCCAGCTGAGATATGCACTTTCAGTGATAATCTTCATGATTCTGCTGTTACAAGTGTGCAGAATCACCGAAATCGCTGTTTTCGTGCTATTGAATGCGAAAAACACGTTTTCTGGTGTTTTCAGCACTCCACAGTGCGTTTGATATGCGGAAACTACGATATCTTCGGTATCGTTGTTGTTTCCTGCTGAGATATGCACTTTCAGTGATAATCTTCACGATTCTGCTGTTACAAGTGTGCAGAATCACCGAAGTCGCTGTTTTCGTGCTTTTGAATGCGAAAAACACGTTTTCTGGTGTTTTCAGCACTCCACAGTGCGTTTGATATGCGGAAACTGCCATATCTTCGGTATCGTTGTCGTTTCCAGCTGAGATATGCATTATCAGTGATAATCTTCATGATTCTGCTGTTACAAGTGTGCAGAATCACCGAAATCGCTGTTTTCGCGCTATTCAATGCGAAAAACACGTTTTCTGGTTTTTTCAGCACTCCACAGTGCGTGTGATATGCGGAAACTGCCATATCTTCGGTATCGTTGTTGTTTCCAGCTGAGATATGCATTTTCACTGATAATCTTCATGATTCTGCTGTTACAAGTGTGCAGAATCACCGAAATTGCTGTTTTCGTGCTATTGAATGCGAAAAACACGTTTTCTGGTGTTTTCAGCACTCCACAGTGCGTTTGATATGCGGAAACTGCCATACCTTCGGTATCGTTGTTGTTTCCAGCTGAGATATGCATTATCAGTGATAATCTTCATGATTCTGCTGTTACAAGTGTGCAGAATCACCGAAATCGCTGTTTTCGTGCTTTTGAATGCGAGAAACACGTTTTCTGGTGTTTTCAACACTCCACAGTGCGTTTGATATGCGGAAACTGCGATATCTTCGGTATCGTTGTTGTTTCCAGCTGAGATATGCATTTTCAGTGATAATCTTCATGATTCTGCTGTTACAAGTGTGCAGAATCACCGAAATCGCTGTTTTCGTGCTATTGAATGCGAAAAACACGTTTTCTGGTGTTTTCAGCACTCCACAGTGCGTTTGATATGCGGAAACTACGATATCTTCGGTATCGTTGTTGTTTCCTGCTGAGATATGCACTTTCAGTGATAATCTTCACGATTCTGCTGTTACAAGTGTGCAGAATCACCGAAGTCGCTGTTTTCGTGCTTTTGAATGCGAAAAACACGTTTTCTGGTGTTTTCAGCACTCCACAGTGCGTTTGATATGCGGAAACTGCCATATCTTCGGTATCGTTGTCGTTTCCAGCTGAGATATGCATTATCAGTGATAATCTTCATGATTCTGCTGTTACAAGTGTGCAGAATCACCGAAATCGCTGTTTTCGCGCTATTCAATGCGAAAAACACGTTTTCTGGTTTTTTCAGCACTCCACAGTGCGTGTGATATGCGGAAACTGCCATATCTTCGGTATCGTTGTTGTTTCCAGCTGAGATATGCATTTTCACTGATAATCTTCATGATTCTGCTGTTACAAGTGTGCAGAATCACCGAAATTGCTGTTTTCGTGCTATTGAATGCGAAAAACACGTTTTCTGGTGTTTTCAGCACTCCACAGTGCGTTTGATATGCGGAAACTGCCATACCTTCGGTATCGTTGTTGTTTCCAGCTGAGATATGCATTATCAGTGATAATCTTCATGATTCTGCTGTTACAAGTGTGCAGAATCACCGAAATCGCTGTTTTCGTGCTTTTGAATGCGAGAAACACGTTTTCTGGTGTTTTCAACACTCCACAGTGCGTTTGATATGCGGAAACTGCGATATCTTCGGTATCGTTGTTGTTTCCAGCTGAGATATGCATTTTCAGTGATAATCTTCATGATTCTGCTGTTACAAGTGTGCAGAATCACCGAAATCGCTGTTTTCGTGCTTTTGAATGCGAAAAACACGTTTTCTGGTGTTTTCAACACTCCACAGTGCGTTTGATATGCGGAAAGTGCGATATCTTCGGTGTCGTTGTTGTTTCCAGCTGAGATATTCACTTTCAGTGATAATCTTCACGATTCTGCTGTTACAAGTGTGCAGAATCACCGAAATCGCTGTTTTCGTGCTTTTGAATGCGAAAAACACGTTTTCTGGTGTTTTCAGCACTCCACAGTGCGTTTGATATGCGGAAACTGCCATACCTTCGGTATCGTTGTTGTTTCCAGCTGAGATATGCATTATCAGTGATAATCTTCATGATTCTGCTGTTACAAGTGTGCAGAATCACCGAAATCGCTGTTTTCGCGCTATTCAATGCGAAAAACACGTTTTCTGGTGTTTTCAGCACTCCACAGTGCGTTTGATATGCGGAAACTACGATATCTTCGGTATCGTTGTTGTTTCCAGCTGAGATATGCATTATCAGTGATAATCTTCATGATTCTGCTGTTACAAGTGTGCAGAATCACCGAAATCGCTGTTTTCGCGCTATTCAATGCGAAAAACACGTTTTCTGGTGTTTTCAGCACTCCACAGTGCGTTTGATATGCGGAAACTACGATATCTTCGGTATCGTTGTTGTTTCCAGCTGAGATATGCATTTTCAGTGATAATCTTCATGATTCTGCTGTTACAAGTGTGCAGAATCACCGAAATCGCTGTTTTCGTGCTTTTGAATGCGAAAAACACGTTTTCTGGTGTATTCAACACTCCACAGTGCGTTTGATATGCGGAAACTGCGATATCTTCGGTATGGTTGTTGTTTCCAGCTGAGATATGCATTTTCAGTGATAATCTTCATGATTCTGCTGTTACAACTGTGCAGAATCACCGAAATCGCTGTTTTCGTGCTATTGAATGCGAAAAACACGTTTTCTGGTGTTTTCAGCACTCCACAGTGCGTTTGATATGCGGAAACTACGATATCTTCGGTATCGTTGTTGTTTCCAGCTGAGATATGCATTTTCAGTGATAATCTTCATGATTCTGCTGTTACAAGTGTGCAGAATCACCGAAATCGCTGTTTTCGTGCTTTTGAATGCGAAAAACACGTTTTCTGGTGTATTCAACACTCCACAGTGCGTTTGATATGCGGAAACTGCGATATCTTCGGTATGGTTGTTGTTTCCAGCTGAGATATGCATTTTCAGTGATAATCTTCATGATTCTGCTGTTACAACTGTGCAGAGTCACCGAAATCGCTGTTTTCGTGCTATTGAATGCGAAAAACACGTTTTCTGGTGTTTTCAGCACTCCACAGTGCGTTTGATATGCGGAAACTGCGAAATCTTCGGTATCGTTGTTGTTTCCAGCTGAGATATGCACTTTCAGTGATAATCTTCATGATTCTGCTGTTACAAGTGTGCAGAATCACCGAAATCGCTGTTTTCGTGCTATTGAATGCGAAAAACACGTTATCTGGTGTTTTCAGCACTCCACAGTGCGTTTGATATGCGGAAACTACGATATCTTCGGTATCGTTGTTGTTTCCAGCTGAGACATGCATTTTCAGTGATAATCTTCATGATTCTGCTGTTACAGGTGTGCAGAATCACCAAAATCGCTGTTTTCGTGCTTTTAAATGCGAAAAACACGTTTGCTGGTGTTTTCAGCACTCCACAGTGCGTTTGATATGCGGAAACTACGATATCTTCGGTATCGTTGTAGTTTCCAGCTGAGATATGCACTTTCAGTGATAATCTTCACGATTCTGCTGTTACAAGTGTGCAGAATCACCGAAATCGCTGTTTTCGTGCTTTTGAATGCGAAAAACACGTTTTCTGGTGTTTTCAGCACTCCACAGTGCGTTTGATATGCGGAAACTACGATATCTTCGGTATCGTTGTTGTTTCCAGCTGAGATATGCATTTTCAGTGATAATCTTCATGATTCTGCTGTTACAAGTGTGCAGAATCACCGAAATCGCTGTTTTCGTGCTTTTGAATGCGAAAAACACGTTTTCTGGTGTATTCAACACTCCACAGTGCGTTTGATATGCGGAAACTGCGATATCTTCGGTATGGGTGTTGTTTCCAGCTGAGATATGCATTTTCAGTGATAATCTTCATGATTCTGCTGTTACAACTGTGCAGAATCACCGAAATCGCTGTTTTCGTGCTATTGAATGCGAAAAACACGTTTTCTGGTGTTTTCAGCACTCCACAGTGCGTTTGATATGCGGAAACTGCCATATCTTCGGTATCGTTGTTGTTTCCAGCTGAGATATGCATTATCAGTGATAATCTTCATGATTCTGCTGTTACAACTGTGCAGAGTCACCGAAATCGCTGTTTTCGTGCTATTGAATGCGAAAAACACGTTTTCTGGTGTTTTCAGCACTCCACAGTGCGTTTGATATGCGGAAACTGCGAAATCTTCGGTATCGTTGTTGTTTCCAGCTGAGATATGCACTTTCAGTGATAATCTTCATGATTCTGCTGTTACAAGTGTGCAGAATCACCGAAATCGCTGTTTTCGTGCTATTGAATGCGAAAAACACGTTATCTGGTGTTTTCAGCACTCCACAGTGCGTTTGATATGCGGAAACTACGATATCTTCGGTATCGTTGTTGTTTCCAGCTGAGACATGCATTTTCAGTGATAATCTTCATGATTCTGCTGTTACAGGTGTGCAGAATCACCAAAATCGCTGTTTTCGTGCTTTTAAATGCGAAAAACACGTTTGCTGGTGTTTTCAGCACTCCACAGTGCGTTTGATATGCGGAAACTACGATATCTTCGGTATCGTTGTAGTTTCCAGCTGAGATATGCACTTTCAGTGATAATCTTCACGATTCTGCTGTTACAAGTGTGCAGAATCACCGAAATCGCTGTTTTCGTGCTTTTGAATGCGAAAAACACGTTTTCTGGTGTTTTCAGCACTCCACAGTGCGTTTGATATGCGGAAACTACGATATCTTCGGTATCGTTGTTGTTTCCAGCTGAGATATGCATTTTCAGTGATAATCTTCATGATTCTGCTGTTACAAGTGTGCAGAATCACCGAAATCGCTGTTTTCGTGCTTTTGAATGCGAAAAACACGTTTTCTGGTGTATTCAACACTCCACAGTGCGTTTGATATGCGGAAACTGCGATATCTTCGGTATGGGTGTTGTTTCCAGCTGAGATATGCATTTTCAGTGATAATCTTCATGATTCTGCTGTTACAACTGTGCAGAATCACCGAAATCGCTGTTTTCGTGCTATTGAATGCGAAAAACACGTTTTCTGGTGTTTTCAGCACTCCACAGTGCGTTTGATATGCGGAAACTGCCATATCTTCGGTATCGTTGTTGTTTCCAGCTGAGATATGCATTATCAGTGATAATCTTCATGATTCTGCTGTTACAAGTGTGCAGATTCACCGAAATCGCTGTTTTCGCGCTATTCAATGCGAAAAACACGTTTTCTGGTGTTTTCAGCACTCCACAGTGCGTTTGATATGCGGAAACTACGATATCTTCGGTATCGTTGTTGTTTCCAGCTGAGATATGCATTTTCAGTGATAATCTTCATGATTCTGCTGTTACAAGTGTGCAGAATCACCGAAATCGCTGTTTTCGTGCTTTTGAATGCGAAAAACACGTTTTCTGGTGTATTCAACACTCCACAGTGCGTTTGATATGCGGAAACTGCGATATCTTCGGTATGGTTGTTGTTTCCAGCTGAGATATGCATTTTGAGTGATAATCTTCATGATTCTGCTGTTACAACTGTGCAGAATCACCGAAATCGCTGTTTTCGTGCTATTGAATGCGAAAAACACGTTTTCTGGTGTTTTCAGCACTCCACAGTGCGTTTGATATGCGGAAACTGCCATATCTTCGGTATCGTTGTTGTTTCCAGCTGAGATATGCATTATCAGTGATAATCTTCATGATTCTGCTGTTACAAGTGTGCAGAATCACCGAAATCGCTGTTTTCGCGCTATTCAATGCGAAAAACACGTTTTCTGGTGTTTTCAGCACTCCACAGTGCGTTTGATATGCGGAAACTGCCATATCTTCGGTATCGTTGTTGTTTCCAGCTGAGATATGCATTATCAGTGATAATCTTCATGATTCTGCTGTTACAAGTGTGCAGAATCACCGAAATCGCTGTTTTCGTGCTTTTGAATGCGAAAAACACGTTTTCTGGTGTTTTCAACACTCCACAGTGCGTTTGATATGCGGAAACTGCGATATCTTCGGTATCGTTGTTGTTTCCAGCTGAGATATGCACTTTCAGTGATAATCTTCACGATTCTGCTGTTACAAGTGTGCAGAATCACCGAAATCGCTGTTTTCGTGATTTTGAATGCGAAAAACACGTTTTCTGGTGTTTTCAGCACTCCACAGTGCGTTTGATATGCGGAAACTACGATATCTTCGGTATCGTTGTTGTTTCCAGCTGAGATATGCATTTTCAGTGATAATCTTCATGATTCTGCTGTTACAAGTGTGCAGAATCACCGAAATCGCTGTTTTCGTGCTTTTGAAAGCGAAAAACACGTTTTCTGGTGTTTTCAACACTCCACAGTGCGTTTGATATGCGGAAACTGCGATATCTTCGGTATCGTTGTTGTTTCCAGCTGAGATATGCACTTTCAGTGATAATCTTCACGATTCTGCTGTTACAAGTGTGCAGAATCACCGAAATCGCTGTTTTCGTGCTTTTGAATGCGAAAAACACGTTTTCTGGTGTTTTCAGCACTCCACAGTGCGTTTGATATGCGGAAACTGCCATATCTTCGGTATCGTTGTTGTTTCCAGCTGAGATATGCATTATCAGTGATAATCATCATGAATCTGCTGTTACAACTGTGCAGAATCACCGAAATCGCTGTTTTCGTGCTATTGAATGCGAAAAACACGTTTTCTGGTGTTTTCAGCACTCCACAGTGCGTTTGATATGCGGAAACTGCCATATCTTCGGTATCGTTGTTGTTTCCAGCTGAGATATGCATTATCAGTGATAATCTTCATGATTCTGCTGTTACAAGTGTGCAGATTCACCGAAATCGCTGTTTTCGCGCTATTCAATGCGAAAAACACGTTTTCTGGTGTTTTCAGCACTCCACAGTGCGTTTGATATGCGGAAACTACGATATCTTCGGTATCGTTGTTGTTTCCAGCTGAGATATGCATTTTCAGTGATAATCTTCATGATTCTGCTGTTACAAGTGTGCAGAATCACCGAAATCGCTGTTTTCGTGCTTTTGAATGCGAAAAACACGTTTTCTGGTGTATTCAACACTCCACAGTGCGTTTGATATGCGGAAACTGCGATATCTTCGGTATGGTTGTTGTTTCCAGCTGAGATATGCATTTTCAGTGATAATCTTCATGATTCTGCTGTTACAACTGTGCAGAATCACCGAAATCGCTGTTTTCGTGCTATTGAATGCGAAAAACACGTTTTCTGGTGTTTTCAGCACTCCACAGTGCGTTTGATATGCGGAAACTGCGAAATCTTCGGTATCGTTGTTGTTTCCAGCTGACATATGCACTTTCAGTGATAATCTTCATGATTCTGCTGTTACAAGTGTGCAGAATCACCGAAATCGCTGTTTTCGTGCTATTGAATGCGAAAAACACGTTATCTGGTGTTTTCAGCACTCCACAGTGCGTTTGATATGCGGAAACTACGATATCTTCGGTATCGTTGTTGTTTCCAGCTGAGACATGCATTTTCAGTGATAATCTTCATGATTCTGCTGTTACAGGTGTGCAGAATCACCGAAATCGCTGTTTTCGTGCTTTTAAATGCGAAAAACACGTTTGCTGGTGTTTTCAGCACTCCACAGTGCGTTTGATATGCGGAAACTACGATATCTTCGGTATCGTTGTAGTTTCCAGCTGAGATATGCACTTTCAGTGATAATCTTCACGATTCTGCTGTTACAAGTGTGCAGAATCACCGAAATCGCTGTTTTCGTGCTTTTGAATGCGAAAAACACGTTTTCTGGTGTTTTCAGCACTCCACAGTGCGTTTGATATGCGGAAACTACGATATCTTCGGTATCGTTGTTGTTTCCAGCTGAGATATGCATTTTCAGTGATAATCTTCATGATTCTGCTGTTACAAGTGTGCAGAATCACCGAAATCGCTGCTTTCGTGCTTTTGAAAGCGAAAAACACGTTTTCTGGTGTTTTCAACACTCCACAGTGCGTTTGATATGCGGAAACTGCGATATCTTCGGTATCGTTGTTGTTTCCAGCTGAGATATGCACTTTCAGTGATAATCTTCACGATTCTGCTGTTACAAGTGTGCAGAATCACCGAAATCGCTGTTTTCGTGCTTTTGAATGCGAAAAACACGTTTTCTGGTGTTTTCAGCACTCCACAGTGCGTTTGATATGCGGAAACTGCCATATCTTCGGTATCGTTGTTGTTTCCAGCTGAGATATGCATTATCAGTGATAATCATCATGAATCTGCTGTTACAACTGTGCAGAATCACCGAAATCGCTGTTTTCGTGCTATTGAATGCGAAAAACACGTTTTCTGGTGTTTTCAGCACTCCACAGTGCGTTTGATATGCGGAAACTGCCATATCTTCGGTATCGTTGTTGTTTCCAGCTGAGATATGCATTATCAGTGATAATCTTCATGATTCTGCTGTTACAAGTGTGCAGATTCACCGAAATCGCTGTTTTCGCGCTATTCAATGCGAAAAACACGTTTTCTGGTGTTTTCAGCACTCCACAGTGCGTTTGATATGCGGAAACTACGATATCTTCGGTATCGTTGTTGTTTCCAGCTGAGATATGCATTTTCAGTGATAATCTTCATGATTCTGCTGTTACAAGTGTGCAGAATCACCGAAATCGCTGTTTTCGTGCTTTTGAATGCGAAAAACACGTTTTCTGGTGTATTCAACACTCCACAGTGCGTTTGATATGCGGAAACTGCGATATCGTCGGTATGGTTGTTGTTTCCAGCTGAGATATGCATTTTCAGTGATAATCTTCATGATTCTGCTGTTACAACTGTGCAGAATCACCGAAATCGCTGTTTTCGTGCTATTGAATGCGAAAAACACGTTTTCTGGTGTTTTCAGCACTCCACAGTGCGTTTGATATGCGGAAACTGCGAAATCTTCGGTATCGTTGTTGTTTCCAGCTGACATATGCACTTTCAGTGATAATCTTCATGATTCTGCTGTTACAAGTGTGCAGAATCACCGAAATCGCTGTTTTCGTGCTATTGAATGCGAAAAACACGTTATCTGGTGTTTTCAGCACTCCACAGTGCGTTTGATATGCGGAAACTACGATATCTTCGGTATCGTTGTTGTTTCCAGCTGAGACATGCATTTTCAGTGATAATCTTCATGATTCTGCTGTTACAGGTGTGCAGAATCACCGAAATCGCTGTTTTCGTGCTTTTAAATGCGAAAAACACGTTTGCTGGTGTTTTCAGCACTCCACAGTGCGTTTGATATGCGGAAACTACGATATCTTCGGTATCGTTGTAGTTTCCAGCTGAGATATGCACTTTCAGTGATAATCTTCACGATTCTGCTGTTACAAGTGTGCAGAATCACCGAAATCGCTGTTTTCGTGCTTTTGAATGCGAAAAACACGTTTTCTGGTGTTTTCAGCACTCCACAGTGCGTTTGATATGCGGAAACTACGATATCTTCGGTATCGTTGTTGTTTCCAGCTGAGATATGCATTTTCAGTGATAATCTTCATGATTCTGCTGTTACAAGTGTGCAGAATCACCGAAATCGCTGTTTTCGTGCTTTTGAATGCGAAAAACACGTTTTCTGGTGTATTCAACACTCCACAGTGCGTTTGATATGCGGAAACTGCGATATCTTCGGTATGGGTGTTGTTTCCAGCTGAGATATGCATTTTCAGTGATAATCTTCATGATTCTGCTGTTACAACTGTGCAGAATCACCGAAATCGCTGTTTTCGTGCTATTGAATGCGAAAAACACGTTTTCTGGTGTTTTCAGCACTCCACAGTGCGTTTGATATGCGGAAACTGCCATATCTTCGGTATCGTTGTTGTTTCCAGCTGAGATATGCATTATCAGTGATAATCTTCATGATTCTGCTGTTACAAGTGTGCAGATTCACCGAAATCGCTGTTTTCGCGCTATTCAATGCGAAAAACACGTTTTCTGGTGTTTTCAGCACTCCACAGTGCGTTTGATATGCGGAAACTACGATATCTTCGGTATCGTTGTTGTTTCCAGCTGAGATATGCATTTTCAGTGATAATCTTCATGATTCTGCTTTTACAAGTGTGCAGAATCACCGAAATCGCTGTTTTCGTGCTTTTGAATGCGAAAAACACGTTTTCTGGTGTTTTCAACACTCCACAGTGCGTTTGATATGCGGAAAGTGCGATATCTTCGGTGTCGTTGTTGTTTCCAGCTGAGATATGCATTATCAGTGATAATCTTCATGATTCTGCTGTTACAAGTGTGCAGAATCACCGAAATCGCTGTTTTCGCGCTATTCAATGCGAAAAACACGTTTTCTGGTGTTTTCAGCACTCCACAGTGCGTTTGATATGCGGAAACTACGATATCTTCGGTATCGTTGTTGTTTCCAGCTGAGATATGCATTTTCAGTGATAATCTGCATGATTCTGCTGTTACAAGTGTGCAGAATCACCGAAATCGCTGTTTTCGTGCTTTTGAATGCGAAAAACACGTTTTCTGGTGTATTCAACACTCCACAGTGCGTTTGATATGCGGAAACTGCGATATCTTCGGTATGGTTGTTGTTTCCAGCTGAGATATGCATTTTCAGTGATAATCTTCATGATTCTGCTGTTACAACTGTGCAGAATCACCGAAATCGCTGTTTTCGTGCTTTTGAATGCGAAAAACACGTTTTCTGGTGTATTCAACACTCCACAGTGCGTTTGATATGCGGAAACTGCGATATCTTCGGTATGGTTGTTGTTTCCAGCTGAGATATGCATTTTCAGTGATAATCTTCATGATTCTGCTGTTACAACTGTGCAGAATCACCGAAATCGCTGTTTTCGTGCTATTGAATGCGAAAAACACGTTTTCTGGTGTTTTCAGCACTCCACAGTGCGTTTGATATGCGGAAACTGCCATATCTTCGGTATCGTTGTTGTTTCCAGCTGAGATATGCATTTTCAGTGATAATCTTCATGATTCTGCTGTTACAAGTGTGCAGAATCACCGAAATCGCTGTTTTCGTGCTTTTGAATGCGAAAAACACGTTTTCTGGTGTTTTCAACACTCCACAGTGCGTTTGATATGCGGAAAGTGCGATATCTTCGGTGTTACGTCGGCAAGCGACGTTGGAATTAGTCATAAGCATATATATACATACACACATATATACGATAAGCATAGTAACCATAAGCGCGCCCTTACTCCTGTTAGAATTATTTATAAGCATAGTCATAAGCGCGCCCTCACTCCCGCTACATCCTACTATCAGTTCCTATGTCATCCTTCCAGAAGCTTCTAGAATAATCTAGATCATTCTAGAAGCATTCCCTGATAATCCCATCCCTTTCCCAAGCTCAACATCACATAAACATCCACCGAACCTTCCAGACTAAACCACCAAGCCAAACACATTCCATTCCCACACTCGTATTATATTCCAACTCCTTATCTCCCAAACATCCGCCGACCGCCAGACCTAATCTCCCGCCACATACCAATCCTATGACGTCATCATGCACGTGTCCCGATTCCCAGGCCTCTCCTTATCGCATTCCTCTGTTATCTCGTAAACATCCTGACTCCCACGGTCCAAACCACACGTGTCCTAATCTCCTCCAGACAAACTCCACCATGCCCCGCTCCTATATCCTATTACTATAAGTAAGCCATTCCCCCAGTCGACGCTCGCTCTCCGACGCACGCTCGCTCTCCGACGCACGCTCGCTCTCCGGCCAGTCTGAGCCCAGAGCTCGAGGAGCTCACATCACCGCGTTTCTACATCTTGTATTTCTATATCCTGCGATTCTATATCTAGTATTCTTTAACTGTATTCTATATCTAGTATTATTTAACTTGTATTCTATATCTTGTATTACTACTTATCTCTTAGTATAACTCCATTGTATTCTATAATCCCAAAGTGTATTAAAATTCATATAATTGTCTAACTATAATTCTAATTATTCCAACTTCCAAACCGAGTGCGCGCTACTGAATTATATCTATTACGTTCAACTTTAGTCTGCTGATCAACCAGGAGTTGAGGTGAGTAACCACTACCATTCAATTGAATTAGCGAGAGACCCCGTCAGACGCAGACGTACGCGCTGCGTGGACGTTTAAAGAACAGCAAATTGTTGTGCTCGATCTTGGTTTTGCCTGTTTGCGCGATCCGGGACGTAACAACTGGTGACAGCGGTGGGATGCTGTTCACTCTCGCGGTTTAAATTCATTGTGATTAATAACCGGCGATCCTCACCAACCTCCTTTCACACGTTGATTCCAGGCTTGAATTTTCTGCCTGACAGACGAGCGCGCTGACGCTAGCGCACCTGTGCAGAACTAACGGTTACACGCAGTGATCTTGTCGTGACACCAGACGCAATGCACGGAGTGAGGAAGGTAGTTGTTCGAAGCTATTAATATACCGAATTTTCAACACTTTACTATTCCCTATATCGAAATCTATTCCAAATCAGTCACGTCGTCGAGGCCGTCGTGGTGGTCACAGGGTCCAAGCAAGGAGGATTGCCGCTATACAAAGGGAATTAAAGGAACTCCAGGCGCAGCAGCCTGCGCCGGAAACTCCGATCTCAGATAGCGCAGGAGCCGAGCCAGATCCTGAACCGATCATTATCGATGATTCTTGCGACGAAATCATACCAGTACCCATTCCTCCGCCGCTAATCGAAATATTAGACACCGATATATCTCTTAAAGTCTACAACCACCGAGAGATACCCCAAGAAGTGTTACTCTCGTTTGTACGAAATTTTTCACACGGAAATATACCCGAGATTGTACCTGACGAAGTAGCAAACTGGTGTACTTTTGTATTCGATAACCAATAAATTCTGGAAAATTTTCTGTACATTCATCATCAATATCTATAATGGACACCCGTTCCAAAAAGCACGCGGAAAGCGCAGAGACTTCCAGGATGGAGCACGACTGTAACACGCTAAAGCAAGAACGCGACGCCGCGTTGGCGGAAATTGAAAATTTAAGAAGGCAACATAGAGAATATCGCTCTCCCATCGAAGATACCTCCACAGATTCCTTCACGCTAAAGGAAGCTTTAGCTATAATCCCTACATTCAATGGAACGGAACCGTCCGTTCTCACATTTACGCGCGCGTGCACTCGCGCTCGCGACCTTATATCTCCCAGTGCCGAAGGCACTCTCACGCGATTAATTACTACGCGTTTACGCGGACGGGCAGCCACTGCAGTGGAAGACGAGCGGTATATAAACGTCACCGACCTCTGTAATAGACTTAAGCGTATCTTCGGTCCGCAAAAGACGATTGACCACTATCGCGGCGATATGGCCAATATCTACATGAAAAAAGAAGAACATATCCTCGATTTCATCACTCGGGTCAAGGACATACGAAACGCAATCATAGACTGCGATTCCACCTCGATTTCTGAAATCGACAATCTGACGGCAGATTGTTTCATCCGCGGAGTAACCCCACAGATAAGAAGCGAGCTCCGTCATTTGCGTAGAAATCCGCTGTCTCATATCTTTAATGAGGCAATCGAAATTTATAAAGAACTAGAACGCGACAACATTCGATACGGACGCGTCACAGATTCCAAACACGTGCAATTCCGTGATCAAACGCCGGAACGTAAGCCGTATCACAACCCTCCTTCACCTCGCAATTCATGGCAAGGGTCTTCATGGCGGGAACCTTCACCGCGACGATTTAACGAATCTCGCTACCGGGATTCCTACCGCGATCCGCGCACACCTCCGCGCAATACTTTCGCCTATGAAGCGTCACGAGGAAATACTTCCGTAAGTCCCAGTAGACAGCCAAAGGTCTGCTCCTACTGTAAATTCTCCGGGCACGACATACACGAGTGTCGCAAAAGGGAATATAATAATCAACGGAATCCGGGAAACGGACAAGCCCTCCCGTCGAACTCGGGCCGAAGGCGAGAGGCGTCCCCAGCAAACACGGTCCGAACCATCGCAACGGAATCAACACCCGAATTGCAAAATGCGAATTAAAATCGAAGGGAAAAGTCCCTCACGTAGAAGTCCAATCGCCAGGACTCCCGCGAATAACGACACTAATGATTGATACCGGGTCGGAACCAAATCTGATTAAAATATCAGCGCTCCACCTCAATCATCGGATTGCAACTGACGAAAAGTTGCAATTATACGGAATCACATCCGAAGCCGTATCCACCATGGGTTCCGTCAAGATCCCGCTATATGGAACTATAATTAGGTTCCATGTAGTTCCATCCGACTTCCCGATCCTCCCCGACGGAATCCTTGGATGTCATTTCTTAGAAGAGGGAGCCGAAATCTCGTACACTCAAAACAGAGTGCTCTGGAAGGGAATCGAAATTCCGTTTGCAAACAACCCGCATAATGAGCAGAGATGCGAACGAAACCAAAATTCCAAAACCTGTAACAAAGGTAACCCCTCTACTAACACCCTAAAAACACCTTCTAACTCGGAACCACGTTCCAAAACTACTAATTCGAGCGCACGGGCTAAAGGACCGAAAACAGGCTCAAAACTTTCCAAATCTACTAGTTCTAAATCCGTAAAATCTTCTATATCCAAAACCGCAAGTCCTGAGAGAATAACGTGTACGATAGAAAGCCGTTCAGCTAAAGTAATCGAAATAGGAGCCACCGGTCCGGAGATAGGTTATCTACCGCGTCAGGAGCTGGCCTCCGGTATCACCGTCTTCGACTCCCTAGTCAAAACAAACAACGGCAGAACGTTCGTGCGCGTTGTCAACACGACGAATAGCCGTATCTCGTTTCCTGTACCCACTGTGGACGTGCAAGAAGTCGCCGATTTCAAGGATATACCGCAAGACGGAAGTCCTCATTTTATACACTCTATCAAAGAATCTCGTTCCCATCAGGAACGCGAAGAAGAGATCAGAGACATAATAAGTACCGATCATCTTAACGCAGAGGAACGCGATCATGTGTATAAAATTATCAACGAAAGCGCCGACGTCTTTCACCTCCCGGGTGAGCGTTTAGGGAAAACAACTATTGTAGAGCACAAAATTCCAACGACCGACGATAAACCCATACATGTAAAGCAATATCGCTATCCGCCAGTCCACAAGGAGGAGATCAACAAGCAAATGAAGGAACTTCTCGAAAACGACATTGTCAGTCCTTCTACCTCTCCGTATAACTCGCCCTTGTGGATTGTGCCCAAGAAATCTGATGAAAACGGGACCAAAAAGTGGAGGATGGTCATCGATTACCGCCAACTGAATGAAAAGACTACCGCGGACGCGTACCCCTTGCCGAGTATTGTGGAAATTTTAGACCAGCTCGGTTCTGCAAAATACTTCTCCACTTTCGATTTGGCCTCCGGTTTTCACCAGATTGGCATGAACAAAGAGGACGCTGGGAAAACAGCGTTTTCTACCCCATACGGTCATTATGAGTTTAATCGAATGCCCTTCGGCTTACGTAACGCTCCTGCGACATTTCAACGTTTAATGGATTCGATTCTCTCAGGATTGCAGGGCACAGAAATGTTCGTTTATCTCGACGACATTGTTATTTATGCAAGCTCATTATCAGAGCACTGTTCAAAATTCAATAAACTGGCTAAGCGTCTCAGGAAAGCCAACCTGAAGCTACAACCTTCGAAGTGTACATTTCTCCGTCGCGAAGTCGCTTACTTAGGACATGTAATCAGCGACGAAGGCGTCAAACCATGCCCCAACAAGGTGGTAGCGGTACAAAACTTTCCGAAACCGAAAACCACGAAACAAGTCCGAGAGTTCCTTGGTTTAGCAGGCTATTATCGACGTTTTATAGATAAATTCTCCCATATCTCGAAACCGCTAACGCATCTACTACGGAAAGACGCGAAATTCGAATGGTCACTACCACAGGACCAAGCGTTCGATACATTACGCACGGCATTGTGCACTGAGCCAGTGCTCCGCTACCCAGATTTTTCCAAACCGTTCAACATCACAACCGACGCATCAAATTACGCGATCGGTGCCATTCTAAGTCAGGGCGAGATAAATAAAGATCAACCGATAGCCTATGCCTCGCGACTGCTTCACGGAGCAGAACTAAACTATGCAACTATTGAGAAGGAATGCTTGGCAATAATATACGCAGTTCAACACTTTAGATCATACATATACGGAAAGAAATTCAACCTCGTCACAGACCACCAGCCATTGGTGTGGATGAATTCTGTAAAGGATCCGTCATCGCGACTACTTCGCTGGCGTTTAAAATTAGCCGAGTACGAATATAAAATTGTATACAAATCAGGTAAAATGAACACTAATGCATACGCTCTCTCTAGAAATCCTATCCAAGCTCCTGTATATCCATTATCTTCGCATTCTACTTCACCACTACTATTCCAATCCCAACCATCAACCTCGTCTCCAATATCACCCGACACAGATAGCGAAATCGATATATCCAGTCCAGCCACGACACCGACGAACATACATTACACTCGAGACCGACTTATCATGAAAAATGACCACATAGCATGTTTCGTGACACTCGCGAATGACCCACTGGACGAAGGCGCGATCGATCTATACAAAAACAACAGACTGCCGAAACTAGCAAACGCTATAATCGGTAGAGCGAAAGTCCACACTGAAAAGTATACACTGATACAATTACCCATAAAAGAATCGCTATCTCATATTGCAACTTACGAAGACATGTTAGAATCCCTCCGAGCGTTACGCGACGCAATTATAGAACTAAACTTACCGTCAATTACATTATCGCGAATTTCAATAGACGACATATCTTGGACAACTATACGAGACGTACTAACGGAACTTCTAGAGGAAACCAACATTCGAATAACTATTTGCACTAACGAAATCGTCATACCTCCAGAAAATACGAGACAAGCTATAATATCAGAAAATCACATCTCCGCATACGCCGGACATAAGGGCGTGACAAAAACCTACAGACGCATACGAGAAAAGTACTTTTGGCCTTCAATGAAACCCGAAATAACGAAATTTGTAACAACGTGTAAAGATTGCCAGACGAAAAAATTAACAAGAGTAAAGACGCGAAATCCAATGATACTAACAGACACACCTGGACAGGCGTTCGATAAAATTGCACTAGACATCGTTGGCCCCCTTCCTACCACTCCCTCTGGTCATCATTACATCCTCACGATGCAGGATTTGTTGACCAAATATTCAATTGCTGTCCCTCTCAAAACCGTCTCTGCAATAGAAACAGCTGATGCATTAGTTGACAACCTAATTTGCAAATTCGGTGCGCCAAAAGCAATACTTACGGATCAGGGTACAAACTTCATCAACGCTCTCATGCGCGCGGTGACACGTCGATTTAGAATTCAACATATCAAAACCACTGCATTCCACCCTCAAACAAACGGCTCGTTAGAAAGGTCACATCTAGTCCTGACGGAATATCTAAAACAGTACATAAGTAACAAAAATGATTGGAACAATTGGCTTCAGTGTGCGATGTTTAGTTACAACACAAGTACTCACGAAGGTACATTATATACACCACACGAACTTATATTTGGAAACAAAGCTAGAGTACCATCCGCATACTCCTATGAAACTCCTGTGGAAGACGAAACATACACCGCGTATTTACGGAAACTCGAAGCCAAGCTAACCGAATCACGAGCGATAGCAGCCTCAAACCTTAATCTTGCTAAACAAAGATCCAAACGCTATTACGATCGAAGATTAAACACAAAGGAATTCTCGGAAGGAGATTTGGTATTCTTATTAAAAGAACCGACTAAAAACAAATTCGATGCGCAATACACAGGTCCACACAAAATATCACGTATCCTCGACAACCATAACGTCCGCCTGACACTCGATACCGGCCGAGAAAGAACGGTCCACCAAAACAAATTGAAGCTAGCCAAAACATTAACAACCTCAATGTCATCCTCACCCCATTCGTCATCATGACTAGTATATAAGAGCCAAACAAGAGGCGAAGAGATCAGTCAACAACAATCAACCAACATGCATCTACAAGCAGCAGTACTCATCATCTCCGTATCCTCGGCTGCAGCCCTTATCGGTTACGACTGCAGCGGCCCGACACTAAACGTCTCAACATTCTCCGCAATCGACCCACTCAACTGCGAGACAGAAGAAAAGGCACCCATCATCAAGGAAAGGGCAATCCAATTACTGCAACTGTCCGAATTTCAAACTGCCGAGGTCACACAATGCCACGTGGAAATCGACAGAACAATCTTCCACTGCGGCATGCATTCGCACATCTCCGCAGTCAACAACGGACGGCAAATTTACCTAATGAACATCCCGAGAGACGCGTGCCAGATGCTACACCGTACCGGCACACTATACGTCACCCCATCGGCACAGATCACAGGCGTAGTTACGAACTCTTCCACAACCCGAAGTCTCACCTTGTCAGGAAAAATCGATAACGACGGCACATGCTACGGCTCCACGTTCAGCGATCCATACGGCACCTGGAACAGCATAGTCGTTCAAGCTGTCATCCGTATAAAAATACGCACCCATATCGCAGCTGTCAAACTCGCCACCAACGAAATCATCATGCAATCTGGCCAACGATGCCTGGTCCAACAAGGATCCTGCCTGGACTCCGAAGATGGATTCTCCTACTGGGACAACTCACCCACAGACTACTGCAAATTCAACAATTACGATGTCCTCTACGAAGGTAAAGCAACACTAGTAGAAGACGAAGACAACCAAGGGTTATCCCTCTACTCGGTCACATCGCAAGGAACTACATTCGCCCTTGCCAGAACAACCAGTACGAAGGTCTGTGGATACACATTGATACATACCGAACATCCCAAGCTCTTCATTCTCGAGACGGAGAAAGAAGGACACTTCAAAACCAGGACATCCATCGCAATAAACAATCTCGACATCTTCGCATACGTGAATTCCAAATTCGTATACGTAGAGAAGCACCTAAAAACACAGATAATACAGTTATATCGGGACGTAATAAAACAAAAGTGCGCATTAGAACGACAGATTCTGCATAACGCACTCACACTTATTCACGTCGCCCCAGCCGAAGTAGCAAGGACAATTGCCAGGGAACACGGATTCATGGCAATCGCATCGGGCGAAGTTATCCACATAGTCAAATGCGTTCCGGTTGTCTGCCAAGTGAGGCACACAGACACCTGTTACGACGAGTTGCCTGTAACATACAAAAACACGTCATTGTTTATTACGCCGATTCACCACATACTAACGCGCTCAGGCACGAGGAAAGACTGCAGCGAACTCATGCCGAATATGTTCAAAATCCATGGCCTATGGTACAGGCTAACACCAAAACCTGTGGAAAGTCTACCGCCAACACCGCTGAAGCCACTTACCAAGGCAACCTGGAAATACGTCAACCCACATAACCTGGCAGACGGAGGTATCTATTCACCAGAGGACCTGGCAAAGCTAAAGGAACACATAATGTTCCCTATCGAAAGACCCGCCATCGTGAACTCTCTAGCTCAAGGAGTTACCGGCCGGGAATACAGCTCACAAGCCCTTCAGCTGTACAACCTTTTCGACGAAACAACGTTGAAAAAGCTAGCAGAATCCACTGGAAGACGAATCTGGTCCGGATTCGTCGCATTCGGATCATTCACCGCTGGCATTATGGGCATCTACCTCGCAATCCGAGTCATCAAAGCCGCCGTCAGCACGATCATCAACGGGATAGCACTACACTCAGTATACGGATGGAGCCTACACCTATTGGGAGCCGTTTGGAGCTCTCTCACACACTTCTTCCTGTTCCTCAGCCAGAGGAAAACCGATGGCGAGATCACAGATACCCAAACCAACCCCGAACACACCCGAAACCAACCCAACCCCAAGCCAGAAGATACAGAGCAGCAGCCCACTGAAGTAGTGAACCAGTGCACCCCCGAACGCTTATACCCGAGTTTCAAACTCCATAGTGAATTTCATTAGAACACTCAAACAGTGCCCCATTCCAACGAACTCTCTCACCCGAATAACAAAAACTCTCTAGTAAACCCGACTAGAAAATTCATTTTCCATGAATTTTCTCACCCAGGGGGGGAGGTGTTACGTCGGCAAGCGACGTTGGAATTAGTCATAAGCATATATATACATACACACATATATACGATAAGCATAGTAACCATAAGCGCGCCCTTACTCCTGTTAGAATTATTTATAAGCATAGTCATAAGCGCGCCCTCACTCCCGCTACATCCTACTATCAGTTCCTATGTCATCCTTCCAGAAGCTTCTAGAATAATCTAGATCATTCTAGAAGCATTCCCTGATAATCCCATCCCTTTCCCAAGCTCAACATCACATAAACATCCACCGAACCTTCCAGACTAAACCACCAAGCCAAACACATTCCATTCCCACACTCGTATTATATTCCAACTCCTTATCTCCCAAACATCCGCCGACCGCCAGACCTAATCTCCCGCCACACACCAATCCTATGACGTCATCACGCACGTGTCCCGACTCCCAGGCCTCTCCTTATCGCATTCCTCCGCTATCTCATAAACATTCTGACTCCCACGATCCAAGCCACACGTGTCCTAATCTCCTCCAGACAAACTCCACCATTCCCCGCTCCTATATCCTATTACTATAAGTAAGCCATTCCCCCAGTCGACGCTCGCTCTCCGGCGCACGCTCGCTCTCCGACGCACGCTCGCTCTCCGGCCAGTCTGAGCCCAGAGCTCGAGGAGCTCACATCACCGCGTTTCTACATCTTGTATTTCTATATCCTGCGATTCTATATCTAGTATTCTTTAACTGTATTCTATATCTAGTATTCTTTAACTGTATTCTATATCTAGTATTATTTAACTTGTATTCTATATCTTGTATTACTACTTATCTCTTAGTATAACTCCATTGTATTCTATAATCCCAAAGTGTATTAAAATTCATATAATTGTCTAACTATAATTCTAATTATTCCAACTTCCAAACCGAGTGCGCGCTACTGAATTATATCTATTACGTTCAACTTTAGTCTGCTGATCAACCAGGAGTTGAGGTGAGTAACCACTACCATTCAATTGAATTAGCGAGAGACCCCGTCAGACGCAGACGTACGCGCTGCGTGGACGTTTAAAGAACAGCAAATTGTTGTGCTCGATCTTGGTTTTGCCTGTTTGCGCGATCCGGGACGTAACATGCTATTGAATGCGAAAAACACGTTATCTGGTGTTTTCAGCACTCCACAGTGCGTTTGATATGCGGAAACTACGATATCTTCGGTATCGTTGTTGTTTCCAGCTGAGACATGCATTTTCAGTGATAATCTTCATGATTCTGCTGTTACAGGTGTGCAGAATCACCGAAATCGCTGTTTTCGTGCTTTTAAATGCGAAAAACACGTTTTCTGGTGTTTTCAGCACTCCACAGTGCGTTTGATATGCGGAAACTACGATATCTTCGGTATCGTTGTAGTTTCCAGCTGAGATATGCATTTTCAGTGATAATCTTCATGATTCTGCTGTTACAAGTGTGCAGAATCACCGAAATCGCTGTTTTCGTGCTATTGAATGCGAAAAACACGTTTTCTGGTGTTTTCAGCACTCCACAGTGCGTTTGATATGCGGAAACTACGATATCTTCGGTATCGTTGTTGTTTCCAGCTGAGACATGCATTTTCAGTGATAATCTTCATGATTCTGCTGTTACAAGTGTGCAGAATCAACGAAATCGCTGTTTTCGTGCTTTTGATTGCGAAAAACACGTTTTCTGGTGTTTTCAGCACTCCACAGTGCGTTTGATATGCGGAAACTACGATATCTTCGGTATCGTTGTTGTTTCCAGCTGAGACATGCATTTTCAGTGATAATCTTCATGATTCTGCTGTTACAAGTGTGCAGAATCACCGAAGTCGCTGTTTTCGTGCTATTGAATGCGAAAAACACGTTTTCTGGTGTTTTCAGCACTCCACAGTGCGTTTAATATGCGGAAACTGCCATACCTTCGGTATCGTTGTTGTTTCCAGCTGAGACATGCATTTTCAGTGATAATCTTCATGATTCTGCTGTTACAAGTGTGCAGAATCACCGAAATCGCTGTTTTCGTGCTATTGAATGCGAAAAACACGTTTTCTGGTGTTTTCAGCACTCCACAGTGCGTTTGATATGCGGAAACTACCATACCTTCGGTATCGTTGTTGTTTCCAGCTGAGACATGCATTTTCAGTGATAATCTTCATGATTCTGCTGTTACAAGTGTGCAGAATCACCGAAATCGCTGTTTTCGTGCTTTTGAATGCGAAAAACACGTTTTCTGGTGTTTTCAACACTCCACAGTGCGTTTGATATGCGGAAACTGCGATATCTTCGGTATCGTTGTAGTTTCCAGCTGAGATATGCACTTTCAGTGATAATCTTCACGATTCTGCTGTTACAAGTGTGCAGAATCACCGAAATCGCTGTTTTCGTGCTTTTGAATGCGAAAAACACGTTTTCTGGTGTTTTCAGCACTCCACAGTGCGTTTGATATGCGGAAACTACGATATCTTCGGTATCGTTGTTGTTTCCAGCTGAGATATGCATTTTCAGTGATAATCTTCATGATTCTGCTGTTACAAGTGTGCAGAATCACCGAAATCGCTGTTTTCGTGCTATTGAATGCGAAAAACACGTTTTCTGGTGTTTTCAGCACTCCACAGTGCGTTTGATATGCGGAAACTACGATATCTTCGGTATCGTTGTAGTTTCCAGCTGAGATATGCACTTTCAGTGATAATCTTCACGATTCTGCTGTTACAAGTGTGCAGAATCACCGAAATCGCTGTTTTCGTGCTTTTGAATGCGAAAAACACGTTTTCTGGTGTTTTCAGCACTCCACAGTGCGTTTGATATGCGGAAACTACGATATCTTCGGTATCGTTGTTGTTTCCAGCTGAGATATGCATTTTCAGTGATAATCTTCATGATTCTGCTGTTACAAGTGTGCAGAATCACCGAAATCGCTGTTTTCGTGCTATTGAATGCGAAAAACACGTTTTCTGGTGTTTTCAGCACTCCACATTGCGTTTGATATGCGGAAACTACCATACCTTCGGTATCGTTGTTGTTTCCAGCTGAGACATGCATTTTCAGTGATAATCTTCATGATTCTGCTGTTACAAGTGTGCAGAATCACCGAAATCGCTGTTTTCGTGCTTTTGAATGCGAAAAACACGTTTTCTGGTGTTTTCAGCACTCCACTGTGCGTTTGATATGCGGAAACTGCCATACCTTCGGTATCGTTGTTGTTTCCAGCTGAGATATGCATTATCAGTGATAATCTTCATGATTCTGCTGTTACAACTGTGCAGAATCACCGAAATCGCTGTTTTCGTGCTATTGAATGCGAAAAACACGTTTTCTGGTGTTTTCAGCACTCCACAGTGCGTTTAATATGCGGAAACTGCAATACCTTCGGTATCGTTGTTGTTTCCAGCTGAGACATGCATTTTCAGTGATAATCTTCATGATTCTGCTGTTACAAGTGTGCAGAATCACCGAAATCGCTGTTTTCGTGCTTTTGAATGCGAAAAACACGTTTTCTGGTGTTTTCAACACTCCACAGTGCGTTTGATATGCGGAAACTGCGATATCTTCGGTATCGTTGTTGTTTCCATCTGAGATATGCACTTTCAGTGATAATCTTCACGATTCTGCTGTTACAAGTGTGCAGAATCACCGAAATCGCTGTTTTCGTGCTTTTGAATGCGAAAAACACGCTTTCTGGTGTTTTCAGCACTCCACAGTGCGTTTGATATGCGGAAACTACGATATCTTCGGTATCGTTGTTGTTTCCAGCTGAGACATGCATTTTCAGTGATAATCTTCATGATTCTGCTGTTACAAGTGTGCAGAATCACCGAAATCGCTGTTTTCGTGCTATTGAATGCGAAAAACACGTTTTCTGGTGTTTTCAGCACTCCTCATTGCGTTTGATATGCGGAAACTACCATACCTTCGGTATCGTTGTTGTTTCCAGCTGAGACATGCATTTTCAGTGATAATCTTCATGATTCTGCTGTTACAAGTGTGCAGAATCACCGAAATCGCTGTTTTCGTGCTTTTGAATGCGAAAAACACGTTTTCTGGTGTTTTCAGCACTCCACTGTGCGTTTGATATGCGGAAACTGCCATACCTTCGGTATCGTTGTTGTTTCCAGCTGAGATATGCATTATCAGTGATAATCTTCATGATTCTGCTGTTACAACTGTGCAGAATCACCGAAATCGCTGTTTTCGTGCTATTGAATGCGAAAAACACGTTTTCTGGTGTTTTCAGCACTCCACAGTGCGTTTAATATGCGGAAACTGCAATACCTTCGGTATCGTTGTTGTTTCCAGCTGAGACATGCATTTTCAGTGATAATCTTCATGATTCTGCTGTTACAAGTGTGCAGAATCACCGAAATCGCTGTTTTCGTGCTATTGAATGCGAAAAACACGTTTTCTGGTGTTTTCAGCACTCCACAGTGCGTTTGATATGCGGAAACTACCATACCTTCGGTAACGTTGTTGTTTCCAGCTGAGACATGCATTTTCAGTGATAATCTTCATGATTCTGCTGTTACAAGTGTGCAGAATCAACGAAATCGCTGTTTTCGTGCTTTTGAATGCTAAAAACACGTTTTCTGGTGTTTTCAGCACTCCACAGTGCGTTTGATATGCGGAAACTACGATATCTTCGGTATCGTTGTTGTTTCCAGCTGAGACATGCATTTTCAGTGATAATCTTCATGATTCTGCTGTTACAAGTGTGCAGAATCACCGAAGTCGCTGTTTTCGTGCTATTGAATGCGAAAAACACGTTTTCTGGTGTTTTCAGCACTCCACAGTGCGTTTAATATGCGGAAACTGCCATACCTTCGGTATCGTTGTTGTTTCCAGCTGAGACATGCATTTTCAGTGATAATCTTCATGATTCTGCTGTTACAAGTGTGCAGAATCACCGAAATCGCTGTTTTCGTGCTATTGAATGCGAAAAACACGTTTTCTGGTGTTTTCAGCACTCCACAGTGCGTTTGATATGCGGAAACTACCATACCTTCGGTATCGTTGTTGTTTCCAGCTGAGACATGCATTTTCAGTGATAATCTTCATGATTCTGCTGTTACAAGTGTGCAGAATCACCGAAATCGCTGTTTTCGTGCTATTGAATGCGAAAAACACGTTTTCTGGTGTTTTCAGCACTCCACATTGCGTTTGATATGCGGAAACTACCATACCTTCGGTATCGTTGTTGTTTCCAGCTGAGACATGCATTTTCAGTGATAATCTTCATGATTCTGCTGTTACAAGTGTGCAGAATCACCGAAATCGCTGTTTTCGTGCTTTTGAATGCGAAAAACACGTTTTCTGGTGTTTTCAGCACTCCACTGTGCGTTTGATATGCGGAAACTGCCATACCTTCGGTATCGTTGTTGTTTCCAGCTGAGATATGCATTATCAGTGATAATCTTCATGATTCTGCTGTTACAACTGTGCAGAATCACCGAAATCGCTGTTTTCGTGCTATTGAATGCGAAAAACACGTTTTCTGGTGTTTTCAGCACTCCACAGTGCGTTTAATATGCGGAAACTGCAATACCTTCGGTATCGTTGTTGTTTCCAGCTGAGACATGCATTTTCAGTGATAATCTTCATGATTCTGCTGTTACAAGTGTGCAGAATCACCGAAATCGCTGTTTTCGTGCTTTTGAATGCGAAAAACACATTTTCTGGTGTTTTCAACACTCCACAGTGCGTTTGATATGCGGAAACTGCGATATCTTCGGTATCGTTGTTGTTTCCAGCTGAGATATGCACTTTCAGTGATAATCTTCACGATTCTGCTGTTACAAGTGTGCAGAATCACCGAAATCGCTGTTTTCGTGCTTTTGAATGCGAAAAACACGCTTTCTGGTGTTTTCAGCACTCCACAGTGCGTTTGATATGCGGAAACTACGATATCTTCGGTATCGTTGTTGTTTCCAGCTGAGACATGCATTTTCAGTGATAATCTTCATGATTCTGCTGTTACAAGTGTGCAGAATCACCGAAATCGCTGTTTTCGTGCTATTGAATGCGAAAAACACGTTTTCTGGTGTTTTCAGCACTCCACATTGCGTTTGATATGCGGAAACTACCATACCTTCGGTATCGTTGTTGTTTCCAGCTGAGACATGCATTTTCAGTGATAATCTTCATGATTCTGCTGTTACAAGTGTGCAGAATCACCGAAATCGCTGTTTTCGTGCTTTTGAATGCGAAAAACACGTTTTCTGGTGTTTTCAGCACTCCACTGTGCGTTTGATATGCGGAAACTGCCATACCTTCGGTATCGTTGTTGTTTCCAGCTGAGATATGCATTATCAGTGATAATCTTCATGATTCTGCTGTTACAACTGCGCAGAATCACCGAAATCGCTGTTTTCGTGCTATTGAATGCGAAAAACACGTTTTCTGGTGTTTTCAGCACTCCACAGTGCGTTTAATATGCGGAAACTGCAATACCTTCGGTATCGTTGTTGTTTCCAGCTGAGACATGCATTTTCAGTGATAATCTTCACGATTCTGCTGTTACAAGTGTGCAGAATCACCGAAATCGCTGTTTTCGTGCTTTTGAATGCGAAAAACACGCTTTCTGGTGTTTTCAGCACTCCACAGTGCGTTTGATATGCGGAAACTACGATATCTTCGGTATCGTTGTTGTTTCCAGCTGATACATGCATTTCCAGTGATAATCTTCATGATTCTGCTGTTACAAGTGTGCAGAATCACCGAAATCGCTGTTTTCGTGCTATTGAATGCGCAAAACACGTTTTCTGGTGTTTTCAGCACTCCACAGTGCGTTTGATATGCGGAAACTGCCATATCTTCGGTATCGTTGTTGTTTCCTGCTGAGATATGCATTATCAGTGATAATCTTCATGATTCTGCTGTTACAAGTGTGCAGAATCACCGAAATCGCTGTTTTCGTGCTATTGAATGCGCAAAACACGTTTTCTGGTGTTTTCAGCACTCCACAGTGCGTTTGATATGCGGAAACTGCCATATCTTCGGTATCGTTGTTGTTTCCAGCTGAGATATGCATTATCAGTGATAATCTTCATGATTCTGCTGTTACAAGTGTGCAGAATCACCGAAATCGCTGTTTTCGCGCTATTCAATGCGAAAAACACGTTTTCTGGTGTTTTCAGCACTCCACAGTGCGTTTGATATGCGGAAACTGCGAAATCTTCGGTATCGTTGTTGTTTCCAGCTGAGATATGCACTTTCAGTGATAATCTTCATGATTCTGCTGTTACAAGTGTGCAGAATCACCGAAATCGCTGTTTTCGTGCTATTGAATGCGAAAAACACGTTATCTGGTGTTTTCAGCACTCCACAGTGCGTTTGATATGCGGAAACTGCGAAATCTGCGGTATCGTTGTTGTTTCCAGCTGAGATATGCACTTTCAGTGATAATCTTCATGATTCTGCTGTTACAAGTGTGCAGAATCACCGAAATCGCTGTTTTCGTGCTATTGAATGCGAAAAACACGTTATCTGGTGTTTTCAGCACTCCACAGTGCGTTTGATATGCGGAAACTGCCATATCTTCGGTATCGTTGTTGTTTCCAGCTGAGATATGCATTATCAGTGATAATCTTCATGATTCTGCTGTTACAAGTGTGCAGAATCACCGAAATCGCTGTTTTCGTGCTTTTGAATGCGAAAAACACGCTTTCTGGTGTTTTCAGCACTCCACATTGCGTTTGATATGCGGAAACTACCATACCTTCGGTATCGTTGTTGTTTCCAGCTGAGACATGCATTTTCAGTGATAATCTTCATGATTCTGCTGTTACAAGTGTGCAGAATCACCGAAATCGCTGTTTTCGTGCTTTTGAATGCGAAAAACACGTTTTCTGGTGTTTTCAGCACTCCACTGTGCGTTTGATATGCGGAAACTGCCATACCTTCGGTATCGTTGTTGTTTCCAGCTGAGATATGCATTATCAGTGATAATCTTCATGATTCTGCTGTTACAACTGCGCAGAATCACCGAAATCGCTGTTTTCGTGCTATTGAATGCGAAAAACACGTTTTCTGGTGTTTTCAGCACTCCACAGTGCGTTTAATATGCGGAAACTGCAATACCTTCGGTATCGTTGTTGTTTCCAGCTGAGACATGCATTTTCAGTGATAATCTTCACGATTCTGCTGTTACAAGTGTGCAGAATCACCGAAATCGCTGTTTTCGTGCTTTTGAATGCGAAAAACACGCTTTCTGGTGTTTTCAGCACTCCACAGTGCGTTTGATATGCGGAAACTACGATATCTTCGGTATCGTTGTTGTTTCCAGCTGAGACATGCATTTCCAGTGATAATCTTCATGATTCTGCTGTTACAAGTGTGCAGAATCACCGAAATCGCTGTTTTCGTGCTATTGAATGCGCAAAACACGTTTTCTGGTGTTTTCAGCACTCCACAGTGCGTTTGATATGCGGAAACTGCCATATCTTCGGTATCGTTGTTGTTTCCTGCTGAGATATGCATTATCAGTGATAATCTTCATGATTCTGCTGTTACAAGTGTGCAGAATCACCGAAATCGCTGTTTTCGTGCTATTGAATGCGCAAAACACGTTTTCTGGTGTTTTCAGCACTCCACAGTGCGTTTGATATGCGGAAACTGCCATATCTTCGGTATCGTTGTTGTTTCCAGCTGAGATATGCATTATCAGTGATAATCTTCATGATTCTGCTGTTACAAGTGTGCAGAATCACCGAAATCGCTGTTTTCGCGCTATTCAATGCGAAAAACACGTTTTCTGGTGTTTTCAGCACTCCACAGTGCGTTTGATATGCGGAAACTGCGAAATCTTCGGTATCGTTGTTGTTTCCAGCTGAGATATGCACTTTCAGTGATAATCTTCATGATTCTGCTGTTACAAGTGTGCAGAATCACCGAAATCGCTGTTTTCGTGCTATTGAATGCGAAAAACACGTTATCTGGTGTTTTCAGCACTCCACAGTGCGTTTGATATGCGGAAACTGCGAAATCTGCGGTATCGTTGTTGTTTCCAGCTGAGATATGCACTTTCAGTGATAATCTTCATGATTCTGCTGTTACAAGTGTGCAGAATCACCGAAATCGCTGTTTTCGTGCTATTGAATGCGAAAAACACGTTATCTGGTGTTTTCAGCACTCCACAGTGCGTTTGATATGCGGAAACTGCCATATCTTCGGTATCGTTGTTGTTTCCAGCTGAGATATGCATTATCAGTGATAATCTTCATGATTCTGCTGTTACAAGTGTGCAGAATCACCGAAATCGCTGTTTTCGTGCTATTGAATGCGAAAAACACGTTTTCTGGTGTTTTCAGCACTCCACATTGCGTTTGATATGCGGAAACTACCATACCTTCGGTATCGTTGTTGTTTCCAGCTGAGACATGCATTTTCAGTGATAATCTTCATGATTCTGCTGTTACAAGTGTGCAGAATCACCGAAATCGCTGTTTTCGTGCTTTTGAATGCGAAAAACACGTTTTCTGGTGTTTTCAGCACTCCACTGTGCGTTTGTTATGCGGAAACTGCCATACCTTCGGTATCGTTGTTGTTTCCAGCTGAGATATGCATTATCAGTGATAATCTTCATGATTCTGCTGTTACAACTGTGCAGAATCACCGAAATCGCTGTTTTCGTGCTATTGAATGCGAAAAACACGTTTTCTGGTGTTTTCAGCACTCCACAGTGCGTTTAATATGCGGAAACTGCAATACCTTCGGTATCGTTGTTGTTTCCAGCTGAGACATGCATTTTCAGTGATAATCTTCATGATTCTGCTGTTACAAGTGTGCAGAATCACCGAAATCGCTGTTTTCGTGCTATTGAATGCGAAAAACACGTTTTCTGGTGTTTTCAGCACTCCACAGTGCGTTTGATATGCGGAAACTACCATACCTCCGGTAACGTTGTTGTTTCCAGCTGAGACATGCATTTTCAGTGATAATCTTCATGATTCTGCTGTTACAAGTGTGCAGAATCAACGAAATCGCTGTTTTCGTGCTTTTGAATGCGAAAAACACGTTTTCTGGTGTTTTCAGCACTCCACAGTGCGTTTGATATGCGGAAACTACGATATCTTCGGTATCGTTGTTGTTTCCAGCTGAGACATGCATTTTCAGTGATAATCTTCATGATTCTGCTGTTACAAGTGTGCAGAATCACCGAAGTCGCTGTTTTCGTGCTATTGAATGCGAAAAACACGTTTTCTGGTGTTTTCAGCACTCCACAGTGCGTTTAATATGCGGAAACTGCCATACCTTCGGTATCGTTGTTGTTTCCAGCTGAGACATGCATTTTCAGTGATAATCTTCATGATTCTGCTGTTACAAGTGTGCAGAATCACCGAAATCGCTGTTTTCGTGCTATTGAATGCGAAAAACACGTTTTCTGGTGTTTTCAGCACTCCACAGTGCGTTTGATATGCGGAAACTACCATACCTTCGGTATCGTTGTTGTTTCCAGCTGAGACATGCATTTTCAGTGATAATCTTCATGATTCTGCTGTTACAAGTGTGCAGAATCACCGAAATCGCTGTTTTCGTGCTTTTGAATGCGAAAAACACGTTTTCTGGTGTTTTCAGCACTCCACTGTGCGTTTGATATGCGGAAACTGCCATACCTTCGGTATCGTTGTTGTTTCCAGCTGAGATATGCATTATCAGTGATAATCTTCATGATTCTGCTGTTACAACTGTGCAGAATCACCGAAATCGCTGTTTTCGTGCTATTGAA